>CM077027.1:147001273-147686433 GCA_039090855.1 Macrothele yani
TTTTATATTTTACTCGAAGAAAATAGTTTTATGGCTGAGTAAGAAAGAAAAGCAACCCTTCTGCTGTTTCCGTGAATCAAATTATACCAGCATCAGCAATACCTTCCTTTCCTACATGAGTAGAAAAACAAATGCGAAACGAAAGTCTCGAAAAGTTTCCTTCCTTAATACAGACGTCACAAAGGACGATGAAAAATTCAAGAGCTCATATCTGTTGTTCTGCAATGAATGCATTTTAGTGAAAACCGAAAACAATTTTCTTACCTAAACGGCGGCTGCAACTGCTGATGCGGGTATTCCGAGAATATCTCCAATAATATTACTACGACCTTTCTCCTCAGCGTATAGCGCCATCGAAAAAAAAAAAAAAAGATATCAAAGGCCGCCCGAACGACGAACAATATAACCCGCTTCTCACATCGAGCGCAATCGATTCTGTGTTCGCGATACGGATATACTTGAAGCGACAGAAGTTGTTCGACGGAAATCCATTTATGCATGGATTCATCAGACGGGCATCTAGAAAATGCACAGCGAATCTCGAATCGACGGATGTATATAAAAAAAAAAGAACAATAATAAATAAAAACTTTTATCCAAGGCTAGATCCGATCCGCAGTATATCAGGATGTCCACGACGAATATATAAAACGGGATTCAAAAAATATATAGAAACAAAGAAATCACGATCAGGTTTTTTTCACATCAATTAATTTTACAACAAATACACTATATTGACAAAAGTCACCGGACAGCTAGAAAAAAGCACAACATAGTATTTATTGACATAAATCAGTACGGTGTCGGTCCACATTTGGCTTTAATACGCGCACTGACGCTTCCAGATATTCTTTCGACAAGGTTTTGGAACACAACGATAGGTATGCGCTTCCATTCAGTACATAATGCTGCCGCTAACTGTTGCTTAGTAGTAGGCCTTGGTTCCAAACTTCGGCGCTCTAATTCATCCCATAGGTGCTCTATGGGATTAAGATCGGGACTCTGTGCTGGCCAGTCCACACACGATACGGAATTATCGTCAAACCACGCCGTAACAGTCCTTGCTTTATGGATCGATGCATTATCCTGCTGGTACCAACAAGGCTCGGTTCCATAGTATTGCCACAGAGTTGGTAGGGCATAATTGTCCAGAATATCGAGGTAGACGTGCTAGTTAACAGGTTATTTCACGATAACCAATGGCCGGGACCATACCACGAACTCCCCACCCCCACCCCCCACACACGAGTACACTGCCAGCTCCAAACGTGACCGTAGGAAGAGCACACTGTGGTAAACAGCATCCCTCGGCTGCCGCAATACCCACACACGGCCATCAGACTGATGGATCGTATATGTGGATTCATCAGTCCGTAGGACCCGTTTCCATTGATCTACGTTCCATGATAAATGTTCTTTACACCATGCTAAACGACAAGCAGTATTCCGAGTGGAGATGAGAGGTTTATGAGCAGCTGCACGACCACAGTAACCCATGGAATGAAGTTATCTACGAATGGTACGTGTATACACCGAGGTTCCAGAATTTTTACTCACCTGTACACACGGGTCTTGTCACACGGGTCTCCGTCGATTAGCTGTAACGACTCTTTTGATCCTTCGACGTCCTCTATCACTGATTTTCCTTTGTCTGCCGGTACGTTTTGTTGTTTGCGGCACGCCATGTATTTTCCACTTATTCAGTACATCCAAAACATTTGACTTGGGTATGTTTAAACGCCTCTCGGTTTCTTTTACTGACAACCCACTAAAACACTCAACAATCTTTCCTTTCTCAAAGTCATTTTTTTTTTGAATGAAGGTTTAACGACCACCGTGAGAAACTCAATGGGCTATAAGGGGTCACCCGTCCCTAATTTAGGATCACTGGTTCCAGGGAACGGAGAGAGCTAGTGCCATAAGACAAACACAACATCCGTGCCTCACTGGGATTCGAACCCGGACCCCTTTCGGACGAATGATCACAATCCATCGCTAAGACCACTTCGCCTTCGGGGCGGCTAAGTCAGTTCTTCCCCGCCACGACATTTTCACTCAACCTCATCTTGCGATATGATCGCGGTTGAATCAAATGTAGAGGATTTTAGAAAGGGAGTGTCTGACCCCAGGTCTTAAACAACCGTTAGAAATAGGAAGCTAGGAGATTTGTGCTAGAGTGCCCGATAGGAAAGTGATACGGAAGCGAAGTAGAAAGGGGGAGGAAGACGCCCTTATTTATTACCGGGGTGCCAGTACCCGGGGTCCGACGGCTTAACGTGCTCCATCTGACGCATGGCGGATATTTAGTGGATCGAGCGTTCGTACCTGCCTGGGATCGAACCTGAGGCCCTTTCCGGGGCAGTCACGAACGTTGCCCACTAGGCCACCCGCCGACCCGATATGATCGCGGTTAGCTGCAGGCTTCTTTTTATACCTTTTGCAGCTGTACCGCGCTTTTTAACAACGCAGCGGATCCTTTCATTTGCTTTTGAAGGGGTGTTCATTGGGAAGTACACGAACATTTTCATTAGCGTACATTTCGGAATCGTGAATGGCGATGTCTAGCGCTTGAGGAGTAAGTACCAACGGGTTAAAAATTTTGGGCCCGGATGTCACATAATTGGACTCGACTGGGACAAATCTGGTTTGAACTATGAATTCGGAACTCAATTTGTAATGATAAATATAATCATGGGAGGCATGGTGAGGCAAAAGCCCCAAATCTAGTGAGAAGTCTATATTTTCCCCAGTTTTCAAGAAATTAAAGTAGTAATAAAATTGCGCCATTTTTCATGCTTTATGTATTCTGTCGAGAGAATATAGAAAATTTGTAAATATAATATCAACAAATGCAAGTCAAGTTTGTGTCCTGCTACTTCATGTTGAATTGCCTCAGCTGCAGTCTTGTACGCTTAGGAGTGAGGACTGTTAACCAGAATACCTGCCAACACCGATCGTTTTAATTCTTTATTTTCATTACGACAAATATGTATATCAGTAGCTGCCGAAGAATCTATAAAGTGCAATTTTCACTTGTAAGTGGTAATAAATCCGTCCGAGATGTGCCGGTGAATCTGTCACTGAATTTTAAAGCAGTACCGACCATTATTACCTGGAATCTCCTTTTTTTTGTGGCCGAGAGGGAAGCGAATGACATTACACTATTGTTTTTCCGGATGAGTTGGACAAAATTAGGGCTGTTCAGAAGTAAATCCTTCAGTCCCGTATTGATCTATAGTTCTGGAAGGGAAATAAGGCTGTTATGACAACAGGAATTAAAATGACCATTAATTTCCTCATTAGCGAAATGAAAGGAGTCGCAGTGCTCACACTCAACATTCATCGCACCCTCGTTATGCTCATGTATGGCAGTTTTGTCCAATAATTCTTTTCGAAAAGATAGGTTGCCACGTGTATTACTGCGATCATTACGCGAGCTTTCAAAATTCCTTCGCACACGTACATTACGAAAAACACACCCTCGTATTGGGTGGTCTCCCTCGTAACGCTACTCATAACGGAACCCTGTTTCCGTTCTCAGTGTAACACAGTTTATGGTTGAATAGCAGTGGAAGCACGTGCAGCCGATTTTTCCTTGATAATAGCCAATCAGCTCCTTGTTCGCTGGCTCTGGCTGGCGGCATCTTCGAATGTCGTACGACTACCCGTCTGCCTTGCGTTGCGATGACGAAGTCAGAATACTTGGCGTAAGCTTTATGACACGTACAGCAATCAGCTGATTAAATCTAGAATTTTTTTTTATTTTTGCCCAATTCTTGGGATCAAGATCTCTAAAATGAGCTATTTTCCAAGTTCGTACGACGTACCTATGTCCCGCAATTTTGTGGGACACTACCGAATATATACAGGGTGTCCGAAAAGTCTTTCACTGATTACAAACGTCATTCATAACCGCTGTATGTACGTTACACATGTGAAACTGGTGCCAAAATGTTGGAAAACTAACCAAGTTTTTCTTTGTTGCAGGTTTCCGTAACGTGGCTGTAGTGTAGCAGTGTCCAGGAAACCGGAAATGTTCACAAATCATGAACATAACTTTTTATCATGAACAGAACTTTTTGGTATCTGTAATTCACGTGAGGCCCTACGCACTGATATCTTGGGATTTCGCACAAAAGACTGTCGCACTGCCTCCACCCTTTCAGCTGAGGTTGATGGTAGGCCAGTTCTCGGTAAGTCATCAACAGATCCAGTGGTCTTCAACTTGTCGTACCACGACTTAATGCTCTTGACATCGGGCGGCTTCTTTCCATACGTTGTTTGAAAGTTCCTCTGCACTGATATTGGTGAACGGGTGTCGTGATACCATAGGACACACTGAGCTTTTTCCTGATTTGTGAACATTTTCGGTTTCCTGGACACTGACACTGCTACACTGCAGCCACGTTGCGGAAACCTGCAACAACAAAAAAACTTGGTTAGTTTTCCAACATTTTGGCACCAGTTTCACATCTGTAACGTACATACAGAGGATATGAATGACGTTTGTAATCAGGGAAATACTTTTCGGACACCCTGTATAGGGCGTTCAAAAAGTCTCTCCGCAGAGGGTGTCGTAGGTTTTATGAAACTCAGATAAATGCATTACGGGAACGTATAATTTACTAACTAACTTAAAGGAAGTTTTGAAACTGTTGTCCTACATTTGCAAGACATAACCTAACTGTTTTACACGTAACACATCGGCGAGAGTCAAAAAGTCTCTCCTCTGTAATGTTAAGGCTGTTCCACCTGATTCTGATGGTGCTACAGTCAAAAGTTTTGAATTAAGTAACTTATTGTATGTTTAATTTCAGTTTTTGCTGTTCCCTTGGTAACATATCAAGCTTCAGAATATGTTTCATAGCAACAACAATTTTCACAAACCTTGTGATGAGTTGAAAGTTTACAAATGTGGATGTTGATTTCCTCGTTATCCTTCAGAAGGAAGACACACTCGAGAATGTGACACGCGGGGTCAATCATAAGAGAAGCAGGCGACAGGCCTTTACCTGTACTTTGCTCCGGACAGTGGCACTAAAAACAAACGCAAAGGAAGGTATTGTTTTACAATATGGTGTCTGTGTGTCTAACGTGGGTGCCATATCGTCGGTCAGTGGAAATCTTCGTTGCTTTAAGAAAGAGACGACAATATGTTTGCATGACAAATCATTTCACTTCGCGGACACCAGTATCGAGCACAAAACAACACAGAGCTCATTTTTCTTTAAAATGTATTGATTTATTTTCAAAAATAAAACGGAAATAAAACAGGATCGAAATCAGGTTGGAGACACCTAGACCCGACCCGTTTGACCAGCAAGAAATTGTTGACCCACTGACTCGTTTCCATCTCTGCCACGTACCACGTGCTCAGTTCGTGACTACAGATTGGTTAATGAAAGTTGTAATAACGATGACGTAGCTGAGACGATCAGTGACGGTTGAAGAACAGGCTGTATTTTTTTTAAGTTTTCTGTCTTATTGCATTTTTCAAAGGGTATGGTACAAAGTCAGTTCTGCAGACAGCAGTAGGTCAACACGACCTTAAGAAGTAGGTCAACACGACCTTAAGAAGTAGGTCAACACGATCTGAAGAAACCTACGGTGCACAGTTAGATGAAAGTATATATAAGGAAGGCATGACATCACCCAAAGGTGTTCCAAGATACCCCTTAAGAAAACTATAGTACACAATTGGACGAAAAGATATCTTGGAACATCGGGTGATGGCACACCATCACCCGATGTTCCAAGATACTCCTATAAGAAAACTACGGTGCACAATTAGATGAAAGGATATAAGGCAGGATATTTATTTTTCATAATGACTGTTTAATTTCTCAATAGATCTGAAACATATTTGTCGTATTAAATTCAGCAATATTTTTATAACGTTTATACTATAGTACTTCCTTACACTAAAGTAATATATTCAACATAAAGTATTTCAAGTTTTGAATACACAAATTTTGATATTTGATTTATGGCTAATGTTAACGAATAGAAACATATTATTCCATAATTTCTAATTACAGCATTCAAATTTTGGTTACCCCTGTGGAAATCAGGGCAATCTAAAGCAACAGAGCATACCCGTAGTCGGTGCCTGTCATAGTTCTTTGTCATTGTGTGGGTCTCAATGCGACAAAACAATCGTAATTCAGTCTTGGTGGTGACAGGCGGTAAACAAAACAAGGATTCCGAGGAACCGTTTACAGGAAAAAAATTAAGTCAAGAGTAGTACTCTTTGTCAAACGATAACACTAATATTCAAGGTTTTGTTGTTTTGAAATGAATAGGTGTATCTGAATGGATTTCTAGCGCAGATTCCGAAAATGACCTTCAAAATTCCGTATCACGTCAAGTTTTTTCACAAATGACGGAAATGTGAAAATTAAAAATAACGTTATTTTTTAATGACATTGTTATATGGCAACGTTTGTAACGTGTGAAAATGTTCTCTGGAGGGGCGGAATGATTGTTTAAGGAATAGATAAACATAAATATATAGCTGATAATGGAAATGCAACTGTTTTATCTGTATGACGTCACGATTTGCGCCACTCACAAAGGCGGAACATGAGAGAATGTTATCTTGGCACGGCAGTATGACTCATACCTCACGCCACTGCTCCCTTCTTTCTATTGGTCACATGTGGCGCCATTCGGGGCAGATCGTGTTACACTAGTCAGTGCAAAGGGACACGTCCCGTTCGGTTGTTTCTTTGTGGCGTGTGCAATGGCTTCACGTAGTTGTATAAATCATCCATACATATGTGGCTGTTATACGACAGAAAAAAAACAGTGGCAAAATATTATACCTTTCGTGAAAAATGCTTATTTTTAATACTTCGGCATTAAACTAGCAAATCAGCACAAAGTTTGGTCTCCCAACAATGTGTGCTGTGCATGTGTGTAGGGGTTGAGGAACTGGAAAAGTGGAAAAAGGGCATCAATGCCGTTTGGTGTACCCATGGTGTGGCGTGAGCCAAAAAATCACAGTGACGACTGCTAATTCTGCACAGTGAATATCGTGGGCCATACCAGAACCAGTAAGCGTAACATTGTGTATCCCAATATCCCATCTGCCATAAGACCAGTGCCCCATAGTGAATCCATCCCTGTGCCATCCCCGTTCAATACCAAGCCCCCAACAGACACTGATTCAGACGGTGAAACAAGTGATGAGATGTACCAACCGGACAGCATGGAGGATGAAACCCCAGTGCCTTTTACCCAGCATGAACTGAATGATTTGGTTCGTGATCTGAATTTACCTAAAGACGCAGCAGAGCTTTTAGGATCACGACTTCAGGAAAAGAATTTACCCTAATACGAGATTCTCCTGGTACAGACACCGAGAAGCAGAATTGGTTCCGTTTTTTGCTCAGGAAGGCGGTTTTGTATATTGTCGAGACATTCCGGCAGTCATGAAATACTTCAACATTAATTACAATTCAGGACAGTGGAGGTTGTTCATAGATGCCAGCAAATTCAGTTTAAAAGGTGTTTTATTACACAATACTAACATCCATCCATCCATTCCAGTAGCGCATTCTGTGACTTTGAAAGAGACATACGAGAACCTTAAATTACTGCTGGAAAGTGTGCAGTACAAGTTTCATGAATGGTCTTTGTGCGGGGATTTCAAGGGGAATGGAATATTGCTCGGCCAACAAGCAGGCTACACCAAATTTCCTTGCTGTTTGTGTGAATGGAACTCCAGAGCAAGGACGGAACATTGGGTTCGGCAGCAGTGGCCAGTCAGAAGTACATTCTTACCTGGCGAAAAAAACATTGTTTCACTTCCACTGGTTGATCCCTCGAAAATACTGTTGCCATCTTTACACATCAAACTTGGCTTAATGAAGCAATTCGTGACAGATTTAAGCAGGGACAGTAAATTCTTACAGTATTTTGGTGGTAAGTTTCCATCAATCACGTCTGAAGAAATTAAAACTGGCATTTTCATAGGCCCTCAAATACGAAAATTAATGGCAGACAACATATTCGAGGAAACCATGAGTGAGTATGAATTGCGAGCATGAACTGCATTCAGAAATGTGGTACACAACTTTTTGGGGAACACGAAGGCTTCAAATTACACCACTTTAGTCGAGGGCATGCTGGAATCCTATGAACTGCTTGGTTGCAACATGAGCGTCAAAGTTCACTTTCTTCATGCTCATCTAAATTACTTTCCTAACAATCTTGGTGATTTTTCGGAAGAACATGGAGAGCGCTTCCATCAAGATATTAAAGCGATGGAAAAGAGATACCAAGGAAAGTGGACTGTACATATGATGCCCGACTATTGTTGGATGTTGAACAGAGACTGAACGGACGCACACCGAAGACAATCCAAAAAGAGGAAGTTTGAAGGGGAGCCCAGTGGCGAATGTTAGGTATGTTTGCTTTTGAATATGTATTTATGTTTATCTATTCCTTAAACAATCATTCCGCCCTTCCAGAGAACATTTTTCACACGTTACAAACGTTGCTATATAGCAATGTCATTAAAAAATAACGGTTTTTTAATTTTCACATTTCCGTCATTTGTGAAAAAACCTGACGTGATACGGAATTTTGAAGGTCATTTTCGGAATCTGCGCAAAAAATCCATTCAGATACACCTATTCATTTGAAAACAACAGAAAAAGGTTGAAAAATTGCAGATCAGTGTAGTCTGACTTGAATTCAGGAGAAAAATTTTAGAAAATTCGTTAAACATATTTTTATCTCCTCATTATAAAATACCGAAAAGCTAACTGAGAAGCGAAAATTTACTAATATTGGTCATACTGGATAACAAATATCTAACGTCTGTAGCTAAAAGCTTTCGATGTGTATCTAATGTTCTCATTCCGTACAAAGAAACAAATATTATATCTTTATAAATGTTCTGTTATCACTTGAACAATAGTTTCTTACAGCACGTAGATGCGAATTTTGGCTTCATTATTTTCGGGTATTATGGGGGTCGCCAATGAAGCCTATTAATTAATTGTTTAATTAATGCGCGGGCCCTGCTTGGGTTTGGGGACAAAGAAACGATATTCCCACAAAGGAAACAGGGACTGCATACATAATTCTTTGTCGTTGTGTCGGGTCCTCAACGTGACGGAGCAATCGTAAATTCAGTCGTATTGATGACATATGGTAAACAAGACAAAGATTCCGTCGTACCGTTTGAAGGAAAAAAATTATAGGTAATAATGTCAGCAAAGGCCAGACATTCCCACGGATTGACGATACTGAATACCGACTAATGCATTTTCACGTGCTCCTAGTATTCCGATGCGCACGAAAGGGGATAGCCTTCGCAAGATTTGAATGTGCTGAAACGGAAGGAAGTAAGAATCAGTTGTTTTCTAAGACTGCCAGGAAAAAAGCTGATAGTATAATCGTTTCAACAAAATAGCGAATCAAGAGAAAGTTCTTCGTGTACCGTAATCTTAAGTATAAGCTGTAAAAAGATGCCATACGATCTCGTGAACAAGGAGCTTCTCACAGCAACATGGCCAGAGAAAAGATGATTGACCGCGCTAGTCATTCTGCCTTGACTCCTTCAGTGCATTCGCGGAGAAGCGCCCAAAATAAGGGGTAAGAGTGACCTTCCTCTCGTAAGCCATCGCCATGGGTGCATGGGTCTGAGTTATGTCTTGCCAGCCATAAAGTAAGGAAGACACAGAGCAGAAACAATCATTGAAGCCAACTGAAAATGCTCGCATAGAATGTGGTGCCTCCATCGACCTATGACAGAAGCAAAATGTGACGTGACCCCGTCCCGTTGGCAATGATTGCTATGGCAACCCAGTGCTCGAGGATGGATGAAGACCAGCTGCTCGCGTCACATTCCCGTCGTTCCCCCACGACCTTTGCCCTGAACTCCTGTCTCAATCTAAGCCAAGTGAGATATCGAAAAGATGACAATAACGTAATATAAATAGAAGCAAAAAACGTAGATATCGAAAAAAGATGACAATGGAATGCAAATCAGAATTGAAAGTAAAACCGAGTCGCAGCTTATATTGCGAAGAAAACAATGGCAAAATATGCGTGAATGAAATTAACAACAAAGACACGCAAAAACCTAAGTTATGGAATTTGCAAGGAAAAGTCTACGATCAGTAAGGAATAAGCGAGAATAATGCCATAGGAAACGGAAAAATGCATACCAAAAAGAATCCGGAAAATGATAGGTGTATGTCGTATACGTCGTCTTCAACTCTACTGGCAGGCCAAAGCTCAAATGGACAAAATCACGCGGTTCATGGTAGTTCCTGAGAAGCCCAGCTGTCAATCAACGGCTAGTTCTGTTACAGGTGGATGGTGAGCTGCAGTCAACTTCATGACGTCAGAGTTTCAGCTTAATACAGGTTCTGTCCTCTCTGTATATTCTTACTTCACGGTGCTAGCAGTCCTTCATCACTGAGAGTCAGGCCCTTTTGTGGGCGACGTTGTTTCTATACCTCTAATTTTTCATCCCGTTTTACAGTCTGATCTTTCCTATGGAACACCTGTTCCTTCCACTTTTCAAAGGTGGCTGGACCTACGGCGTCACGTCTTTCCCGATTGACAAAACCGTTGATTTCAGTCGACTAAACCTAAGTTATGAGCAAGACACGTCAACCGTGTGCTAAGTTTGAACGATTGGGGTTGCCCCAATGTTGGAACCTTCGGTCCGTGTTCTTGTGTATCGATATAGAAAGATCCGTAGGAAGAGCAAAAAGACCTGCCGGTAGGAAACGCTTACCAAGTAAAAGACGTCCCTGTACCTAGTTTCCTTTAGTCTCCCCCAAAGTAAATAAAAAATGGATCACTGCGAAACCCAATATGAATGATTAGTGGTGAGCTGGTTACGTAGCCGAGCGGTATGTGCGGTTAGTGGTGTGCACGTTTTTGCAGTATTCTGGCATTACCTATGTAAGAAGAACAGTAACATTTCATTTTGGTTATGTTCACAGCTTTAACTGATCCAGCTGATTGCTGAACCTACCTGTGACTAGACGTGCTCGTAACGGCTACTGAATTACTGATTGGACAATGCAGTCTGTTAAAAATTGCCAAGTTGGTCGTAGTGACCTGTCAAAAGCCATACTGCAACTTCATGAATTATGTAAATAAGTGTCTAAATTAAAAGTGTACTTTATACGTCGGCAATATTCGCTGTCGATTTTTGGATGCTCTGGCGATAGCAAGATTTAGTTTAAGTAAGTGCTTGCTGAAATACAGCAGCCTTCGCGAGGGAAACCTCAATTTTGTTTAAAGAATCACGATCGGTTCGTATCTATGTACTTCATATTCGGTTGCCTAGATATCCTTGCATATTACATTAGGTTGGTTAGTGAGTTTCTATTATTTGTTCTAAAAATGATTGTGTTTGGTAGCATTTTCTTTTTTGTCCTTTTTAAGCTTTCCAACCGTAGGTTGAAGAAGCGTATATGCTCCAACTTTGTACGTCTGTCTGTCTGTCTGTCTGTCTGTCCGCACGATAACTCGCGTAAAAAATGGTTCGATTCCGTTGAAATTTTAGTATGCGGTAGGGGACAACCTGTTAACGATTATGTGTTGGAAATGGGGTCAAAGGTCAGGACGTAGGAGTGGGATCCATTCCATCGCCCTATGCGTCATAACTTACGTAAAATGCTTCGATTGCGACAGAACTTTATCATGTTGTTCCGAAGGGATACTGAATAGGTTCTGTTGAATATCATCAAAATAGAGTTAAAGGTCAGGGCATAGCGGGGAGATTTATTCCACTGCCATTATCCTCATAACTTGACTAAAAATGCTTCTATTGTGTAACGTATACTCTAGATTCAGTTTCTTTTTGATTTTACTATCTCTTGTTATTTTATTTTCTTATGCAAATTATCTTCTCACTTAACGAGATATTATTTCTCCCGCTGAATTATATGTGGCAACGAGTGTAAGTCATGACGTGGTGGTATGCAGTATATATAGGCGCGCTCAAGTATGCCAGAGAGGTTCGTTGTGTATAGGATAGGTTCTTCCTAATTATTGTGATGCGATTCTACGAAAGTTCGGTCTAACAGTAGTTGTGTTATATAGGAATGTGTATTGAGTAATACCAGGAGTTTACCAATAAAAGGTTAAAAGTGAGTACGTTTTCTTAGTTCATTTTATTGTCAGACCTCTGTCTGGCTGTTAAGTCTATTTCATTGAGTGTCTTATCTAAACAAACTCTAGCACTTTGATGATTAAGCACACTTTAGCTACGTCAAGTAACCGTTTAATAACCCTAACGTAACTTAAAGTGAGCTTTCCTGCACGACACGTCCAGCAGGAGAACCCTATTCATTATAATTGCGACAAAACTTTAGCACGTTGTTCCGGAGGTATACTCAACCAATTCAGTTTAATATCATCGAAATGGGGTAAAAGGAGAAGGGCACAGGAGCGATATTTATTCCACAGCCATTATCTCATAACTTGAGTAAAAATGCTTCTATTGCGACAAAACTTTAGTATGTTGTTCCGAAAATATACTGAACGAATCAGTAGTCAGGGTATAGAGGAGGGTTTACCTGCGTGCGTTTTTTGGTATGTTGGAAAGCTTATCATAATCAATGCATTGCATGATTTTACTAACTTGTTCATTATCTGTTACTTGTTTTGTGACTCATAATTTGTGCTTTAATTTATTATTCAGCTCCAAGAAGATGGAGGAGCAAAATCAGCATATTCGATGCATTCTGCTGTGTGAGCTAAAATGCGGTATCAACACTTCAGTTTCAACCCGAATTATTTTTGAGGTGTACGGAGGGGTATGGTACGATCCACCCAACGACGGCTAGTCCCATGCTGATTGGTCCAATATTACGATTAGTCAAATACTGAGTTTTCCGAAAGGCTACTCGAGCGAAATAAAGCTTATCCGTTCTGATGCGGCCTTTGCCGGCTTATGACAGTATTAGTAGCCCAAAGAACGTGTGAAATAATGTTACGTCCCACATAATATTGCGGTTATAGATTCTTTAGTTTATTCGTTTTTTGTTTTTCATGAAAGAAATTCGCGCTTATGTTGTCCTCGCCGTCATATGAAAGTAGTAATGTACAAGCTATTCAATCAACATCGATGTTCCTTTTTTGCGCTAAATAATGACAACAGAAAATATTTCTATTTCCTTTTGTCTGCGTACGCAATATCTTTGGAACTAATGAAAACATTTCTTTTGTAACTTGCGCAAAGAATGAAGGAAAGAGTCTGGTCTTTGCATGTTCATATCTTGAATTCCACCAATGTGTTGGAGGGAGGGGGGGGGAGTTTCCACAAGAAAAATGTGTTGTGTCTTCAATTCGGAATAAAATACCTCGAAAGAATGGGCTTTTTCATTCGCCCTGAAAGGTGGGAATATTTTATTTTTCTCTCTCCTGTCTCTGCTGTCGTTATTGTAAAGATTTTGTCCGTTTCTTTCATATGGTTTTATCGCACTTTATTACAATGGGAATACTTCATTATAATGCATATAAACTTTTGAACATCTGTTGCGATGCTGACGTGAGAAATTAATGAACTAAAGAAGACACGTGGCGGAAGAGAAAAAACAAACAACCCAATTACGTAGCATTTATTCATGCGCCGCAAGATATTACTATCTACAATGTCGACAAGGAAACCAGAGTATGTTCTGATCAATATGGTTTCTCGAATGCATTAATGGTTATTAACATTTTTCTGTAAATATTTTCACTTGGGTTACATAGACAAGTCCGTTCTATAGTGCAATATAAAAAACATATTAATTGTGAAATAAATATTTCCAGAAAAAATATTTCCCAATAAAATGACGATTACATCACCGTAATTTTATTTGGAACAGTAGCACCAGTTCCACTACAAAATAACCTTTGCCACGTTTTCGCGTTTCTATGATTTTTCTATCAACTATAGAAAACAGATTTTTTTATTTATTGAAATATTTCCATTTGGTATCATATACAAAGGCAGTTCCATAAAACTGAGAGGAATTTTTTTGTGAGTTGATAACAGTACGAAGGAGGAAAATCACAACGCAGACGACTAACTGAATTAAGCAAGTATCTATGGCAACAGCTATGAGCTGTGGCAGACAATTTTGGCTTTCTTATTGCGCAGTTGTTCAAGGTTCATCTACATTTCGCAATACAGCTGTGGAGATAACTGATTCAGGGGTAAGAAGTGAAATGCGTTGTGCGATAAAATTTCGCCATCGTTTGGGTAAAACGGCTCCAGAAAGTTAATTTAACGAAAAAAGCTTACAAAGATAAATGTTTTGGTGAGTCAACGACTTTTAGATGGCACATTTCAAAAAATGTGTTTGTCGACAGAACTCGCTGCTACGCAGGGTCGACCTGAAATTGTTGTTACGGAGCGTACTGTTAACATTGTTTGGGAAATCCTGCAAGATCGACGAATGGCGTGTGAAGACTTGGCGGTGTCAAATAATATTTCAAAAACGTCGGCATTGCGCATTCTACGCGACAAATTACTGCTGTATTGTATGTGTTCTAGATGGGTACCTCATCACCTGACTAGAAAACAATTGTTAGCTAGGGTTCAGGTGTGTCATGCAGTTATTACTGTGGTTAGAAAGAATCCAAACTTTCTAACCACAGTAATAACTGCCGATGAAACATGGATCCACTATTTCGATCCCTTCACGAAGTGCGCAACGAATGCCTGGAAACACACAGACACGCCTCCTCCGAAAAAAGTCCACCAAACCAAATCAGCAAGGAAGATGATGATGATAATTTTCTTTGAACATAAAAGTGTAGCCTACCAGCATGCCGTTCTTCCACAAATTATTGTCAGTGCTGAGTATTACATTTCAGTCTTGAAGCATATGCGACGGCACATATCGATTAAGCGACCGGAACTGGTGGGCAAGTGGACCCTACACCATGATAACGCCCGCACACATGTGGCTGCTTGTGTTGAACAGTTTCTTACGAAATGCAGCATTGAAATCATACCACAGCCTGCTTACAGTCCTGACTTCGCCCCGTACGATTTCTGGTTGTTTTGGACTGAGCGGTGGGACCGCTGCTACCATCCGAGGGATACTTTAAGAAAGAATAACATATATTTTGCTGTACCTATATTTATTCATTTTCTGTGGTTTTACTCCCAGTTTTTATAGATTACGCTGTACAATGATACACGACATAACATTTGCGCTATAGCAGAAGCCATTATTTATGACAAAACGTTTGAGAGGTATCATGAATTTTTTTTACTAAAAGATTTCGTGAACCAATTAGAAATAGAAACGGGTCAACGGGCAATAACTTCTTGCGGGTCAAATGGGACGGGCCAAGATGTTCCGGACCAGTTTTTGACCTGATTTTATTACTGTTTCATTTTTGAAAGGAAAAAATATATTTCAAAGAAAAATACGCACAGTGGAATTTTTTTCTTGATGCTGGTGAAAGTGGAGTGAAAAATGATTTGTCATACAAAGATATTGCCGTCTCTTTCTTAAAGCAAAGTCGATTTCCACCGACAGACGATACTATATCGTAAAACGATACTTCCTTTGCGTTTGTTTTCAGTGCGATTGTTCGGAGAAAGATACAGGCAAACGCCTGTCGCCTGCTGCTCTGGTGATTCACTCTCTTTGACTGTAGTACCGTGTCACATTGTAAGACTCAGAGAGTTACTTTTCACATTGCATATTTCGCATTGAGCATTCGAAAGTTTTCGTTTAACGTGCTAACAACCTGTACCATTGCATGTCGTGTCGGAGTTAATGCCTTATTTGTTAATATGGATGAATTTAATATTACGCAGATTGAAAAAGGGGTCGAGGCCAATAAATACGTTCTTTTTCAAAACAAAGAGGGGAAGAATGAAAGCTGGAAGTTATTTCGTCTCATTTACAAACCAGAATATGTTTCACAGCAGCGCCTACTTTCACAAGCTTGTGGTTTGTTGCAAGTTTCCAAAATGTGGATGTTGATCTCATGAGTGTTCCTTCCTTCTGAGGGGCAATGATGAAATCAACAACCACATTTTGGGTCATCAGAAGCTGGTGAAAATTGCCATCAGAAGCAGGTGAAAATTGCCATGAAAAATATTCTGAAGCTTGGTATGTTATCAAGAAAAGAGCAAAAACTGAAATTAAACATAACAACAAGTTCATGAATGAAATACGGGATTACACCATATAATACAAATTTTGAAGATGAGAATCCGTTTCTTGGTATAATTGTGGCAAGGATGGTAAGTCAGATAATATCCAAAATTCTGTAAATTTCGTCGTCCTAGAGCGGAAATCGAACCCGTGTCTCCCGAATAGCGCCCGGGTATGCTAACCACTACACCACCCAGAAAGACCAAGTCTCAAGTTTCCGATTAATTTGAATATAACCATCACAGGATTCGCTATTCGAAGCAACCGGCATTCTTGTTTAGCGAATCTGGAGGTTAAGAATCTCCAAAAAAGAAAATCGTGAATTATCTGCTCCTCTGGACAATCACGCGATAAGATTCTATAACGAAGTGAATTTCTCCGTCATTTTTATCCGCGCCGGGGTTCGAACCCGGGTCCCCTCATTCCGGAATAAGTTGCTCTACCAATTAAGCTACGCGGACATGTATTCTGATTCCTATCTGCCTTTATGTCATGTGCGTCCTGTTGGCAGGTACGTCACATCTCCTCTCCTGGTACGTTACATCATCTCCCCCTTCTTTTTCTTTTTTTTCTTTCGAAGTGCTGCTCACATTTTTCCTATCTCGCGGTGTGGAAATAACATCACACCAATGCGAGATTTTGAACGGTCGGGTCATCCGGATAGTTCGGGCGCCATTATAATTAAGTGAATTTCTCCGTCATTTTTATACGCGCCGGGGTTCGAACCCGGGTCCACTCATTCCGTAATAAGTTGCTCTACCAATTAAGCTACGCGGACAATGATTCTAATTGCTATCTGCCTTTATGTCGTGTGCGTCCTTCTGGCAGGTACGTCACATCTCCTGGTACGTTACATCATCTCCCCCTTATTTTTCTTTTCTTTCGAAGTGCTGCTCATATTTTTCCTATCTCGCGGTGTGGAAATAACATCACACCAATGCGAGATTTTGAACGGTCGGGTCATCCGGATAGTTCGGGGGCCATTATAACGAAGTGAATTTCTCCGTCATTTTTATCCGCGCCGGGGTTCGAACCCGGGTCCACTCATTCCGGAATAAGTTGCTCTACCAATTAAGCTACGCGGACATGTATTCTGATTCCTATCTGCCTTTATGTCATGTGCGTCCTGTTGGCAGGTACGTCACATCTCCTCTCCTGGTACGTTACAATTCTTTAAGTCCACATTCACTAAAAATTAATGCCGGTTGCTTCGACTAGCAAATCCTGTGACGGTTTCATTCAAATTAGTCGGAAACTTGAGACTTGGTCGTTCTGGGTGGTGTAGTAGTGGTTAGCATACCCGGGCGCTATCTGGGAGACGCGGGTTCGGTTCCCGCTTCACGACGAAGAAATTTTCAAGTTTTTGGATATTATCTGACTTACCATCCTTGTCACATTTGCACCAAAAAACGGATTGTCATCTTCAAAATTTATATACAAGTTATTTGATTAAAAAATTTTGACTGTAGTACCATCAACATTAAGTGAAACAGCCTTAACATTACTGCGAAGGTAATGTTAAGGACACTGACAAACCCATCTACGTTAAGGACACTGACAACCCATCTATGTTAAGCCATCTATGTTAAGGACACTAAACCCATCTATGTTAAGGACACTGACAACCCATCTATGTTAAGGACACTGACAAACCCATCTACGATGGGTTTGTCAGTGAAGAACGACAGTTACAACACTTTCTGAAGGTAAGTAAATTATACTTTTCCGTAATACATTCATATGATTTCTACGTTACCTACTGCGAAGAGACTTTTTGAACGCCCTGCATATATTATTTGAGATCTTCCTGAATGAGATCATCCAATTATTTGACGTCCAGGTTCCAAATAAAATTTCCGGCCCGTATCGAACTCTGGATCTAATAAATGTTTGATTATTCCAAACATTTTCATTATCACCTTCCTTTATTTAAAAAGACGAGCTCATTCTACTCGGAAATTAACATTCTGTCATATTTCTTTATGTGCGCTTTTGCCGTTGTCTTGAAAGATTTGCTTATAGAACAAACGTTTTCGAAGTGGACTACTGAGATAAGAAAACAAGTTAGGAAAATCTTGCAATGCATTGATTCGCATCCAACATACCAGAAATTATTACTCAAGTTATGAGGACAATGGCTGTAGAATAAATCTCGCTCCTGTGCCCTGACCTTTTGACCCCATTTCGATGATATTAAACATTGATTCAGTATATCCTCCGGAACAACATACTAAAGTTTTGACGCAATAGAAGCATTTTTAGTCAAGTTATGAGGATAATGGCTGTGTTATAAATCTCGCTCCTATGCCTTGGACTCCATTTCGATAGCATTCAACAGAACCTGTTCAGTATACTTCCGGAACAGCATGATAAAGTTTTGTCGCAATCGAAGCATTTTTACGTAAGTTATGACGCATAAGGGCGATGGAATGGATCCCGCTCCTATGTCCTGACCTTTGACCCATTTAGCCCATTTTCAATAGGTTTCGTCCCCAGGTTGTCTCCTACCACATACTAAAATTTCATCGAAATCGAACCACTTTTACGCGAGTTATCGCGCGGACGGACGGACAGATGGACAAAGCTGGAGCATATACGCTTCTTCAACCTACGGTTGGAAAGCAAAAATAAAAAATAAAAGAAAGTAAATGAACAACTGTCATGCGTCTTTGTTTAAAGTGTATAAATTTAAGTTTAGCTTTTATTACAACCTTTCTTCTTCATCACAGTCTTCACAATTTCACAATATTATTGGAAACCATGGCAACTGAGCCCCAAAAGTACTTCGCGTGCTGCAGTTATGTAACACCCTTTATATCACTTCCTCATATTTACCTTTGATTTTAATGCCGAAAGTCTCAATCCTACAAAAAAATTCATAAGAGGATCGAATGAAAACTAAAGAAATGAAACAATAGATGAGATTAGCGACTGTCAGCAAATACGCGAAAAGTTTATAATACCAATTGAAAACACTTTTTTATTATTATATTATCTTAACAGTATAGAAATTATTAGAAAGATCTCAAATGGAAAAACCTTGCCCTCTTTTATATACTTTCATATTTGGTAGAATTTGTTTTGTAAATAACTTTTCAATATTTTACAGAATTTATAGTTTTTAAGCATTGATCATTTAAACTGTTTAATCACTTCAAACCTTGAATATTTACTGAATTTTATACAGTAATCAGTAAAATCTGGGTATGGAAAATAACATCAGGAAACGCTACAAAGAGGAGAGATTAACTTATCTTATTATTCATTTCACAGAAATTGAAAAATATGGTCGTTTGGCAGATAACATCACGGCATTGCACCTATAGTACCATTGAATGAATCGGCATGGGACCAATCGGCATTGAACCCATTGTCCTCTTTGGACAAATCGGCATTGGACCAATCGTATCATTGAGCCAATTGTCTTCCAAATCAGAATTGCACCAAACGACACTGA
The DNA here is from genome assembly GCA_039090855.1 of Macrothele yani. NCBI lineage: Eukaryota > Metazoa > Arthropoda > Arachnida > Araneae > Macrothelidae > Macrothele > Macrothele yani. Next base: position 147,020,876 of record CM077027.1, read on the forward strand.
ACCAATGATTCCCTTTAGATGAATTGGCATTGTACCAATTGTTACCTTTAGACGAATCGGCATTGGAGCAAAATTGCATTGGGTTTATTGTCCCCTTTGAACGAATCAGCATTGGACCAATCATACTGTTGGTTCAAACAACATTTGGCCAATTGTCCCCTTCGTGCGAATCGGCATTCAACCAATCGTACAATTGGATCAAACAGCATTGAATCAATTGTCTCCTTTGGACGAACTAGCATTGGACCAATTGTTCCCTTTGGACGAATTAGCATTGGACCAATCGTCGGGGGGTATGGAGAAGACTGTACTACAGGAAGTACAGCTCTAAAATTGTTCGCTTGCTTTAAATTTGGAAATTTAAGTTTGACAGAACGACAACGAAAAGGTCGACCGTCAGAATTCGATGAGGATAATACTGAACGCGCTAATCCATGTGAATCAACGACAAACAAATGAACTGTACTCATATAACTGTTGAAAATCCCCTTCACCCCACCATGAAATTGCGAATTCGAAAGTTTAGTAAATTGGAAATTTGAATTCTACACGAAATCGTAGGCAAACAAACAAAAAGTCCAGCGTTTAACCATCTATTCATCCTTTCTAGCTCAAAATCGCGACGTCGCGAGCCTTTTGTCGAGGCATCAGATATACAAAAGGTAGGTTCTTTGCGTGAACCTTAAGAGTAAAAAAAGAATGGCTGAGTCTGTCGAAACCAGCTACTCCTGAAGAAAAATCAGGACAACTTGAGAAAACAACTTTGAGCATTTGGTGATATTGTAAGAGAACTGTTCATTTCTGACTGTTGAAAAGGAATCAATGCGTTATTTCGGAGCTCTGCTCTCAACAACTATAACTGTTACATACACTGCCTGACAGGGAAAATGCCACACCATGAAGGAATGCGAAAAAAGACCAAACTGCACACACAGATAGCCAAGTAGGGCCTCAACAAATGATTTAATTGTTACATACAGACTAGGTTCCAGACTATACAGGATGATTAATAAGGAGTGTGGCCCCCATTTTGAAAGAGAAAGCGTTGAATCCGACGTGGCATCGAGGCAATGAGAGTTCGAATAGAGTCCTGGGGTATCGTGGACCATTTGGTGTTGATCCGAGTTCACAGGTCATCTTCATTTTGCACGGGTGAGAGAGTACTCAACCGACGTCTAATCGTATCCCGCAGATGCTCGATGGACGAGAGGTCGAGGAATCGTGCTGTCCACGGAAGCATCCGCACACCGTGTAAAGCACTGATCCTAACGGTATGAGGCCGGGCGTTATCCGGTTCAAAAACGGCGTTTGGAATGCCCTGCAGATACGGTAGTGCCACGGGCCGCAACACCTCGTCAACATAGCGGCGTGATGGCAATGTGCCGTAATGCGTACCAGCGGTGAGTGGCTGTTGGCGCTGATAGCACCTTACAACATGATTCTACGTTGCTGGGACGTGTGGCGCTCCAAAATGGCGGAGGAATCCGCCCGTTGGCCACGTCGCCTCCAGACTCTCACACGGCGATCATCCGTGGTGAGACAGAACCGTGATTTGTCGCTGAACACCACACTCTTCCATTAGGCACCCCACGCAGCTCTGGAGCGACACCACACTAAGCGGTGACGATAATGGCTCGCTGCTGAGGGTAGCCTTCGCAACAGACAGCTGGACAGCAAACCAGACGCAGCCAATTGGCGCGGCACTGTCTGCGTCGACATCGCAGCATCCAGGCATCTCAGTACACTCCGCAAAATGTCGCCCGTTGTGTCCTATGGGTCCGCTACGTGCTCCGGTACCCACAGATCCTTCCTGGGACTACCGTCTCCAAATAAGACCGAAGGTTGAGGCATCACGTTGCGTTTCTTCCGCTATATGACGCAAGGACCATCCGGAGGTTAGAAGGCCTACGATGACACCTCTTGTGAACTCACCCGTTTGACGAAATCGCGTACAACGGCGTCTTAACGGCATTGGCACCTCTAGTTCGTTCTCCAGACACGGTTACAGCAGAACCAGTCACTTCTCGCTGCCGTGACGACGTCTCGACTGATGGCCTCACGGACTGGTTGTCTGCTTATATCCCGCGCGCTGTTAGTGTGATTGGCCTGCAAATGCAATCATTTGCATAACTTGTACGTGTGCACCTGCCCTGTAATTTGCATGGCGCTGCGTTTATGTCTTCGTTTTGTAGCATTTTGCCTGTCAAGCACTGTACGTGAGGATTGAAAGATATGTTTCTCCAGCACGATTGCGATTGACCCCACATTTCGAAGATGACCTGCAGAAAACTATGGATCTTAGTAAAGAAGTAATTGCACATTATCGCATAAACGTGGTGCTCTTACGTAAGAGGACAAGAGAAAAAAAATTCAACATTGAGGACGATTGCAGAAATGAGCCTGATTCTTTCCATTACTCAAAACAAGCCGATTTTTCCCGCCGAGGAATCGAATATTTAGTAGAAAGAGGAGGACATGGTATTAAAATCCGAAGGAAAATGCATCCTTCTAATTAATTTTCTGCAAATAAACAGTTTTAACATTAAAACTAGAACAAGTCGCCAACGGTAGCCGATAACTCGGGAACAGTTGGCAAATTTTGAGCGAATCTATTGCAAGATCTAAGCTCATTAAGGTGTCTATAATAACAAATTCTAAAAAACGAACGCGTAAAATTCATGACTTCCATAACAAAACATTCTAAAAAGGAAATGCCTAAAATGTATCATGGACTACTTTCCTTCACGCTGATTGTGATCAGGTTGCATGTAAACAAAGCGGAAAGACACACTCAGATCAGGAACCACGTTTTTAGCACGACTTTTGTAAAAAAAGATCGTGCTTATGTTATCGGTTTGTCCGTCCGTCCGTCTGTCTGTACCCACGGTATCTCTGCAACTATTAGTCCGATTTAAAAAATTCTTTTTGAATTCGAAAGCTTGAAATATGCGAATGATGATCCTTTATTTCGTTTTTTTTTACGATGTACAATTTCGCCGCTAGAGGGCGTAAATGCAGATGATGTCGAATTCAAAAATACGTTTTACTCCACATATTTGCTTCTAAACATCCGATTGAAAAAAATATTTTATCTTTCAATTCCATTTATGCCGAAGAGTATTTTGGATATAGTTTCTTTTTCAAATTACGCATAGATTTTCCGCTAGGGGGCGTAAAAGTAAATTGGGTTTTTTTTTCGATAACTCTTCTTCTAAAACTCCGATTTGAAAAATTTTTTCAGCGGATACATCTCCTGATGCACAATCTTTTCCATAAAATTTCAAATTTTTGGTAAATAATACTTCGGCCACCAGGGGGCGTAAGTGTTAATTTTCGCTTCTGATGTATTTGCCATAAACTCTGAGCTTTTAAAATATCGATTGAAAAAATTCTTTCGTGGACTAATGCCACTCACATCGATAAACCTTTTCGGAATATTTTCTTTCCAAAATATTCCACAGTTTCTCCGCCAGGGGGCGTAGATGTATATCTTATTTTTGTCAATATCTCGACTTCTAGGAGTCCGATTTGAAAAATTCCTTCTTTGTTGGATAGTGTATTCCGTGTGACATGTTTTTCATATAATTTCAAAATTTTCCAGTAATTTATAGACCTTCCGCTAGGGGGCGTAAAGGTAAATTGCGTTTTTTTTTTTTTTTTTTTTTTTTTTTTTGATTGGAGGTTTAACAACCACCGTGAGCAACTCAATGGGCTATAAGCAGTCGCCCGTCCCTAATTTAGGGTCACTGGTTCCAGGGAAGGGAGAGAGCCAGTGCCGTAAGACAAACACAACATCCATGCCTGACCGGGATTCGAATCCCGGACCCCTTACGGACGAATGATCAGAGGCCAACGACTTAGACCACTGCGCCACCGGGGCGGCTAAATTGCGTTTCTTCCTATATCTCTGCTTCTAAATCTCCGATCTGAAAAATTCTTTCTGCACCGGATACAGCTCCTTCTGGGAAATCGTTTGCACATAATTTCTAATTTTTGTTAAAAAATAGTTTGGCCGCCAGAGGGCGTAAACCTTATTTTACGCTTCTGATGTATTTGCAGCAAAATATGAGCTTCTAAATTCTCGATTGAAAATAACGTCGTTTGTAGACCGATATTACTCATGCCGACAAACTTTTTAGAAACATTTTCTCCTTATAATAGTACACGGTTTCTACGCCAGGGATCGTAGATGTATATATATATCTTATTTTTGTCAATATCTCTACTTCTAAAAGTCAGATTTGAAAAATTCCCTCTTTGTTGGATAGTGTTTCCGATGCGAAATGTTTCTCCTATAAATTCAAATTTTTTAAGTAAATCATAGACTTTCAGCTAGGGCGCACAATGGTAAATTGCGTTTTCTTCTCCTAAAACTCCGATTTGAAAAATTCTTCCTGCATCGCATATAAGACCTGGCGGAAAATATTTTTCACGGAATTTCTAATGTTTGGTAAAGAATGGTGTGGCCACCAGGGGTCATAAGTGTTAATTTCTACTTCTGATGTATTGTAGCAAAATTTGGGCTCCTGAAAACTCGACTAAAATGTTATTTCTTGGATCGATACCGCTCATATGGATAAACCTTTTGTGAATACTTTCTTCCTAAAATAATGCATGGTTTTCTCACCAAGGGACGTAAAAGTCGCATCTTATTTTTGTCGATAACTCTGTTTCTAAGAGTTCGTAAGCTCACGATTCCGTTTACAGCAATATCTGAGGGATTAAAGACCCAATTGAAAAACTTCTTTCTTCCGTAAGATACTATTGTTTTCCATACCGGTTCCATTGACTTTGAATAGCTTTGATAAATTTAATTTGCGTCAGAACGGATTCAAAAGACGTGCTTATTACACCCGAAAATTCGGTGTCATCTTTCTTGTTCATTTTGTATCGCGAAAGACAGACACATACACATACACAAACTTTTTATTATTATTACAGATTAAGCAAGTATTGAACTAATAGGCGGAGTCCTTCCATTTCTCCGTTTCTCAATTCAAACGATATTTTTAAAGTACTGTTGGTGAGAAGACTTTCATGAAACGGTTCAAGTAAAAGGACATCTAGTTTTAATTGAAATTCCCCAATGACAAGGAATTTTGGGAATTGAAAGACGTCAAAAACTGACCATAGACGATGTCCATTCGCATGATAAAAATCACGGTGATCGGATGTGCCATGTCATACCTATGCCCGAACAACTAATTGTCCCGAGTCTCGTATAGAGAGCGGATTTTTTCAATTATTATTAAATTTGGTCAGTTTTTTTAATGGTCATTATTTTTATACGACACGACCAATAACCATGATACCAACCCCTTTTCACTCACCATGTCCTTCCCTTTCTCTGTGGCAAGTGTCACCCTGATTGGCTGAAGATCTTTGGAAGAGATAGGTAACAAACGGCCCCTTCTCAAAACCCGGAAAACCTCCTAAAAATGCAGGTTTTTGGACGATTATTCCTCAATAACACGGAATTTTGGAAATCAGAAGCCGTCGAAACTTGACCATGGACGATGTTTAATCCCATGCAAAAAATCACGGTGATTGGATATGTCATCTCGTACCTATGCCCGAACAAATAATTGTCTCGAGTCTCGTAAAGAGAGTTCAGCTCGGCCTTCGGCCTCCCTTCGCTCAATAAGGACACGCTAGAGACTTATTTGCCAATCCAATAGAACATACAGACGAAGCACATAGGAAACCACTTCGCACGAATAAAACCTAATATTTGTCTTAAACTATACACAATCATACTCTACTACAAAAGCAACAGTTAAAGAATGATGTCCTACAAAAACCCCAATTTTGGAATGATGGAGACATCCACAAACCAACTCATCATATTTTTTAGAGAGCAGTCAGGCCATTTTTTCTCGTTTGACTCTACGCACATGTAGATTTCGCAAGCTGCATGTTGTTCACGTGAACGGTGTTTCGTGCAAACTGAGCTGAACAGAAGATGAGTAATGAGGCAAAGTTTGTGCGATCAAAATAAATTTTTCGTTGTCGTCGAAGCGGTGGCTCCCAGCAGTACGTAAGCTAGAATTTTAGCACTGGAGATGATTTCAATTTTCAAATAGGTTCGGTTACAGGTCCTCATATAGGGGGAATTAATTAAACACACTAATTCAGTATGATAAAGGAATTTGGTTTGATTTTCGTTTTCCACCTTTTATATGCCACTTCTTAAATTATCTAGACGTAGTGACGCGCCCCGCGCGCACACACACACACACACACACACACACACACACGCACACGCACACACGCATGCACACACGCACGCACGCACACAAAGAGAAACGGAATTCCAAATACCAACTGCTTCAATTTCCTAGGGAAATTTCTACAGAAAAAGATGGAATACCTTATGCGAATGAACACTATCTTATGAAAAACCCCAAGACATGCGATCCATTTCTCCAAATGAACTTTCCTTGTGAGTTTCTAATTCTTATGTAAATTTCGTTATTTCACAGTTAGCTCCTTTTCCTACTGAACGGCACATTGCTTCCCTGAATTTCATTGTACGTTGGGCAACACTGACAGGGAGTCAAAAGTAAATAAAAATCTACGTCGAAAACAGTGTGGAGAGTGGAGTATGCAAAGAGAATAGATATTGTTAAAATTGGAAGAGCGCTGCTCTTTATTTTGTTAGAGGAAACACAAATAACAATCATTACTTGCAAGTTCTCTTCATCATCTGCCACTGTGAGTTCCTTCTGCATTTTCACTAGCTCATCAATTTTCAGTTCACTTGAATAATGATCAGTTCTTTTCTTCATTTGTAGATTTTATTTCCAAGCTCAATCTCAATCTAGTTTCAATAACTTCTTTGGTGATTTACTCTTCAGCTTCTTCAAAATCTTGTGAACTAGAAACTAACAGTTGGCACAGTTTTCATCAAAGGCGGTTTTAAGTGACTCACTTATAAACGTGGAAAGATGACTTCTGTTTGATGTTCCTAATCCACGTCAATTGTGTGTGTCAATGGTTCATTATTGCTGGGTTTTACTTCCTTCAAGCAATTGTCAATTTTTTTGACCGCTTTTAAGACACTATATCATTTCCAAAATATTTCACGGATGCAGTATCATTTGCATTGGTAGCTGCTTCAGCTTCCTTAATTGCAGGACGTAAATAGACACGTATGAAAGTTACACTTGCAGTTAAATGATGCTATAGGACGGCAGGAATGCCACTTTTAAATTTTAAGTTGGTTAATGTTGCAGGATAGAATATCGATGAATTTCGCGCATCAAAAAAAGGGTTCGTAAGCCCGGAGTTCTATGTTCTTTCATTGAGAGGTAAAATTTATTTGGGCCGCCCCGGTGGCGCAGTGGTCTAAGGCGCTGGCCTCTGATCATTCGTCCGTAAGGGGTCCGGGTTCGAATCCTGGTGAGGCATGGATGTTGTGTTTGTCTTACGGCACTGGCTCTCTCCCTTCCCTGGAACCAGTGTCCCTAAATTAGGGACGGGCGACTGCTTATAGCCCATTGAGTTGCTCACGGTGGTCGTTAAACCTCCAATCAAAAAAAAAAAAAAATATTTGGCAGCGCAATGTTCATAAAGGCGAACTGCTCCTTTCTGAAAAGTTCTAAGTAGTGGTTCAGCTGTGCTGCTACCACTGGAACTAATCCATGCGGCAAGAATTCTCACACTTAAGGTAGATCCCCTAAAATATTTACCTTGTATTTCCAACGGGCAAACTTCTGTAGCCATTTTCTTCACAATTATTGCGTTCCCAACGGTGAAAATTTGAATATCGATAAAAATAACTTCATATTATAGCCTAGTATACTTAATGTGTTCTAAAATTTAACCATAACTAAGCAATCTAACGTTTGTTTGTCTACTGACGTCATTAATGTACAAGTCGCGCCATCTATTTTCTGGTCTCAACACCACCGAAGGAAAAGTTATTCATTTTTAATATAATGATGGTAAAGTTTTAGAACATATTAAGTATACTAGGCTATAATATAAAGTTAATTTAATCGATGCTCAAATTTTCATCCTTGGGAACAAATTAGTTGTGAAGAAAATGGCTACAGAAGTTTGCGCATTGGAAATACAAGGCAAAGATTTTAGGGGAATCCACCTTAAGACACCGTACTCAGGTAACGAACTTTTTTCAGGCATTCTTCACACCCCCAACTTGTCCGACTTTAGGGAATGTAACATGATATGTCAATCCGTAAGACAAATTTACCCAGTGGAATTCCAGTCAAGACTACCAATCATCAAAATCTCACTATTGTAACCAAATGGTCACGCGGCATTTGCGTCCGTATTTCCATAACAAATCTATTGAATGAGAGCAATTAAAAGGAAACTTTAGACATGACAAGCAACTCTGCAAAATAACAAAGGAGATACCGTGAGGTACGGTCATTATTAGTACGTTTCACACACACACACACTCTTCATAACGGATTTGTTTTTCTCGGCAATGAATTATGTTTTAGTGGCTTTTAAAGTTGTTCTGAAGAAACTACTAGGTAACCAAACAACTTGAGCGCCGTTTTAAAGTAGTAAGTCCAACATTTGTAGTGTTATTCAAATTATTCTGAGGGGAACCATTGTATAAATGAATAAAATCTGTTCGAAACATAACAAATGTTGCAAAATTTGTAGGAGCGCTTACTTTCTAGAGGTCCGCCTTACAATCCTTGGCTGACTGGAACCGGGATAGACAAAAGTTGTGTACGAGATAATCCATTTGAGCGCCGAGCACAAGAAGTATGGTTCTGTCCATCGACCGTATCCGACTGGCTCTTCGAATTCCTCAGGCACTTCAGGAGGAATGACCACTCCAACTTCTTGATAGTTCTTCTTCTTCCTCATCCAAGGCTTGTCGATAACTGAAGTATTCCTCCGTTCTGTCAGTTCGTAACCTTGAGGAGCGTTCGGAGATTTGACAATGGAGGCGTAGTACCTCGGATTCTCGTCAGTGCCGTTGCCGTTCCATATAATCCGGACACCGTAGAAAAGATCGTTCGACAACAACAGCTCCAAAACAAAAGTTCTCAGCATTTCTGGTTAAGAGAGAGAAATTCACATCAGATGAGGTTTGTGTATCACATACAGCATATTCAGTTCTGTAAGAAATTTCAAATATTACAAAGGTAAAAACGATTTGTCTTCACATTAAAAGTTCTCCACTTACAAAAACTTCGCTTGATGTCGAAAGGTAACGGCGGGTATTTTGTGGAGCCATCAGCCACGTAAATAATTTATCGTTCATATTGCAACCTGTTGTTTGGCTTTATTAATCTTAAACCACAAGCGGTGAACCAAGGTTATTAACAATTACAAATTGTTGAAATTGCAATTCTTCATTTCAACAATGTCAAGTTTTCGTGCCAACGGACATTGTCTTCTTTGGAAATTTAGTAAATAGAATGGAATTATAACCACACTGCTAGACAAAGAAATTGCCCCACCCAGAAGGAGGTGTGTTACAAACATGCAAATCGCAGGGTGGGTGTACCCCCTCAAGATATGCAAATGATGTTAAACTGGAGCCGATGACGTCACACGTTCGTGAGATAAAAGTGACAGAAACGACAGGGATGGTAATGTGGGCCGCGGGTGGCCTAGTGGGCAACGTTCGTGACTGCCACGGAAAGGACCTCGGTTCAATCCCAGGCAGGCACGAAAGCTCGATCCACTAAATATCCGCTGCGCGTCGGATGGGCACGTTAAGCCGTCGGACACCAGGTACTGGCCCCCGGTAATAAATAAGGGCGCCTTCCTCCCCCTTTCTACTTCGCTTTCATGTCACTTTCCTATAGGGTATTGTAGCCCAAATCTCCTAGCTTCCTATTTCTAAAGGATGTTTAAGACCTGGGGTCAGACACTCCCTTCCTAAAATCCTCTACCTAAAAAAATGGGGGGAGGGGGGATGGTTATGATGTGTGGTCGCTGGTGGAAGTGTGGACGTTTCAGATTTGTTTGTACTGGTAAACAGTTCAGTGAAGGCCGAAAATGCCGGGTAAACGCCGTCGGCAGGTTTATCGTCATTTGGATGCGCTTCAGAAAGAAAGAATTGCAGGCTTACGTGAAGCGGGCTGCTCAACACGTCGTATCTCTGCGCATGTGCAACGGGATGCACGAGCTGTTGGACGCTGTTGGCACCAGTGGCTACAGGAAGGTGAGTACGACCGTAGTACGACTGGACCGGCGGATTGTCCGACACGCTCGTTCGTCACCAGAAAGTACTGCAGCCGATATTCGACGTGCTGTGTCAACGGCCACGGACGTCGCAATGACCCGAACTGTAAACCGAAGGTTACATGTGGCAAACCTGCGCAGTAGGCAACCGTTACGTCCACTGCCACTGACGGACAGCCATCGAAGCGCTCGTCTGGCTTTGTTCCGAAGTCATGCAAACTGGGGAAAAATTTCCCAGTTTACAAATTTCCCAAAGTAAAAAATTCCTTTCGAAACATTTATGTATGATTCCTCCTTGCAATTTAATTGTTCTTAATACAGTTCACTCTAAATAGAACGGGGTGGGTGAACATGGGTCGTTACATGGACTGGTCGTTTTAAGGATCAAATTAAAAAATAAAATTTCACTTGCACAAAAATATAGTCTGAAACAGTGATTACAAAAATGAAAAAAAAATGTGATTTGAAGAGTTTAATTTACAAAGAATGTCGAACAGAAGGAAAATATTCACTAGAAAAAATTTGTTATGGTAGACTGTTCAAATTTTGTACAGCAATTTTTAAATCTTTAATTTTTTAGTCAGTAGCCATCAACAAGCACCACTTCTGCGTGTTTTCTGCACGTTGTAGGAAATCGTAAATCACTTGAAATGCTTAAGATGTTTGTTTAATCGTGTACCGGGGTGGTGTTTTCATCGTCGTTTTCTTCACCTTCAGATGAAGTAACATCCGATTGAAATTTGCTCAGCTTCTGTATGCGTCCAATTGTTCAGCTTCTGTATGTGTCCGATTTATTAGCTCATCTTCCGTGAGCTCCTCAGAGCATTCCACGTTCGCATCAAAACACTACCGTACTCATCAAAATTTACCTCTTTTTGATAAACGCATCTGTTATATACACAACAGCATAAATCCCTCACTTGGATCTTTATTCTGCGTGGAACCAACATTATCTTCTGTCAGATGCTCACTAGAACCAGTCAAAGATGAAGGCCCACTTTCTTCTTTTGAAAGGTGAAGGCCCACTTTCTTCTTTTGAAAGATGAAAGCCCACTTTCTAAGATGAAGGCCCACTTTCTTCGGTGTGTCCCACGTGATAAAAACACTTTTGCAATCGTTTCCTGGTTTACTGTTTGCGAGGCTACATGTGTAGAATGAATCGCGGAAAAATGCCTACCACATATAGTTTATTACTTTCCATACCAATGATGTTGATGCGTTCGATCAGCATCATTGGCATGACCCTTTGATCGAGAGGCTGAAGAACTGAAGTTGCCTAAAGTAGAGAAAATTCTATTTGATATGTTTTCAAGTTTCTGATTTCAGGGTGTGCTACACAATTGTCAATAATCAGTAGGATCTTTCTTCCACTATTAGTACTTTTTGCTATGTAAAGTAATTTAGCAATCTCTGTTTTCTTAAGACGATTTCTGGCAACTTCAAAATCTGAACTTTCTAGTCAATTGACAAAGCACCACGTTTTGAAGGGAGAATTGATTCCAAAGCACAAAGCGCGGAACATATACAAATCACAATCAGAATGCAAAACTTTAGCGCTGCGCTAAATGCAAGCGAAAAACTCCGTAAATAAGAATAGGCAGTCAAGTTAACTCTGACTAACTCTGACCTTGACGGGTTCGCGTCAAGGTCAGAGTTGTGCTCCCACTGTTTGGAGCAGCGTATGACATTTCCGTTGTTGAACAATGCATGGACGGACGATTTACCCATCCACCCTGTTTGACGGTCAAGTTGGAATAACCAAGGTAGTATAGAAAACACAACGCCATGATATTAGAGAGATGAGTTCCCTCTTTAGTGACGTTACGCGGAAACCAAGGCTTCAGATTGGTTTCCAACGCTGTCCTGTGTGACGTCAAGCACGACATCGACGTATCGTGTCATTCCGTGTATCATGAGTGATGGGAGCACAACTCTGACCTTGACGCGAGCCCTTCAAGGTTACAGTTGCGCTTGCACTGTTTGGAGCAGCGTATGACATTTCTGTTGTTGAATAGTGGACGGACGATTTACCCATCCACTCTCTTTGAAGGTCAAGTGGGAACTACCAAGGCCGTCTAGAAAACACAAGGTCATGACATTAGAGAGATGAGTTCACTCTTTTAGTGACGTCACTCGGATACCAAGGCTTCCGATTGGTTTCCAACGCTGTCGTATATGACGTATCATACCATTCCGTGTAACATGAGCGTCACGTCATAAACGGAGGGAACTCATCTCTCTAACGTCATGGTCTTGTGTTTTTAGACGGCCTTGGAATAACCAAGGCCGTCTAGGAAGTACAAAACCACGGTACTAGAGAAATGAGTTCCCTACCTTTGTGCCGTCACTCATTATACAAGACCTGATACATCGGTGTCGTGTTGGACGTCATATAAGACAGCGTTGGAAACTAAATGGAAGCCTTGGTTTTTGCGTGACTTCACTAAAAGAGGGAACTCATATCTCTTATGCCATGGCGGCTTTGTATTTTCTAGACGTCGGAATGACCCAGTCTTCTAAAATTAGTCTTCATTCGTATCGTAAAACGAATTTCGTCTAGTTTTTCCTTACGTGAACCTCTTTTAGTGGGGTCGCTGTTAAGAGAGACTTAGACTTGTGGTGGTCATTATAAGGAGAAGAAATTACTATTGCACCTTACGGAGATGAATGTTGGAACTCAGTAACAGGTCATTATACTCGTATTAAAAAGGTAGCTAAAAAGAGAGAGTTGCTCTATCGAGAGTGTACTGTACCTCGTTTTTCGTCTTCAGTACGGTTATAAAAGCAATTAATAAATCAGACCTTCGTTATGCGGTTGTCTGCTCTTGCATACTATTACCGAATCATTTAGCACTCTGATAAATATCAAGTATGATTTCTGGTAAACAGACAGAGGAAAATGCGATTCATAAGGTGTCCGCAATGACACTTCGCTTTCTTTGTTTTCTAGGTGTCAGCAATGGTACTTCGATTTCTTCATTTTCCAGGTCCGCAGTGGTACTTCGCTCGGCAGTTAATGCACGTTTGCAGCGTAGAACAAGGTGCTCTCACGTTTTCTACGGAGAGCTTGTTCAGTCCAATCTAACACATATTACGGCTTATCATTTTCTCCTTGTATAATCTCAAGTTCGCAAACATATGTTTCCGCTGTTTAACAAATTTAACAGCGTCTCTATTTTCGTAGTGTCATTTTTTTCAGTTGTTCTTTCTTTGTGATTTCTCCTGATAATTTTAAGCATTTGGTTCTGTGCTCCTGTTGAGTAATTAGAATTTACCACCACAAAAAACGAGCAAAAATGAGATGTTTTACGGCAATCGACAACTGATCCACAGAGAATTGTTATGCGGCACTTAAAACAAAAAAGCTGTCTCATATTTTTCTTTGTTTTAGTATGTAGAATATTATCAATAGACGGATGAAAATTTAAAGAGCTGCCTATAATCTCATCTTGACATCAGATTATGGACATATTGATTTAATAAGCACATAGAAAGGTAAATGAACTTAAAAAATCCTTAATGAACCTTTCCCAAAAGTTGCTTGTTTGAACTTGACTGACAGCAAAAGGTTAAAGCTTTGCTGGGAAAATAAACCAGCAGCGTCGTAAACAGTACCACTTGAACCCGCAGCACAGAAGACTGTTACAGTTTATTGGTCTCTGACAAGCCATGTAGAAGATCACTGTAGGAATATTTAAGTACTTCAACGTTGCGATGGTCCTTCTTATTGCTTCGTCTTTCATCTGATGCTTAATCTTTTCGTCAGCCCTTTCTCAGATGTCGTAAATTATTTGGACAACTTCTTGAAAACATTTCTCTCAATTTTTCTGAACATCGTTTCCGAAACAAAAGCCTGTGAGCTTTTACAGCAATTTAAAACTTGACTATAAAATCTAACAATATATTAATAAATATAGTCTATATGTACCTTGCAGAAAAATGTTCTTTTCTCTATGACGGCGTTTTAAAGCGATGGCAGCAATTTTTCAGCACTATTGTTACAGGGCTTGGTACTGAGTTATATTTCATTGCCTAGTGTGAAGGTTCGTTGATATGTCGCTTTTAGAGAGTTTTTGTTTCGGGCCTTTAACCCGTATTTCACCAGACTGGAGCAGATAAATAAAATATCAACTAAACTCGCTCTTGCAGTGAAGACAGTGTTTATTAACTTCATATAGGGAAGGTCTCAAGCTTTGTCCCGATTTCTATTGATTCACTACATTACTAACTCGTTGACTTCTTTCCCCGCGTTGAGGCCAGTATTCGTTTTCCCTAATCATTAGCATTCCCTAGTTTCATACTCGGGAGCAAAACTTCCGCGCGCTCAGCTTTCCTACCGAATCCCCCCCCCGAAAAGTCAAATCAATGGCTAAGAAAACCACAAAGTACACTGTGTGTATGTCCCCCTTGTTCCTAGAAGGCGCAGGTATTCCTTAACTGGGTACTACGTGACCCCTCAGAGATCATTATCCAGTTCCTTCCTCGCACGACAACGAAACCCATAAATCTACCTTTCCCTCGGATGAAACGCTGAGAAAGTGAGAGCTATGCCCACTGACCAGCTGCATCAAAATGACGAAACAAAGCGCTAAGGAAAGGGAAGATGATTGTAATTCATTATGCTCAAAATGGTTACCTAAATTCACTCCTTACACTATGCTTATCTTCTTGACAAAAGTGCAAGTGGTTTGTTTTCCATTTTCGAACAAACTGCTTATACGAAGGATGAGACAGGCGTTTTGCATTATCCTAGGCTCCCCCCTTCTTTCGTGACCTCCAACCCAGGAGGTTGGAGGTCATGATAAAGAAAAGAACTAATCTGCAAATCGTCATGTAAATGAATGATATTCAAGTATTATTCCCGTTCTCATGCTTCACCATTGTTCTGTAGCTGACTTAGATAACAATTGACACTTATGGATTCTCGACATTACATTTCTTAGTGTGAATTCGTTTCTAAACCCATGCAGACAAAATAATGTTAAACGTGTTGGGACTTCAGTGTGTCACAGTAATGGCGGATTGAATGATCATTCCCAGCGGTGGGAGCGAATCATTTACCATTCACAGGGGAGAGATATTCATTGTGAACGAATCGTTCACGAATGGCCCTATCACTGGTATGCTAGAATCCTTTGGTTGTGGCAAATCGTTCATCGTGAATGGCTGAAGAGCGCATTCACAGATAAACATGATGACAGAAAAAAGAGCTGTGTCCCTGAAAGTGCAACACGGGAACCCTACAAAGAATGATTTTTTCAGTGAACGTAGTGATAACCTGGAAATTGAATGATCATTATTTTGAATGATATTGGTGAATGCCTCTTTTGCGTGAATGATGAATTGACTCCCAAGAAAGAATGATTGTTCTCTAGAGCGATATCCATGACAGTATTGGTGACATGTCATTGTCCACCTGAGCGGATTAAAAGTAACAGAACCAATTAGCGCCGATTTTGTAATCCTTCGAGTGCTCGATACACCTGAATCAAATTGTGCCCAGCATTCTCTTTGCTCATCAAATAAAAACGTTCACATAGCGGCTGGGTTTCACAAAAGCTACGACAAAACAATTCCGTTTCCCCTCTCGTCTCAGCAGCACCGACTATTAAAATGTCAAAGGGCGTAAGCTCTCTCTTCTGGTGCTTTATTCTCTACTTCATGACCCAAGGCACGATGAAGATCTAATCCCCCTGACATCATAGCATTGTGAAGATGTTTGGGACTCAAACACCTTCTCATTTTTTTCTTAAGTTCGTCACCATTGTTGTAGCACTTTCAGTACCTAATCAGAAAGAAAGGATTAGTGTCCAACGTCTTCCCAAATGACAACTTTGAATAACAAAGCTAAGTGGTAAACAAATCTTTGCGATGCGCAGGTTAACTCGTTCCAGTCGCATTTTGCTCACTTCTGAAACGGCGAATATATTCGTTCGAGCTGATTTCAGCCCATTTTACCAACCCCGAGTCAATTCGTTCCAGAGGGTTAAAGGCTTAATCAAAGTGTCGTCCCTGTGACCGATTGGTCAGAGATGTAGGTGTCTGTGTTGTCCCACGAGCTGGGGCCTGTTTCTACTCTCGAATGAAGCCCGTGTTAGTCTTACGGTGTTGGATCTCACTCTTCCTTGGAACTAGTGATCCGAAATTAGGGTCCGGCAGCTTCTTATATCCCTTGAGAGTAGCTCATAATGGTCGTTAAACATCGATGAAGGAAATATTTAAATATAATTCTCTTTCTTGACATCATCAAGAAAAAGTTTATTCTGGTTGTCTGCCTTAAATACATAGCATTAAAAACATTGTAATGCAAAGTGGGAAAACGTTGGCACGTTCAGAGAAGTTCAAAGAAATTTTTGGACCTAAAAATTTACAGAGGAGCTTCTTGTCGAGTCGTTGATGTCAACCTATCACAGAAGCACGAAAAAAGTTTTTGATCAGTTTCTCTGTTTACCTATACATTGGATTGATGAATAAGTTCATGCTGTTTTTTTCACCGCACTACAGGAATGTATTACATCAGAAGGGAAAACGGAATCAATCAACTATGTATTTCCCCCATTGTTCATGATAGTGTCCCAACGTCTCGATAGGTCTGCAATGCCATTCTTGAAAAAACGTGCAGGTTTTGCTGCGAAGAAATCATCAAGGAAATTCTGGAGATCAACATCGTTGTTGAACCTTCTGCCACGGAGTGCATTCGACAGAGATCGGAACAGGTGACAGTCTGAAGGGACGACATCTGGGAGAGTAGGCCGGATGCGGAAGGATCTCTCATTTCATGTCCTGAATGGCAATTTTGGTCATGCTTGCACTGTAAGAGCACGCGTTATCATGTTGCAGAAAGACATCATGGCGCCGATGTGGCCGTTTCTGCTGAATTTCTTCCTCCATACGACGGTGTTGCTCACAATAGAGGGTAGTGTTGATGGTCAGATTCCTCGATAGCATTTCCCAGTGAATAATGCCTTCCATGTCCTACCAGACACACAACATGATCTTCGCAGGATGAAGGTCATGTTTTGGACGTGGTGTGGAAGTCTTGTTTGGGCTTAATCATTCCCTCCGATGCCTGAAATTCACGTACAAGCACAACTTTTCATCTCTAGTAAGAGTATGTGACAGAAAGGGTTCGTGTTGCTGAGAACATGCGCGATAACGGGCGAACAAGGAACCAGATATGGCAACACGCTGATTCTTGTTGTCCTCGGTGAGAGGGTGAGGCACCCAAGTCCCCAATTTCTGGACGATTCCCATACGTTCCAGGTGTCGTACCACTGTGGCTTGAACACAGTCCATCTCAGTGGTCAATTCGCGTGTGGTTTGACGCGGATCCAAGTGGATGAGATGGTTTAAACGATCCTCATCAAAATGACATGAACGACTTGAGGGTGGAGAGTTGTTGATGTCAACATTTTTAATATGGAAAAGCTCAAACAATTTGCGGGCTATCCTTGGAGCAATAGCATCTTCCCCATACACAGCACAAATTTGTCGAGTGGCATCAGCGGTTGTGTATCGCTTGTTAAACTCGTAGAGGAGAAGATGTAGGAAATGTTCATTCCTCTCTACTTGGCACTGCATGCTTCTGAACCTTAAAACCAAAAAAACATTAGCCACAATCAAATAACGCAATATGATTTAGATATACAATATTACTGGCTACATTTTGATTACAACTGGCTATCGACACCGTCAATACTGACCTGAAAAACACTCGTGAAATAAAACGGCATGAACTTGTACATCAACCCAATATTAATAAGTTTTAGAATTAAGTAAAAAACAGTGAAGCAACAAAACTATATAAAGCTACACCTAAAAACTGCAAAATTACCTAATGTCATTAAAATATTGAGAAATAATTAATAAAAACTATGTAAAAACTCATATGAGAAAAATATAATTCCTTGAAGAATAAGAAATATACTTCAAGGAATTATATTTTTCTCATATGTTACTTAAGTAGAGATGCCCTTAAACATGCTGACTGGTATTTTTTTCTTTTGAACTAAAAGTTACCATTAACTAAACAACAAGGAGACAAAAGCAAATATGTGAAGATATTTCTGACAATTAAAGTGATTTCTGTCAACTCACTTTCCTCACCCCGCGGATGATATTCTCCAAGTATTCTGGCCACTAGTTCGGTCTTCTGTCGTATTATGTCGAAGGCCTCTGTCGACAAGCCAACGTCGACTCCCTCGAAGTGGGCTGTGTTGGTGGGACACTGACGTAGGCTGCTCACCTGGTCGACAAACTCCAACAATTCGTCTCTGCTTCGACTCGAGTTTTGCCATCTGGGTTTCTGCTTTAAATGAAAAAAAAATAATAATAATGAGTTCGAAATCATGCAGACCTATTATCAGAAAAATGTTGCAGTTTGTCTATCAGAAATGTAATACAAAATCCTCGGAACAGAATTTTTTTCCAAGAAATGCCGTAAAACTTCACTGACTCTTAGCTGACCAGATTTTTCAGAACAAAACTGAGGATAAATGACACGTTCTTAATTTCAATGCAAAATTGAGGACGATTTCGTTTCAAAATGAGGGCATGATTGAGAACAATGTCTGACACTTTATGGTAAAGCCGAAGATTAGCAAGGAATGTTATGAACTGCAGCAAAATTGACCAGTTTAATGGTAAAGCATACGATGCATCATAAATTTTCCCATTAAACTGGAAATAAGTATAAATTAGATGTGAAATAAGTATATTTTCCCATTAAACATGTCTGTTTTCCCATTAAACTGGAAAACGTATAATAATATTATAACATGTGAAATAAGTATTGTAACGTATACTCTAGATTCAGTTTCCTTTTGATTTTACTATCTCTGGTTATTTTATTATCCTACGTAAATTATCTTCTTACTTAACGAGATGTTATTTCTCCCGCTGAATGATATGTGGCAATGAGTGTAAGTCATGACGTGGTGGTAGGCAGTATAAATAGGCGCGTTCAACGATACCAGAGAGAGATTTTCGTTTATGTGTGAAGAGCTTTGTTTTATGTGTAGCAGACCTTCGTTTGATGTAAAGAGAGCTTTGTTTATGTGAGAGGAACTTCGTTATATGTGAGAGCCAGATATCGAGTAGTTGTGTGACCTGTGAAGTGTGTGTTGGATAATACCAGGAGTTTCCCTAATAAAAGGTTTTCTTAGTAAGTACGTTTTTCTCAGTTCATAGTTTTGTCAGACCTCTGTCTGGCTGTTAGGTCTCTTTCATTAAGTGTTACTATTAACAACCAGCATAAGACTTTATTCATCTTAATTACTACTACAACATTACTAGCAGTTAAGCTTGTTCATTATAACTACTACTACACTACTAGCAAGAACGTATATTCATTATAGTATAAATTAGCAATAAAATACTATCATGCAGAATATTACTTCTGATAAATTTTAAATGCTATTCATAGAGGGCAGCACATGTAAACAAAGCCACATTTTGATTTTGAACTGAAATTTCCACATGATTGTAACAAAGCCACATTTTGATCCAAGTCCAATAACTTCACTTGAAGAAACATTTTAATGAAAAAATATACTGACCACAAGTTGTAGAACTCTCAACTGAATCTACCAAATACAACCAAATTTGGCATCAGTTACGTACTTAACTGCGAGAAAGTGGATTCTGAAAAGATGAGATTCATTCCCCAACCTATAAATTATTTTAATTAAATCCATTTAAAGCAGAAACGAAATAACACCGCGATTATTGAGATGGCTTTGTTCGATGCGTCGGTATGTCTCACATTAATATTGCGTGATTTCTAAATTAAGTCAAGAAAAATTAATCCATATCAGAAAATAGTTCCATACGAGTACATTTTTTTGCAATTAAATAACTGATGCTAAATTTGGTTGCCTTTGGTAGATTCAATTGAGTTCTACGATTTTTGTTTAGCACAGTTTTTCCTATTTCAATTTTTGTTTTGGGAAATTTCAAAAACTGAGGACAAAAAGCAAATTAGAAATTGAGGCCATTTAACGTTCTCAACAAGTTTTTAGGGAACTGTGGATGAAGCATTGAAACTAAGGAATGTCCCCAGAAAATGAGGACGTGTGGTCAGCTTAACTAACTCAGATTAACTGGGGGAGCATTTAGTCCGAGATAGTGAAAAATCTGAATTATTATAGAAATCCTGGATTGAGAAAAGTCTGAGATAGTGAAAAGTCAGAATTTCTTATATTACTAAAAAAAAAAAAAAAAAAAAGCATGGAGCTGAAAATCGAAAGAAATGTTGAATACCTATTGCAGCAAAAACAACACTTTACTTACCATTAAATAAACAAAACGGTTTGGTAGGCGTTTTTCATTACTGGGAACTGAAGCGTCTTTCAAATCATCGGGCTGAAGCCACACATTTTAAGCTGCCCTGGTACCTGAACGAAATGGTACCATTTTCTGCACTCCCTAAACAGATATTATTTACATAGCGACCAGGTTTTACGAAAGCTGTGGCAAAACAATTCCTTTCTCCCTTCATCTCAGCAGTATCGACCATAAACCTATCACGTATGATAAGAGCTCGCTTCAAGTCCTCTATTCTCTGCTTCAAGATCCAAGGCATGATGGAGAAGCGATAGTTTCTCTGACGCTAGCATCATGCCACTAGGTGGAAAAAGGTCACTCAAACATCTCTCTCTCTCTCTCCTTTATAAGGTGCGTGGCTATGTTTGTGACCCTTTTAATCATCAAATAATAAGTCAGAAAGGATTAATGTCAGTCCTCCTCCTGAATTACGGCTTTGAATAAAAGCTAAGTGGAAAGCATCGCTTTCTGACCTGACGCTCAGGTTCACTCGTTCCAACCGCGTTCGGCCCAATACGTAGACAGTGCATGAAGGGCGTATTTACAGAGGAGGCTCAAATGGCCTTGGATTCCCCGAAAGTGTTCTTTTTTATTGTTAAAATGCGATTTGCGTTAGAAAAATGCTTTAATTTAATAAAAAATGCCTCAACTTAATATGTGAAATCGTACTTAAAAACTCGGTTTACTTGGTGTAAATTAATATATTAGGTGTACAAATAATTTTAAAGATTTTTTTTGTGTGTGACGTATACCGCTAATTCACATATCTGACATTCCCACGCGTTGTTGTCATGTGATCGTAACTGGTCCCGAGTATAAAATGTGACACACACAGGAGTTTGCGCAACAGTCAAACGCACTTGCACATCGGTAGCTGAAAGATGGCAAGCAATATTGCAATTATTAGACACTGTATTCGTTACGAAATTCATTTAGAAAAAAGTGCTGCCAAAGCATGTGCATCGATCTGTTCTGTTCTGGGGGAGAATATTGTATCGAAAAGCACGTGGGAGGTTTGGTTTAGACGGTTTATAGCAGGTGATTTTGATGTTAGCGATCGAGAACGTGTAGCTGCGCCCTGCAGAAGGTTGCACATGAGGAACTGCAAGCATTGCTGGATGAAGATTCGTCTCAAACGCAAAAAAGAATTAGCTGAACAACTGGGGGTAACTCAACAAACCATTTCCAATCGTTTACGCGCAATGAGAAAGATTCAGAAGGAAGGAAAATGGGGGACACATGCCCTAAGCCAGAGGAACAAGGATGAGCGTGTCATGAAGTGTTTGAATCTGTTGAATAAACAACACAGAAAGTCTTTCCTGTGGAAAATCGTTACAGGTGATGAAAAGTGGATATGGTATGACAATTCCAAACACAAAAAAAAACTGGGTAGACCCCGGTGAAGCAACGACTTCGACACCAAAACGCAATATTCACCCCAAGAAAGTTCTGCTGCGCATCTCGTGGGATATGAAGGGTGTTGTGCTCCCTTATGTACTATTGGAACAGGGTCAAACTGTTACTGCTGATCATTACACACAACGCCGCACCGGTGGCGCAGTGGTCTAAGGCGATGGCCTCTGATCATTCGTCCGAAAGGGGTCAGGGTTCGAATCCCGGTGTGCCGCCCCGGTGGCGCAGTGGTCTAAGGCGCTGGCCTCTGATCATTCGTCCGTCTGGGGTCCGGGTTCGAATCCCGGTGAGGCATGGATGTTGTGTTTGTCTTACGGCACTGGCTCTCTCCCTTCCCTGGAACCAGTGACCCTAAATTAGGGACGGGCGACTGCTTATAGCCCATTGAGTTGCTCACGGTGGTCGTTAAACCTCCAATCAAAAAAAAAATCCCGGTGAGGCATGGATGTTGTGTTTGTTTTACGGCACTGGCTCTTTCCCTTCCCTGGAACCAGTGACCCTAAATTAGGGACGGACGACTGCTTATAGCCCATTGAGTTGCTCACGGTGGTCGTTAAACCTCCAATAAAAAAAATTACACACAACAATTGCTGCGATTGAACCACGAAATTTATCGGAAACGTTCATTCACAGGCAAAGGATTGCGCTCCGTGAAATTACTGCATGACAACGCTAAGCCGCATGTCGCGAAATCGGTCAAGGAAACGTTATTGACACTTGGCTGGAAAGTTTTGGAACACCCGGCGTATAGTCCCGACATAGCCCCTTCAGATTATCATTTGTTACGATCAATGCATCATGGTTTGTCTGCTGTACGGTTCCGGACTTGTAACGAAGTGCAAAAATGGGTTAACGACTTCATCGCGTCACACGACGAAGTATTCTTCATGGCTGGAATCTGTCAGCTGACCGGCCGATGGTGATAAATAATGACGGCGCATATTTTGATTCGTAAAGGTATCGTTGTTTTCTCTCAAGTTACATGTTGAGTTGTCTTAAGGTGGTTCCACCTAAATTCTCTGCCTTATGTTTCCAGTGGTAAAACTTCTTACATATTTTCTTCGCAATTAATGTATTACCAAGGATGAAAATTTGCACATCGATTAAACTAACTGTAAGTCATAGCATGGGATATTTAATACTTGCTAAAACATAACTGAAATTAAACTGCTGGCCACAAAAATGCAACACCAAGAAGGAAGCATCCAATTGGCCAGAAATTCGCAGCACAGATCGCCCGCGAAAGGACATGCAAACGATTAGCATTGCAGGGCATATGCAAATGATGTGCGCCTGGCACGCCACCGAGAAGCACTTTAAGAGGGGTGCACAGAAGGCGGGGTGTAAGTAGTGGAATTGTGCTGTGCTGCCGCACCTGTGCACGGGAAGCTTCCTGATGCCTCGTCGTAGAATACGGCAGTCATTTCAGCACGTCTCGGAGTTCGACAGAGGACGAATAATGGCTTATCGCGACAGCGGTTTATCGTACCGAGACATCGGCGCCCGTGTAGGGACGACATCCAGCCACAGTGAGGCGAGTATGGATTCGGTGAGTGCAGGAGGGACAGACGGACCGACGTGAGCGCTTGCCGAAGCCGCGGCACAGCACCGAAGGAGAGGACCGGCATGTTGTGCGGCGGGCATTGACGGCTCGCACTGCCACATCACGAACGTTAGCGCAGGAATTAGGGTGTCTTGCGCAACAACCTGTGGCAGCACGTATCGTTTGACGTCGTCTGCAGGAGCGGGGACTTGTCGCACGGCGCCCATTGCTCCGATTACCATTGACGTTACACCACCGGCGAGTGCGGCGGCAGTAGGCAGTTGAACGCCACACCTGGACTACGGAATGGCACGCCATTGTCTTCTCCGACGAATCCCGCTTCTGCCAGCAACACCACGATGGTTGGATCCGCGTGTGGCGGCACCGCGGCGATAGACTGTATGACGCCTGCATTGTGCATCGCCATACCGGTCAGTCGCCTGGCATTATGGTTTGGGGCGCAATTGGATATGACACCCGCTCCCCTCTGGTACGCATCGCCGATACACTCAACAACCATCGCTACATCTCAGACGTTTTGGAGCCTGTAGTCTTCCCTTACCTGCAGGGCCTTCCAGCGGCCACGTTTCAACAGGACAATGCGCGCCCGAACGTGGCACACATCGTGCGACAATTCTTCACGGCCCACCAGGTGTCGCTGCTGCCGTGGCCCACCTGCTCTCCGGATATGTCGCCCATCGAACACGTCTGGTCGCTGATCGGCAACCGAGTAGCCCAGTAAGCACCACCCGCGGCTACACCTGATGAACTGTGGCAACGTGTGGAAGCAGCCTAGGACGACATACCCCAAGCCCACATCCAAAGCCTCTTTCGTTCGATGCAGCGGCGTGTAGCGGCCGTTGTTGCCAGCCATGGGTGTCACACGAACTATTGATGTCTGCGTGTTCTGCAAGTCGCACGGGCCTGTAAGCTCAATCGTTTCATCTTTTAATGTGTTGTTATGTGTCCAGTAAATCTGGCTTTGCTATCTCGTGTCCTTTTTGGTGATGCATTTTGGGTGACCAGCAGTGTATATTAAAAAATCAATCCTTTTTCTTTGAGTAATGTTCAGATTTATTAATAGATGGCGCTGCTTGTACATTGATGACGTCAGTAGACAAAAAAATGTAGGATTGCCTAATTATGGTTCTGGTTTAGCACTTACAGTAAATTTTATCGATGTGCAAATTTTCATCCTTGGGAATACATTATTTGCGAAGGAAATGTGTAAAAAAGTTTTACCATTGGAAACATAAGGTGGAACCACCACCTCAAAACGCTTTAAAACTTATTTGTACTAATAAAACAAGCATAAACATGCGAGCTTTCACCACGAGACGAGTGGCTTCATCAGACAAATAGCTCAGTGTGAAGAATGAGAGAGGTTCTACTTAAAATTTAAAAACATAAACAATAATGAAAACGTGCTAGGTGCAAAGGGTTTACGCAGGTTACATCCCTTTCAAAATCAAACGTGCGGAACACCCAGGAGCGCGTGTCAAAAGCTGGTAAGTCAGTAGAAACGTCTTTGTTGCAAATATTCCGGTCGGACAGGATCTCAATAGTCTCCCCTATATGAAGTGTCTCTCGCATTAGTGTATGAAACCCTTTTCTTTATCTCATTCCCATCTGGGGACTGAAGCGTGGTTTTTAACTTGGCGCGCTAAAGCTGTGGTTAACCTACCCTATTTTACATCACACTTTTGCTCGAGAAATTTCGATTTGAAGGACCACTTGGTCATACCAACATAATACTGTATTTTATAGAGCGAGCAGGGTTCTCCAAGGGAATGGAGTATATACAATGGTATCCGAAACTTGCGTGGCACGGTCTCGATGTGTGGTTAGAAGAGCTGAAATTGTCCTTGGTGCTTGAATTCCGATCCCAAGGCATCTTAAGATAGTTCTTGAGGTAGAATGTAAATCCAGGAATATAGGAAAGAGAGAAGCGATTAATAATGCCAGTCTCAGCCCTCCGGTTGATGATGTCGATCTTTTGTGCATCGAAGCCAGCAGACTTTCTTCTATTTTTCATTAATTTTTATTTTGTCTTTATGGATTTCAAAAACTTCTATTTTAATTCTATATACTACCGTGCAGTGAATGTATTCGTTCGAGCTGATTTCAGCCCATTGGGCCTAACCCC
This sequence comes from Macrothele yani, assembly GCA_039090855.1. Taxonomy (NCBI): domain Eukaryota; kingdom Metazoa; phylum Arthropoda; class Arachnida; order Araneae; family Macrothelidae; genus Macrothele; species Macrothele yani. The sequence goes on from CM077027.1 coordinate 147,046,480, forward strand.
GAGTTAATTCATTCTAGCTGGTAAACCGGTTAAAGAACTTAAGGAATTTGGGATTGCGTGACTTTTTGATGCAGTCTGTTAGTCGCTTACTTGGTGCATTTCTCTCCTACTCAGGCACAACTTTTGGAATTCAGGGTGTGTGTCAACAAAATCAGTTAGAGTAAATAAATGCTGTCACATATCTAAAACTTTCGGAGGTACTTCTCACATCATGTTTGTCTTCACTTCCGTCTCGTACTTCCTAATGGCACCATCTTACACTTGATTAGCAATCTCTTTCTCCGCCAAGTTTTGATAACCTGCTTCTTCATACCGGCAGTGTCAAGCAGTCGTTTACGTCTTTTATACTGGGAACTCCAAATTTTCTTACATAATCCAGAGACGGAGCTAGGAGGGCGCAGAGGCCGCCGGTGATAGGGGGCGCCAAGCCGGGCGACATGGTGAGACGGAACGCTGACACTGATAAACCCCTTACGTGTTTAGAATTGCATCTCAAATTCCATCATGTATAACATTTTTTGAATCAAAAGAGAGTAATGGCTCGAGCACAGTAGTCGCAAACTGTGGTAAAATATATATCCTTTACAATTGTACGAATAAGATCACTGAGCTTATTCGTACAGTAAAGTCAAGGCTGCTCAGTTTATGGTGCTGTAATTCTCGCACTCCGCTATGTGGACGGGACAGCTCGAAGAAGATTTTCCTGTCAGTGACGTTACGCGTGCCTCCCTCATTGCTTCAAAATTCTCGGCTATCAGAACGGTGTGATAGTCATACACCGTGGCTATCACCTACTGGCTGCCACCGTAGGTGAACATGGGTACACTGTCATGTACTCTGTTGCTGACATCCTTTTGTACTTGGCTCAGCAAGGTGGTGCCCCACGTGGATCAGAGGAAGGAACATTTCTACTAGGAGGTCTTCGAAGTAGAAAAGTTTTGTACACCCACTTGTTTCTCATTACCATCTTCCACTTAAGATACATTTGGAGCGTCACGAAAGAGTCCAACTTGATTACTTCTCTCATGAAATTCAGGATGAGTTCTAGGAAATCATTGCTGGTAAGCAGTGGCGTATATTCTAGGCTAGCTAGGAAAGCTGCAAAGCGCAAAAAATGCACAAATAAAAGTTAAAGTTAATTAAATATGCACAAATAAAAGTCAATTATCAACGGTATTAAGATACACTGACGGAAAAAAAAATTCCAACACCAAGAAGGGGTTGTGTTAGATAAACGACAGTTGGTAGGCGGTGAGGCTACATCTGTAAGATGACGTCTATGCAAATTTCGCGCTCGGCGCATACGTGTGGCGCTAGTAGCGCCCCTCGGAATATGCAAAGCAGGTTTGCTGTAAATACGCGCTGTAACGTTCGTGAGCGTTAGTTATCGTTGAGATTCGACGTAGTGTGTTGATGTTAGTTAAGAATGCCTTTAAGAAGACGAAGAAGCCATTATCAACAGCTCACGGAGTTTGGACGAGGTCGTGTAATAGGGCTACGAGAAGGTGGATTTTCTTTCCGCAATATTGCAGAACGACTTGGCAGGAATGTAGCCACTGTGCATGATTGTTGGCAGCGGTGGTCAAGGGAAGGTACTGCCTCAAGAAGACCAGGTTCCGGCCGGCCACGTGGCACTACTGAGAGGGAAGACCGCCGTGTACGGCGTATGGCCGTGGCGCATCATACTGCGTCTGCGGCAGCAATTCGAGCTGCAGTTGCCACCACAGTGACACAACGAACTGTTACAAATCGGTTACTTGAAGGACAGCTCCGAGCCAGACTCCCTGTAGCGTGCATTACACTTACTCCAAACCACTGCCGTTTGCGACGTCACTGATGTCAAGCTAGAGCTCATTGGAGGACGGAGTGGAGATCTGTTGTGTTTTCTGATGAAAGCCGGTTCTGCCTGGGTGCCAGTGATGGCCGTGTGTTGGTTAGAAGGAGGCCAGGTGAGCGCCTGCAACCAACCTGTCTGCGGCCGAGACACACTGGACCTACACCTGGAGTTATGGTCTGGGGAGCAATTTCCTATGACAGCAGGAGCACTCTCGTGGTTATCCCACGCACCCTGACGGCACAGTTGTACGTCGGTCTGGTGATTCAACCTGTTGTGCTGCCATTCATGAACAGCATTCCAGAGGGTGTTTTTCAACAGGATAACGCTCGCCCGCATACCGCTGTTGTAACCCAACATGCTCTACAGAGTGTCGACATGTTGCCGTGGCCTGCTAGATCACCAGATCTTTCACCAATCGAGCACGTATGGGACATCATTGGACGACAACTCCAGCGTCACCCCCAACCAGCATTAACCGTCCCTGTATTGACCGACCAAGTGCAACAGGCATGGAACTCCATCCCACAAACTGACATCCAGCACCTGTACGACGCAATGCATGAACGTTTGCGTGCTTGCATTCAACATTCTGGCGGTTACACCGGTTATTAATGTACCAGCATTTCACATTTAAAATGGGTTTTATCGCGCTTACATTAAGCTGTGATCTTGAAACCTTAATCGATTAAATATGTTACCTATACAAATCTATTGCCGCCATTTCATTCCTCTACAACTATTTTTTCGTGGTGTTGGGATTTTTTTCCGTCAGTGTATGTCGATGCTTTCGGTGCGAAAAGAAACACGAGCGGATTCGCTTCTTTCGATTATGAGAATCAGTCTGGGGAGCGATAATCAACGGCATCAACGTAACGCAAATAGGTCTTCGTGAGACTTCGCTGTTCTGATTCGAAAAGCTTCTATACTATCTCCTGCTAGCGTTTCTATGACAACATGAATGAGCTACGGAGCTCGTGAGTGGCAATTGCTTTGGTCAAGGGTTCGCTCCGAAAAAACGAAGACTTCGGACTACCTCAGTCGCTCCAAGCTTCCAGCGCGTGCTTCGCGAGAATTGTTACAGTTTGTGTGAAGTGTCAATGAATTGAAATCAGAGATATTATATCTTAAATTCGTGGCTTTGTTGGATTCGAACTGTTTTTTTATTGGAGGTTCAACGACCGCCGTGAGCAACTCAATGGGCAATAAGCAGTCGCCCGTCCCTAATTTCGGGTCACTGGTTCCAGGGAAGAGAGAGAGGAGCCGCGGATGGCTTAGTGGTTAGTGTTTCAGATTATCGATGCTGGGTCCCCAGGTTCTAACCTGGGCTGATCTTTCAGAGATGGTGTGATTTTCTAACAATCGCTGAATATCCGCCGTGCATCGGACGAGCACGTAAAGTGACGGCCCCCACTGGTAAAATGGGTATCCTTTCCTATGTCCCCCTGAAATTCTCTCACCCATCTATGTGCAATATCGTACTTGTACGGTGGCGCCATCTACTGTACTCTAATCTCACTACAAACTGTTCTGTCAAAGTCGCTAGACTTGCTCTCATTCCTTCCGTTTCTGTGTCCTGCCCAAAAGGCGATCTCGCTGTAGGTGGCTGGGACCTAAACTCTGCTCCCTGTGGACGGAAGTCCTACATAGAAATGACAAATCCTGCATTGGAAGAGAGAGAGCCAGTGCCATAAGACAAACACAACATCCATGCCTGACCGGGGTTCGAACCCGGATCCTTACGGACGAATGATCAAAGGCCAGCGCCTTAGACCACTGCGCCACCAGGGCGGCAGATTCGAACTGTTTTGATAAATTTTGTGAAAGCTTCCCTGAACATCTACTATGAGAGCTTAAAGAACTCTATGCTTCAAATTTTGATACAGCTCGATTAAAAAATGAACTGAAGGTGTTTAATTCCCTTGATGAATACAAAACAAATCAGTAAGAAACATTACTTATTACATAAAGTTGAATAATTGGACATAGTGTTTATTGAGAACTGCAAATTAGCAGATCAATATTAAACTGTTCATCAACAACTGCTACTGTCGAAAGAAGTTTTTCTGCAATAAAAAGAATCAAGACACATCTTAGAGCCACACAAGAACATGCACATTCGAGCAACTTGGCTGGTTTGTTAACAGAGAAAAACATTCTTTTTAAATATGAAAAAGTACTCGAAAGGAACATTTTTGTGAAAACGTAACACTCAAGTTCACACAAAAAGGAAAGAAGAATGGAGTTCGTGTACAAAAAAGTTTTCAAATCCTAATCCTCATAATTATTTGGTATCATGTTAGCAATAGCATGTACCTAAAATTTAGAAAAAAAAAGTTACTTCTATTACTTAACAATTGAAAAATAGATTTCGTACTGTGTCTGGGGGGGGGGGGAGGGTGAGATAGCCCAGGTCTCGGACCCAAGATACGCCACTGCTGCTAAGATAAGGCAAACAATTCTACATGATATCCGAGAAACAAAATTCTAGATGACATCCGACCGACGTTAGTCATACTTGTAAAGATCAGATATCTCAGGTAATAAGTTATGTAAGATGGGTAAGAAAGTCCTTAGATTTCAGAGAGTTTCATTGATTTTTTTTAGTCAGTGGAAAAACAAGTGAAACTTTTGCTGAAGCAATAGCCAGAAAATTGGAAAACGATGGTTTAGTTCTCGCAAACTGCAGAGTACAGTCGTTTGGCAATAAGCTCACATGGCAGGAAAGTGCAAGGGGGTTCAAGCGCGCATCCTTAAAGAATATAATCTCGCATTTTTCTTGTCATGTGCAGCTCACTCTCTTAATCAAGCGGGAATTCAAGCTGCTAGTGTAAATCTAGACGCAGATACTTACTTTCGAGCTCTCCACTGTTTCTACTTACTTTTTGTGTCTTCAACAGCTAGTTGGGAAATATTACAGAAACGTGTTAAAATGTCCCTCGAATCCCGATCTAATACAAGGTGGTCCACAAAGATAGAAACTGTTAGAAGTGAAAGAAAGACAAGCAGTTCCAATGAAAGAAGTTTTAGTAAGCTGAAGCTTATCAAAACATATCTGCAGAGCACAGCTGGCCAACAGAGATTAACAAATTTAAATGTGATCTCCATAGAACATGAGCTTGCATCAATACTTTCTTATGATGATATCATAAAGGCTTTTGCTGCCAGAAAAGCCAGAAAAGTCAAGCTTTTGACATGCCTCTCCCTGGATTTAAAAAACTGGGCTTCATCTTAAATTGTAATGCACAGCTGTATTCAAATGTTTACGTCATATAAATGTTTAAAATGTAAAACTCAAAGCTTTGAATACTGAATAAATAATAGTTCGTATATTGAATATAGTGTTATTTTAGTGAACAGTGTATTAATGCTACAATTATTTACTTAAAAACAAAGTGATAGAATAATATGGGGAAAGACCAGTTGACCAGTTTTTGAACATAGGAAACGTATTAATTGGTTAAGACTAAAATATTAAATTAATTATTGCTTTTACTGTAAAAGAACTCTTGATTTTATTAACTGTTAAGATTCATTCAAAGAAATTAGTGGTTTAAGAATAAACAGGACACTCCGGTGGCGCAAAGGTCTAAGCACTGGCTTATGATCATTCGTAGTCGTTGGTCCGGGTTCGACTCCCTGTGAGGCATTGTTGTTGTGCTTGTCTTCACTGGATCCCTTGCCGGCACTGGATTCCTTCCTTCCCTGGAAACCATTAGTCCTAAATTCAGGATGGACGACTACTTAAATCACATTGAGTTGGCTATGGTGTCCCTCAAACCTCCAGGCAAAAAAAAAAAACAATTTTGTAAAATCATGCAATGCATTCATTATGACACGCTTTCCAACATACCAGAAATCATTACTCAAGTTATGAGGATAATGGCTGTGGAATAAATCTCGCTCCTATGACCCCATTTCGATGATATTCAACATAACTGGTAAAGTATACTTCCGGAACAACATGATAAAGTTTTGTCTCAATCGAAGCATTTTTACATAAGTTATGATGCATAAGTGCAATAGAATGCATCCCTCTCTTATGTCTTGACCTTTGACCCCATTTCGTCCATTTTCAATAGGGTTCGCCTCGGGTGGTCCCCTACCACATACTAAAATTTTATCCAAATCGAATCATTTTTACGCGAGTTATCGTGCGGACAGGCGGACGGACAAAGCTGGAGCATATAAGCTCCTTCAACGTACGGTTGGGAAGCGTAAAAAGAATAAACTGATAATTTCTTTAATATGTCGTTTGTGCTCAATATCACAAAAACCCATGATTGTTACGATATTAATAAAGGAGTTTTATTCATCTTGAACCTCGAAGAAACAAAACCGCAAATCAGGTGCAATTGTAAAACTTTCACGAAATGCCAGCAGATGTAATCTCAAAAATTAAATAATAAATTTTAGTTAATATGTTTTTGATGAAAGAAGGGTGAGGGGAGTGGGGGCACCAAACTCTGCTTTGCCCTTCGTGAAAGAAATCCTAGCTCAGTCTCTGCATAATCTCCATCTCTTATGACCTCCAGGTCGAAAACTGGTTGTTCGTCGTAAACCTTTTTCCGTGCATTTTCAGAGCTAACATTTTGACTTCCCCAAAACGGCATATGCTGGAAGACAGTCCATCCTTGCCTCAACGTGCATACTATCTTTATTGAAAAAAAAAAAAAAAAAAAACGAAGGGAAAGGACTGAATTATCAAGAATTACGAATTAGTAAGGTTTTACTTTAATGGCGAAACGCATTGAGATATTCGTTAAATAAACCTCTTAGACGTGCTTGAAAGTTATTTTGATTTCACTAAAATAATTATTTTTCCTTTCTACTAGGAACATTCGTGTTCTAACTTACTTCACTCAGACAAAAACATCGTGCGTTTTTTCAGCAAGTAGAACATATTCTTATCAGAGATGGAAACGGGTCACGGATCTGGTCATGGCGTTTCTGACCCGATTTCGAGCCGGATTTACTTCCGTTTCATTTTTGAAAAGAAAAAAAAATATTTAAAAAAAAAAAAAAAAATGCGTGCTGTAGAATTTTGTGTTCGATGCTGGTGACAGCGGAGTGAAAAATGAGTTGTCATACGAAAATATTGCAGCCTCTTTCTTAAAGCAAAGAAGATATCCACCGGCAGACGATACCATATCATAAAATGATACTCCCTTTGTGTCTGTTTCCAGTGCTGTTATCCAGATCTAGATCATGTCGCCTGCTTCTCTGGTGATTCACTCTCTCACACCCCGCGTGTCACATCGTAAGACTTTTCACATCACATATTTTGCATTGGAGCATTCAGCAGTTTTGGTTTGACATGCTAACAACCCGTACCATTGCATGTTGTGTCGAAATTAATGCCTTATTGGTTAATATGGATGAATTTAAAATTAAGCAGATTGAAAAAAGGGGTCGAGGCCAATAATACGTTCTTGCTCAAAACAAAGAGGGGAAGAATGAAAGCCGGAAGTTGTTTCGTCTCGTTAACAAACCAGAATATGTTTCACAGCAGCGCCTACTTTCACAAGCTTGTGGTTTGTTGCAAGTTTCCAAAATGTGAATGTTGCTTTCGTGAGTGTTCCTTCCTTCTGAAGAACAATGATGAAATCAACATCCACATTTTGAAAAGTTTCAGCTCATGAGAAGCTCGTAAAAATTGGTGTTGCTGTGAAACATATTCTGAAGTTTGATATGTTACCAAGGAAACACCGAAAATTGAAATTAAACGTACAAGTTACTTAATTCAAACATTTTGATTGTAGCACCATCAAAATTAAGTGGAGCATTCTTAACATTACTGCGAAGGTATTTTTTGACTCTCGTAAATGTGTTTGAAAACATGTGTAAAACAGTTAGATTATGTGAAGAACGACAGTTTTAACACTTTCTGAATAAGTGAGTATATTATACGTCTCCGTAAAACATTTATATGATTTCTATATAACCTACGATACCCACTGCGCAGAAACTTTTTTGAACGCCCTCTGTGTGTGTGTGTGTGTGTGCGTGTGTGTGCATATATTATGTCTATGACTATAATATAATTACAGGATATGCCACATAAAAGAGGCACGAGTATAATGAACGACAACAGTCAGGCAATGTTACTACACTGCTGGCCACCCAAAATGCAACACAAAGAAGGACACGAGATAGCAAAGCCAGATTTACTGGACACATAGCAACAGATACAAAGATGAAACGATTGAGCTTACAGGCCCGTACGACTTGCGGAACACGCAGACATCAATAGTTCGGATGGCCCCCATGTATGGCAATAACGGCCGCTACACGCCGCGGCATCGAACGAAAGAGGCTTTGGATGTGGGCTTGGGGTATGTCGGTCCAGGCTGCTTCCACACGTTGCCACAGTTCATCAGGCGTAGCCGCGGGTGGTGCTTGCCGTGCCACTCGGTTGCCGATCAGCGACCAGACGTGTTCGATGAGCGACATATCGGGAGAACAGGCGGGCCACGGCAGCAATAACACTTGGTGGGTCGTGAAGAATTGGAATTGTAGCACGATGCGTGCCACGTGCGGGCGCGCATTGTCCTGCTGAAACGTGGCCGCTGACAGGTCCTGCAGGTAAGGGAGGACTACAGGCTCCAAAACGTCGGAGATGTAGCGGTGGCTATTAAATTTACCGGCGATGCGTACCAGAGGGGTGCGGGTGTCATATCCATTTGCGCCCTAAACCATAACGCCAGACGACGGACCGATATGGCGATGCATAATGCAGGCGTCATACATTCTCTCGCCGCGGTGCCGCCACACGCGGATCCGACTATCGTGGTGTTGCAGGCAGAAGCGGGATTCGTCGGAGAAGACAATGTCGTACCATTCCGTAGTCCAGGCGCGGCGTTCAACGGCCCGCCGCCGTTGCACTCGCCGGTGGTGTAACGTTAATGGTAATCGGAGCAATGAGCGCCGTGCGACAAGTCCCCGTTCCTGCAGAAGACGTCGAACGGTAAGTGCTGACACAGGTTGTTACGCAACACGCCCTAATTCCTGCGCTAACGTTCGTGATGTGGCCGATCGAGTCGTCAATGCCCGCCGCAACACATGCCGGTACCCTCGTTCGGTGGTGTGCCGCGGCTTCGGCAATCACTCACGTCGTTCCGTCCGGCCCTCCTGCACCCAACGAATCCATACTCGCCTCACTGTGGCTGGTTGTCGTCCCACACGGTCCCCTATGGCTCGGTACGATAAACCGCTGTCGCGATAAGCCACTATTCGTCCTCTGTCGAACTCCAAAACGTGCTGGTATGACTGCCGTATTCTGCTACGAGGCATCAGGAAGCTTCCCATGCACAGGTCTGACAGTACAACACACTTTCACTGCTTACACCCCGCCTACTGTGCACCCTTCTTATAGTGCTTCTCGGTGTCGTGCCGGGCGCACATGATTTGCATATGCCCTGCAATGCTAATCGTTTGCATGTCCTCTCGCGGGCGACGCATGCTGCAAATTTCAGGCCAATTGGATGCTTCCTTCTTGGTGTTGCATTTTGGGTAGCCAACAGTGTGCAGATGGTAAAGAATAGTTGAAATGACAGAAAACAGGGGTAATTTACCTGCGTTTTCAACAATTGCTGAAAGTGCTGTCCTACGACATCAAGACACAGCTGTACACGACGGAACAATTTGTTCGTAACGCGCCGCAACTCTTCGGCAGTAATTAGGGCTATGGCATCCGTAATGTTCGCTTTTAATTCCTCAAGGGTGTGCGGATTAGTTGCGTACACTTTCCCTTTCAATGCTCCCCACAAATAAAAGTCACAGGTGGAGAAATCGGGTGATCGGGGTGGCCATAGTACCTTCGATACAGTTCTGTCCTCCCCAAACACTTCATGCACAGCACGTAGACTGTTCCGCGCAGTATGCGCTTTTGCACCATCCTGCTGAAAGAAAGCATATGTTCGCTCTTCTTCTGTAAATGCGGCAAGAAATGGGTTGAACAGTTGCTGAACATAGCGCTCCGAGTTGATGGTGTCAGCGAAAAAGAATGGGCCGACTATCCTCTTCGCATACACAGCACACCAAACGCCTATCTTTTGGTCGTACAGAGGAGTCTCCATTGTCCGTCTGGGATTCGTGTCGGTCCACATCCTGCTGCTCTGAGCATTGACATACCTGGACAGATGAAACCATGCTTCATCTGTCATGTAATAAAGTGTTGGGTACATTTCACCGCTGACAATGATCTCCTGAAACCACTTACAATATTGCATCCGTTTTGCATAATCAGTATAGTTTTAAGTTCTTGGAGCGCCATAACTTTGTACAGCCAAAAATGCAAATCCACCTTAAGTATGCGTCGGCATGACGTGGCAGATATTCCCGTTGTAGACGACAATTGGCGAATCGACTTCCGAGAACTTTGTAACATCATTGTGCGCACATCCTTGATATTGTCTTCAGTACGAATTGTCTTGGGTTTGTTTCTTTTCCTGTTGCACACCGTGCGGGTTTCACGAAATTTCGGCACTAACTTCTGTACCGCTGATTTCGCCAGTGCTGCCCAATGTGGAATTTTTTCTGTAAAGAACTCATTTAAAACCTTGTATGAGTTGTTTCTGAAATACTGTTCCACAATAAAAATCCGCTGTTCCTTACTTGAAACCATTTCCGCTGCCTTTGTTCTCTCTTCACTTACACTTATGACAGCGTACCTACACTGCTCTGGCTGTGACTAATCACTCCGGAGAATTCCTTTACAGCTGTACACGCAGAAACCGGTTAGAAGTGGTTTTAACTGGAAACCCGCCAAACAACTTTAACCCGCCTAACAACGTCTGGCCACGCCGCCTCTTTTATATGGCGCACAAGTGAATTTTAAGTGAGTTTCGATTCGAATTCATAGTTCAAAGCAGATTAGTCCGGGTCAGGACCGTATCGGCTTCGGGTTTGTTCTATTTATGTGACATCCAGTTCCTTTTTATCCGTTTCCAACTTTCCACCTCTGATTCTGCTGAAAGAAATCATTTGGTCGCTCTTTATTTTACCATTCATACTTTTGTTTTTCTTCAGGTAAATTTTTGAACTAAACGGTAGACACATTACGAAATGGAGAAAAAAGCAGAACTACGAGGGCTGATGAAGCATCTTTTTGACGTACACCCCTAATTTAACCTCTAACCTTTCTTTTGTCAACAGCGGACTCGAACCCATATCTTTCAACTCCGGAGCGGATGTTCTCCCAACTGAACTACGCCAGCAGGCTTTTCATCCATTCTCTGCCCATTTGACACATGCGTCACCTCAGTAGTACGTTATCTACTTCCCATCACATAGCATGTTGCATCATCCTACCTTGAGAAAGGCGGGGTCACGAAATCGCAGGTTTCGGGTCAGCCGACAACCATGCTCAAAAAACCCATCTCACTGTAGAAGAATTAGTTTTCCTAATTGCATGCGCTTTGTGGAAGATTCATCACAGAGATTTTTCAAAGGTCAGGATACTCACTTTTGTTCCGGACCTATTATAATATACACCAATAAGCCATTACATTATTATTACCGACCAAATAAGCTGTAGGATCCCATTTAGCCCGCAAAACCACGGCCACTCGGCAAAGCATCGATTCGATTAGGTGCGATAGGTATCCTGGGGTATCTGGTACCATAATGTCAACAGCAAGTTCTCCAGTATTCGTGAATTTCCGGTTGGTGGTGAGGCGCGAACCCGCTTTTCCAAGTCGAACCAAAAATGCTCCCTTGTGCTCATGTCAGGTGAATTTGGAGGCCGCGTTATCAATAGAAGTCACCAGCATGTTTCTCGAGCCACTCCTTGACAATCCTGGCAGTGTGGCATGGCGCATTATCCTGTTGGTAATCGCCATCACCAGTAGAGAACACAGTTGCCATGAATGGGTGAACTTGATCTGCAACGATGTTCAGATACCTGACAACGGTCAGAGGTTGTGCTATTGAGATAATGGGGTCTAAAGTGTTCCAAGAAAACATGTCCCACAATGTAACACCGCGGCCGCTGGCCTGCTTCCGCCCAACAATGCCTCCAGGTTCGAACCCGCTATCGTCCGTCTACGTGATGCATCAGTAATCTTGACTCGTCAGACCAAGCCACTCTCTTCCAATCATCCACGGTTCAATCTTGATGATCTTGGGTCCATTTCATGCGTTGTTGGCGATGACATACAGTGAGCATGGGTACCCGGCAGGGTCTTCAGCTATGCAGGCTCATGCGCAGAAGGCTGCGATTAGCTGCGTGCTGTGACACATTGCCCTGATCACTACTGTTGTAGTTGCGGGTGATTTGTCGCATTGTGACCCTGCGATCGCTGTGAACAATGCGCGACAGTCTCCGCTCCCCAGCCATCTGTGCACTACTTTTGATGCGAACTCACTACAGCAGCACAGGAACAACCTACAAGCCGCGCCGTTTCCGAGATACGTTAAAAATTAACAAAGAAAGTAGTGATTATCCTCCACATAAAAATACGTCAAAAATTAACAAAGAAAGTAGTGATTATCCTTCATGTAAAAACACGTTAAAAATTAACAAAGAAAGTAGTGATTATCCTTCATGTAAAAATACGTTAAAAATTAACAAAGAAAGTAGTGATTATCTTTCGCGTAAAAATACGTTAAAATTCACAAAGAAAGTAGTGATTATCCTTCATATAAAAATAAGTTAAAAATTAACAAAGAAAGTAGTGATTTATCCTTCATATAAAAATAAGTTAAAAATTAACAAAGAAAGTAGTGATTATCCTTCATATAAAAATACGTTAAAAATTAACAAAGAAAGTAGTGATCATTCTTCATATAAAAATACGTTAAAATTAACAAAGAAAAAAGTGATAATCCTTCACATAAAAATACGTTAAAAATTAACAAAGAAAGTAGTGATTATCCTTCACATAAAAATAAGTTAAAAATTAACAAAGAAAGTTGTGATTATCCTTCATGTAAAAATACGTTAAAAATTCACAAAGAAAGTAGTGATTATTCTTCATATAAAAATACGTTAAAATTCAACAAAGAAAAAAGTGATAATCCTTCACATAAAAATACGTTAAAAATTAACAAAGAAAGTAGTGATTATCCTTCACATAAAAATAAGTTAAAAATTAACAAAGAAAGTTGTGATTATCCTTCATATAAAAATACGTTAAAAACTAACAAAAAAAGTAGTGATTATCCTTCACATAAAAATAAGTTAAAAATCAACAAAGAAAGTAGTGATTATCCTTCACATAAAAATACGTTGAAAATTAAGAAAGAAAGTAGTGATTATCCTTCACATAAAAATACGTTAAAAATTAACAAATAAAGTAGTGATTTTTCTTCACATGAAAATACGTTAAAAATTAACAAAGAAAGAAATGATTATGCTTTACATAAAAATACGTTCAAAATTAACAGAGAAAGTAGTGATTATCCTTCCCATAAAAATAAGTTAAAAATTAACAAAGAAAGTAGTGATTATCCTTCATATAAAAATACGTTAAAAATTAACAAAGAAAGTAGTGATTATCCTTCATGTAAAAACACGTTAAAAATTAACAAAGAAAGTAGTGATTATCCTTCATGTAAAAATACGTTAAAAATTAACAAAGAAAGTAGTGATTATCCTTCGCATAAAAATATGTTAAAAATTAACAAAGAAACTAGTGATTATCCTTCATATAAAAATAGGTTAAAAATTGCAAGTTGAAGAAACTGTTTGCCTGCTCCGTTTTAATCAGCATAAAATACGAAGAATTAAAAAAAATCGTGCTCAGGTTTCTTTAATGAAAAATCTTCGACGAGATATGCGACGAGTAACGATAACTACATACTTGATAGGTAAGAAAGAAAAAAAAGCCGACCTTTTCAAAGCAAAGAAAAATATGGGTTATTGATGACCAACTACAGAAAGGAAAAATAATTTTGGTTTGTATAGTACCTTGCATCCCCTAATAAACGACGAGAGAAAATGCCTTCAATAAATTAAAGTAATACGAAGGAAAGGATCGAGGCAGGAAAACTTTGTTGAATGAAGCGTGTTTCTTTTTCCTTGAGAAATAAGAAACAGTCTGTTTCTCCGAGCGCATTTTGTTTCAGAATTACTTTTGCTAAAGTGAAAGAACATCAAGCTTTTGCTTTCTTTTATTTACGCTATTTCTTTTTTTTTTTCTTTTTTTGGTCAGAGTTAGGAATTCCGCTGTGCCTCCTAAACACAACTTCAAGGAACATTCGTGGCATTTTAAAGCACAATAAACGGATATGAAAACATTTCCATTAATAAAAAACCGACTTCGATGCTTCTTTTCAGTTTTTAGGTGCTCTTTCTTGAAGTACCAAAATATCTATTCCTAAGTTTTATTGGATTACAATGGGGAAGATGTGTTAAGCAGTAACATTTTCTCGAGAGTTCAAAAGAAAAATACGTCTGCTGATAATAATAGATCTTCCCAAAGAAAATACTTATAATTATCTGATGTTACGATAAAATGCTATTTCATTATACAGGGCCTATGTAAAAGTTTATATGTACCACACAATTAAACAACCAAGCAAATTAGAAAGCAGAAAAATGATGATGAAACAAGGTTAAACACGTTTTCAAACATGGTTTTTGAGAGAATTCATTACCCATTATACAGGGTGATTAAAAAAAGAATTTACAATTTTGAAAACTTATAGATATTTATTCACAATACTCGGAAAATGTTTGGAGAAGTTTATCTGAAGCAAAGCACAAGAAGTTTTATCTCACGTAGTGCCACAGCACTGAATTCCGTAACCACGACCGGCAGCAGCGTGTATCTCAAAATGGCTGCTTTCATAAATGTGGAGCGTACGTACTGTGGAACGCCCGTAATTTCTGCTTTCACGTACTGGGGAATTCTACCTTCTCTCTCATAATGACTAAATTAATAAACAGGCACTTTCTTCATTTTCAATGCGTTGACAGAAGGACGATCGCAATAAAGGACAAAGAAGAATTCACTTTGCTAAATTTCAGAAAATAAAAAAAGAATTTTAAGAGATAATTTCAGAAAATCCTCATTTCAGAAAATGAAACCTTTGATTTCTCATTCGCACTTTTCCATTCGTAGTTCGAACCAAGCACTTCCCAAAATTAAGTCCTTTGACTATTGGGATCACCCTTTTACCCTAGCGTCGTTGGATTTCTTTTTACTAGCATCCCTCTTGATTCTGCCCATTTTATTATTGAAGATTTGCTCCCGACTTTAGGTGTAATCCCTACCGAGACTATGGCGATCATTGAAGCTTTAAAACTAATTGCTCGGCGAATATTTTTTCAATTCAATAACACCAGGTTTCGTCAGACAGCCAGCACTCCCATGGGTTCACCCATCATGGGTTCACCCCTTTCACCACTATTAGCCGAGATAGTTTTACAGCACCTTGAGAATAATGTCCTTCAATAGCGCCCTCTCAAACCTTTGTTTTATATGAGATATGTTGATGACATGTTGGTAGCATGGCCACATTCTTTTGACGATTTACATGAGTTCGCCGACCTTTTATCTGCCCCCTTTCCAACCATCAATTTTATACTGTTGAATTGGAGGATCAGGGTTCTTTTACCTTTCTTAGATCTGTTATTGACTCAGTTTCCCTCCACTCGATCGTTCACTTTCCGGGTTTTTCCTAAACCCCCATTTCTGATACCCTTTTCTTCATTCAGTCCTCCACAACACAAGAATGCAGCTTTTGCATTCCTGTTTAACCAAGCTCATTACTCACTCATCTTCTGCCACCCTAAGAACCCGTGAAATTCGATATATATTTTGATTTGGCTAACCAGTTTGGCTATCCTAGCCATTACGTGTTAAAACAACTTCATAAATGCCAACTGTAAGGGTCGCCCGCAATCAAATTGTCAATTATGAATTTATTTAATTTTAATATTGTGATGAACACGTGCGGACGGACGTTTCATTCCGCCATGTTGTTGTTTCAGATAAGAACTGATATTCTTCACCACCCACGTGGTACAATTTTAATCCGATGTGGGATTAAGAGAGGGGTGCATGAACACCTGAGGCACCTGACCTTGAAGAGTCATCTGCTCGAGAGCTTCTGTTAAACAAGTTGTCATACCGTTTTTGTATACGTGCAAGGTTGTAATCGCCTGCGGGTATCCGACGGCATTCCTGAGTTCAGGCATTTCACGTGCTGACCGGGAAACCAGTTTCCTTGTGCATGCGTGGTAGAGGACAGAAAGGGCGAGGAGAATTGAGTGAGACAGTTGAGCTTCGGTCGTCAATTAGAGAGGGTCCTGGTTTGGACAACGGTTTCTGACGGAAGAGCTGCGGTTATCGCAGAAATGCAGCGTGGTGAACGGGAAGGAGGATTCCTTCGTCCACCGGGTATCGCGGAAAGAATTGTGGAAAGATAGCACGTGGTCAGCACGGGAACCTGAGCGGAAAGTCATCGGAAACCCGTGAAGCAAATGTTATCGGAATAATAAAGTCTTGTTGTTTTTATTTCCGTGTACTGGACTGAGTTTGTCGAGGTAATTATTCTTCTACACAAGGACGCCTTCAGCCGCCTTGATAGCCAGATCGTATAGTAAAGGCGAGGCGATAGCTCGCTATACGGCGGGAAACAAAAGGTTATCTAAGAATTGATATGTCTGGCCCTACAACAACGTTCTAAACTCTCTACGTTACAAAGAAGTTGTGAAGCTAATACCTATGTGGGTTCTATTGATTACATCCCCGATGTTGTACAGATCCTAAAAAAGCGTGTGCCAAGCAAAATATGGATATTGGAATTCAGACTCAAAAATTACTTTCTTTGGTCAAAAGAGATTGTGACAAAGTCAACCCTTTACATAGACACGGAGTGTATTCTATACCTTTAAAGGCTACTCTACCTAATGTGCATTATTCCAGATATATAGGATCCACCCTTCGAAATATCACGACTAGGATTTCTGAACATGCCTACAATGTAAGGAAAGGCTCGTGCAGCATTATCTAGACTGGTTAATCAGGGCTGCCATATACCGGATTGGAACAATGTTAAATACTTAGCAACAGCATCCAACAAAACTAATTTACTTTTTATGGAGAGCATTTTTATCAACTTGTTCTCCAAACAATGCTGTAACGATGACTCACCGTGTATATTACCATTGTTATGGAGATATTTCATTTTTAATCATTGTACATTTTATCACAATTCGTAACTCACACCGTCATATTAACCTGTAGTGATTTTCATTTGTGTATGTGTATATCATGCTGAAGTGCGCTTGCGTTAAATGGAACTACGCCACCCAACCAGTGACTTTAGGTTTGACGTTTGACGTAAGTAGTTGCCATTTGTCATTTTCTTGTAGGACTTCCGTCCACAGTGAGTAGAGTTTAGGTCCCAGCCACCTACAGCGAGTTCGCCTTTTGGGCAGGACACAGAAACGGAAGGAATGAGAGCAAGTCTAGCGACTTTGACAGAACTGTAGTGAGATTAGAGTACAGTAGATGGCGCCACCGTACAAGTACGATGTTGCACATAAAGGGGTGAGAGAATTTCAGGGGAGGGGGCTTAGGAAAGGATACCCATTTAACCAGCGGGTCCAGCCTGGGGGCCGTCACTTAACGTGCTCGTCCGATACACGGCGGATATTCAGCGATTGTTAGTAAATCACAATATCTCTGACCTTGCATTGATAGTCTGGCTCGCTAACCACTAAGCCATCCGCGGCTCAGTGACTTTAGGTGACGAACCATCTCCTTATAAACAGGAGTTGGGCCCAATATGTTGCCCGATGATGGACCCAGCGTGGGTTCGAAAGAAATAGCATGTTTCCTGTGATGGTTTTTAGATGTAAATAAAGTTCATTTTTTAATTGCAACTGAGACCTGCTTTTTTAAATCGTGTAACGACAGCATTGTGAAGGTTGTTTTTATAGAGTTACAAAAAATGATAGAACTAACGGATTTATCAAAAGAAATTGAATTATAAATCAATATTGAGAAAACTAAAATAATATCGAACCAATTTAATAATAGCGAAGCACAAGAAAATATTAGAATAAATAATAAAGAAATTGAATATGTGGAAGAATGCATATACCTAGAAAAAATAATTACCAAAAATAAACAGGGAATTATGGAAGAAATTGACAGAAGAATAAAAATGGGATGGACAGGTTCTACATAGTAAAATAAAGCAGGAAAACAGAGAAAACTTTTCAATCAATGTATAATACCCATTATAACACATGGCGCTGAAACCTGGCCTATCAAGAAAAGCATCTGAAACAAATCGCAAAAAACACAACGTAAAATAAAAAAAATGCCTACTAAATATTAGGGGTATGCAAAAGTTTCCGCCAACCCTGCTAGTGGGCGCTGTAGGGGTCTAACCGGCCGTCGACCCGTGCTGTCAGTTCGTACATGAAGCCAAGCATGGCGGTCGATAAAGTTCATTTGCGGCACTGTTTGTTATTCATGTTTAATTTAGGGAAAAGTGCGAGTGAAACATACGGTTCAAAATGTCAGGCGTAAGGCGAAACAGTTATGGGTGAGAGAACGTGTCGAGAATGGTTTTCCAGGTTTAAGAAAGGTGATCTGAGGTTGGAAGACAAGCCACGTGCAGGTAGACCGCAGGAACTCGCAGACGAGGAGGTGGAATCGCTACTGCAGGAGGATTCCACACAATCGACCATGTAACTGGAGAAACGTTTGAAAGTGGCTCAATCAATCGACGGTGGTACGGCGCATACAGGTCTTGGGGAGGATCCAGAAGATTGGTAAGTGGGTTCAGCATACTTTAACGTGGCGTAGTATTGGTCAACGATTAAGCATCTGCATGTAGTTGCTGAAGAGGTTTCAAGGGGAGAATTGCTTGTGGAAGGTTGTCATCGGGGTTGAAAAATGGGTCTATTGCGACAACCCCGTACGCAAGCGATCCTGGGTCGACCCAAGCCAGCCATCAATATCCACGCGGGAAAAAGTGCTGTTTTTTTTTTTTTTTTGTGTGTGGTGAGATATGCATGGAGTTCTGTTCTTCGAACTGTTGAAACCGGCGGAAGCAATCACTGCACAACGTTATAGCGATCAGTTGGTAAAACTGAACGCCACAATCGAGCAAAAACACTCATGGACAGGTAAAGGACGCCGCCCAGTCATCCTATTGCACGATAATGCCAGGCCACATGTCGGTGCCACCACGAAATCAACCCTTGAACAGTTACACTGGGAGGTTTTACCGCACCCGACTTACTCCCCGGACATTGACCCTGAGACTTTCATCTGTTTCGCTCTATGCAACATTCTCTAGCCCAACAGCGGTTCACCACAGTTCCAGAAGTGGAAAATTTCGTCACTGCGTTCTTCAGCTCAAAACCCGAGTCCTACCGCAGGGGCATACACTTGTTGCCTGAAAACTGGCAAAAGGTCACTGATGCTAACGGCCAATATTTCGCTGAATAAATATGTACTGGTTTCCTGATTGTTTCTGTCTCTGTTTTCCTTAAAACGGCGGAAACATTTACATACCCCTAATGTAAGACTTTAAGATAAAGTAAAGAATACAGATATAAGATCCAGAACAAAATTTTTAGACATAGGTGAAAAGATACTCAATTTAAAATGAAAATGCGCTGGCCATAGAGCAAGAATGAAAAATAATAGATTGACTAAAACAATCACATAATGAAGACCATATAAAAGAAAGAGAGAAGTAGGAAGACCAGAGGGAAGATGGATGGATTGTATAAACAAAACTGTAGGAAAGCTGTGGAATAGACAAGCCCAAGACAGGAACATTTGGAAACAGAAGAGGGAGACCTATGTCCTCAATTGGCTATAAAAAGGGTCAGAAGAAGAAGAAGTGGAAATTTCAAACAAAAAGATATAGATGCGTAACATCACAGCCTCTCCTTGACAAATGTCAACCCCGCCTTCTCGTGGTACATCCTGTTCCCACTAAAGCGGCTCTGAAGACCGCCAATAGCGGTATAACTATACCATCGGGATTAGAGGAAATGCTATCTCACACTCACCAACCCGCTTGGCCAGCGTGGTGAGTTATGGTCAAACGCCTCCCAAATGACTCCACGACTTAAATCTTAGCCCCCAGTCTCCGGCAGTTGGAATGTACCTGGCCAAGGCAGCGGCCAGTGTGACATGAAGGCAGAGGGTGCTAAGAATCCCCGGAGGACCGGACTGGGCAGCCATTTGATGCTGACCTTGGCTACGTATAATGGACGCTCCCTATCTTCTGATTCAAGGCCTCTTGAATTAGAAGAGGAACTACAAAGGATGAAGTGGGACATCGTCGGCCTAAGTGGGTTAGTCATAAAGGGAGATAATCTCATTGAACTGAAAAGTGGACATCTCTTCTACTATCGTGGGACAGATACCGGCAGAACTAGTGGTGTTGGATTTATAATAAACAAGAAACTGAACGATAAAGTTGTAGAAGTTGAAAGTTCCTCTGACAGAGTTGCACGACTCGTTATCCAACTCTCGAGAAGATACCAGGCTCAGATTATTCAAACTTATGCACCCACCACAAGTCATCCTGAAGAAGAAATTGAAGAATTTTATGAGGAAATTCGTCATCTAAATAATAAAGGTAAGCAGCACTTGAAGATAATTATGGGAGATTTCAATGCAAAAATAGGGCACCGGCAACAGAATGAAACTTCAGTAGGTAAATTCGGTCACGGCAACAGAAACCAGCTTGGAAACACTCTCGTTGAGTTTGCAGAGGCAGAAGGGTTTTTCATCATGAACTCCTTTTTCAAGAAAAAACCGCACAGGAAATGGACATGGAGACATCCAAATGGAACGACAAGTGAAATTGATTTTATTATGTGTAACAAAAAATTAGTCATAGAAGACTGCAGTGTACTAAACGAGTTCAACACAGGTAGTGACCATAGATTGGTGAGATGTAAGATGCACCTCAACACTAAACTTGAACGTGGCAAGCTCATAAAACAAACAAAGTGTATTGACAAAACCAACCTTAAAAAACACCATAATATCTTCGAGTTGGAACTGAAGAACAGATTCTCTGCTTTAGAAGGCCTAACATCAGATGAAGTGGATATTTCTGAAGATAACAGAAAAGTAACCAAAGCTCTTATGGAAACAGTAACAAAATTAGCTGGGTCTAAGAACAAGTTGCATGTGAACAAATTATCAGGAAAAACCAAAATGCTGATGCAAAAAAGAAGAGAGATGAGGACAACTTAAGACGTGACTTCCAAAATGGAATATATAAAACTATGCAAGACAGTACGAAACAGTATCACTGAAGACGTAAGGAAATTCAACTGTGAACTAGTGAGGAAAGCAATTGAAATCAACCAAAGCCTAAAGATAGCAAAGGGACATCTCAGTAAGGGAAGAAAACAGATTATGGCACTGAAAAAAGAAGATGGTTCTGTAAAAAGAAATAGAGACTAAATTTTGACAAGAGTGAAAGATTTCTACTCCAAATTATATGAAAGGGATGATACATGCACTCCAGACATCATGAAAGGTACCAGTAACAGAGTTCTTCCAGTCCTCCCAGCAGAAGTTGCACATGCAATCAAGAACATGAAGCGGGGAAAAGCTCCAGGAGAAGATGGAATTACTG
The DNA here is from genome assembly GCA_039090855.1 of Macrothele yani. Taxonomy (NCBI): domain Eukaryota; kingdom Metazoa; phylum Arthropoda; class Arachnida; order Araneae; family Macrothelidae; genus Macrothele; species Macrothele yani. The sequence goes on from CM077027.1 coordinate 147,067,895, forward strand.
TAGACATCATACAAGAAACAAGTGGAGAAATCGAAACAGTACTCGCACAAATTTTCACTCGATGCCTTAATGAAGGGAAGATTCCTGAGGATTGGAACAACGCTACAATGATCTTGCTACATAAAAAAGGTGACACTGAGGATCTCAGGAACTACAGACCTATCAGCCTCCTATCAGTGGTTTATAAAATCTTCACTAAAGTTCTTTCACACCACTTGAAGGTAACACTGGACATGGCTCAACCGAGAGAACAAGCTGGATTCGGGAGTGGCTACAGCACAATAGATCATATCCGCGTACTGAGAGAACTAATTGAAAGAGCGAGGGAATATGAACTGCCATTGTGCATGGCTTTTATTGATTCTGAAAAAGCCTTTGATTCGGTGAAACCATCAGCAGTTACAATGGCTCTGAAATCCTGCGGTATTGAAGATGCGTACATTAATATTATTAATAACATCTATGAAAATGCAAGTGCAAAGATTCGGCTGTTTGAGAATACAGCACACATAGAAGTTGGAAAGGGAGTGAGACAAAGTGACACCATATCTCTGAAACTCTTTTATGCTACTTTGGAGGGTGTCTTTCAGACGCTAAGCTGGGAAAACAAGGGCGTAAAGATTAATGGAGATCATCTAACTCACCTTCGTTTTCTTGATGACGTAATCATTTTTGCAACTACCCCATCAGAGGTGCAGAGTATGATCCAGGAACTTGCTGACAAGAGTAAAGAAGGGGGATTAAAAATAAACTTTCAGAAGACAAAAGTGATGTTCAATGCTTTTTCAAGAAATGAAGATTTATCGATTGATGGAGAAAAGCTGGAGATAATAGACACGTACGTTTATCTTGGACAACAGATATCAAGTGAGGGTCACATTGATGAAGAAATTAATCGGCGTACAAAACTTGCCTGGAGAGCCTTTGGAAGAAACAGCATAATTTTCAAGAGCAATATGCCATTGTGTCTTAAAAGAAAAGTGTTTGATCAATGCATCCTTCCAGTGCTTACGTATGGTGCAGAGACGTGGACCTTAACTAAAAGAGACATACAAAGGCTGCAGACAACTTAAAGCAGCATGGAGAGGTGCATGCTTGGTGTAACCAGGAGAGGTAAGAAGAGGAACTAGTGGATCCAAAAAATGACAGGAGTGGAAGACATCATGATCAGAGTTAAATCCCTGAAATGGCAATGGCCTAGACATACTGCCAGAAGGACAGACCATCGATGGACAGCCGAAATTTCAAATTGGATTCCAAGGGACAGGAAAAGACCCAGAAGAAGACCACATGGGAGATGGGTGGATGAAATTCGAAAGTATGCGGGAGTGACATGGGGGAGACTGGCACAAGACAGACCGCTGTGGAGGAAACTTGGGGAGACCTTCGTTCAGCAGTGGATTGATAATGAATGATGATGATGATATATATATATATTATCCCCGGAGGACCGGACTAGGCTGCCATCTGATGCTGACCTTGGCGACGTATAACGGACGCTCCCTATCTTCTGATTCAAGGCTTCTTGAATTGGAAGAGGAACTACAAAGGATCAAGTGGGACATCGTCGGGCTAAGTGAGGTAAGGAGAAAAAGAGAAGATCTCATTGAACTGAAAAGTGGACATCTCTTCTACTATCGTGGGACAGATACGGGCAGAACTAGTGGTGTTGGATTTATAATAAACAAGAAACTGAAGGATAAAGTTGTAGAAGTTGAAAGTTCCTCTGACAGAGCTGCACGACTCGTTATCCAACTCTCGAGAAGATACCAAGCTCAGATTATTCAAACTTATGCACCCACCACAAGTCATGCTGAAGAAGAAATTGAAGAATTTTATGAGGAAATTCGTGATCAAAATAATAAAGGTAAGCAGCACTTGAAGATAATTATGGGAGATTTCAATGCAAAAATAGGGCAACGGCAACAGAATGAAACTTCAGTAGTAAATTCGGTCACGGCAACAGAAACCAGCGTGGAAATACTCTCGTAGAGTTTGCAGAGGCAGAAGGGTTTTTCATCTTGAACTCCTTTTTCAAGAAAAAGCCACACAGGAAATGGACATGGAGACATCCAAATGGGACGACAAGTGAAATTGATTTTATTATGTGTAGCAAAAAATTCGTCATAGAAGACTGCAGTGTGCTAAACAAGTTCAACACAGGCAGTGACCATAGATTGGTGAGATGTAAGATGCACCTCAACACTAAACTCGAACGTAGCAAGCTCACAAGACAAACAAAATGTATTGACATAACCAACCTTAAAAAACACCATAATACCTTCAAATTGGAACTGAAGAACAGATTCTCTGCTTTAGAAGGTCTAACATCGGCAGAAGTGGATATTTCTGAAGTTAACAGAAAAGTAACCAAAGCTCTTATGGAAACCGCAACAAAATTAGCTGGGTCTAAGAACAAATTGCATGTGAACAAATTATCAGGAGAAACCAAAATGTTGATGCAAAAAAGAAGAGTGATGAGGACAACTAAAGAAGATGTGACTTCCAAAGTGGAATATATAGAGCTATGCAAGACAGTACGAAAAAGTATCACTGAAGAAGTAAGGAAATTCAACTGTGAACTAGTAAGGAAAGCAATTGAAAACAACCAAAGCCTAAAGATAGCAAAGGGACATCTCAGTAAGGGGAAAAACAGATTATGGCACTGAGAAAAGAAGATGGTTCTGTAACAAGAAATAGAGGCGAAATTTTGACAAGAGTGAAAGATTTCTACTCCAAATTGTATGAAAGGGATGATACATGTACTCCAGACATCATGAAAGGTACCAGTACCAGAGTTCTGCCAGTCCTTCCAGCAGAAGTTGCACATGCAATCAAGAACATGAAGCGGGGGAAAGCTCCAGGAGAAGATGGAATTACTGTAGACATCATACAAGAAGCAAGTGGAGAAATCGAAACAGTACTCGCCCAAATTTTCACTCGATGCCTTAATGAAGGGAAAATTCCTGAGGATTGGAACAACGCTACAATGATCTTGCTACATAAAAAAAGGTGACATTGAGGATCTCAGGAACTACAGACCTATCAGCCTCCTATCAGTGGTTTACAAAATCTTCACTAAAGTTCTTTCACACCGCTTGAAGGTAACACTGGACATGGCTCAACCGAGAGAACAAGCTGGATTCAGGAGTGGCTACAGCACAATAGATCATATCCACGTACTGAGAGAACTAATTGAAAGAGCGAGGGAATATGAACTTCCATTGTGCATGGCTTTTATCGATTATGAAAAAGCCTTTGATTCGGTAAAACCATCAGCAGTTACCACGGCTCTGAAATCCTGCGGTATTGAAGATGCATACATTAATATTATTAATAACATCTATGAAAATGCAAGTGCAAAGATTCAGCTGTTTGAAAATACAACACACATAAAAATTGGAAAAGGAGTGAGACAAGGTGACACCATATCTCCGAAGCTCTTTAATGCCACATTGGAAAATGTCTTTCAATCACTGAACTGGGAAAACAAAGGGATAAAGATTAATGGAGATTATCTAACCCACCTTCGTTTTGCTGATGACATAGTCATTTTTGCAACTACCCCATCAGAGCTACAGTGTATGATCCAGGAACTTGCTGACAAGAGTAAAGAAGTGGGATTAAAAATGAACTTTCAGAAGACAAAAGTGATGTACAATGCTTTTACAAGAAATGAAGATTTATCGATTGATGGAGAAAAGCTGGAGATAACAGACACGTACGTTTATCTTGGACAGCAGATATCAAGTGAGGGTCACATTGGTGAAGAAATTAATCGGCGTACAAAACTTGCCTGGAGAGCTTTTGGAAGAAACAGCATAATTTTCAAGAGCAATATGCCATTATGTCTTAAAAGAAAAGTGTTTGATCAATGCATCCTTCCAGTGCTTACGTATGGTGCAGAGACGTGGACCTTAGCTAAAAGAGACATACAAAGGCTGCAGACAACTCAAAACAGCATGGAGAGGTGCATGCTTGGTGTAACCAGGAGAGATAAGAAGAGGAACACGTGGATCCGAAAAATGACAAGAGTGGAAGACATCATGATCAGAGTTAAATCCCTGAAATGGCAATGGCCTGGACATACTGCCAGAAGGACAGACCATCGATGGACAGCCGAAATTTCAAATTGGTTTCCAAGGGACAGGAAAAGACCCAGAAGAAGACCACATGGGAGATGGGTGGATGAAATTCGAAAGTATGCGGGGGTGACATGGAGGAGACTGGCACAAGACAGACCGCTGTGGAGGAAACTTGGGGAGACCTTCGTCCAGCAGTGGATTGATGATGAATGATGATGATGATATATATATATATATATATATATATATTGCTAGAAAGAGAACTAAATCAAAGAACTTTAGTGATTGTTTTTTTATTTTGGCTTTGCAAGCATTTCATTCCGCGGGAGTCGTTGCCAACTCAATCTAATCAGAACAATTTATGAAGACCGCTGCGTTTGTTTTTTCGTTGTAAGTCAAAATTAAAGACATGTTCCATTAAGGCAATGGAAAGTTGCTTACCTATTCTGAACAGCCCATCCATTTGCTTCAAGTACCGTATCTTATCTTTTTTCTTTTTTGGAACGACGCTGCTTGAGCAGCTAATGAAAGCGTCGTTTGTCTTTCTGTTGTTAACATGGGTGTGGCTCAAATAAAAGGAACAGTCACAAAGAGCATTTTTCATCATTATCATCCAGATTGCGACAATCTTTTAGAAATGCAGATACTGAGGGATATCTTAACAAGATGATAAAAACTAAAGGATTGCAATCACAATGACTTAAATTCTTCGAAGTAGTCAGTAAGCGCGCAATGAATAGGATTTTAATAATTCCAGGAAAGAAAGCCACTTTTATTCTGCTTCTCCCGTTTTGATGCCCTTATCGATCCCTTTCCTACCAGCCCGTTTATGAACTCGTCGTGACCTGAACACATTCTTTTACTTCCTTAGACACGCAGCACAAATAAATGTATTTTTTGGTTTCCCTCCAGGTTTCTATGTGGTTAGAAATACGACATTTTGTTTCCCTAGAAATTCTCACTAGTCAGAATTTTCCGTTCGAAGGTTTTTCTTTTTCATTTGTCTGTAATGTTGACACATTTGAAATTAATATATATTATGGAATCTTAGCTTTTAATAGCTGCATTTTTACGTGATTAATTATGTCGCTAGCTAATGTTGTTATCAAACTTTGTTTAACATACACGGTCGTATCAGAATATATTTTTTTTATTGGAGGTTTAGCAACCACCGTGAGCAACTCAATGGGCTATAAGCAGTCGCCCGTCCCTAATTTAGGGTCACTGGTTCCTGGGAAGGGAGTGAGCCAGTGCCTTAAGACAAGCACAACATCCATGCCTCACCGGGATTCGAACCCGGACCCCTCCCGGACGAATGGTCAAGAGCCTTTGCTTAGACCATTGCGCCACCAGGGAGGCCGTATCAGAATAATACGAGCACCCTCGAAAGGCATTCCAGGAAAAATATGAGACCTTATAGCCTCAATTGGCTATAAAAAAGGGATAGAAATCGAAATTTCAAACAAAAAGAAATACACCGGCCAGGCGTCATAAGTGCGCATGACAAGGTCGACCACACAGAGATATGAGCTGCCGTCCAGGTCAGATCAGCCATAGTACTGTACTTTACGTGAACATAATGGGCAGAGACCGTCACTTGACGGACGTACAAAAAGGAATGATCATCGGCTGCCGCGCCAAGGGGGAAGCATCTCAGAAACAGAACACTTTGTGAGCTGTTCGCGAGGTGCTGTAGTAAGGGTGTACCAAGAATGGACCGCTGGCACACCCAGTACCTCGTGACGTCATAACTGTGGAGCCCCAAAAGCAATCTACCCCAGAGGAGAACGTCACCTCCGTCGGCTGGTAAAAGACAATCGACGCGCAACAGTGCAGCAATTGACCACGCAAATGAATGCTGGGGCACCCAGGTACGTGTCTCCGATAACAGTAGAGCGAACCCTGTTACGCATGGATCTCCGCGGTCGACGCTGCGTCAAGAAGCCCATGTTAACCCATGTCCATCGGCAACGACGCCTGCAGTTCGCATAGGACTACCGTCATTGGACAGTGGAAGTGTGGGAAAAGGTGGCCTTCTCCTACGAATCGAGGTTTCCATTGCACAGAAGTGACGGTCGGTGGCGGATGAGGCGTCAGACACACGACAATCAACATCCGGACGCGCTTGTCAATCAAGTACAGACCAACGTCAGCAGTGTGCATGTGTGAGGAATGTTTTTCTGGTATGACCTGGGACTGCTGGTACCACCTGATGGGTCACTGAACGCCAATGGCTAACTGTCCATCCTCGCTAACCACATACATCCCTTCATGTTAGACAATTGTACCCTGGTGGTGATGGTGTCTACCAAAAGGACAATGCCCTGTATCACGTAGCTAAGGGGGTGGGTGACTCGTTCCAGGAACACGACAGCGATGTCTCCGTTTTCCCTTGGCCGGCAAAATTGCACGATCTCAATCCTATGGAGCATTTATGGGACTGATAGTCAAATAGATGTTACGGGCAGATGGATGCCGGATTAATCATGCAAGTAGACATGCCTCAGAAAACTTCCCGTTCGAGGGCGATGTAATCTTCAAGTTTTCTGAGGCGTGTCTGCTTGCACTTGTGGGACTATTTGGACCGACACGTTCGACGTGTCGTCTCTCAACCGTGTCATATCCGGGATCTCCGTGCTCTGCTATAGTCCGAATTAGCACATATGCCTCGGGCAACCTTCCAGGGGATCACTGCGTCCATGCCACGCAGTCTCGCCGCTGTCATCCGGGCCAAGGGTGGTTATTCCCATTATTAGGTAGGTGGTCATATTATTCTAATAGGACTGTGAATATTTTTCTTCTAGAGTAACTGCGTTAATGAGGATATCAATAGCCAGCGTAAAGAAATCTATTTACCGAACTCTTTGATTTATTGTTCCCCTCAAGGTAAGAAAAAAGGGACATGAGCATAATTAATTACCAGAATATATTCTCGCTGGTACCAAAACAGAAATCAATCGTATGACAATGACGTATACTCTAATTTAATTTGCCTTTTTGGATCCCGTAATCATATGTGAATAATGGCTCATTCTCTTTAAGCCTCCCAGGTGGCGCAGTGGTCTAACCGCTGGCTTATGACCACTTGTCCGAAATGGGTCCGGGTTCGAATCCCGTTAGGCATGGATGATGCGTTTGTCTTACGGCACTGGGTCTCTCCCTTCCCTGGAACCAGTGATTCTAAATTAGGGATGGACGACTGCTTATAGCCCATTCAGTTGCTTAAGGTGGTTGTAAAACCCCCAACCAGAAAAAAATTCTCTTTAAGCATTTTGTAATCTCAACGCTACATTTTCTCTCTCGGTGAATGATGGTTTCACAACCTGTCGTTAGGTCAAGAATGAATGTCTTATGAGAACGAGAGTGATTATAATGATGTTCACTTTTGTATCGAAGAGAGTTTGGTGACAAACGACTGTATCGAAAGAATTGTTACCTTTTTTTTTTTTTTTGATTGGAGGTTTAACGACCACCGTGAGCAACTCAATGGGCTATAAGCAGTCGCCCGTCCCTAATTTAGGGTCACTGGTTCCAGGGAAGGGAGAGAGCCAGTGCCGTAAGACAAACACAAAAACCATGCCTCGCCGGGATTCGAACCCGGGCCCCTTACGGACGAATGATCCGAGGCCATCGCTTAGACCACTGCGCCACCGGGGCGGCAGAATTGTTACGAGCTTGAATGAGTCTCTCACGTTGAATATTACACTTACTTTGTGATTTTTTTTTTTTTTTTTTTTCGTATTGGAGGTTTAACGACCACCGTGAGCAACTCAATGGGCTATAAGCAGTCGCCCGTCCCTAATTTAGGGTCACTGGTTCCAGGGAAGGGAGAGAGCCAGTGCCGTAAGACAAACACAAAAACCATGCCTCGCCGGGATTCGAACCCGGGCCCCTTACGGACGAATGATCCGAGATCGCTTAGACCACTGCGCCACCGGGGCGGCAGAATTGTTACGAGCTTGAATGAGTCTCTCACGTTGAATATTACACTTACTTTGTGATTTTTTTTTTTTTTTTTTTTATTGGAGGTTTAACGACCACCGTGAGCAACTCAATGGGCTATAAGCAGTCGCCCGTCCCTAATTTAGGGTCACTGGTTCCAGGGAAGGGAGAGAGCCAGTGCCGTAAGACAAACACAAAAACCATGCCTCGCCGGGATTCGAACCCGGGCCCCTTACGGACGAATGATCCCGAGGCCATCGCTTAGACCACTGCGCCACCGGGGCGGCAGAATTGTTACGAGCTTGAATGAGTCTCTCACGTTGAATATTACACTTACTTTGTGATTTTTTTTTTTTTTTTTTTATTGGAGGTTTAACGACCACCGTGAGCAACTCAATGGGCTATAAGCAGTCGCCGTCCCTAATTTAGGGTCACTGGTTCCAGGGAAGGGAGAGAGCCAGTGCCGTAAGACAAACACAACAACCATGCCTCGCCGGGATTCGAACCCGGCCCCTTACGGACGAATGATCCGAGGCCATCGCTTAGACCACTGCGCCACCGGGGCGGCAGAATTGTTACGAGCTTGAATGAGTCTCTCACGTTGAATATTACACTTACTTTGTGATTTTTTTTTTTTTTTTTATTGGAGGTTTAACGACCACCGTGAGCAACTCAATGGGCTATAAGCAGTCGCCCGTCCCTAATTTAGGGTCACTGGTTCCAGGGAAGGGAGAGAGCCAGTGCCGTAAGACAAACACAACAACCATGCCTCGCCGGGATTCGAACCCGGGCCCCTTACGGACGAATGATCCGAGGCCATCGCTTAGACCACTGCGCCACCGGGGCGGCAGAATTGTTACGAGCTTGAATGAGTCTCTACGTTGAATATTACACTTACTTTGTGATTTTTTTTTTTTTTTTCATTGGAGGTTTAACGACCACCGTGAGCAACTCAATGGGCTATAAGCAGTCGCCCGTCCCTAATTTAGGGTCACTGGTTCCAGGGAAGGGAGAGAGCCAGTGCTGTAAGACAAACACAACATCCATGCCTCGCCGGGATTCGAACCCGGGCCCCTTACGGACGAATGATCCGAGGCCATCGCTTAGACCACTGCGCCACCGGGGCGGCAGAATTGTTACGAGCTTGAATGAGTCTCTCACGTTGAATATTACACTTACTTTGTGATTTTTTTTTTTTTTTTTTTATTGGAGGTTTAACGACCACCGTGAGCAACTCAATGGGCTATAAGCAGTCGCCCGTCCCTAATTTAGGGTCACTGGTTCCAGGGAAGGAGAGAGCCAGTGCCGTAAGACAAACACAACAACCATGCCTCGCCGGGATTCGAACCCGGGCCCCTTACGGACGAATGATCCGAGGCCATCGCTTAGACCACTGCGCCACCGGGGGCGGCAGAATTGTTACGAGCTTGAATGAGTCTCTCACGTTGAATATTACACTTACTTTGTGATTTTTTTTTTTTTTTTTTTTTTTTATTGGAGGTTTAACGACCACCGTGAGCAACTCAATGGGCTATAAGCAGTCGCCCGTCCCTAATTTAGGGTCACTGGTTCCAGGGAAGGGAGAGAGCCAGTGCCGTAAGACAAACACAACAACCATGCCTCGCCGGGATTCGAACCCGGGCCCCTTACGGACGAATGATCCGAGGCCATCGCTTAGACCACTGCGCCACCGGGGCGGCAGAATTGTTACGAGCTTGAATGAGTCTCTCACGTTGAATATTACACTTACTTTGTGATTTTTTTTTTTTTTTTTTTTTTTTCATTGGAGGTTTAACGACCACCGTGAGCAACTCAATGGGCTATAAGCAGTCGCCCGTCCCTAATTTAGGGTCACTGGTTCCAGGGAAGGGAGAGAGCCAGTGCTGTAAGACAAACACAACATCCATGCCTCGCCGGGATTCGAACCCGGGCCCCTTACGGACGAATGATCCGAGGCCATCGCTTAGACCACTGCGGCCACCGGGGCGGCAGAATTGTTACGAGCTTGAATGAGTCTCTCACGTTGAATATTACACTTACTTTGTGATTTTTTTTTTTTTTTTTATTGGAGGTTTAACGACCACCGTGAGCAACTCAATGGGCTATAAGCAGTCGCCCGTCCCTAATTTAGGGTCACTGGTTCCAGGGAAGGGAGAGAGCCAGTGCCGTAAGACAAACACAACAACCATGCCTCGCCGGGATTCGAACCCGGGCCCCTTACGGACGAATGATTCGAGGCCATCGCTTAGACCACTGCGCCACCGGGGCGGCAGAATTGTTACGAGCTTGAATGAGTCTCTCACGTTGAATATTACACTTACTTTGTGATTTTTTTTTTTTTTTTTATTGGAGGTTTAACGACCACCGTGAGCAACTCAATGGGCTATAAGCAGTCGCCCGTCCCTAATTTAGGGTCACTGGTTCCAGGGAAGGGAGAGAGCCAGTGCCGTAAGACAAACACAACATCCATGCCTCGCCGGGATTCGAACCCGGGCCCCTTACGGACGAATGATCCGAGGCCATCGCTTAGACCACTGCGCCACCGGGGCGGCAGAATTGTTACGAGCTTGAATGAGTCTCTCACGTTGAATATTACACTTACTTTGTGATTTTTTTTTTTTTTTTTTTATTGGAGGTTTAACGACCACCGTGAGCAACTCAATGGGCTATAAGCAGTCGCCCGTCCCTAATTTAGGGTCACTGGTTCCAGGGAAGGGAGAGAGCCAGTGCCGTAAGACAAACACAACAACCATGCCTCGCCGGGATTCGAACCCGGGCCCCTTACGGACGAATGATCCGAGGCCATCGCTTAGACCACTGCGCCGCCAAGGGGCGGCAGAATTGTTACGAGCTTGAATGAGTCTCTCACGTTGAATATTACACTTACTTTGTGATTTTTTTTTTTTTTTTTTTTTTATTGGAGGTTTAACGACCACCGTGAGCAACTCAATGGGCTATGTAAGCAGTCGCCCGTCCCTAATTTAGGGTCACTGGTTCCAGGGAAGGGAGAGAGCCAGTGCCGTAAGACAAACACAACATCCATGCCTCGCCGGGATTCGAACCCGGGCCCCTTACGGACGAATGATCCGAGGCCATCGCTTAGACCACTGCGCCACCGGGGCGGCAGAATTGTTACGAGCTTGAATGAGTCTCTCACGTTGAATATTACACTTACTTTGTGATTTTTTTTTTTTTTTTTTTTTTATTGGAGGTTTAACGACCACCGTGAGCAACTCAATGGGCTATAAGCAGTCGCCCGTCCCTAATTTAGGGTCACTGGTTCCAGGGAAGGAGAGAGCCAGTGCCGTAAGACAAACACAACATCCATGCCTCGCCGGGATTCGAACCCGGGCCCCTTACGGACGAATGATCCGAGGCCATCGCTTAGACCACTGCGCCACCGGGGCGGCAGAATTGTTACGAGCTTGAATGAGTCTCTCACGTTGAATATTACACTTACTTTGTGATTTTTTTTTTTTTTTTATTGGAGGTTTAACGACCACCGTGAGCAACTCAATGGGCTATAAGCAGTCGCCCGTCCCTAATTTAGGGTCACTGGTTCCAGGGAAGGGAGAGAGCCAGTGCCGTAAGACAAACACAACATCCATGCCTCGCCGGGATTCGAACCCGGACCCCAGACGGACGAATGATCCGAGGCCATCGCTTAGACCACTGCGTCACCGGGGCGGCAGAATTGTTACGAGCTTGAATGAGTCTCTCACGTTGAATATTACACTTACTTTGTGATTTTTTTTTTTTTTTTATTGGAGGTTTAACGACCACCGTGAGCAACTCAATGGGCTATAAGCAGTCGCCCGTCCCTAATTTAGGGTCACTGGTTCCAGGGAAGGGAGAGAGCCAGTGCCGTAAGACAAACACAACATCCATGCCTCACCGGGATTCGAACCCGGACCCCAGACGGACGAATGATCAGAGGCCATCGCTTAGACCACTGCGTCACCGGGGCGGCAGAATTGTTACGAGCTTGAATGAGTCTCTCACGTTGAATATTACACTTACTTTGTGATTTTTTTTTTTTTTTTTTTTTTTTTTTTTATTGGAGGTTTAACGACCACCGTGAGCAACTCAATGGGCTATAAGCAGTCGCCCGTCCCTAATTTAGGGTCACTGGTTCCAGGGAAGGGAGAGAGCCAGTGCCGTAAGACAAACACAACATCCATGCCTCACCGGGATTCGAACCCGGACCCCGTTCGGACGAATGATCAGAGGCCATCGCTTAGACCACTGCGCCACCGGGGCGGCTACTTTGTGATTGAAGTCTCGAGTTGTTGTCGAATTAGTAAGGCTTCATGGATATTTTGTGTTGAGAGAATATGCTGTACTCAAATATCAAAGTACTAGTAGATTAAGTACAAAGGGAAGTCATATTCTAGAGCTGGTGTTATGCTGACATTTATAAGCTTGAATAGTGTGACGTACTATAGAAGTGAAGCGCGTTTCAAGACGATAACTCTGCATCGATATGTTCCGTTACTGCAGTTTACTCGGTCAGAACAATTGGCTACGGAGCGACGATTCGATAATGTCACCGACAAATTTGTGTTTTCACATTGGCACCCTATTTTGGAAAATTGATCCACTGTCCGTTGGACTATTCGAAAAATTCATGATGTTGTTCCACACATCGTCCGGAATGAATGAAAATTCCTTCTTTGCTTAAAACATATAATTAAAGAGCGAGATAATATGACGTACTACAGAGGTGAAGCAATACATTCCGTTGGTGTAGTTTAGTCGGTTAGAACAACTAGCTCCGGAGCGAGGAGGCGCGACTTCGGCAAATTTGTGTTTTCACAATAGGATATAATAAACATATTTGAAACCAGTGGCGTACCCAAGAATTCTTCATTAGGGTGGTCCAAAATGTTGGAAGATTTAAATAAAAATACCCCGAAAAAAATATCTCCCAAAATATTGAAAAGCGATAAAAATATGCCCGCCATATTAAAATGCTTATCCGAGTTTTAGTAAAATACACAGTGTGGCAAAGAATTTTTAAGACTGGGTCTGTAAAATGAAATAGAAACAAGAAATTATAATCTGTTTTGGTTTGTTATTAAAAATAAGTCCCTCCGGCTTCAATACACTTGTTACAGCGATTTAATAATGATTCGAATGCCTGTTCCAGTTCAATTTGCGGAACTGCCTCCAAAGCACGCGTCGAAGCTGTTTGTATGGTCGAAATATCATCAAAATAACACCCTTTTAATGTCATTTTAAGTTTCGGGAATAAAGAAAAGTCGCAGGGTGCTAAATCAGGCGATTACGGTGGATGATTCAACACACAGACGTTATTTTTCGCCAAAAATCTACGAACAAGAAGTGAGGTGTGACTGGGTGCATTATCGTGCAACAAACACCAACATTTTTCATCCCGATATTCTGGACGAATGCGACGAATTCTGCCCACAAAACGCCTCAAAACATTTAAATAAAACTCAACAGTAATTGTTTGTCCACTTGGAACAAATTCTTTGTGGATAATACCCTTACTATCGAAGAATGTAATGAGCATTGTTTTGATTTTCGATGGAACTTTTCTTGTTTTTTTGGCTTGTGGTGAGTTTTTTACTTCCATTCCGCACTTTGTCGCTTTGTTTTAGGATCATACTAAAAACACCATGTTTCATCACCAGTAACAATCGATTTTAAGAAGTTTGGATCATTTTCAGCGGCTGAAATGATGTCTCTGCATTGCGCGCTTCTTCTTGATTTTTGTTCATTGGTTAACGTGTGTGGAACAAATTTAGCACAGACTTTTGTTTTGCCCAAATCTTCATGCAGGATGGTTCGAATCGTTTCTTTGTTCATGTTTACAGACTCTTCCATCATTCTTAGTGACGCACATCGATTGTTTGCCACGAAATCACGCACTTTTTGAATAATCTCAGGTGTCCTAGATGAACTTGGTCTTCCGGTATGCTTATCATCATCTAGCGTATCTCTTCCGTCCAAAAAACGTTTGTGCCACAGGAAAACATTTGATCTACTTAAACAAAACTCACCGTAAACTTGTTTCATCATTTGGTACGTTTCCGAGGCACTTTTACCAAGTTTTGCGTTAAATTTAATAACAGCCCTTTGTTCCATCTTAATAATTCAACATGAAAAAAATTTTACTTCTCTAATGAACGGCCGTTTCGTTTGAGTTACTTTAACAACTGTGCAGTACGTTTGGCAGAAAGCAAGCAGATGGTCACGGTTTATAACGCATTCGCGATTATACTGGTGGCGCCACCGTAGGCTGAAATCTAGCGCCAGTCTTAAAAATTCTTTGACGCACTGTGTATGTATTTAAAAATATACACAAATATATTTAAAAATTAGCAGCCAATAGCAAAGAACGAAGGACCAAGTGATACCTCGTGGGGAGGGACCGGGTCCTTGGGTCATCCCAACTGAGTGCGTCATTCTGGAAAACTTACGTGTAAGAATTGTTATTTAAACTGGCCGTTAATGCCATTCAGTGCCTAATTAGTTTTATGTTGTTTAATTAAACTATCCGGAACACGAAGATAGGCTTTGCAGTGAAGCAAATTTCTGTAGTAGAATTACGCTTAAGTCAGAAAGTACTTTACAGTAAACTTACGTTAGAGTTTTAGTTGTAGTGTAAGCCACTAATTCCTACAATCATTTAAACACTAAAATTCCACAATTTGTCGATCACCTATACATTAAATAGACTTTATCTCTTTCGCAATGTCAACATTGAACAATCTACTTGCAGTCTTTCGACATCTATGCAGCGCCACTATCTCTACTCCATTCATATTCAACGTCGTTGTTTTATCAAGGGGTAACCCACTGTTAGCGTTGCCAGTATGAAATAGCTGTTTCGGGAAAGTAATGTGCTGTTCAGCTAGAAAATGTTTAACCAAGGAGTAACAAAATTTACAAAAGAAAACAAACTCAAAAGGAAAGTTATACGTCACAAAAACAAACAGTAACGAACGAGAATGCGTAATTATACTCTTAACACTTTAACCGGATGGAACGAATTAACTGAGGGTTCACAAAATCGGCTGAAATCAGCCAGAAAGAAAATGTTCGCTGTCTAGGAAGTTGGTCAAACGCGGCTTTAACGAGTGATCCTGCGCATCAGAAAGTGTTGCTTTCCAGTTAGCTTTGTTATTCAAAGTGGTTATTTATGGCGATGACCTGCACCAAAGCTTTCTGATTGATTCAAGTCAAACAGAAGTCATCGCTCTTTCCACGTTTATAAGTGAGTCACGGAAAACTTCTCATCGGCAGCCACCGGGAATCGAACCCAGGTCTTCCGGTTACGCGCCGAACATGCTACCACTGCACCACAGCGGCCTCGAATTCTCCAGTCGCACATACGACTAACTGCCAAACCACATGACAGGTTATTTCGTGGAGCTCCGCACAATGCTGCGGATTCACCAAAGAAGGTAAGCAGCAACTGAATAAATAACTCTGAGGCGAATGAATAATTAATAAAACAGCCAACCACTGACAAATGCAGCCGCGACCGTAGTGGGCGTGCTCGAAGAGAAACAGTTTTGTGACCTCACGCAGCGAGTAACGACCGTGCGCAATAGTTCGGTGTTCAGCATTCGTTGGCCTCCAGTGGAATCAGCAGGTGTGTTTGAAGCGTGGATTGCGTGGAAATGGCGTTTCAACTGCGAACTGCATCGGCAAACGAACAACGTGCGGTCATACGCTTTTTATCTGCCGAAGAAAACAAGGCGATCGACATTTATAGAAGGATGTTCGCCGTGTATGGGGATTATTGCATGTCACGAAAAACTGTCCATAAGTGGAACGCACGTTTCCGACAAGGTTGTAACAGCCTGTTGGATGATGCGCAACCCGGCTAGGCTAACGTTGTCGTCACACCCGAACTCGTGGGACACGTGGATGAATGTGTGAAGGCCGATCGTAGGGTGACCATACGTTCCCTGGAACAGACATTCAATGTGAGTCATCACACTATGTGGACAGTTGTGCATGAGAAGTTTGGATACAGGAAAGTGTGTGCACAATGTGAGCCAATGTTGTTGTCCGATGCACAAAAAAGTCTTCGAATGGGCCCTTCACTGGAGCATTTGACGCGGTACCAGAGAGACCTTGCCTTCCTTTCCAGATTAGTGACAAGTAATGAAACTTTATGCTGTCTCTTCGAACTGAAAACAAAACGCAGCAGTATGCAGTGGAAGCATTCCCCCATCACCACCCTGCAAGATGTTCAAAGTTGTGCCACGGAATGGGAAGGTTTTGTTGACGGTGTTCTTCGATGAACGGGGTGTGCTACTCATCGACTTCCTCCATCAACGGAGTGCCATCAACAGTGCAGCGTACTGTCAGACACTGCAACGACTGCATACCGCCATCAAAAGCAAAAGGCGCTGGATAGTGGGCTCCGGTATTGTGTTATTACATGAAAACGTAAGCAGTGAACAAAACTTACAGAACTTAGTGAAATCGGTTGGTTGGTTGATTAGTTGGTTTATTTTTATGGCGCAAGGGCCATGTTTGGCCAAAGAGCGCCAGACACAAGACAAACAAACAGTATTAAAAGCGTGGTATCAAGCTTAAAATCTGGCTGATCAAGTAAAACTGAAAAATGAGAATGATGGAAGGGCTAAAAAGACAATGAAACAAACAATATTAAAAACATGGTACAATGATTAAAATCTAGCTGATTCAGTAAAACTGAGAAATGAGAATGATGATAGGGCTAAAATCTAGATACGTTTAAAAAAGTCAATTTGTTTTAAAAATGAAAAGACAGCAACAGTATCGCAGTGGTCATTTAGGAGCCGCTGCAGTGTAGCGACGTCCTCTGTCAACAAATGAGAATGAAAGAAAGGAAAACGCACATCACGAAAACGAACACCACTACACAGAAGACGAGTGACGCTGAGTCGGCATTGCACGTCTCACACATCGGCGCAGTATCGCCACACAGCAAAAAGCGGTGAGTGAAACGACAATGTCCAGTGCGGAGACGCGCAAGCACCACTTCTTCACTACAGTTCCGACGATATGAGGATTTCCAGATTCCAAGAATAGGTTTGATACGATGCAGTTTACTTTCAACCTGTTGGTCCCACAGACACTGCTACGTTCGCTTGATATGATCCTGAACAGAATAGCGGAAATCCCGGTGAAACAGTGGCAAGGGTGTGACGACCAAAGAGGAAGCAGTTCTAGCAGCTACATCAGCACACTCGTTACCCGAGATTCCAGCATGTCCAGGAATCAAGCAAAACTGAACCTGAAAACCGGCCTCGAGCAAACGACGAAGCAACCGTCTCACATCCAAGAGAGAAGGATGGTCATGGCAATCCGCAGATGATAAGGACTGCAAGACACTTAAGGAATCCGTATAGACCATAGCACGATGATGATAACTCGACTGAACATGGAGAAGGGCGAGAAATACAGCATACATCTCCGCCGAAAACACCGTGGCCTCAGCTGGGATCCGCGCTACAGGAACGTCATCTACACAGAAAACTTAGTGAAATCTTCGAAGACGTTGTTTAATTTATCCATCGATACGAAATTTACAGATAGAATAAGCGTTTTCATTTTTCTCTATGTATGGTGAACAACTTGCAAATTAACAGCACGCTAATAAATGTATGCATAATTATTTTCTATGTTCACGTACACATAAACGACTGTATAGATTGCAATTGGAAAACGTCTTCAGGTGATAAGTAAAATCAGAACAGCAGATAATAATGTTTTAAAACACATTTAAACACATAAAATATCTAACTCTAACACTTACACAATATTAACGCTTACAGCGATCGATATAGCAAGAAACACAATTCCTCTTTTTCAGAAACACATATATGCATTTATTTACACATATAAGCTTGTTCCTTTAATATTTGGACAAACTTGGTAACTGTTTCTACCGCAGATTCTGATGAAAAAAATCATGTATACATATACAACCGGAAACATTTTCCTACAGAAACGTGCAGGGGGTATAATAAACTCGTCGCTCAGCCGCTTTACAGGCAAACGGAGACTCAGAATAATGTGGAAGCAATTGAAGTGATGCAAGTGCTAAAGGTCAGATCCTAGCAACTGAACGTCAGCACCTCTAGCGGCAAATTCGCGAACTTAGACACCCGGGCTCTAAAAATATGATTGAAACAGCAAAATTTGAGAGCATTATTCTCTGGTCATAAAAATTGGATTTCAACGGGGTAATTTAGCCTGTAAACAAACTGAGGAGGTCAAAATTTTCAAGGACATTTCAAAGGGATGTAGATCAGTGAATAGCTGTCTAGAGATGAGTGGACCATTAAACTGAGCTGGGGATATAAAATGACACTAGAATTCCTCATTCCTTCTCGTTCGTACGAAACTGCCGGGTTGGGTTGCTTTTTGTCAAATGCAATTCCATCCACTCGTGTGGAGTAATCACAGCTTCGTATGGACGGAGAGGAGATTCCAGTGTCCTGCCTCGTGTCAGGGGTCTTACCATCTCCAGAGAGCAAACCAATGATATTGCACGGCTTAGAAATGCTTGGGTTAGTTTACCCTCCTCAATTTGCCGCCTAAATTCCTCCATTGACCCACCTTTTTATGAACAATTTGTAGCTAACTAATGACGGGCTCCAATTTTGTTACTGACACTTTTTTGCTCTACCTCAGTGGTTCCCAGCCTTTTTCTATTCGCGGACCGGCGATGCCGAAACAAAACCTTTAGACTATTTTCGGGCATTTAACCTCGCAATATTTTATATTCAAATGATCACTGCATACAACCCATAATTTATATTCCAGATTATTCCATGTCACCTACTTACACATAATATAATTTAATCTATTAATATTCTTTAATGATTAATAAGTGCAATCCATAATCCCTACACCAGAATATTCTCCTTATAGGCCTATCATTTTCTGAGGTCAATGCGACGTCTGGTCTGTTTCTACTGCTTTGCGATATTCTTCTAGAGTTGTTGTTCCAGCGTTGTTTCTTCAAGGTGCAAAACAGCATTAATGTCCATTTGTTTTGATTTCCGAAACGGCTGAAAAGATTTTCTTGCAATTAATGCATGGTAGAAAACGTTACCAATAATTTTAGAGCTTTGTCTCTGAGATTTGTGTGTTGTTTTTCCATAATATCCCGAAACTGAGTCAGAGATTTGTATCTGAATATCGATACCAGACTGGCATTAGACGGACGTTTAACAAAGCTTTCCTTTTCTTTGTGTGTTAGCCTGCAGGAGTTCAGATCTTCTGTTCTAAAGAGATTAGCGATCCAAGCTTCCTTTAATCTTCTGCGACAGGTGTTAAAAAAATTTAGATCTAGATTTTCTCTTATTTTGACTCCATTTCTATTCCAAAGAAAAATAAATAAATTCACTCGTTTCTCGCGGACCGAGCAAGAAAAACCTCAGGACCAGTACCGGCTCGTAAATGAGCGGTTGGGAAACACTGCTCTACCTATTATAGTGCAGGATTTTGCCGCTAGGCGCGCTAAATTCGAGCTGATGGAAACGGACTTCTGACACTTGCATAAAACCTGTTGGTCCCACATTGCTAAGAATTCCTGCTTCCTTGTGAAGCTGCTGGTATGTGACTTTACTATAAACCCTGTAGGAAAGCGTTTGTGGCAGTATTTATAAATGACTTCTTTTCATCAAAATCGGCGGTAGAACAATTTCCAAAGATTGGCAAAACATCTCAGAAACACTCTGTATACCAATATGCTTTCATAATCATATCACAGCGCGTATGAGTACGCACATAAGTGAACAATTATTGACTTACCTGTGTACTTCTGCTCTCCTGATCAATTTTAGATAAAGGCTTGTATTTGCATTGAATGCATCCCTCCGATCCGAAGTGAAAACATGACCCCGCCAATATGGCCAGAAAAAGTAGCAGAATGAAGTCACGTGGCATGACACCACGATCTCTCTTTATTTGTCACATGAGTACCCTGAAATAAGAAATGCTTCTTTTCAATATATGCTTCTCTATCCTATACTAATAAAAAGTAAGGAAAACATAGAAAACGAGATCAGCAATGCTCGGACAATTAAGTATTACATTACAATATGTCGATTATCTGAATTCCAATACCTTAGACTCTGAGGACACCTCTTACATAGGCTCCACTTTACGTTCTGTGGAAGTCCGTGTTGTGGAGCACAAATACGCAGTACGAATCGGCTCAACTCCTTCTGCCTTAGCCCGCACAGTTACGCATGGTTAACATTTCCCAGACTGGAGTTTTACCACACTACTAGCTTCGGAACCTGATAAACATTCTGTTACTTGCGGCAAGTCTTTGTATAACACGCTTTTCCTCCAGCTGTTGTAGTGACGACTTGCCTGTGGCCATACCTCGTCCCTGGGTCCTGCTGTTGAATCAGCTGAGTGTAACAGCCGGAAATTCCCCAGATATGTAAGTTCAATTTACCTATAATTATTTGTTGTATACCATTTTCAGTTTGGCAACATTAATCATTTGTATCGGTCCATGATTGTATATAACTTCCTGTGCCCGTCCTTTCATGCATTTGGGTCGCGGGTGGCCTAGTGGGCAACTTTCGTGACCGCCGTGGAAAGGACCTCAGGTTCGATCACAGGCAGGTACGAACGCTCGATCCACTAAATATCTGACGTGCGGCGGATGGGCACGTTAAGCCGTCGGACCCCGAATACTGCCCCCTCCCGGTAATGAATAAGGGCGTCTTTATCCCCCTTTCTACTTTGCTTCCGTGTCACTTTCCTATCGGGAACTGTAGCCGAAATCTCCTAGCTTCCTATTTCAAAGGGTTGCTTAAAACCTGGGGTCAGACACTCCCTTCCTAAAATCCTCTACATATGATCTGTCATGCATTTGGCCTAATGATGAAGCTAAGGTAACTTTGAAAGTGCTTGCCATTATGGGTGATTTTTATCTGTAGTTTTAACTTGTAAATAAATGCCAATTTTAATTGCAAGTTCTTCATCAACTTTTTAATCGTGCATCCGACAGCTTTTAATTCTTGAGTATATCTGAATTCCACTGACCTGAATACTCGATCGTACGAAAACGAAACTCAGCGTTCTGACAGAATTAAAAAAATCACAAATTATGATTTTTGCATACACATTAAATGCGGTTCATTTGCTACATGTTCAGTAAAACCCGTTCATAACGAGGAGCTCGAGACCGACAGAAGTCTACGCAAAATCCATTTCGGGGTGAAAAATCCCACCATATAAAAATATGCACACGTGATAATATGCATACATGTTTTTTTCCTGTTATTTCACACATTTTCATAACGTTTTTGATAACTACAGAAAATAAAAGAGTCGCCCCGGTGGCGCAGTGGCCTAAGCGATGGCCTCTGATCATTCGTCCAAACGGGGTCCGGGTTCGAATCCCGGTGAGGCATGGATGTTGTGTTTGTCTTACGGCACTGGCTCTTTCCCTTCCCTGGAACTAGTGACACTAAATTAGGGACGGGCGACTGCTTATAGCCCATTGCATTGCTCACGGTGGTCGTTAAACTTCCAACCAAAGAAAAAAAAAAAAAAGAAGTTCAAAGAATTGAAACTGGCAGCAGCGTGTTAGATGAACACGAAAGAAACATCTGCTGCAGTTAAATATAGTCTGCTAAGAAAATGGCGCACGTAAACAAGCTGTGGACAGAAGGTTGTGTTTTTGCTCTTTACGAGGAGAAACATTTGTGTTCTGTGATTAGAGAACGATATAAAAATCATGGAATTAGCATTTCTAAATGTGAATAAGCAATATTATTAATAACAGAGGGGAAAATCACCAGGCACTGCTTGTAACAGGACAAATAACACCAAACGAGTATCCAAGGAAGGTACGTACTTTTACGTTTGTTTCTAAAGTCAGGTCTCTGATCTTAAAAGAAAATCGCTAAATCGTTAAAAAATCTCTGTATCAATTGTAAACTAGATAAGAAATAAAGATTTGAATCTGAAAACAAAAAGAACCTAATATTCATCGCCTTTTGCCTAGGCACGTGGATGAACGCAGAGCACGGTGTAGACTGTTTTATGAAAATCACTTAGCTGGAGACAGATGGAAATTTATTGTGACTAAATATTAATTTATTTACAGAGGGCGAGTCGAAAGTTTTGCAACATTTGCATAAACGCATGTCCTGCGGCGGGTATGTCACGTATTTAAACTACTTCAAGTCGGGCACTGCAGTCGCTCAAAAGAGATATAAAGTGGTAGTCGTTGCTGTGAACAGCATTGCATGTCGTCGGTCTGTCTGTGGTTGGGACGCCTAAAAGAGGAACAGCCACAACCAGCTAATTAAGAAACTTTTGCTTTACGGGTTTGCAATCGGCCATAACACTGCTCAAGGAACACAAAACATTTGTAATGAGAAAGGGGAAGGCTCCGTAAACCACAGCACCGCAACCAGATGGCTCAAGAAATTTTTCTCAGGTGAGAGAAACCTCGACGATCAACCAAGGTCAGGTAGGCCGCAAACCGTGGATTCGGAGGCCGTGCGCCAGGACGTAGAGGTAAACCGACAACCAGCTCCTCGAAGATTATCAGGCGAGTTGGGCATATCACAGACCACCGTGGTTCGTCACTTTCAGGACCTCGACAAGGTCCACAGGAGCTTCCCCATTGTCACTCACAAACTGATACCAGCTGAGGCAAACCGCTGAGTGGAAATGTGCACGAAACTCCTAGAAAACCTGCGCGATATACGTCTCATCAAGAGAATTGCTACGTGTTATGAAAAGTGTTTCTATTGCCTTAATCCTAACACACAACAGCAGTAGTTGATTCCGAGCCGGCTTCCAGAACCTGTTGCTAAATGCGGGCGCTTCTAGCACAAGTTGATTCTCTGCCTCTGGTGGAATTTCGAGGGGATAATCCATTACGAATTTGTTCCAGAGGGTTGGATCATCAACGCCAAACTTTACTCTGAAGAGCAGGAGCGGATGTATGCCGTATTGGAGGAAAAGTATCCTGCACTGGTGAACAGATAGCGCGATTTCTACAGCAGGAACAACGTTACGATCGGCATTGTACTGGGCGAACGACCGTGGCAAAACTCCAGGAACTTGAATGCATCGGACTGATGCCACAACCAGCATATCGTACGGACCTTGCGCCGTCAGATTATTATTTGTTCCGGTCCGTGGCATACTTCGTTCAACAAAAAGGAAGAAGTCGCAGATGGGTTAAAGGAGTTCTTCGCCTCGAAGGACAAGAACTGGTACCGCCGCGGAATCGAAGAACTGGCAGACAGATGGCTAAACACGGTGCAACACGACGGCCTATACTTTGAATGCTAATGAGCTTTCATCGTAAAGGTACGTATGAAGACACTAAGTGATCCAAATATTGCAAAACTTTCGACTCACCCTCTGTAGAATCGAAGAACTGGCAGACAGATGGCAAAAGATGGTGCAACACGATGGCATATACTTTGAATGCTAGTCAGCTTTCGTCGTAAAGGTACGTATGAAGACATTAAGTGATACAAATATTGCAATACTTTCGACTCACCATCTGTAGAATCGAAGAACTGGCAGACAGATGGCAAAAGATGGTGCAACACGATGGCATATACTTTGAATGCTAGTCACCTTTCGTTGTAAAGGTACGTATGAAGACATTAAGTGATCCAAATATTGCAAAACTTTCGACTCACCCTCTGTAGAATCGAAGAACTGGCAGACAGATGGCAAAAGATGGTGCAACACGATGGCATATACTTTGAATGCTAGTCAGCTTTCGTTGTAAAGGTACGTATGAAGACATTAAGTGATCCAAATATTGCAAAACTTTCGACTCACCCTCTGTAGAATCGAAGAACTGGCAGACAGATGGCAAAAGATGGTGCAACACGATGGCATATACTTTGAATGCTAGTCAGATTTCGTCGTAAACGTACGTATGAAGACATAAAGTGATCCAAATATTGCAATAATTTCGACTCACCCTCTGTAGAATCGAAGAACTGGCAGACAGATGGCTAAAGACGGTGCAACACGATGGCCTATACTTTAAATGCTAGTGAGCTTTCATCGTAAAGGTACGTATGAAGATATTAAGTGATCCAAATATTGCAAAACTATCGACTCACTCTCTGTATAGTAACTAATTTATTGAAGCATGGATCTATCAAAACGATTGTAATAAAAAATGTCCATTTGCTATCGCAAAATAGCAGAAAAAGACTTACAAACTTGGTTTCAAAAATCCAAAGAAAGTTTCGGTAATGGATTCATTATTATTGCCCGTTTCTCGTACAATGAAAAAGGAAAGTTGAAGAGAATGTTAAAATCAATTCTACAGATGGCCAAAACAAAGTTTTAACTTCTATAATTAACAAGTTAGTAAAATCCTGCAATGCATTGATTATGATACGCTTTCCAACATACCAGAAATTATTACTCAAGTTATGAGGATAATGGCTGTGGAATAAATCTCGCTCCTGTGCCCTGACCTTTGACCACATTTCTATGATATTCAACAGAATCGGTTCACTACACCTCAAGAATAACATACTAAAGTTTTGTCGCAATAGAAGCAGTTTTACGCAAGTTATGAGAATAATGGCTGTGGAATAAATCTTGCTTTTGTGCAATGACCTTTGACTCCATTTCGTTGATATTCAACAGACCCGGTTCACTGTACCTCCGGAACAACATGATAACGTTTTGTCGCAATCGAAACATTTTTTGGTAAGTTATGATGCACAAGAGCAATGGAATGGATCCCGCTCCAGTCTCCTGACCTTTGACCCCATATCGCCCATTTTTAATAGAGTTCGTCCCCAGTGGTTCCCTACCAGATACTAAAATTTCATCGAAATCGAACCATTTTTACGCAAGTTATGACGCATAAGGGCAATGGAACAAATCCTTCTCTTATGACTTGCCTGACCTTTGACCCTATTTCGCCCATTTTCAATAGGGTTCGTGCCCAGTGGTTCCCTACCACATACTAAAATTTCATCGAAATCGAACCATATTTACGCATGTTATGACGCATAAAGGCAATGAAACGGATCCCGCTTTTATGTCCTGACCTTTGACCCCATTCCACCCCTTTTCAATAGGTTTCGTTCCCAGGTGGTTCCTTACTACATACCAAAATTTCATCGAAATCGAACCATTTTTACGCAAGGTATGACGCATAAGGGCAATGGAATAAATCCCGCTCTTATGCCCTGCCTGACCTTTGACCCCATTCCACTCATTTTCAATAGGTTTCGTGCCCAGGTAGTTCCCTACCACATACTAAAATTTCATCAAAATCGAACCATATTTACGCATGTTATGATGCATAAAGGCAATGAAATGGATCCCGCTCTTATGGCGTGACCTTCGACCCCACATCACCCATTTTCAATAGGGTTCGTCCCCTGGTGGTCCCCTACCACATACTCACGTAAAAATTTCATCGAAATCGAACCATTTTTACGTGAGTTATCTTGCCGACGGACAGACGGACGGAAAAAGCTGGAGCATATACGCTTTTTCAACCTACGGTTGGAAAGCGTAAAAAATATATGGAAATACCGTTCCTTTGTCCACAGAGCCTTCAAAGAGCAGAACTCCATTAGTACATATAAGGCTACCAGTCATACATCAATATCTACTACTCTATTTCTTGAAAAAATGGAAAAAGATACGGGTATCAAGTCTACCTTTTTTGCTCATATTCCTTCAAAGTCCCCTGATAGGTCACCAATGGACTAATTGAGCCTTCGGCCTGCTAGACGGAACACTTTCTTTTTGAAGATCTAAAACAATGATTGGACTATGAAAAGCACTGGAAAGAAGTGGAATAAAATACCACTACTAATTTTAAGAAATACCTGTTATCTTGGAAATATAGATGTAGGTTCATATCCACAGAAAGGAATATCAGATGAAACATTTAAAATACAAATAACTTTATTCTAAGCATTAATTATATTGCTGAAAACTTGTTCTTAAAATGTGTGAGCATCTTCTGTATATCCATAACAACTGGACATGGAAGATTTAATTAGTTAACTACCGTTAAAATAAAATAATCACTTACATGAATACAATTGGTAGGGAATTGTGAAATAGATAATAATTGAAACAGACGTAATTAATTTGAAGTTATTCTTATAGATGTGCAAATTTTCACCTTTGGGAACACATTATTTTGCGAATAAAAATATTTACAGAAGTTTTTCCCATAGGAAACATAGTGGAGAGCTTTTAGGTGGAATAACCTTAAAAGTAATAATAGTCTTAGCTTTTTTCTCTCTTTCTTTAAATCCGGGTATTTTATTAAATTGTGTTCGTCGAAAACGATCAAACTAGCTATGAATTAGCATTATACAAATCAGAAGTTCTTGTTTTGATCGTTAAATCCGAGATCTCGCGAAATCCTGGCTCATTATAAGCGGGTTCTCTTGCATAATGTTTTTTTAAAGCAGTAAATTAACTACATAAAAGCCTTAACATGTTTTATATGATATCACATAGATCATTATAAATTACTTTTACTAAATGCTCCCTTATTTTTCAGTTAATCGATTATCTGAAAAATAGGAAATCTGGACTAACCATATTACGTCTGATATTCTATGCAAAAAAGAAATGAAAGACAAAATGCAAAAAATAAAATGAAAAATAGAAAGATGTCTGCTAAATATAAGACTCAAATATAAAATCAAAAATGAAAAAATAAGAGCTAAAACAAAATAACAGCTCTTATTTCAATAGAGCTCTTATTTCGTTAAATAAGAAGAGCTTAAATGAGGCATAAACAGAAGCTTAAATGCCGCCCTGGAAAGTTGCCCGAGGCCCACGTGCCCATTCGGACTGCAACAGAGCATTGAGGTCTCGGAGATGACGTGGTTGTGGGTCGGAACATCGATCCTGTCGATCCAAATAATCCCACAAGTGCTCCGTGGGATTGAGGTCGGGCGATTTCGCCCACGAAGGGAGAACGGAGATATCGCTGTCGTGTTCCTGGAACCAGTCACGCAAATCCTTAGCGACATGGCAGGGCTCATTGTTCTGTTGGTAGACACCATCACCACCAGGGTAAACGTCCAACATGAAGGGACGCATGTGGTCAGCGAGGATGTACTGGTAGCCATTGGTATTCAGGGACTCATCCAATGGTAACAGCGGTCCCAGCTCATGCCAGGAAAACACCCCCGAGACATGAACATTGCCACGTCCAGCCTGTACTTGACCGACAAGCGTGTCCGTGTGTTGGTTGTCGTGTGTCTGACGCCGTATCCGCCACCGCCCGTCCCTTCTCAGAAGTAGAAACCTCGACTCGTCGCAGAAGGTAACCATTTTCCACTCTTCCACTGTCCAATGACGGTAGTCCCATGCTAACTCCAGGCATCGTTCCCGATGGACCTGGGTTAACATGGGCGCCTTGATGCAGCGTCGACTCCGGAGACCCATGCGTAACAGGGTTCGCTTTACCCTTATGGGAGACAGGTACCTGTGTGCTGCAGCAGTCATTTGCGCGATCAATTGCTGCACTGTTGCGCGTCGATTGCGCTTTACCGTCGACCGAAGCCACGTTCTCCTTTGGGGTCGATGGCTTTTGGGGCTCCACAGTTATGACGTCATGAGGTACTCGGTGTGCCAGCGGTCCATTCTTGGTACACCCTTACTAGAGTACCTCGCAAACAGCCCACGAAGTCTTATGTTTCTGAGATGATTCTACTCTTGGCGCGGTAGCCGATGATCATTCCTTTTTAAACGTCCGTCAAATCACTACATCTGCCCTTTGTGTTCACGTAACGCACTATGACTCATATGTCCCGACCAGCCGCTTATATCTCCGTGTGCTCGACATTGTCACGTGCACTCTGTGACGCGTCTGGGCGGGTACACTGTTATTCCAGGGGTGGTCATATTATTCAGATACGACTGCGTATATATCCACGTTGAGGGTCGAAACATTTCCATCAGAGAAGATAACATATCTCACAAATTTGAGTCAATGTACACTGAAGAGCAATTGAATTAGAGACAGCTGGCGTTATGCAAATGTGGCGCTGTGGGCGGCCCTGTAAACGGAAACAAAAACGTATGCAGCGATCCGACAATATAAGGAGTGATGCGACGGGAATCAGTAAGAGTCGGACGCAGTATGGGTAAGACAAAGGATCTAAGCGCATTTGATCGTGGGCAAATTGACGAATGGGTCACTCCATCTCGGAAGTCGTGCAGGCACTGGGATTTTCACGAGCCACTGTGTGACGGGTGCACCGTGAGTACATCGAATCCGGTAAAACCATCCCTGCAAGGGCACCATCCAGAACCATCTCCTCGCTATGGGGTACAGAAGCCGTCGTCCCACGAGGGTACCGCTGCTGACCGCACATCACAGGGTGCAAAGATTAGCATGGGCGCGGGAACATCACCCCTGGACCCTAGACATGTGGAAAATGTTGCCTGGACTGATGAGTCGAGGTTCACGTTGGTACATGCGGATGGCAGGATACAAGTACGGCGAAAATCACATGAAGCGATGCATCCTTCTTGCCAGCAGGGTACTCTTCAAGCTGGTGGGGATGGCATTCTGGTCTGGGGACTGTTTACGTAGACTGAAATGAGACCCCTGGTACGTGTGATATCGTCCCTCACAGGCCAACGTTACCAGGATATCCTGGACGACCATTTTCACCCGTTTGTGCGTCTTCAACATCCCACTGGGGCCCTCATCCTGCAACATGACAATGCACCTTGCCATCGTTTCCGAATTGTATCCGAATGGAACACTCTACCGACGTGACCTCGCTTCCTTAGCCAGCTAGGTCACCTGACCTTAATCCCATCGAGCACATCTGGGATACCATCGAGAGAGATGTTTGAGGCTCTGATCCCCCTCCATCAAATCTTCGTGAACTGTGGGAGCTTGTTCAGGGGTCGTGGATCCGCATGGCTTCCCAATGCTTACGATGTCTTGTCGAGTCCATGCAGAGACGAATCGCCGCCGTCATCAGGGCGAAAGGTGGTGCTACACGTTACTAGACAGGTATCTCTAATTCAATTGCTCTTCAGTGTATATCCGGTCTGACGTAACTGAATCCGTCTGTTATCAGCCCGTCCTATTTTTTTTTCTAAACATGCGACTTTCGTTATAAAAGTGTGAGAAGAAAAACAGCTCTTTCACGAACTGGTTCTGTTATTCAATTTCACACACAACTCCCTTATGAACAAGGAAACTTGAAGATCCAAATTTTTTTAATGAATGCTGCGAAGGTAAAAATTTAAATATTTGCTTATATTTCTATTTCCATGGAAACAATGACTTGTAAATATTATTTTAAGAATAAGTCATTAGGTCTGTCAATATTGGCTTGCCCCTTGAAAAGCCAAAGATTTGCAAAATCTCTCTGAGAAAATTGACTGTCTGGCATTGGGAATAAAAAGAAAAAAAAGGTGCTGATATTCCCACGACATATAATTTAGTCCTTTTTTAATTGCAACGCAATTACGCGATAAGTTCGTGACGCCACCTTTGACATTAGAACAGAGTTCATACCCACTAATCAACGTTTTAGTCAATACCGCTGCCTCCGAGTAGTGCTGGAGAAATTTCATTTGCCCAGAACTTTCTCCGGGGACCTAAAAGCTGTTATCTCAAAACTCGCCTGCATAATCAACTGAAATTGCGACAGCTTTTAGATAGTAACCTTTTTCGAAAGATGTGACTAAAGTAATAACCATGCGATAAACTAATTTCACGTAAAGAGCAAAGTTCGGAGATATTTTGTTTCTTTTTTTTTTAATGCCTCTGTAACTTCCTGAATTTGAAACCATTCTGTTTTCAGACAGTTACGAAAGCCTTCATTACGAAAAGCACAGTCACTTAACATTTTAAGCTTAACTGGGGAAAACCATAATACACAGGTTTCAATAAATTAAGGAACAAATTGAAAAATGTTTATAACTCAAAAAATATGCAACCAATCTGAATAAAATTAGATAAAAATCTTCATTGTACCATATCTCATTAAACTAATAAGAAGTTCGTAAAATCATGCAATGCATTGATTATGATACGCTTTCCAACATGCTAAAAATCGTTACTCAAGTTATTACTCCAGATATGAGGAAAATGGCTGTGGAATAAATCTCACTCCTGTGCCCTGACCTTTGATCCCATTTCGATTATATTCAACAGAACTGGTTCAGTATACCTCCGAAATAACATGATAAAGTTTTGTCGCAATCGAAGCAATTTTACGAATGTTATGATGCATAAGGGATATGTTATAGATCCCGCGTCTGTGTCCTAACCTTTAACCCCATTTCGCCCCTTTTCAACAAGATTCGTCCCCAGGAAGGTCCCTACAACATACTAACATTTCATCCAAATCGAAGAATTTTTACGTAAGTTATGACGCATAATGGCGATGGAAGTGATTCCGCTCTGAAGTCCTGACCTTTGACCCCCATTTCGCCAATTTTAAACAGGGTTTGTCCCCAGGTAGTCTCCTACCACGTACTAAAATGTAATCGAAATCGAATCTTTTTTATGTCAGTTATGACGCATAAGAGCAGTGGAATGGATCCCGCTTCTATGTCCTGACCTTTGACCCCATTTCGTTCACTTTCAACAGGGTTCCTTCCTAGGTGTTTCCCTACCATATACTAAAATTTCATCGAAATCGAGCGATTTTTACGCGAGTTATCATGCGGACGAACATACGCACACAACGCGTGACGTAATGAGGCAGATGGCGTGACCGCGCGCCAACATCAATGGGATGACGCCATGAAACTACACTAAAAACGTGGTAATTCGGAGTGGTTATTTAACCCACTAAACGAATTTTCCTAAAGTCGAGATCAAGCTAAATCGATTTCTAGTACCAGAAAACTGTAGGTTAACGACTTTCATCAAAATCCTTAGAGCCGTTTTCAAAATAAAATTTACATACATACAAGAATTGCTCCTTTAAGGTGAACGTCAAGTAATTTTGCTTCCTGTACTTCGAATGGAAAAATTTTTATACACATTTTCTTCCCAATTAATGCGTCCCCAAGGATGAAAATTTGATCATCGATTAAAATATCATGATTTTATAACTTGGAATACTTAATATTTTCTAAAACATAACCATAATTATGCAATCCAACATTTGTTTGTCCAGTGAGGTCATGAAAATATAGGTCGCGCCATCTTTTTCCTGGACAATTAATGCGTTCACAAGGACGAAAAGTTAAACATCGATTAAAATAGCTTAATTTTATAACTTGGAATACCTAATATTTTCTAAAACATAACCATAATTATGCAATCCAACATTTGTTTGTCTACTGACGTCATCAAAGTACAGGTCGCGCCATCCTTTTTCTGGTTTCAACACCACCAAAGGAAAAGTTATTGATTTTTAATATAATTATGGTTATGTTTTAGAAAATATTAAGTATTCCAAGTTATAATATGAAGTAATTTTAATCGTTGTTCAAATTTTCATCCTTCGGAACACATTAATTTTGAAAGAAATGTGTACAATAGTTTTTCCATTGGAAGTATAGGAAGCAAAATTACTTGACGTCCACCTTAATAATATGGGATAAGGGCGATGGAATGGATCGCAATCCTATGTCCTGACCTTTGACCCCATTTCGTCCATTTTCAATAGGGTTCGTCCCTAGGTGGTCCCCTACCACATACTAAAATTTCATCGAAATCGAACCATTTTTACGCCGGTTATCATGCGGACAGACGGACGGACGGACAAAGCTGGAGCATATACGTTTGTTCAACCTACGGTTGGAAAATGTAAAAAAGAAAATGCCGCAGCTGCTGTCGCTGTTTTAGAAATTTTGCGACACTCTTGCTTTCCTAGCTAGCAGTAAAAACCGCATTGAACACAAAAATTCGAAATTTACGTTGGTTGTAGAAAATTGTTTGGAAAGCACGCTGAAATAAACCGTTTTCCAATTCTGGCGATACTTCAAGAGCTATTGTATTTCAAAGTTAAGGTAAGCAAAAAAGTGGTATGAGGTCGCGTTCCCGGACACACTAACAGCACCAGAACCACGAAACTTTGTAGGCATGTAGTGCCATGACCGAATCTTTGCAACTCGTTGCTGTTTTTTACGCTTTCCAACCGTAGGTTGAAGAAGCGTACATGCTCCAGCTTTTTGCGTTCGTCTGTCCACACGATAACTGGCGTAAAAATGGTTCGATTTCGATGAAATTTTAGTACCTGGGGACGAACCCTGTTGAAACTGGACGAAATGGGGTCAAAGGTCAGGACATAGGATTGGGATCCATTCCATCTCCCTAATCCCATATTATTAAGGTGGACGTCAAGTAATATTGCTTCCTATACTTCCAGTGGAAAAACGTTTGTACACATTTCCTTCACAATTAATGTTTTACCAAGGATGAAAATTTGAGCATCGATTAAAATAACTTCATATTATAACTTGGAATACTTAATATTTTCTATAGCATAACCATAATTATATTAAAAATCAATAACTTTTCCTTTGTTGGTGTTGAATCCAGAAAAAGGATGGCGCGACCTGTACTTTGATGACGTCAGTAGACAAACAAATGTTGGATTGCATAATTATGGTTATGTTTTAGAAAATATTAGGTATTCCAAGTTATAAAATGAAGCTATTTTAATGGACGTTCAAATTTTCATTCTTGTGAACGCATTAATTGTCCAGAAAAAAGATGGCGCGACCTGTACTTTCGTGACGTCAGTAGACAAACAAATGTTGGATTGCATAATTATGGTTATGTTTTAGAAAATATTAAGTATTCCAAGTCATAAAATGAAGATATTTTAATCGATGTTCAAATTTTTATCCTTGGGAACGCATTAATTGGGAAGAAAATATGTTCAGAAATTTTTCCATTCGAAGTACAGGAAGCAAAATTACTTGACGTTCTCCTTAAAAGAGCAATTCTTGTATGTATGTAAATTTTATTTTGAAAATGGCTTTAAGGATTTTGATGAAAGTCGTTTCTGGTACTAGAAATCGATTTAGCTTGATCTCGACTTTAGGAAAATTCGTTTAGTGATTAAATAACCACTCCGAATTACCACGTTTTTAGTGTCACGGCGTCGTCCCATTAATGTTATCCATGCTTAGAAATCTTATGACGTCACACTCTCGCAATTCAGATGTTGGCGCGCGGTCACCCCATCTGTCTCATTACGTCACGCGTTGTGTGTGGATCCTATTAAAGTTTTATGACGTCACACTCTTGCAAGCAGATGGTCGCGATTCCCATCTGCCTCATATATGTCACGCGTTGTGTGCGTATGTTCGTCCGCACGATAACTCGCGTAAAATTCGGTCGATTTCGACGAAATTTAGTATATGGTAGGGGAACACCTGGGAAGGAACCCTATTGAAAGTGAACGAAATGGGGTCAACGGTGGGGACATAGGGGCGAGATCCATTCCACCGCTCTTATGCATCCTAACTTCCGTAAAAAGGTTCGATTTCGACGAAATTTTAGTATGTGGTAGGGGACCACCTGGGGACAAACTATTTAAAAATGGGTGAAATGGGGTCAAAGGTCAGGACATAGGAGCGTTATCATTTCCATCGCCGTTATGCGTCATAACCTACGTAAAAATGTTTCAATTTGGATGAAATGCTAGTATGTTTTAGAGGCCTGCCTGGGGACGAATCCAGTTAAAAATGGCCGAAATGGGGTTAAAAGTTAGGATACAGAAGCGGGATCTATTCCATAGCCCTTATGCATCATAACTTACGTAAAAATGCTTCGATTGCGACAAAACTTTATCATGTTATTTCTGAGGTATACTGAACCGGTTCTGTTGAATATCATCGAAATATGATCAAAGGTTAGGGCACAGGAGCGAGATTTATTCCACAGCTATTATCCTCATAACTTGAGTAGTGATTTCTGGTATGTTGGAAAGCATGTCATAATCAATGCATTGCATGATTTTACTAACTTGATTTGAATTTCGATTTAATTTACGAGAAATTAAATTTTTAAATTTCACAAAATTCTCTATTTCGCGATGGGATCCATTAAAAAAAACGGTTGTATGGCAAACTATAAATCATAACGCATTGCAGTTTTTACAGCAAAAACTTACAATTATCATCCCTTTTTTACAACAACAAAAAATTAAGAAAATGTCATTTTCTGATTTTTAAGCATTGTTTAAAGACGCATGATACGTTCTTTCTACAGCGGCACGCGAATAACCCACAAGCCGCGCCGTTTCCGCGAGCGTCGTTTCGAGGCACCGTGACATCAAAATTCGTCCTTGATCAAACTCCGATAAATCCGCAGCTTTAACCGTTCTGACTCCAAACACTCTACTAACCGAAAGCCTGTCTTCGGTTGTATATATACAGCTTTGTGAACTTCACCTGCGCCACCGTTTGGTCTCCATGCGCGCTCATTTGTCTAGGCCGGGGATGGTCATAGTGGAATGGTTCATCGGCGTAGCTTTAGTTACTTGGCACTTCGATGTCTTAGGTGATGCAAAGGTAGCATGCTCGAAGGGAAATGGGGAGATACGAGTTCGATTCCCGCTTCAAGGTGATGTAATTGTCAAGTTTCCTGAACAGGTGATTACATGGAAAACATTGAAAACAGCGTACCTTTGTGCCGATAATGATATTAGAATAGGCGACTCTTTTCTAACAATTCGATGTTCAGTTACCTTGTTCCCGTAAACAATTACCAACTGAAAGGAAGATGTCCATGAAAATTGGTCAACTCAGGCGCATATATGAATCACAGACACCTTAAGCTCGTCCGCAAGAAAATCCGCTGGATTGTAAACTCCGAAGCGTTTCACTGTCGCCTTGGTTGTAGTATGCCATTAACTGAGGTATTGGGATCCACCTGTTGTACCGAACAGCTCGTACCAACCGGCAATTATCTCGACTGTCACCCAGAGCTGGAAATGTCCCTCTGCTGACCGTTGCCACCACACTTTTGCAACAGCAGACAATACCTACTGTTGCAAAGATGGTGGCCCTCGTCTCCTCGCCGAGATTTTCATCCGTCGTTCAGGCTCTGGCAAGTACTTTCCCTTCTCCCAGATAGTAACGAGAAAAACGTCTTGCCCGTCTATACATGTTTGATCCGCGCAGGTGGGTGACGTCGCTGCTACTGTTGTGGGACTAGTCCAGCCATGGAGACAGAGGTTATCAGTCATCAGTCATAATATGACCCATAAGCGTAGAACAAACTGTTTGTTTTTTTGTTTTTTTTATTGGAGGTTTAACGACCACCGTGAGCAACTCAATGGGCTATAAGCAGTCGCCCGTCCCTAATTTTGGGTCACTGGCTCCAGGGAAGGGGAGAGAGCCAGTGCCGTAAGACAAACACAACATCCATGCCTCACCGGGATTCGAACCCGGACCGACCCCTTTCGGACGAACGATCAGAGGCCATCGCTTAGACCACTGCGCCACCGGGGCGGCTAGAACAAACTGTTCTAGTAATTGTCACGTGTATGTAGTGTGTGTGTGTGCGGCTTTTGCTGTTTCTCCCATAACAAAAAATATTTTATGAGATATACAAAGGCCGTTCCATAAAAACAGAGTCATTTGTTTAAGTTGGCAACAGTGCGCAGGGGGAAAATAACCACGCAGACGACTAACTGAATCAAGGAATCATCTCTGGCAAGAGCTATTTGCCATGGCAGACGACTCTGGTTTTACGACTCTGGGTGTAGTTGTTTAAGGTACGTCTGCATTTCGCCATACAGCTATGGAGATGAGTGATTCAGACTTGAGAAGTGAAATGCGTTGTGCAATAAAATTTGCTATCGTTTTGGTAAAACGGCTCTAGAAAGAGTTGATTTCATGAAAAACAAAGATAAACGTTGATTTCATGCTTACAAAGATAAACGTTTGGGTGAGTCAACGATTTTCAGATCACACCATGATTTCAAAAAAGGGCGTTTGTTGGCAGAACTCGCTCCTAGTCTTGGTCGACCTGAAAGAACTGTTACGAAGCTTATTGTTAACACTGTTTGGGCAATCCTGCATGAAGATCGATGAATGACGTGTGAAGACATAGCGGCGTCCACTAATATTTCAAAAACGTCGGCATTCCGCATTCTACGCGACAAATGACTGCTGCATTGTCTGTGTTCAAGATGGGCACACCTCATCACCTGACGAAAGACCAATTGTTAGCCAGAGTTCAGGTGTGTCATAAGTGGAAACGAATTATTGCAAAGGATCTAAACTTTCTAAAAACTGTAATAACTGCCGACGAAATATGGGTCCACTTTTTCGACCCCCTCACGAAGCTCGCAACGAGTGTCTGGAAACACACAGGCTCGCCTCCTCCGAAAAAATATCCGCCAAACCAAATAAGATGGGAAGGTGATGATAATTTTATTTGATCATAAAGGTGCAGTCTACCAGCATGCCGTTCCTCCACAAATTACTGTGAATGCTGAGTATTACATTTCAGTCTTGAAGCGCCTGCGACGACACATATCGATTAAGCGACCGGAACTGGTGGGAAAGTGGACCCTACACCATGATAACGCCCGCCCACATGTGGCTGCTTGTGTTCAATAGTTTCTTGCGAAATGCGGTACTGAAATCACAACCTGCCTACACTGAGAACGCCTCGTGCGATTTTTTGGTTTATCCAACAATGAAGGAAACATTCCGTGACGCAACATTCAACACAGATGCTGACGTTATTAAAGCTGTACAGGGCTATGTGAAAGCTGCTAAAGCAGCTTTCACAAGATGCCTTCGCCACATGCCTTAAAGTGGACTGAACGATGGGACCGATACATATCATCCGAGGGAAGATACTTTGACAAAGAATGGCATATATTTTCTGTACCTATATTTCTTCATTTTATGTTATTTTACTCTCAGTTTTTATGGAACGGCCGTTCTATAAAATGAAACTCATATTTGTAGTATTTTGTTCTTAGTTGAATAAGCCTTTTGTGTTTTTCGGGAGTACCGGCCACACACCTGTTGGTGCCCAAATGTGGAAATTCCTCCAAGTGATTCTTATTTTCGGATCTGACGTTATAAACTCTAAATTTTAGAATATACGAAGAGTTTCAGATAAATGCAGTGAAAGTTGAAGGAGCAAATGTTTTATTCATATCCTTGGATGACATGACAAAAGCACTCACTCTTCCACAAAGTCACGTGTGCTTAAGATATTTATTTCGAAGGGATGAAAGCGTGAAAGCAACGTGTTTCTGAGGGGTGCCCCGTGAGGGCACATCATCGGTCTGACGTTTGTCCGCTGCTCTTTCGACATTCGGCCAATACGAAACTAAAAATTAGCTTTCCAGAAAACAAATTTCCTCCACTTCTGTTCTGACAATTTTTCCTTAATGCATTTCTTGAAAGAAATGTAACATCGCCTGAGAAACACTCTCGACAAATATAAAAAATTATTTTCTGTAGTTAAAACGAATACTTTCGCTTAAGCACATTAAGACACAGTGAAACCACATTCAAACTTTCAAAAGTTCTTAAGCATGCTGTTATTCACCATTTCCGTAACAGAGGTGTTCCTAAGACTACCGAAGATATAAGTTAATATCTAGCTGCAAAATCCTTTTCTTACGTGTTTACGACAGCTCTGTATCACTCCCAGTCTTTCTTGAGAATTTTAGAGCGCCTAGAGAACACATAAGAATAAATGTGAATAATGATCTGCTGGGGCGGATGTTTAGAAAAATGATGAGTGCTTTCTTTCATCTATCTCCAAGTATTAGGTTGCAGCAGATGAAATATCGGATTTTCCAGACTCCTTCAGCTGACAGTTAATTTGGGAATTAATAATCGTGGCGATGTGAATTGTGGTATGTTAATTTAAGGCGTCAAGGCTTTTGTCTATAAAACACCATTCATTTCCTCAGCGGCATCACTTCGAAGGGGATTGTGTTGAAAAGGACGATGGATCAGAGCCAAGTTCCTGTCATTTTCATCCGCGGCATCAGTTCCAAAGAGAATGCGCTATAATGACGAAGACGGTGGATCAGAGACAAATTCCTGTAATTTTCATCAGTTGCATCAGTTCCAAGGAGATTATTCTAAACTGAAGAGGACGGTGGATCAGTGTCAAATTCCTGTCATTTCCATCAGTGGCATAAGTTCCAAGAAGACTGTGCTACAGTGAAGAGGACGGTGGATCAGAGACAAATTCCTGTCATTTTCACCAGTGGCATCAGTTCCAAAGAGATTATTCTAAAGTGAAGAGGACGGTGGATCAGAGTCAAATTCCTGTCATTTTCATCAGTGGCATCAGTTCCAAGGAGATTATTCTAAAGTGAAGAGGACGGTGGATCAGAGTCAAATTCCTGTCATTTTCATCAGTGGCATCAGTTCCAAGGAGATTATTCTAAAGTGAAGAGGACGGTGGATCAGAGTCAAATTCCTGTCATTTTCATCAGTGGCATCAGTTCCAAAGAGATTGCGCTGCAATGATGAGGACGGTGGATCAGAGACAAATTCCTGTCATTTTCATCAGTGGCATCAGTTCCAAGGAGATTATTCTAAAGTGAAGAGGACGGTGGATCAGAGTCAAATTCCTGTCAATTTCATCAGTGGCATCAGTTCCAAAGAGATTGCGCTACAATGATGAGGACGGTGGATCAGAGGCAAATTCCTGTCATTTTCATCAGTGGCATAAGTTCCAAGGAGACTGTGCTACAGTGAAGAGGACGGTGGATCAGAGACAAATTCCTGTCATTTTCATCAGTGGCATCAGTTTCAAGGAGATTGTGCTAAAGTGAAGAGGACGGTGGATCAGAGACAAATTCCTGTCATTTTCATCAGTGGCATCAGTTCCAAGGAGATTATTCTAAAGTGAAGAGGACGGTGGATCAGAGTCAAATTCCTGTCATTTTCATCAGTGGCATCAGTTCCAAAGAGATTGCGCTACAATGATGAGGACGGTGGATCAGAGGCAAATGTCTGTCATTTTCATCAGTGGCATAAGTTCCAAGAAGATTGTGCTACAGTGAAGAGGACGGTGGATCAGAGACAAATTCCTGTCATTTTCATCAGTGGCGTCAGTTCCAAGGAGATTGCGCTACAATGATGAGGACAATGGATCAGAGGCAAATTCCTGTCATTTTCATCAGTGGCATAAGTTCCAAGGAGATTGTATTACAGTGAAGAGGACGGTGGATCAGAGACAAATTCCTGTCATCTTCATCAGTGGCATCAGTTCCAAGGAGATTGTGCTACAGTGAAGAGGACGGTAGATCAGAGACAAATTCCATTCATTTTCTTATATGAGTTTAAATACCGTGCATCGAAGGCAGCTCGCAGCATCAATACAGCAGTTAGAGAAGACATTGTTAGTGAACACAAAACACAACGTTGGTTTGGTAAATTGTTATCCGGCGATA
The DNA here is from genome assembly GCA_039090855.1 of Macrothele yani. Taxonomy (NCBI): domain Eukaryota; kingdom Metazoa; phylum Arthropoda; class Arachnida; order Araneae; family Macrothelidae; genus Macrothele; species Macrothele yani. The sequence continues at coordinate 147,107,289 of CM077027.1, forward strand.
TACGCCTCCAAAATGAAACACCCGGCAGACCAGAAGGGACTATCAATGGTGCTGAATTAGACGTTTTGGTTGAATCAGATCCACGCTAAACGGTACGCGAACTTGACTAGAAATTAAAAGCACATTACGCAGCTATTTCCCAACATTTAACGACTATAGACAGAATAAGCTCGACAATCATAATCCTATTCCGTTTAGATACAGACTCTATAAGGGATTTATGGAGCTCTCTGGAAACGTTTATTTGGGTAAACGTTGCGGTAATACTCCTGATCTAGAAGCCACAAGTTTGGAACCGTGTACGGGTGGTGCGAGCGGAAGACAGATGCGACGGACAGGAATCCACTTGAAGATTTGTTAGTGCAAACATTTTTCTTTTCATTTTCTTGGGCTCGTGGCTTTCAATACATTCACAGACATGATTTCAAAACACATTTCAAATTAACAAGGTGTTCACTTGTTGGGATTTAGATATATACTTTCGCAGAAACAAAAGAGCACACATCTACGCTGGTAAGGTTCAACGGGAACGTAGTCCGGGGTTTATCGCATCAGTAGACAGAATAAAGAAGATGGATAAATGAGTCCCACATGAGTTAACGGAACAGTACAAAACACGACGGTTTGATGTCTGCTCTTTGCTGCTTCTCCGCAACCAAAGGAACGACATTTTGAGGTATTTCATCATGTATGATGAGTAAAGCCCGGAAGTTGAGGCAGTAAAAATGCTAAAAATAGGCAAGCAAATAAGCGAAATAAGGCGTCAAAATAGGCATCAAAAATTGGCATTTATAGAAGTGGTCGAAAAATTCTGAATCATACACAGGTGTTAAGCTGAATTGGCAAAATCCTTTATCAGATTATCGCTTACTTATTTTTGCGGTTACACATAAGTACTAGGTGTTTTTTTAAATGTTCGAACGTGAAACTCTGCCTTCTGTCACTTAGGATATGTTTTAGAAGCGATTATGATCTTTCAACTTCTACGGAGGTAATGGGAGCGTATTTGAAACATGAGGCAGTTGTAAGATCCATTTCAATAGACGTTGAACTTTCACCTTGGAGTATTTCAGCGATGACTTTGATTTTCTCCAAGTCATTATTTGCTGAAAGAACTCGTTGACATTTTTCACTCACGATTTGACCCTTTCTCCTGGGAACACATTTAATTGTACTAACTACATCTTTTAATATTTTTAAGGCATTCACTAACGTTTCGTTCTTTTTTTCCAGCAAAGTAATCATATCGGGCAACTGTGAAAAGTGTGCTTGAATAAAAGTTAAATCGTTACGAATGGAATCTTTAGGTAGTATCTGTTGAGCATTGCATATTGCGCAGGATTCATCCTCTTGAAAACTGTTAACAATTTCAGCAATCTTGTTCAAATTATTTGCGTAATATAGAGCGGCTGATATCCATGTTCCCCATCTTGTCAAAATCGGTTTAGGCGGTAAAGCAAGATTTGGTTCCATCTCTTTGAATAAGTGAACTCGATGAGGAGCTTTAAGGAAAATTTTCTACACATTACTCACGAACGCATCAATATTCAGAAATAACCCACGTACTTCCTCCGCTACTCTGTGGAGAGCATGAACCAAACAAATTAAATGAAGCATTTTTGGAAAGAGAACTTTCAGGCTGTGGGCAGCCTTTTTCATATTAGGAGTTGCGTCTGTTAAAAACAATAGTACATTTTCATACTTTATTCCCTAGGCCAAAGAAGAGCTAATGAAGAGGCAAAAAGCTGAGAAATCGTGCTACTATTTGTTTTTGGAAGTTGTTCTGATGTAAGTAAGTAGATAGTTGAGGGCTGAGCAGGTTTCATTGTACCTATAACAACATTTGCCACATACCTTCCCGTGGCGTCTGTTGTCTCATCGATACTGATCCAACTATTTTTATCCCCGACATATTCTCGTATTTCTTTCATTATACCGACGTAGCAGGAATCTAAGTATGTTTTCCGCAAAGTTGCTTCGCACAGATTATTTTCCTTTGTATATTTCTCCAAAACATTCTTCAGTGAATTATTTTCCAGCTTCCACAAAGGTATTCCAGCATCTATAAAAGCATGGCACAAATCACTTGCAAACTGTGGCTGCTTGCTCGAAGTAGAAGCGAATGACGAAATCAAACATGTCTTGTTTTCAATCTTCCGAATAACAGCAGCTTTATGTTTAGCTGTTGCCAAATGTTGTGAAAATGAAGAATTTCTGTTCGTAATTCAGTTTCGTATCGCATATTTTACAAAACAACACCATTCCATCAGTTGACAAGATACCACTTCCATACTCTTGAACATACTGACTTAATTTAGCACTGGTTGAAGAAGCAGTTTTCGGCATTATTGTTGCACTTGGACGCAAGGCGAGATCTATTAGGGGTAGCGAACTAACAGAATCTCCCTCCTTTGTTTTGCACCTAAGTTCAAGGTCTTATGTGTGTACGTACATTCTTGGCTTTCACTCTAGCTTGATTGGTTACAATTTTATCTGACTGGATTCATCTACTTCCGCCATGCGCAGAAACTATCATCTAGGATTCTAGGGAGAGCAAAACATAAAATGAGATGCCGACCATAGCCGACCCGGCGCATGCGTCAGCCACCGCTGCTTAAATTGCAGCACCTCGTTTTGAATATACCGAGATTGTACTCGTGTTTACTTTCAGATGTCTGCCGACTGTGATTTCGTTTTAGAGAAAATGCTACCTACGTTTTAGAGAAAATGCTGTACCCTAAAAAAGAGTTTTTAAAAGAAATGAAACACCTATACCCTAAAAAAGTTTTTAAAAGAAATGAATAACTTAAAAAAAATTACGTGTTTACCCGGAAACACTACGCACTGCATGCTAGATTGTTATCAAAACTTTGATTTTATGGCATTCTTAAAAAGAAATCATTTTTTAATAGTGCATTTGTTGAGTACAGACAAAAAAGGCATTTTCTTTAAATATGAGCCGAAAAGGCAAAAAAAGCATTTTAAGGCATTTTGCCTCAACTTCCGGGCTTTAGTGATGAGAAATGGATGCTGTATTAAAATCGCTGACGTTCGGGGCAATGAGTCCACCAAGGTAACCCTTCGAAACACACCCAGAATCTAGTACTCCATTCGAAGAAGGCGATAGTCAGTGTATAGTGGTCCACAACTGGCGTAACTCACTCCTCCTTACAGTAGAGAAGCTAGTACTCCATTCCAAGAAGGCGATGGTCAGTGTATAGTGGTCCACAGCTGGTGTAACTCACTCCTCCTTACAGGAAAGAAGCTAGTACTCCATTCCAAGAAGGCTATGGTCAGTGTATAGGTGGCCCACAGGTGGTGTAACTCACTCCTCCTTACAGGAGAGTAAAACCATTGCAGTGAACAGGCATTATCAAGAAATTGACATTGTGCAAAGAAAACTTTCTACCAGACAGCAGGCATTAGTCAATCGCCATGGGCTCATACTTCTCTATGTCAACGCCAGAGCCCACATTGAACGCCAGACGATCCAGAAGCTGAACCAGCTGAGGTAAGGAACCTTACCTCATCAGTCTTATTTATTTAATCTTCTAGCACTTGGACACCTTTTTACAGGGTAAATGTTTCCCAATCAAGCATCAGTTGAAACCGCATTCCACGAGTTTGTCGCATCCCAAAGCTCGACATTTTTTCCCGACGGCATAAAATTGAATAAAAATTTTAAAGCTTGTTAAGTGCTATATTTGGAATATAACTTTATATGGAGCGGAAACGTGGACAATTGGAAAGAAGGAAGCTAAAATGTTGGAGGCATTTGAAATGTGGTTATGAAGAAGAACGGAGAAAATGAAGTGGATCGAAAAACATTAGCATTGCAAAGAGTTCAACAAGAAAGTAACTTACTAGAGACCATAAGAAAAATAAAATATAACTGGATATGGCATGTGTTAAGAGGAAATGGGCTATTAAAATGAATGATAGAAGGGAAAAGTGAAGGAAAGGTGACCAAGCGAAAAGAGACGACTAATGATGCTTGATGATATAATAGGCACAAGAGGCTATTAAGAAATGAAGTAGGAAGCAAGGGACCTTTAACCATCATCCTCTACAACCAAGCTCACTCCCGAAATATTTAAATTTTTAAAGGGCTGCTCACTGCACTTTCTAACATCACCTTCTGACGGTTTATTTTTACCACCGCTACCAATATACTGTTTCCTCTTAACACATATCCTACCCATTAATTTTTAGACCTGTCAAGAGATAGAACACTAACTACAATGCAAGAAGCTTGTCTCGTTGGCAAGTGTGTGTTGCAGCTGGAGTGGATTATCTTGGTTCAATAATTCAGTGTTCAGAGAGTACATCAGAAAAAGTGTAGGATAATCGGATGTTGTTTAAACAAGCGCTATCTCTCCGAAATGGGGAACGAGACACCGAAAATCTTTGCAAAACAAAATGCAATACAAGGCGATGCTGATACGCCCTTGGTTTTTCACACCCTTTTTCCGACAAATAAACATATATGACATGAAAGTACGTGTCTTCCAATATTTCGTGACCAATTTTTATCTCACTATATTAGGAATAATCATTTATTTTTTTAGGTCTGACGTAGAGATCGCGTCCACTAGAGTAGAGCTCATAGGAAAATAGCAGAGAGCAAATTAAGTTCCCGTTTCTGAAGGGAAACACATCCAAAGTGAAATGTCGGAGACATTACGTGATTAGTGTCTTTCCTATTTCATATTTAAAACCTGAGTTGCCAAATTTAAAACACACATCTCAACATTCAGGATGAAGATCGTCCAGGAAGGCCTGTTGTGGTCACGGTTCGGTTCCTGTCCACAGCATGATTTTGGAAGGCTGAAAAATTTCAGCAAAAAATTCAATGAAGATTCTGCGGATATCCCTTGAATGTCTTGGATTCATCATCCGCTAGGTGCTGGGCATGAGGAATATCTCGACCAAATGGTAGCCGAAATGCCTGGCTGCGGATCAGAAGAGTTATGTGGTTGCAGCAGTAATGCAACAGTTTCAGCAGGATGCAGACCATCTCTCGGATCGATTGGTAACCATGAGCACACCTGTATGACTCTGGATCATACAGGTTTATCTGTTGTAACAATCAGATACACCTGTATGATCCGGAGTCCACGGAAGAATCCAACGAATGAAGATACAGCGGTTCTCTTCGCCCAAAGAAAGTTTTGAGCACAGAAGTCTGATGTCCACAGCAAAGGTGTGTTCTAGAACAAGGATGGGTTAGTGCTAGTGGACTGGAGAAGGGTGCCGACATCACAGCAACGTATTATACATTCCTTCTGGACAAACTGAAACAAAAACTGATATTAAACAGAGGGGATAATTGTCAAAAGGGGTTCTGTTTTTGCAGGACAATGTTTCGGCCCACACGGCTGACATCACGCAGGCAAACTTTTGTGAAATTCACTTTGAACTGTTGAAATATCCTGCTTTCTCACCGCATTTGGCACCGTCTGGTTATCTGTGTGCTTCAAACTAGACAAACGTTTGAAAGGGAAAAATTTGAGTCCATTCTTCAACGATACTGTACCCCATTCAATCATTCAATCGGCTTCCTGGAACACAGTATTAATGTTTTGTCCCGATGAAAAAATGTACGAAATATCAGCACTGAACTAGCGAACGCTTGCGTCGGTTTTTGTACAAACGGAGAAGAATTTGACAAACTGTTTAATCAAACTGTCGTAGTTTTAACTAACGGATCGAACAGGCTGGATATCCACTCAGGATTTGTTTCTTTTTTGCGTTCTCCTTATTTTCCCCCACTCTGTCATACTTGCGGAGACGTCCGTTTTTGTTTTTTTGTAAAAAGAATCTACTTTTTACAAAAAAAAAAAAACGGCTCCTTTCTTTAAGAATCCCGGTTAAGCAGAAAATAGGAGCAACTGATTGAAAGCATGTTTATCTGAAAGATACTCTGCTTGTAAATTTTCATTTTCTCTTCCTATCCTTTTTCTTGTTTCTATATTCCCTTCACCCGAGGATTCTGGGCCTTCCTGAACCCTATAAATACACAGATTCTGAGTGAAAGCTTTCGAAAACCTGAATTCCATTTTCGGAATATTTTGTTTTTCAGTTTCTCTTTACAGAAAAAACAAAATTACAGCTTCTCTAAGCACCAGTGTTATTCACTGAAACAGAAAGACAAATGTAATATCAAAACACAACAAAGTAGTAGCGCCGCAAAAAGGCCAACAATGCGCAAAAGGATGAACTACACAAAAAAAAGGCCCAAGCTCGTCAGAAATAGATCAACACGGAAGACACATCGTACTGCCAATACCATAGATTTTGATCTGGCAAGGTCCCCGTTCCCTGAAATTTAATTTCGCATATGGCAACGACACCATCAGAATGCAGCTCCTGGAGTATTCAGTTTTTAGAACACGTCGACTCGACAAGGACAAGCCCAGTTACATCCCCTCGGGGATGCATTTTTTTTATTAAAGGTTTAACAACCACAGTGAGCAACGCAGTGGGTTATAATCTGTCGCCCGTCCCTAATTTTGGGCCACTGGTTCCAGGAAAGGTAGAGAGCCAGCACCGTAAGACAAACACAACATCCATGCCACACTGGGATTTGAACCCGGACCGAAGGATGAATTTAGGTATTGATGTACCTAAATGCATCCCTGGTACTGATGTACCTAAATGCATCCCTAGTACTGATGTACCTAAATGCATCCCTAGTACTGATGTACCTAAATGCATCCCTAGTACTGATGTACCTAAATGCGTCCCTGTGGTGAACAAAGAAGGAAGGTTCAGCAGTGCCGCGCGATTTCCTGAGATCAAGGTCTAAAACATAAGCGACGACTTTAGATGAAATGATTGAGATTCACGTTGCAACTCATGTAATTTTGGAAGCTAAGCTCATCTTCCTTTTCAATTACAGCATAACAGTCAGATCGCAAAACGATACCATCTTGGGGTGTAGATAAAGTGAATGCAAACGAAAGTCTCCAGAAAAAGTCCGATATGACAACGTCGAGCAAGAGCAGGTGTCTACTACAGATGTCAACTGAGCTGAACAATAACTGCTCAGGAGGAGCGCACGCATTCCGCAAAGTGAGCCTTAAAGCAGGTCGATGCCATGAAATAGGGAGAGTGAAATGCCGCGCGGGTGACTGGTATTTGGAAACAGAATTCGCAGTGAAAAGGAAGTGCGAGAAGAGTGTTTAGTAAACGGGATTCGCGTGCTTTGAATTTCTAATTCGGCACACCACACTACCACAATGTAACGTATTGTTACGCTTTCAGGCGGTTTAATTTACTTCACTACGTCGGAGAGCTAAGTTAATTTGGAAAAGGGTAATGTGGTCTGAAGAATCACGTTTTCAACTGCACGATGCAGATGGAAGCATAAGGATACGGAGACATCAGCACAAAAGCATAGACCAATCTTGCATCGTCACTACTCTTCAAGCTGGTGGAGGCAACTGTGACGGACCTGCCAGCAGGACGCACACGACATGAAGGCAGATAGCAATCAGAATGAACGTCTGCGTAGCTCAGTTGGTAGAGCGACTTGTTCCGGAATAAGCGGACTCGGGTTCGAATCCCGGCGTAGACTAAAAATGACGGAGAAATTTACTTCATTATAAAACGTTTTGGTCTGGGGCATGATTTGTGGGAGTATTAGGGTCCATTGATTTGTGCGAAGCAACATCCGACCGCACAAAAGTATTTAAATATCGTTGCCGACCGAGTAATGTGTCGCTAAAATTTCTTGGCACTTGATGACAGTCTACAATTTTTATCGGTGACACATCCGTGCATTTTTATGAGAAACTTGCAGTGAAAATGGAGATCGATTCGTCGAAGGGTGACGATTCTTCTCTGAACGATTTTTTGTTTTTCTAAACTCAATTTTCCCTCTTTAGGATACACTTTAGGGTAATAAGTCAAGAAAAAGTAAAAGGAAATTCTCTCTTAATTTTGTTTTCTTTCCTCCCTCTTTCTAGTGTTACACTTTTTTTTCTTGTTCTATTGTCAAAACGTTTGATGAAAGCGGAATTTCTTATACATATGTTTCTCAAGTAATAACTTGAGCATATGTACAGTTTAGAAAATGTAGGTACAGTTTTTCTTTTACTCATTCCCAGCAGGAGGGCAAAAGGCGTGCAATATATTAATATTTCATTTCAGTGCATTATGGAAGCAGTGTATATAATATTTTTTTCATATATGAGCTTATTATTAGCATATTATTATTATCCGCTATATAAATGTTGTGTTTCGTAATAAGTGTAGAGCAGTTTAGTAATTATGGAAGTGAGATACTCTGTGTAATTTTAACTTTGGAAAGGCAGGTTGGTAGCAAACAGGGATTAAACGTTTTCGCCAAAAGGGAAAAAAACGAGAAAGAAAACTGGTGAGTACTCAGTAGGAAATGTATGGATGTTCAAATTACACTTTTCTGCATTTGATATACACTATATTGACAAAGGTAATTGGACACCCCTTCAAAAGAAAAAGAACGGATTCGCTGCGATGTTAAGATGCGCGGTACAGCTGCAAACCGTATAAAAACAAGTCTGCGGCTGACTGCGATCATATGGCACCGTGAGGTTGAGTGAAAATGTCGCTGCTGTACAAGACCTCAGCATACAGGTAAGTAAAAATGCTGGAACCTCGGTATGTACACGTGCCATTCGCACAGAACTTCATTCTGTCGGTTACCGTCGTCGTGTGGCCGCTCATGCGCCTTTCATCTCCACTCGGAATGCTACTCGTTGTTTAGCATAGTGTAACGAACATTTATCGTCGACCGTAGATAAATGAAAATGGGTCCTATGGACTGATGAATCCAGATGCACGATCCATCAGTCTGATGGCCGTGTGTGGGTACGGCGGCAGCCGGGGAACGCTGTTTACCACAGTGTAGTGCTCCTACGGTCAAGTTTGGAGCTGGCAGTGTGCTCGTGTGGGGGTGTTTTTCGTGGTATGGTCCCGTCCCATTGGTTATCGTGGACAAACCTGTTAACCAGCACGTCTACCTCGATATTCTGAACAATTACGCCATACCAACTCTGTGGCTTTCAAAATTTTTTATTGAGAAAACCTGAGAGGAGGGTACAGAGGGCCTGTATTTACAGTGCCAACAGAAACATAATTGACGACACATGTACAGTGAAGATGACAAATGTACAGAAGCTGATGTGCTATATACAATGACAATAAAATATAGTAGATGAGTATCTTCACAGATATAAGTTGAGCTACAGAAGTGGCCGACAACAATGGTGCATGAGTAATGCACGAGAGATACACAGTGAAGAATCAATATGAGCAATTCCAGTTGAAATGTGTAACAAAGATAAAGTATAGTTATAATACTATGTACAATTTAGTGATGCACTAGGTAGGTTCCTATGAGAGGCTAATATCAAATGAGCAAGAAATATTAATAATATGTACAACATGTGTGGTAATAGAATTGTTGATGTGAAATAAAAAGTGTAAAAGACAATATGATAACATGAATAAGTAGAGTACAATGGTAAAAACTTTGTGGCAAATGTCACAAGTAGAACTTTACAAAGTGCAAGTGATACCAGTAAAATTTCAAATGACAAAGTAATGGAGAACAGTTCTCAAAGAAGGAGTTGTACATGTACTGATTGGATCAGTAAACCAGGCTCGATTTGGTGACCAAACCCGGAAAAACGCGACGTTTCTGAGAGTCAGTTGAGGTAGACGCATATGCGAGGCGCAATCGCGACAGAAACGTGTTGCGAAAGATACAACACATGAAATCCTACAATTCAAGTCCACTATCTTGAACGGATATGTCAGATGATGGCCGGATTGTGTCATCGGCTGCTATGCAAAGGAGGTCTAAACGACGAACGAATTTCGTTATCCAGCGCGGATCACTAAAAATCTCATGAGGCACCGCTTGAAGATGAGAACGGATGATTTGCAATTGTAGAAGAACATCAGGTAGAATTGCAGTATAAGAGGATAAAAAGTTTTTCGACTGTTTCTTTTGACGGGGTCCTGAAAGGAAATTAAATAGAAAATCCCCAGTGACTGGAATTTGAGGAAGAGAAAAAGTTTTTAGAAATTGAAGAAATTCATGTGAGAGAACTGGGTCTGCAGAACCAGTATCGGTATCAGTATCAAGTTCAACAGAAGCATCTGATGCAATGTAGCCGACTGAGTGATCGCTTCGGTCAGAGCGGTCAGTCGTTGTTCGGGTATTCTTGTCACGAGCATTGTGGGTCCTTCGACGCTTTCCTCTACCCCGAGGGGGCGGGGTAGCATCAGGGTTGTCAGGTACTTTGAAATGGCTAGACGCAGTGGACCAACCAGGAGAAATAGACGATTGTACTTGAGCATCCCCCAAGTGAGGGGTGAGGGGGAGTGAGCTAACAAGCGAAGGTGTGTCTGATGGAAGATGTGACGGAGAAGGATACACAGGTCCGGATTCTGCAAGTCGTTGCGAAGTCACGCGTTGACCAACGGCTGTAGTGCTACTTTTGTCCGAAGTAGCGCGTTGACCAACGGCTGTAGTGCTACTTTTGCTTTTGGCTTGTGCTGAAGTCGTTGAGGGTACCGCTGAAGCAGACGGTGTTTGAGCTGTCAAAGATGTAGTAGAAGTGCGATGTGGACATAAGACACGAGGGTGTCCATGGCATTTACAGATAGAACACATAGTGCCGACAGTAATGTTGATATCACGGATGTGCGTATCACAACGAATACTGAACTTGGGTGGAACTCGTAGTTTCGCTTTTACATCAGACGCAGTAGGCCAAGAAGATAACGATCTTCCGGCTGGGTTGGGAAAGAGAAGAAGGTTGTGATTGTGCCAACTACACGTCCAAAGTTTTGCGGAATGGACAGTATAGGCTCGTCAGAAATTTCTGGCGGGACTGGGGAAAAACTCAGAACAGTAGGCATGTGGGAGATAGGATCAGCATTATTATGGTGGTCACCAATAGAAAGTCCATCATTTATAACTTGAAGTGCAAATTTGGGATCAGAGAAATATGCGGTTACTTTGCCATCTTTCCGGCCTACGTGTGTGACGGCTGACTTCGGGAAGAGTAAACGAAGTGCTGCGCTGTACGCAGTGCGCTTAGTATTGGCAAGAGCAGAGAAGGCAACGCCGAGGTCAACTTTACTAAGGAAGTGTTGACCAGCTGGCGAAGTTGCTGGAAGATCTACGAAGAAGTTGGAGTTAGCATCACACTTCATCTGATAAGGGCCTTTGATAGAAGCCGACGCAAAAGGTGGAGATTTCTTCGAAAGGGCGGATGCATATGGAGTGGCTGGGCAGCGTGATGACGTAGTTACCACTGACGAAAGTGAAACGTCCATCGCCTCTTCTGTCACCCGCTGGGAAGGTTGCTGGTCACCACTCAGTGACGTAGAAGTAGGATTAGCTGATAGGGTAATTGAACTACGCTTAGGAGAGGAGAGGCATGTCAGAGCAGGCTCGCCATTGGTGGATGGTGGAAGAGGAGGAAATTCGTTATCAGAAACAAGAGCTGGGACGTCGACCTCGCCCGATGTAGCCATCCGCAATGGCGAAGCAGAATTCACGTCTTGGACGACTCGGCCAAGACAATAAAACGCAGATAACTTAACAAAATGATCACTCACTGACTTGGCAGGGATACGAGCAGAATCGTGGAACCTTCACGAAACTCACACACACAAAAATAGATGCTCGGAACACCGAAGAGAGCACAAGCAAAACGAAATGTACGAAGCAGAAAAACTTCGTGTCTGTGGCAATGCTATGGAACCGAGCCTTGTTGGTACCAGCAGGGTATTGCACCGAGCCGTAAAGCAAGGACTGTTACGGAGTGGTTTGACGATAATTCTGTCTCGTGTGCGGACTGGCCAGCACAGAGCCCTGATCTTAAACCCATAGAGCACCTATGGGATGAATTAGAGCGCCGCATAAGAAGTTTGGAACCAAGGCCTACTACTGAGCAAGAGTTAGCGGTAGCATTATGTATTGAATGGAAGCGCATACCTATCACTGTGTTTCAAAACCTTGTCGAAGCCTGTCTCGAAGGGTCAGTGCATGCATTAAGGCCAACCGTATTAATGTATGTCAATAAATGGTATGTTGTGTTTCTTTTCTAGGTGTCAGGTGACTTTTGTCAATATATATATATATCATCATCATTGTAAACAATTATCAATCCACTGCTGGACGAAGGTCTCTTCAAGCCTCTTCCACAACGGTCTGTCTTGTGCCAGTCTCCTCCATGTTACTCCCGCATACTTTCGACTTTCATCCACCCATCTCCCATGTGGTCTTCTTCTGGGTCTTTTCCTGTCCCTTGGAATCCAATCTAAAATTTCAGCTGTCCATCGATGGTCTGTCCTTCTCGCAATATGTCCAGCACATTGCCATTTCAGGGATTTTACTCTGATCAGGATGTCTTCCACTCTTGTCCTTTTTCTGATCTACGAGATGGATCTGGAGAAAGCACAGTTAAGAATTGCACATGAACCGTCTGCAACCAACCGTCAAGCATGGGGAATTTTCCGTTATGGTGTGGGGTGCCATTTGGAGCACAGGACGATCAGAGCTCGTGGAATGTGTGGGCAATATTAATGCCGAAAAATACATCGCCATATTGCAGACGGTTCTTCTACCAATATTCTCTGGTGGGTGCTGAACAAACCTTCTACTCTGTTCATGCTTGATGAAGCTCCTTGCCACAGTCCTAAACAGACTCAAGCTTGACAAGCACAAAACGGCATCCAGAAGCTTCCGTGAGCCAGTCAGTCACCTGACATGAATCCCATAGAACATGTCTAGCGTATGCTTGATCTTGCAGTGAAAAGGCGTTCAAGAAAACTTGCTTCCCGCGAGAGCTGTTAGAATGTTTGCGTGCTGAGTGGGCCAACATTTCACAGGTCAAGGTGGCAGAACTCATTGTATTTATGCCCAACCGGGTTAAGGCTTTGAAGACAGCAAAGGGTGCGGCAACTAAGTTTTAATATGCATGTTTGACGTTAGTATCAAGTGTATATTGTGAATCAAAGGTCAATGTTCGAAAATCAGGGTGTTTATTCACTTATGGGCTATCTCTGTATATATATCATCATCATCAACCATTATCAATCCATTGCTGGATGAAGGTCTCCCGAAAGTTCTTCCATAATTGTCTGTCTTAGGCCTGTCTCCTCCATACCAATCCAGCATACTTTCGAATTTCATCCTTTCATCTCCCATGGGGTCTTCCTCTGGGTCTTTTCCTGTCCCACGAAATCCAGTCTAAAATTTCGGTTGTCCAGCGGTGGTTCGTTCTTCTGGCAACATGTCCAGTCCATTGCCATTTCAGTGATTTCATTCTGGTCATGATGTCATCCACTCCTGTAATTTTCCTTATCCACAGGTTCCTCTTCTTATCTTTCCTGGTTACACCAAGCATGCACCTTTCCATGCTTTTTGAGTTGTCTGCAGTCTTTGTGTGTCTTTTTTAATTAAGGTCCCTGTCTCTGCTCCATACGTAAGCACTGGCAGGATGCATTCATTAAACACTTTTCTTTTGAGATATAATGACATACTGCACTTACAAATTGTGCTGTTTCTTCCAAAAGCTCTCCCAAGTTTTATACGCCGATTAATTTCTTCATCAATGTGACCCTCACTCGATATCTGCTGCCCAAGATAAATGTAGGAATCGGTTGTCTCAAGCTTTTCTCCATCAATTGATAAATCTTCGTTTCTTGTAAAAGCATTGTACATCACTTTTGTCTTCTGAAAGTTCATTTTTAATCCCACTTCTTTACTCTTGTCAGCAAATTCTTGGATCATACTCTACAGCTCTGAAGGGGTAGTTGCGAAGATGACTACGTCATCAGCAAAACGAAAGTGAGGTAAGAAATCTGCATTGATCTTTATCCCTTTGTTTTTCCAGTTCAATTACTGAAAGACAGTTTGCAATGTGGCGGTAAAGAGCTTGGGAGATATAGTGTCACCTTGTCTCACTCCCTTTCCAATTCTTATTTCTGCTGTATCCTCAAATATCCGAACCTTTGCACTTGCATTTCCATACATGCTATTAAAAATGCTAATGTATGCATCTTCAATACCGCAGGATTTCAAAGCCATTGTTACTGCTGATGGTTTCACGGAATCGAAAGCCTTTTCATAGTCAATAAAAGACATGGCCATGCATAATGGGAGTTCATATTCGTTTGTTCTTTCAATTAGTTCTCTCAGTACATGGATATGATCTATAGTGCTGTAGCCACTCCTGAATCCAGCTTGTTCTTTCGGTTGGGCCATGTCCAGTGTCACCTTGTCTAGTGTTACCTTCAAGCGATGTGAAAGAACCTTAGTGAAGATTTTATGAACCACTGAAAAGAGGCTCTGCTATATATAGTACAAATATTGACAAAAGTCACCTGACACCTAGAAGTATATTTAACTAATTATAAATATGGCGGTTAATATTATTAATAACATCTATGAAAATGCAAGTGCAAAGATTCGGCTGTTTGAAAATACAACACACATAAAAATTGGAAAAGGAGTGAGACAAGGTGACACCATATATCCCAAGCTCTTTAATGCCACATTGGAAAATGTCTTTCAATCACTGAACTCGGAAAACCAAGGGATAAAAATTAATGGAGATTATCTAACCCACCTTCGTTTTGCTGATGAAGTAGTCATTTTTGCAACTACCCCATCAGAGTTGCAGAGTATTATCCAGGAACTTGCTGACAAGAGTAAAGAAGTGGGATTAAAAATGAACTTTCAGAAGACAAAAATGATGTTCAATGCTTTTACAAGAAATGAAAATTTATCGATTGATGGAGAAAAGCTGGAGATAACAGAAACGTACGTTTATCTCGGACAGCAGATATCAAGTGAGGGTCACATTGATGAAGAAATTAATCGGCGTACAAAACTTGCCTGGAGAGCTTTTGGAAGAAACAGCATAATTTTCAAGAGCAATATGCTATTATGTCTTAAAATAAAAGTGTTTGATCAATGCATCCTTCCAGTGCTTACGTATGGTGCAAAGACGTGGACCTTAAATAAAAGAGACATACAAAGGCTGCAGACAACTCAAAAAAGCATGGAGAGGTGCATGCTTGGTGTAACAAGGAGAGATAAGAAGAGGAACTCGTGGATCCGAAAAATGACAAGAGTGGAAGACATCATGATCAGAGTTAAATCCATGAAATGGCAATGGGCTGGACATACTGCCAGAAGGACAGACCATCGATGGACAGCCGAAATTTTAGATTGGATTCCAAGGGACAGGAAAAGACCCAGAAGAAGACCACATGGGAGATGGGTGGATGAAATTCGAAAGTGTGCGGGAGTGACATGGAGGAGACTGGCACAAGACAGACCGTTGTGGAGGAAACTTAGGGAGACCTTCGTCCAGCAGTGGATTGATAATGGTTGATGATGATGATGATGATGAGATATATATATATATATATACAGAATGTAAGTATGTAAAACACTTTTAATTTTATTTTTCTTCTTTATCATTTTTTTAGCCCTAGTTTGGTTTTAGGTATATACATTATTTACCAACAAGTAATTGGACACCCCTGCAATCGACGATATATCTGCTGTCCTAATACACGTCACGGCCGCCGCCGTTAAATATCGTGTGGGAAACAACAACGCAACCAGTCGCATGCAAGATGCTACGCAGTTCAGAGATCTCTGATTTCGAGAAAGGTGCAATCGTTGGGTATCACAAAAATAACCGATCCATACGTGACATATCCAGCGAGTTGAAGTACCCAAAATCGATAGTGGCCTACGTGATTGGCAAGTGGAAGATGAGAGGTGACTGTCGGAATGTGCCCCGACCCGGCAGACCCACAAAACTGGGAGTTAGTGACCGACGGGTGCTGGCCAGAAAAATTCGAAAGAATCGCACCAAATCGATGGGCCACATCCGGGAGGAGTTTCAACTGGCATCCGGAAGTGTTATTTCGATTAATACC
Source organism: Macrothele yani (assembly GCA_039090855.1). Classification (NCBI taxonomy): domain Eukaryota; kingdom Metazoa; phylum Arthropoda; class Arachnida; order Araneae; family Macrothelidae; genus Macrothele; species Macrothele yani. The sequence goes on from CM077027.1 coordinate 147,123,252, forward strand.
ATCCGTAAGGAAGCCCATCTGCTCGGTTATCATGGACGTTCTGCCTCCCACAAGTCTTTGATCACCAAGTCCAATAGCGCTGCTCGGCTAACGTGGTGCAAAGAACGTCGACAGTGGACCGTTGAACAGTGGAAACAGGTGCTATGGAGCCACGAATCAAGGTTCACCCTCTACTGTTTGGATGGCAGGGTCTGGGTTTGGCGTCTGCCTGGAGAAAGCGTCTTGCCGGAATGTATTGTGCCAACTGTGAAGTTCGGCGGCGGTGGAATTATGCTGTGGGGGTGTTTCTCCTGGTATGGCACGGGACTCTTGGTCGCAATTCCTGGTAGACTCAACGCCGAAACCTACTGCACCATTTTGGATGACCATGCGCTTCCTACGTTGTGGCAGTTTTACGGGGTGGACCCATGTTACTTTCAGGATGACAATGCCACCTGTCATGTTGCGAGGTCCACCATGGCTTGGTATGGTGACAATGGGGTTAATTGAATGGACTGGGCTGCGCAGAACCCGGGCCTTAACCCTATCGAGCACCTCTGGAACGAGTTGGAGCGTCGACTTAAGGGGTACCCCCACCGTCCGAAACTGGTGAAGGAACTGACCTGTCTTCTCCAAGCCGAGTGGAAGAAAATACCGCTAGCCGTCGTACAACGCCTGGTTGAGAGTATGCCCCGGAGGGTCGCAGCTATAATCGCCGCTCGTGGAGGCTCCATCAACTAATGAAGGTGAATAAACTTCGTTTTCCTTTGCTATCACAGGTGTCCAATTACTTGTTGGTAGATAGTGTATATATACAGTATATATATAACCACTAATATAAGAGTCGGTGATTTCTGCCAGTAACGTGCCATAAGAAAAATTAGCAGTTTTCTGTTAATGAGTTAGGAGTGTATAGAAATAATGTAACTTGATGTTAGTTCCTTTCTCTTTAAGCAGATAAGGCATTATAAGGCGAGGTGCGAGTAATAGAAAATTTCATTTGATATTTGCATTAAAGTATGTAATCTTTGTTTAAACAAGAGTAAATTTGTGTATTGTGTGGTTAGCTATTCGAAAGTAATTTAGCAAATTCTAGAAACCCTTAGAAAGGGAAATAAATTGCTTAAAAGTTAAAACATAGAAAGCCCTTAAGGCTAAGTGGTAATTTTGTCTGAAATTGGATACTGGAAAAAAATTATAAATTTCAAAATTTTGTAGTGACTTAATTTAAATTTAGCCCCAGTTGGGTACTCTTGATAATTTGGAAAAGTTTAACTACTTTACCTAAAACAGCTAATTGGTCTATTGCTGTGCAGAAGTCTCTTGACTCGGGTGTGAGCATAACAAAAAGGTACATACGGAATTATCATATCTAAGTACTTTGTGAAAGAGGTGTTTGTTGCATTAATATTATTGTCATTTCTGAAAGTCTATGAAATTGAAGAAACCGTTAAGTCAAGACATGAAAATCTTTTTTTTTTTAATTGTGTTACTTTGTAAAGCATAGGCAGTAGTAGCCAGTTGTCATGCTGAGTCAGGAAGGCCAAAAAGGCCAACAAACCACTCACTGTGTGTTACAACTGGCTGTATGCTTCCTTTTTATTTTTTATTTTTTTTTTTCATTTTACTGCCTTAAATGTTGTGTTTGCAAATAAATACACGCAATAGCTTTTCAAAAACCTATATGAAATGATTTGGCACTCAGTTTGTGTATGTGTCTGTTATAATTTCTGACCACAGTACCCATCCGCCACAGTTCTGACTGTGGTCTTAGGATTTGGCAGCCTGGAAAATAGCATTCATAACCAGTTTGTCCTACCAAATTACATTTTACCCTCGGATTGAATACACGTGTACAATAACCACTATTTTTCTTATGCTCGACTGTAACACATTACATACACATGTAACATGAAATACAAATATCAGTGTTGCATGTGACAATATTTAAATCCATGTATTACAGGCTTATACGATATTACAATAGTACAAGTGTGTGGAAACAAATAAAAATAACTACAAAAATAAATAACATAAACAAAATTTTCAATATGTTGTTTTCATTTTATTTTTTTGTGCTTTAAATAAACAACCACAACCCAAGTCCACCCAGTTATGTTGTTGGTTTATCCCAATGGAAATGAATACTTCCAGCATGGCACTGTTCCATGTCATAGTTCTCACATTGGATGCTAATGGGTTTAGGAGCATCACATAGATATTTCCCTACTATTGGCCTCCTCAGTCACCGGATTTCAATCCAATGAAACATTTTTGAGTTGTGGGATGAAGTCAAAAGAGGCATCAGACAGTTGTATCTGCTACCATCAAATCTTCAAGAGCTGGAGTGTGCAATTCATCGCATTTGGGTAAATATGCCCGAAGCTACTCACCGACATTTAATAGTTCATACCAAGATGAATTCAACAATATTAAGCGCAAAAAGTAGCCCACCGACGTATTCACCAGGTGGTCATAATAATTTGGCGGGTATCGTTCACTTGATCGAAAGGTCACTTGACCGAAAATCATTTAATCGAAAGGTACATTTCACCGAAGGGTCACTTGACCGAAAATCATTTAATCGAAAGGTACATTTCACCGAAGGGTCACTTGACCGAAAATCATTTAATCGAAAGGTACATTTCACCGAAGGGTCACTTGACCGAAAAGTTCATTTCGCCGAAAGATCACTTCACCTAAAAGTTCATTTCATCGAAAGGACATTTGATCGAAAAGTTTATTTCACCGAAGGACTGCTTTACCTAAAAGTTAATTATATCGAAAGATCATTTCACTGAATGATCAGTTTATCGAAAACTTAGAGTTATGTTGTTAGAGATTTGTTGGAGTGTGTGGTGCGAGTTTTTGTAAAACTGGTCACATAACATTATCGGATAGCATAAAAAATACACTTTTAATTTCTATGAACCCCATGAGTAGGTTTTTCGAAATACAGTATAACATTAATAAAAAAGGCCTAGATGTGTGCCTTTTTGTCAAATGTTAAACCTCCGAGTTCATATTCATAAGGGTTACATAGCAAATCAAATAAATAATGTTCCTCTTTTACTCAACCACAAAACATAAATTTTTTGACCGTAGGCCTAGATACAAGCCATTTTAACCCTACTCATATTCATAAGCATTACATAAAATGTAAAGTAACTTTTTATGTAAACCTTATGAACATGAGCACGCACGGTTAAAATTTGCTAAAAAGGCCTAAGCCAAGACCTAGGGCACTAAAATTGATTCTTTCTGCCTGAAAAAATGTGCAACATTATTAATTTTACTTTTTATGTAAACCTTATGAACATGAGCACTGAACATGACTTTTATGCAAACTTTATGAACATGATAAAAATTTGCTAAAAGGGTCTAAGCCGAGGCCTATTGCCTTAAAAAAAGAAGAGTTGTCTTAAAACTAAGTCTTTGCGTTCTTTGTGACACGGAGAAATCAAAAGTGCAATTTGAGTATAATCCCCTAACGTTTCGGTGGTCCGCCTGCCGAACTTGCACCATGCTTCAACAGATCCTGTAATGAAATCCAAAGTTTTCGATAAACTGACCCTTCGGTGAAATGACTTTCGATGAAATGAACTTGTAGGTAAAGAGACCTTTCGATGAAATGTAGCTTTCGATTAAGTAACCCTTCGGTGAAATGAACTTTCCGATCAAGTGATCTTTCGGTGAAACTACTTTTTCGGTGAAGTGATTTTCGGTCAAGTGACCCTTAGGTGAAGTAAACATGGAGCAAATGAACCAGACCCTAATTTGGCCACTCAGTGTATAACATAATGTTCCTACAACAATGATTTGGAAAGTTTGTTTCCATGGAGTGGCATCGCAAAACACAGAAATTAGCTATCGACATTAAAACCATTCAGGATATTTTTTCTTTCTTGCACCACATTTGTTTATGCAAGTTGAAATCAGAATTACATTTATTCCAAGGAAAATACAGAATTGCACTCCGACCTTGCAGGGTTGTTAATTATTCCAAAGCAATTTTACAACGCCAAGAAACTATTACGATAATTTGCATGAGAATGCAATGTCGCTGATTAAAATTTGGTTCTTAATTAACCTACTGTTAATCTTTGCTACGCTTCGCGAAACGGGGGAGATCTGTTAGCAGCGTCGATAACGAAAGTAAACATTTTTATTGAAGATTCCACGTAGTGTGTGTGTGTGTGTGTGTGTGTGACACGAGTACAATTAATTCACCTCCGCATTAATCCAGTTTTCACAGCCACCTATCCCTGCTTGTGTAGCCCCAATAGGTCCTCCAGTAATTGGAGGTAAAACAGAATATTTACTCCTGTACAAACGGATATGTTCAGAAGTTCAGACGAATGCTTAAGGAAGAGGAAAATTGATAAGTGAAAAGCCAGCCCGAAGGTTTACTCCTGCGTAAACTTGGTATAAACAATATTTTACAGAAACATGTAAAACTTTGTTGTGAATAACAGTCTGCTAAAATTTATTTACTCTCACACACTCACACATACATACACGCATGTTTTGTTATGAAATCCATCACAATTAAAGCAAAAACCAAGCATTAAACAGAAGCATTTATCAATAATTAAAACAAAATAAGCATATATCAGTATCTCGTCAGTTTTGAAATCTAAAACGTTTCTTAAAATTTCAAGAAATTTCAGAATACTCGTATCGCTGTTCTTAATCACAAATGCCAAGAGTACACTTGTTTTTAAAACACGTCTTCTGTAAAAAAAAAAAAAAAAAAAAAAAAAGAAGAAGCAGGTTTCTGTATTATTACTATATCTGTTTGTCCATTTGTTCATGGACGCCTCTGCATCTATCAAGATAGATTTAAAAAGTTGTTTTTACATTGGAAAGCATGAAGTTGTTTACGCTTCACAACTTTTTCAGAATGCTTATTAGCACACCTTAAAAAGTTGTTTTTGCATAGAAATTACAAGGTGCATGTCAGCGCGGGCTCTGCTCTTACTACGGTAGTAGGGCACCTGGTTGTTTAAATAAGGTGCTAAAAAAAGTTTTTTTTTTTAAGACTCTCTCAATGCATGGGTGTAAAAATTAGAAACTTGCATATTATAGTTAGTAGTTTTTAGTTGGTTCCAGAAAGATTTGACCAAAAGATTTCTCATTATTCCCACATGGATCTGCGGAAGGTAGTGTGCAATGTACAGATCGTATGGGCAATACAGTCTGCAAGTCTGGGTATCCTACGTTCGGGTGTTGTATTTTTTTGTTTGTTTGTTTCGGGGTTTTTTTTTTTTTTTTTTTTGATTGGAGGTTTAACGACCACCGTGAGCAACTCAATGGGCTATAAGCAGTCGCCCGTCCCTAATTTAGGGTCACTGGTTCCAGGGAAGGGAGAGAGCCAGTGCCGGAAGACAAACACAACATCCATGCCTCACCGGGATTCGAACCCGGACCCCGTTCGGACGAATGATCAGAGGCCATCGCTTAGACCACTGCGCCACCGGGGCGGCTAGTTTCGGGTTTAAATACCACCATAAGCATCAACTTGGGCAAATATATAAGCAGTATCCCAAACATAATTTAAGGCCATAGGTTCCAGGGAGCAGAAAGAGCCAGCGCCGTTGGACAAACGCAATACTAATGCCTCATTCGGGACTCCAACCCGGCATTATCTCGCACGAATAATCCGAAGTCGGCGCCTCAGACCTTTCGGCTGCCAGGGCTACGAGTTTCGTCTGCAGATCGTACCGATCATTCCCAATTACTAGCCATGCAGATCTCCATTTTCCCTCTAAAGTAATTGTAAAAGAAATTTAAGCGGGAATCTACAGCGGAACATTTTCGACATATGCGGGATCTTTTCCAAGTCAGTAGAACCGGAACAGATATCACATTGAATATTCCCTCTTAGACAACTGTAAAGTAAATTTAAGCGTGAATTTACAGCGAAACATTTTCGACATATGCGAGATATCTTCCAAGTCAATAGAACCGGAACAGACCTCTTACTGAATATTCCTCTTAGGCAATGGTAAAGAAAATTTAAGCATGAATCTGCAGAGGAACATTTTCGACAAATGCGATATCTTTTTCAAGTCACTAGAACCGGAACAGATCTCACACTGAATATTAACTCTTGGGCAATTGTAAAAGAAATTTAAGCGTGAAACTACAGAGGAGCATTTTCGTCATATGCTTCCTAGTCAATAGAATCGAAGCAGATCTCATACTCAATACAAGATTTTAATCATTTAACTCAAGCCAATACTTGGACGATTCATTTTGTTAAAACTCAAGTAAGTTAATTAAGAAAAGGCGCTAACTATATATTCTACAGTTAGTTCATATTTACTTGGTTTTTGATTTTTTCTTTAATCAAGGATATGGTGTTTCTTCCCAATGTGCCTACGAACTAAACAAAAAGCATTCTTTCCCATCTACCGCTATTGCTTCCACACGCCCTAAATAACGAGTAATTTGCTCCTGAGAGGAAGTTTATTCAGTCCCAATGATCTTTCACTCCAATATCGAGTCTCATTTTTCTTAATTAAACTGCTTACGTGAGCTGATATGGTAAAGTGGGCTGCTGGTGGAGAACGTTTTTCTTTATGTCACAATATATTATGCCGCTCGTAAGAAGATGATTCCTTTTTTTCCCCATCCTGAGTGATTAAACTCTTCTAATGCACATGATAAATGCCAATTTTCTATCAAAAGAGAAAAACCAATTCAAGAAAAAAAAACCGTAACCTGGTTAATACGAGAAAGGAATCATCGCAAAGAAATAAAAATGGATTTCATACCTCATTGTTATGAATTACAGCACGAGTGCAAGTCATCACAATGTATCTAAATCTTTTAAATTACTCATGTGTTGCAACTGTAGGCTGTTGATCGAATATATGTCACTTCTCACAGAAATCCCACAGTGAAAAATTAAAAATTAGCCAATGTTATTAAAAAGAAACATCATTTTCTCAGTCGGATAATTTTCATAGAGATTTTTATATGTAAAACCCTACGAAAGAAACGTTCTCATGCTAAAACACCCTGAAGAAAATATTCAGACAGAAAGAGTAATCGTTGTTAAAGGATCTATTTGCATGGAAAAAAAGGAAAGATTCAGAACAATAGAAAACGGCGGAATTTTGCTGGACCTAAGTACACTCTATTAAATTGTCTTTTCCCGAATGACAAATGACGTCAGCATTGAAGAGCAAGCAACAAAAAGATAGCAGATGTTTAAATTACAGTATCACTTAATTTGTGCATGCGGTGTTGTGCAGTAACGTTAAAAAGATTACGGAAATTTAACCTAGACTTGATGAAATGTTTTTTTTTTTTTTTTTTTTTGTACGTCTAAGTATCTTGTAGAGTTGCGCTTTTTCCTAAAACGGCTTAATTTTGCGCGTACTAAATAAACTCCACTACAATGCCGCTTCCCGAATGATAAATGGGGTCGGTATCAAGGCGAAAGAAAAAAAGAAAAGAAAATGGCAAATATTTAAATTAGTGTCACGCAATTTCTACATGGGAAGTTCCTACAGTAACGTTCAAAATATCAAAAAAAAATTAACCTATTCAAGACAAAATCTTAGGTGTGCAACTTAATTCTCGGCCCCTAACCGCAAGCGATCATAGAACGTCGGCAAATGCAAATAGCTGATTGCAATAATGGCTGATTGCAGCGCCAATCAACAGCTTTCCAGGAAACCGTAATGGTCTATAGCTGTAGTGACAGAAGGGACAAAAGTTGACGGTTAAAGCTATGTCGTTCGAGAAGCAACATTTGAGGCACTGCCTCCTGTTCGCACTTCAGCTGAAAAAAGTACCGCGGAAGCTCAGCAAATGATCTATGCTGCTTTGGGTGAGGCTGATGTGTCCCTACAGTACGTGTAAGAAGTGGTTCCAGAGATTTAAGCAGGGAAATGTCGATCTCCTTTATGCAGAACATCCGGGACAGCCACAGATTGTTGACGATGAGGAACAGGAACAACTGTTGGACGTGGATCCCTGTCGCACACAGTCAGATCTCGCACAGGAACTCGGAGTAACACGGCAAGCACCTTGCAAAGCGCCTGCACAAGCTCGGACGGATTCACAAGGAGGGCCGTTGGGTTGCCCCAGCAACTCACAGCTGCGAACAAGTCTAGGCGCTACGATGTTGCTGTGTCCTTGCTCTCCAGATTCAAGAAGTAGGATTTCCTCCACAAGATTTTGACCTGTGATGAGAAGTGGATCCTCTACGATAATCCTAAGCTGCGCAAATCGTGGGTTTATTTAGGTCCGCCTACCACCAGTACCGCCAAACCGAATATCCATGCCAGGAAGTTGTTGCTGTGTATATGGTGGGATCAGCGCGGTGTCGTGAACTGTGAGTTGCTCAAACCTGGTAAAACGGTCAATGCTGAGCGTTATTGTTAGCAACTAATTTGTGTTGGTGACGCAATGGAGGCGAAAAAGCCATACACCGGCAAGGGCGGAAGGTCGGTCCTGTTGCTTAAGAATAACGCTTGTCCTCATCCCGTGAAAATGACTTTAAACACGATCACCGACCTGGGATGGGATATTTTGTCCCACCCGGCGTATTTTTAACACTTCGCCCCGTCAGATCTCTTTCGCTCCCTGCAACATCACCTGAGTGATACGCACTTCACTTCTGTCGAGGAGGTCCACACAAGTATTAATGACTTTATCAGCTCGAAACATCCTTCTTTTTTCCGCATTGGCATTCGGCAGCTCCTTGACCGATGGCTGAAACGTATCCAACACGACAGGGATTATTTTCCTGATTAGGTACGTCCTACGAAGTAAAAAGGGTTACATTCTATCATGAAAACCACCTCTGTATGGTATCGCGAATAAAAGTACGATTATATGTATCTCTAAACCACTGAGTAATGAAGGATTTAAAAGGGAGATAGTGATCAGTATGACTGAAAGTAATAATGAAAATATAGCATTACCTCTTAGGAAATATTTTAATATCTAAATATTTATCCATAATGAAATTGCCGAAAACCCAAGAAGGGCAATCAAAAGGTAAAAATATGAGCCAGCCAGAACCCAGACCACCAACACGTACGTGTAAGGCTTTCTCCACCACGTATACTTGGCTGTGAACGCTGCTACGTATGGTTGTGCAGTTGCGGTTATCATGGTAATTTTGCTCTTCTCGCGCAAGCAAAAGGTGCTCCAGATAAAGTGAAGTTAGCTAGCTTATATCACAACGTGAGCTAAAGAGCCAACAGAAAGATTGTTTATGAGATCCACAGCCTAAAATCAGGTTTGTTTTTTTCCTTTCTTTGTTGGAGACAACAGAGGAGGGAATGAAATTCATCAGTACAGTATAAGTAAGATAACGGCAACAGGGGAAGAAAGGCGAACTACGGAAAAAACCATCATAAAAAACATTTTGCGGTCGTGAACTATACATATATAACGAGATGTATAACGCTAAGAAACAGCACCAATAAAAATTGGAAAGGAAGTGAGATAAGGTGGCACCACAGTTTCGAAACTCTTCAATACCACACTGTAGTGTCTTTCAATCACTGAACTGGAAAAACAGGAGGATAATGGTTAATGGAGATTATTTAACTCACCGTCGTTCTTGTCCAGTAATATGCTGACAAGAGTAAGGAAATGGGATTAAAAATGAACTTCCAGAAGACAAAACTGATGTACAATGATTTTAAAAGACATGAAAAGCCCAACGTAACCGATACCTACAATTTACCTTGGGCAACAGATATCAAGCAAAGGTTTCATTAATGGGAAAATTAATTGGCATATAAAATTTGACTCGAGCTTTTGGAAGAAACAGTACAATTCTCAAGAGCAATATTATGTCTTAAAAGAAAAGCGTTTAATCAATGCATCCTTCCAATTCTTGCATATGAAGAAGATACATAGACCTTGATTAAAAAAGGTATACAAAGGCTGCAGACACCTCAAAGAGACATGGAGAGGTAAATGCTTGGTGTAACCAGGAAATATAAGAACAGGAACTTGTTTATAAGGAAAATGACAATAGTGAAAGACATCATGATCACAGTAAAATCCCCGAAATGGCAATGGGCTGGATATGTTGCCAGAAGAACAATGGACAACTGAAATTTTAGACTGGATTCCAAAGGACAGAAAAAGACCTAGAAGAAGACCACGTGGGAAATGGATGGATAAAAATATAACAGAAAAGGACCCAGAAGAAGACTACATGAAATGGATGGATGAAAATAATAACAAGCAATAACCTGGAGGTGACAGGCTCAAGACAGACTATTGTGGAAGAAACTTGGGGAGACTTTCATTTAGCACTAGATTGATAATGGTTGACGATGATGATGATTGCGCGTTTCAGTAATGAGTTTCTCACTTAATGCTGCGAAATTTATTGATTAAATGCAGTGCTATGAAATTTTGATATTTAATTTACTTGAAGAAATTCCTTGATTTAATGCAATGCAAACGAAATTCTTTATTTTATGCTGGGTTAAAAACCTGATTAAATGCTGTGTTAAAAATACTCCTTTAACCCTTTTACCTGTCGGAACGAATTAGCTTGGGGTCAGAAAAATGGACTGGAACCAGCTCGAACGAAAATATACACTGTCTAGAAGCGGGCCGAATGCGGCTAGAACGAGTGAAACTGCGCATCAGAAAGCCATGCTTTACTATTCAAAGATATCATTTAAAGGGATGATTGATATTAATCTTTTCTGACTGATTACATGCTAAACGGGCTGTGACAATGGTGACGAACCGAAGAAGGGAAATAGATGTTTATATATTAATATATAAAGATAACACAACGTTTGTCACAAATATTTCATTTTTTCATGTCGACCAAAGTTTCGCTGGGTTCTTATCTCGTTTAATCAGAAAGAATGGCACGTAAATATCCAAATTGTACATGATATCATAAATGGTGTTTACAGTCACGGGTTTTGGTTAGTTGCTTCCATGCGCTTGATAGAAATGGTGTAGATGCCATGTCATTAACAAGTTGCGAATAATTTTGGTATACACTGGCGTGCAAAAATTAAGGACGAGATGGTTTTTCGAATGTAATGTGGTGGAGAAGTGCTCCACATCGACTCAAATCATACCATAAGATCTCCAAGATGTAATAATATGGGACAAGTGAGCAAAACCGTCCAAACAAGGAATCTAAAGGATACAAAAGGCACTTTATTGAAAAAGGTAGCTTCGAGCACAACTGGACAGAAGACAGAAACGTCCATGTGACAGGCGGCTGCCAACAAAATCCATGCGTTAGTAGGGGATATGATCACCCCTGACTGCGTTGCAGAATTTGCAACATGCTGAGGACGAGGTTGTCAAGGAGCTGTTGAGGCATCGAGGCTCATTCCTCTTGTAGCGCCAATCGCAGCTGCGTAATCGTTGCTGGCGGCTGGTGACGTGCTGCCAAGCGTCTCCCGACAAGGTCCCACACGTGTTCAATTGGATTTAGGTGCGGGAACCTTGCGGGCCAATCCATGCGTTGAATATCTTCACTCTCCAACAGCTCTGTGACAGCCACTATACGATGAGGTGTAGTGTTGTCGTCCATGAAGAGGAACTCAGGACCCACAGCACCTCTAAACAGACGCACGTGAGGCAGGAGAACCTCGGTATAATAGCGGACACCAGTGACTGAATCTCCATGGAAGATGTGGAGGTCAGTACGGCAACCAAGCATGATACTGCCCCAAACGAGAACTCCGCCACCTCCAAACCGATCCCTTTCGATGATGTTGGAGGTGTGACTGCGTGTTCCCTGCTCTCTCCAGATGTGTATACGTCCAGAATCGCTCGTCAAACTAAATCGGCTCTCATTCGTAAAGAGAACTTGACCCCATTGCTGATGTGTCCATTTCTTGTGTTCCTGGCACCACACAAACCACCGTCTTCGATGAGCAGGCTTCAATGGCACACAGCATACTGGTCGTCGTGCAAATAGACCACCTTTGTGCAGCCTCCTGACCATGGTAAAACGCAATAACGGACGTCCAGTTGTCTGTTGCATGTGCCTTGCGATTTCTCCCGCTGTTTGCCGTCTGTCTCTTCTCGCCTGTAGGACAATATACCGGTCGTCCGCCGCCGTGGTTGCTCGTGGGCGACCACTGCTAAACTCTCGGACAGCTATTCCTGTCGTTTGAAAAGATCTCCAAGCTCATGAAACGATGCTGTGAGCGATCCCGAACTCCTCGGCCAGACTAGTCACACTTCGACCTTCTTCCAACTTTCCAATGACGCGACCTCGGGTAAAGTCATCCAGATGTCGTCCACTGGATTGCCTGTTGGCCATATTGCACGGTGGCAGCAACTCAACGTCGTCCAAACCGATGTACACCGTGCAATAGCTTTCACCTAATTGCTGAGCGTACACTGCTCGTGTGCTTTATACCCTTCCGACACTCCCCTCCCTCACACCTTTACGTCATGCTGTATATATGCGCATGCCCCACCGTACCGGACCCTAGTCTATCTCCTGAGTGGTCTTTCGATCCGTTCTGCCTGCTCGTTCCGCTGTTATGCTAATTTCTCCTCTTCGTCCTTAATTTTTGCACACCAGTGTATATGGAAAGCTTCCAAATTATCAAGTTTGGTGGTTGAATCAGGCTTGTCGATTAGTTTTGCTTCTTCAAAGATTAATTTATGGTTCATTTCGTAACAGTGTTTAGCCACCGATGACTTCTTTAGGTCACAGTTCCGAATATCGGTCTTGTGCGCCTTAAATCGAAAACGCAAGGCTCAACGAGTGTGTCCTATAAACGAAGCGCCACATTCACATGGAATTTGATAAATTCCCCTCTAGTTTTTATCTTCAACATAGTCCTTTGATCTTAAGAAGTTCATTTTGTTTATGGGTTTAAGAATAACCTTAAAATGAAAGGTTTTGAATTTTTTTGAAATTTTGAAGTCCTACGTCACGGAAATGTGGAATAATGGCAAGATTCTCTCGTAATGATCGAATAATAGAAGTTAGCATGGAGATAGGCTTCAGTTTCCGGAGTTTCGTTAGAGACTTGTCTATAATGGAAGGGTTGTATTCTCGCTGTACTGCAATACGTTTAAAGAAATAAAGTTTCTTTTCCAAACTGTCTTTATCCGAACATATATGCAACGCGCGACATTTGCAACCGTAAAAAAAAGCGCTGAGTTTTTGTTGACAAGGGCGATTGGACTTCGCATACGGAGGTGAGAAAATAGCGAAAGGCTTCCGATAAATTGTAGTTGCGAGAGATCCATTTGAGCTGGTAACCAGGACGTCCAGGAATGGTAGGCATCCGTTATTTTCAGTTTCGTGGCTGAATTGAACGTGAGGATCAATGGAATTTATACGTTTGATGAATTTCAGAATTTTTTCCTTTCCATAGAACGAAAGTATCGTTTACATATCGTACCCATAATCAAATTTTAAAAGTGTAAGAGATATTTACCTAGTGGCATGAGGTCTGTATTAGGGATTAACCCTTTCTCACCATGCCTTGAGTCATGGAGCAGAAAGGACTAGAAGCGAGAGCTTATCACAAGTAACAAATTTATGGCGAGTACTGTTTAGATAAGAGGAGGAAAACGATTTGTTTTCCCTTAGCTTTCGTAAACCCTGGCCGCTATGTGAACATTTCTGTTCGGGGAGCGCAAGAAAATTTTGGACACCACTTGGTTCAGGTACAACGCCCACTTAAAGGTATGCTAACAAACCTTTTGATACATACCTCAAATTTAGCTTTCCTTTTCAGTTTTAGTTTCTTACGTAAATTTTGTTACTTCTCGGTTAGACAGTTTCCTACTGAACGGCACATTGCTTCCTCGAACTGCTTGTACACTTTAGCAACGCTGACAGTGAGTCAAGTAAAAATGAACGGCTACGTCTGTTGTGGTGAGGGTGTAGATGTGAAAAGCGTGGGTAGAGAGGAGACTAGATATATCGTAGAGATATGATTGCTTAAATTACAAGCGCTTACTTTACAATATCAGATAATTTACGATTGATGATTGTCTGCTAGCAGTAGCCCCGTTGGTTGTGGTGAGGGTGTAGAGGTGAAAAGCGTGGATAAAGAGGAGACTAGATATGAATGGCTACATCGGTTGTGGTGAGGGTGTAGAGGTGAAAAGCGTGGATAGAGAGGAGACTAGATATGAATGGCTACATCGGTTGTGGTGAGGGTGTAGAGGTGAAAAGCGTGGATAGAGAGGAGACTAGATATGATGGCTACATCGGTTGTTGTGAGGGTGTAGAGGTGAAAAGCGTGGATAGAGAGGAGACTAGATATGATGGCTACATCGGTTGTGGTGAGGGTGTAGAGGTGAAAAGCGTGGATAGAGAGGAGACTAGATATGATGGCTACATCGGTTGTGGTGAGGGTGTAGAGGTGAAAAGCGTGGATAGAGAGGATTCTAGATATGATGGCTACATGGGTTGTGGTGAGGGTGTAGAGGTGAAAAGCGTGGATAGAGAGGAGACTAGATATGAATGGCTACATCGGTTGTGGTGAGGGTGTAGAGGTGAAAAGCGTGAATAGAGAGGATACTAGATATATCGTAGAGATAAGATTGCTAAAATTATAATCGCTGACTTTACAATATCAGATAATTTACGATTGATGATTGTCTGCGAAGAAGAAGCGAATCTGTGGGTCCTACTTCATGTTCATGCCAGTTCACACAAATAAACAGGTGAATTTGTTACATAAAGCTTTCTGTTTCTTTTGATGTGTCCAACAGGTCTTTAGCTAAGGACATTAATTAACTACTATTTCAAAATAACAGAAACATTAACACCCTGTGGTTTTATGCTATAATAATAAACTTGGTTTAAAAATAATGCTAAGAAATTTAGAATTTATTTTAAGAAATTCTTGATTTAATTCAGTGTTAACGATATGTTAAGAAATTTGTTGATTTAATGCTACACCGAGGAAGAGTCTGCTTCAACACATGTTAACAAAACAATTTCCCTGCTTCTTGAAATTCCGCCAAAGTGGCATTGGTAGTAATTATCTGTAGGAGGTTGAGGTCTGCCTGATGTCACATAAGATAACCTATCGTGATAAAATCATAAGTCCTTTCTTCAGATCCCAAGGAAACACATTAGATGACTTAGCCCCATAAAGGCTCGATAAATGAAGATAAAAGGTATAAAAGGCTATTAAGGATAGACGTGTTACGAACATCACTGATAAAAAAAAAGTAAAGGTGGGTATCGATCCATTTCTCTTGTGGTTCTGATCAAGGAAATTCCACTACATGCTAGGGACTAGCTTTCGGTTTTAGGACATGTAATTAGAGAGCCACGGAAAATGTCTTCTCTTATAACGTCCTTCCCTGGCTCAGATTAATGTTTCTTATCTGGTTTGCTTCATTTTTGTGTGTTTCATGAAACCCATAATAAATCACTTCTGGAAATGTTCCGTTTCACTTAACAAGGAGATGGCTAATTTCAGAGGGCATGAACGATAATCAACTGCACAAAAAGAACAACCCTACTTGGGATCAGATTTGGGAGTGTTGGTAACTTATGTCGCCCAGATAACGCAAGATTAATATTTAAAGCAGAGGAAGCTAAAAATTCAAGAGAGTTCCTAAATTTAAGCTATTGGCTAGCTATCATAGGAACAATTAATAGAAAAAATGGAAGTTAGATGTGATGGCAGAATCTTAATGAAGATGCTCTGCTTTATTTCGATATATTTTTAAATATTTGGTGATCTTCGGCAAATATATTTCCGGAATAATAAATCCTTGGCTTTCCTCTAGGCGTTGATACAATAAATAAATTCTACCACACCTGATGATTGCGCAACTGAAAACCCCAAAGCGCAAATTCACTGCCGTAATTTTATTTATATTAATTAATTAATTAATTAATTACTCAATTTATTTATTGCTTTCTTTTATTTCAGGATTTAACTACCACTTTGAGAAGTCACTTGTCCATAACTTGAAGCAACTGGTTCTAGGTAGGGGCGGGAGCCAGTGTAGCAAGACACACCAAAACACCACTGATTTCTCATCAGAGAGCCAGTGCCGTAAAGCACACCATTCTTTCCACATCAGGAACTCAAACCGGTACCGTAAGACACACCACACATCACCAATTCCTCATTAGGGAGCCAGTGGCGCAAGACACGTCACAATAACACCCATTCCTTATCAGGGAGCCAGTGCTGTAAGGCACACCACAACGCTACTCATTTCTCATCAGAGAGCCAAAGCCGTAAGATATACCATCCACTCCTCATCAGGGAATCAGATCGGTGCCGTAAGAACACCACAACACCTTGCATTCCTCATCAGGGACTCGCAATGATGTCGTAGGACACACCACAACACCACGCATTCCTCATCAGGGAACCATGTTGTGTAAGACACACCAGAACAACATCCATTTCTCATCAGGAAGACAGAGCCGTAAGACATACCACAACATCATCAATTTCTCATCAGGGAGCTAATGCATCAAGACACACCACACCACCACCCATTCCTCATCAGGGATCCAGTGGCGCAAGACACATCACAACGACACCCATTCCTTATCAGGGAGCCAGTGCGGTAAGACACACAACAACGCTACTCATTTCCCATCAGAGAGCCAACGGCGTAAGATATACCATCCATTCCTCATCGAGGACTGAGATAGGTGCCGTAAGAACACCACAGCACCTTGCATTCCTCATCGGGGATTCACAATGATGCCGTAGGACACACCACAACACCGCGCATTCCTCATCAGGGAACCATGTTGTGTAAGACACATACAACAACACCCATTTCTCTTCAGGAAGACAGTGTCGTAAAACATACCACAGCATCCTCAATTTCTCATCAGGGATCCAATGCATCAAGACACACCACACCGCCACCCATTCCTCATCAGGGAGCCAGTGGTGGCGTACGTCACACCACAGTAACACCCATTCCTCACCAGAGAGCCAATGACGTAAGTCACTCCATAGCAACACCCGTTCCTCATCAGGGAACTAGCTGTTATTCTGCAGCGTCTTGTCACATCTGCAACGTATGAATCCATTCTTCGCAGCCCAGTGTTTGCAGGCATTGTTTCCTTTCCACCTTGCTTCCGTATCCCTTTCCTATCGGGCGCTCTAGCCCAAATCTCCTAGCTTCCTATTTCTAAGGGTTGTTTAAGACCTGGGGTCAAACACTCCCTTCCTAAAATCCTCTACGTATGATCTGATGATGATCTGGGTCTCGGTTTTGGTCACAGACAGTAGTCACTCTTGAATGACACTTCTGAGGAACACATCTCATTTGCGTATCCTTTAAAGAATGAAAATGCCTTATTTCTCATCTAAACGACAAAGTTTTATCTATGACTACTTTGATAAATGCAAAAGTGAAAAAAGATAGAAAAAAGCTCAGAACTGCAGTTCTGTCTCCCTCACGGTCAAGATTTCAGGAAGGCGCTGAAGAGCTTCATTCCACGATACACTTCGCCTCGAGCACCAAACCTCCCCCAGTTTCTGGCGTGACGTTACGTGACACTCAAGAGTGTGTGCGTGGACAACATTTGTCACTTGTTCCTATCCAGTGGGTTAGCGGGATTAACCCATCCCCATTATGCCTTGGGTCATGGAGCAGAGAATAAAGGACTAGAAAAGAAGCGCGCATATCATTAATGACTGACACAATACACAAAAAACTGGCACGATACACATAAATTCAATGCAATACACATATGCATTGAATTTGTGTTTAATTATCACAAATTCAACGCATATTACTATAGTTTCCTGTTTTATTGGACTTCATAATGATTCTCCGTCATCAGTTCTTTGAACGCCCACTAAGGCCTTAATAAAGCCCTGGTGCGCATGTGGCAGCCTTTTGCAAGCTCTGCCAAGCGAAGCAAAGACTGCTGTATTCTCTACAGAATACAAACAGAAATAGGTGGCGAGTGTTCATGCTTGTCAGAAGGAAGCAATGTAGTTTCTGCTTTCCTAAGTCTGTCGAATACAACAAGCTGTGAGATAAAAAGAAATGGCTGGATGCTCTCCATAGGAAGCGACAAATGATGTTTGAGGAAACAAAATTAGCCAAATAATTTACTCGTAATTTCCTCAAACACTTCCTTGGAGACGATCTTTATCGTAAATTCTTAATAATCATAAAAACCTTTCCATAAGATCTATAGCAGTAATCAGAATTTGTTGGTTCTATTATTCAGTTTGCTGTCAACCTTCGTTGAAAAACCATCTTGTTGATGTGCAAAAGCTTGGAAATTTTGAATACTATTTCCCACCAATAAATTCGGATTACTGGTATAAATTTTGAAGATAACAATCCGATTTTGGCGTAAATGTGACAAGGATGGTAAGTCAGATCTGACTTACCATCCTTGTCACATTTACGCCAAAATCGGATTGTTATCTTCAAAATTTGTATTATATGGCGTAATCCCGTATTTCTTACTGGTATAGTTTTACTATTTTAAGTACACTTGGTGTACAGTTCCTCGCTGTTAATTAAATTAAAACGTTTTCGTTGAACAGAAACTGGAAGAATTCATAATTTGATCTGAATGTTTACTCTCGACGAAACTACATACTTCTGACTATGCCAAAACAAAAACCCCATTAAGGAAACGACTCAAGAAACTGAATGTTTCAATACATGAGTTATTGGTTTTTATAGCACATGCACTAATGAAGAGAAGTTATCTCGTAATTTCAGAATGAATGGCAAACTGATAAAAAATTCTGCTAGATGCTAAAACTGTATTTCCATGGTGAAAATGGAAATGATTTAAACCATCAAGAAATTTCCTTTCCAGTAGCATCCGTTCTACTTTGGTGTGGAAACCAATTCGAACCTCAAATTTAATGTCAGGATCTGCTGATTAAGAATCTTGAATCGATACTGTGTTTACTGCGTCATGGACAGATTCCGTATCATGAAATGAAAATTTTAATCTGAGTCAAAATTATTCGAATCTATTTTGACATGCAAACACGTTTATATGAGTAAAACGCAAAAAAGCAAAGAAGCAGATCTTTATAACAAAACAGCAATCGGAATCGAATGCAATTTACTGAAATTCATTTCGTAATACAAACATATTTATATCCGTTAAATACACAAAAATACACGATTTTGAATTAATCAGTGACGGGCAGGCGTTTGAGACTGTGCTGCCAACTTTTTATTTACGTAAATGTTGCGTTCGCTTTATCAAACTGGACATTCTTTGTTATCTGGAAGAGAAGGAAGATCTTAATATAAACGAAAACTTGTATTATTTTGTCTCAACTAGCATTAAGCTTCTATTTAACTCTACTTGCCTCTTTCTCCTATAAACTGTTAACTTCAATCTTCAGTCTCATTCTATTTGCTTTTTTCTCCCACGAAAAGTTAGTGTTAAGCCTGTCTCATTCTACTTCTTTCTTCCAGAAACTGTTAGCGTTAAGCCTCAATCTCACTCTGTTTTCTTGTTTCTTCTAGAAATTGTTAGCGTTAAGCCTCAATCTCACTTTACTGGTAAGCCTCAATCTCACTTTACTGTTTTCTTTCTCGTAGGAATTGTTAGCTTTAAGCATCAATCTCACTCTATTTTCTGTTTTTTTCTAGAAACTATTAGCGTTAAGCCGTAATTTCGCTCTAGTTGCGTCTTTTTTTAGAAACTGTTAGTGTTAAGCTTCTATCTCGCTCTAGTTGCGTCGTTTTCCTAGCAGTTGTCAGTGCTAAGCTTCTATCTCACCCAACTTACTTCTCTCTCCTAGGAACTATTAACGTTAAACTTCTATTCGCACTTTACTTATTTCCTTCTCCTACGAACTATTTGTGTTAAATTTCTATTTCAATCTTCTAGCTTCTTTCTTCTAGGGATTCTTAGCGCCAAGTTTCTAACTATATTTGCTTCTTTTTGCCACGAACTGACACTGTTTAAATTACAATCTGCTTGCTTCTATTTCTTGGAACAATCTTTTGTTTTTTATAAATAATAACCCTATCTCAAATTTTGAAGATGTGAATCCGTTTTTTGGTGTAAATCTGACATGGATGGTAAGTCAGATAATACCCGAAAACTTGAAAATTTCATCGTACTGCAGTGGGAATCGAACGCGTCGTATAGCGATCGAGTTTGCTAACCACTACACCACCCAGCACGACCAAGTCTGGTTATATTAAAATTTATCGGAAACTTAAGACATGGTCGTTCTGGGTGGTGCAGTGGTTAGCATACTCGGGCGCTATCCGGGAGATGCGGTTTTGAGTCCCACTCCAGGACGATGAAATTTTCAAGTTTTCGGATATTATCTGACTTACCATCCATGTCATATTTACACCAAAAAACGGATTCACATCTTCAAAAATTTGTATTGTATGATGCATTCCCGTATTCCATTCATAACCCCTATCTCAGTTTATTTCCTTATTTCATGGGGGAATATCGTTCATTATTACAGATAAAAGTCTCAGTCTCATTGTACGTTTTCTTTTGTATTTTGTAATATACTTTGGGAGATAGATGGACCTTCATCCCAACCCACCCGGTGAGATATTTCGAAATACTTGAAGCTGCTCAACCGCACTTCGGCCGAAGTGACTTCTCAAGATCTTCATCTATAACACTTTGCCAGAGATCTTTGTATAACGGCTACCATAGTGCAATACAGGGTAGCCAGCATAGGCGCCAGCAGAATGTTTTCCAGAAAGGGCTACTTGACAATCCTTGAACCTCGATACAAGCGCCAATGCTGGCCATGGTACTCTTCAGATAAGAAGTAATTTTGTTTTCTTTTTTTGTTCAGCTTTTGTCTTTTATTTATTTGAGATGTTTGTGCTCACCTTCTAATTTTTCTTTTTCTGGTTTCCCCTTACGCCTTTTCTTCAGCTCAGTTTAATTGATGCTATTTTTTGTGAAGTTTTTAAGATAATTTTGAGCACTTTATTTTGAGGGGGGAGAGGGCTGTCCGTTTCCTCTATTTAATTTAATAAGTCCGATACCTTACCTTACAGTTAAAATATGCTGTATTACATTGCAGGTCAGCTTAATATCGTACATAAGAAGAATTTTAACTCAAAATGTGTTCACCTATGAAAGTTTTTCTCAGTGCGTTGAGTTTTTGACTTTCCTTTAATACTGAGTATTAAAAGAGAGCTGTGATCGCAAAAAATCCTGCATTGAAAAAAAAATTGTATTTCAAGACATAGAAATCAGGATCTTTGATAAGAGAACGTATAATCTCGACCCATTTCCCCCACGTCTTCTTTGCCAGTGTTCTTGAAACCTTGAAATCTATTTTAGGTGGTCAGGAAATGATATATTAAAGACGAAATTCCTTGTGATATAAATGGACTTTTTTTCGTTGTTTTCTGTTTATTTTGCAGCAGAAACGTCTTGACTGTTTCTAATCATCTTCCTGAACACCGCCTCTTTTCTTTTTCACAGAGATAAAAGTTTCAAAAAAGCAGATGTGTTTGAAAAACGTCTAACTTTTTTCCTACGAAATCACAGAAACACGTTTGTCAGATATACAGCTCTCACTGCCAACTTTTATTTAAGTTCATTTGTCGTCGCTACTCTTTCTTTCTTTCTTCCTTTCGTTCTGAGCTGCTAAACTGAACGCACGAATTCCGTAAACCGCAATTACTTTAAAGCAATTTTTTTATTTACTTTTTTTTTAATTATTTGATTTCCATTAAAAAAATTATTTCAGCACAAGTAACAGGAATGACTTAGAAATAATTCTTTTTCATACTACTGATCTTTTCTTTTATTCAAAAAAAAAAATGTGGAAACTAGCTAATATGCCATTTTTCAAAAAAGGAAATATTGAGAAAGATGACTTTTTATATAAACTTAACCGCTATTAAAAAAATTGAAAAGATATCGGTAACAAGTGGTGAAGAAAGAAAACCCAAGAAGTGGGATAAAAACACGTGAAAATGTGACTAATAAAAACGAAGTGAATGATCTGTGAAAGAATAATTCAAACAAATTTAAAAAACTCAAAATTTCAAGTCAAATTCTATTGATGTTGGTTTTATCCCACATCACTATCTTCAACTGCAGTAGCAGCATTTCTTCTACTCGTAAAACAATTTCCTGAGAAACCCGTCCTTCACTGTGCGAGAGATTTATCTTAATGAATTAGCTTCACTGACACTTCAATTGAATGAATTCCGCACTTATGTCGTGACCTATGACCCCACTTTACCCTGTTTCAATAGGGTTCGTCCCCAGGTGGTACCCTACTACATACTACAATTTCATCGAAATCGAACCATTTTTACGTGAGTTATCGTGCCGACAGACGGACGAACGGACAGACAAACGGAAAAAGCTGGAGCATATACGCTTCTTCAACCTACGGTTGGAAAGCGTAAAAAAAAAAGATCGTCTGCAAGCGGGTGACTCGGTTTATAAATGCTGCCGTTAATGGCCTGCCCTGAAGCATGAGAGAAGGGTGGAAGTTAGAGAGAGAGAGAAGGGCCCACATTCACATTGGAAAACTAAGGGAACTGACCCACTCCAATTGTTTTGCAGGAGGGGAGGATGTCGTAAAACTTCTATTTTTTCTAACAGCGGAAATTATTGAATCTTATCCTGCTGCTGTGTATGTTGTGAGATTTCCGAACGAGAAAGTCACCGCACAGCGATCGTGTCTGTTTTACATTAAATATTGAAGGCCCGGGCCCTGCCCGTTTTTCCAACTTAGAAATGAGCAAAGGCCTGACCCGGCCCGTGCCCGCGGTGCATCCTTATCTATATAATTATCAGCAGTAACCACTAGTGAACCAACGATGCATCATTGGGCTTGTCGTGGAAATAAACCTAAACCTGAAATCTCTCAAAAGATTAACTTTGCGCCTGATTTCCCATAGTCTGAAACAGGGTGGGAAATTAGAAAGTTTGCCATGCGCAAAATTGCGCCTGTGGCTAAACTTCTAGGCGCAAATCTTACAGTACCATGCACAGAATCTGTTTCTCGAGTTAAAAGCACATAACAGATATGCTCACATGCATTTAAAAGAAATTGGGAATTAAATAATTAAATATGGGGTATTTCGAGAATCCTCTTATATATCTGAAATTTGTCTTATGCAAATGAAACATTTTATGCATGGGGTGGGGGATAATGTTTCTAGATTTTTAAACCACATTTTATCAAAACTCACTGCAAACTTCAGTTCACAACTCTTATTTTACTAGTAAAACGTTCTTTATTTCCTCCATCCGATGTATAATAAATATCATAAACACCTAAATTAAATTGAAATTTGCTGTATTTTCATAATTCGGGGATTGAGGTCCACCATATTCAGCTCCTTGTACTTAAACTGCATGCATGAATTCACATATTTCTCAAATTCCACAGATTTGTCAGTTTAAAAAAAGAATGAAAAGGAGAAGAAAACCTTCAGCCGTCTACTGAGTTTTCTCATCAGCTACACTACACGAGTCACAGAAATTAACATTCTTAGTCCGTAAGTCAGAAATTACAACTAAGCTATAATTACCAAAAGTTATGCAAGTTTTTCCAGACACCTTTCTACGCATACGTGTGGCAAAACAAAGATTCATTAACCTTCCTATGGCTTTTGGGGTCCTTAAGATCTCAGCAGATCTCTGAGCTTCGATAACTCTGATGACTGTCGTATTTTTTATCGCCATTTCGTGAATTTTCAAGCAGTTATTTTAGTTTTACCGTAGATTTCTATTAACTTCACCAAGGAAAAGATAATATCAAAATAATTTCTAAACAAACAAAACAAGAAATGAACTTAAATTCGTAGTCGCGAATTTGCGCCTGTGTCCAAACTACTTGTCGCAGAACGAAAAATTACAGTCGCATATTGCGCCCTCTAATTTTTATCCGGTTCTGAAGTGACCTTAGTGCCAGGTATTAAATATTAAATGACTGACCCACACACTCTCCATTTTCCCGATTTCTTTGCGTCAGACTTTATAGTGCAAGCCTCATTCATTCACATTCTTTTCTCTACATTTTTTTTGTGTGTCGGACATTGGAAACCTCACCCACACATGCGCCATTCTCCCATATGAATTTTGTCCAAGCTTAAGCTTAGACCTAGTTTCCCTTAGCTTGAGGACAGCTACGTATGCAGACACTAAAGCGGCAGTGACGGGTTAAAGATCCCTGATAAGGAAGTTTCCAGAAGTTTGAATCACAGCAGGCATGGTGTAGAAGAAGAAAATGGAGGCGATTAAATTATTTTTTGTTGGGAGTACGCGTGTGTGTGTCCGGGGGGAGGGGTGTCTTTTCTTTGAGTCTGACTGCTTTACGCGCTCTCCGAGACACAGTGCCAGTCAGGGCTCACTATGGCAGCAATTGGTTTCGAACACGCAACCAACAGGTTGTTAGTCCGCTGCTGTAATCACTCTGATCGATACACGCAGCACCTCGCACGAAAGCCTGCAATTTCTTCGAAAAAATACTCTCACAGGGTGTTGCTCATAATCCTTTCAGCCTCTGGTAGGTAAACGGTGCTAAAGAAGACACCACGAACCCTCAATACTTTGAATGTGTACTCCTTGGGGATCAGCGAAATTGGTGTTTAATTGACTGTCACGTGAAAGTAGCTTTTCTGTCCCAGCAGATGATATGTGACCCATTAATTCATCCGTAGCAGTGGTTTAGCTGCTACACGCTCCTACATTGAAGAAGAACGGCTGGCAGAAGAGCATTTCCAGAGCACATCTGAATTCGGAACTTCTTTGTACATGCCCACAATCCAGGAGCCCCCCCCCTACTAGTCGGTTACAGTTATTTTTTCTTTTCTCTATCAGAGCTTCGCCCATCTCAATGACTCCTGGCCTGCTAAACTGCTCATATGTGTCCAAGGACATCCCATTAAATTTGCATCTAGTTTCATGAAGCAACATAACTATTTGCAAACTGTTTCAGGCGACATAGAACCGAACACGTAAGAATTGTCTCTTCTCTATCAGAGCTTCGTCCATCTCAATGACTCCTGGCCTGCTAAACTGCTCATCTGTGTCCAAGGACATCCCATGAAATTTGCATCTAGTTTCATGAAGCAACAACTATTCGCAAACTGTTTCAGGCGACATAGAACCGAACACGTAAGAATTGTCTCTTCTCTATCAGAGCTTCGTCCATCTCAATGACTCCTGGCCTGCTAAACTGCTCTTCTGTGTCCAAGAACATCCCATTAAATTTGCATCTAGTTTCATGAAGCAACATAACTATTTGCAAACTGTTTCAGGCGACATAGAACCGAACACGTAAGAATTGTGTCTTCTCTATCAGAGCTTCGTCCATCTCAATGACTCCTGGCCTGCTAAACTGCTCTTCTGTGTCCAAGAACATCCCATTAAATTTGCATCTAGTTTCATGAAGCAACAACTATTCGCAAACTGTTTCAGGCGACATAGAACCGAACACGTAAGAATTGTCTCTTCTCTATCAGAGCTTCGTCCATCTCAATGACTCCTGGCCTGCTAAACTGCTCTTCTGTGTCCAAGAACATCCCATTAAATTTGCATCTAGTTTCATGAAGCAACATAACTATTTGCAAACTGTTTCAGGCGACATAGAACCGAACACGTAAGAATTGTGTCTTCTCTATCAGAGCTTCGTCCATCTCAATGACTCCTGGCCTGCTAAACTGCTCATCTGTGTCCAAGGACATCCCATGAAATTTGCATCTAGTTTCATGAAGCAACAACTATTCGCAAACTGTTTCAGGCGACATAGAACCGAACACGTAAGAATTGTCTCTTCTCTATCAGAGCTTCGTCCATCTCAATGACTCCTGGCCTGCTAAACTGCTCTTCTGTGTCCAAGAACATCCCATTAAATTTGCATCTAGTTTCATGAAGCAACATAACTATTTGCAAACTGTTTCAGGCGACATAGAACCGAACACGTAAGAATTGTGTCTTCTCTATCAGAGCTTCGTCCATCTCAATGACTCCTGGCCTGCTAAACTGCTCTTCTGTGTCCAAGAACATCCCATTAAATTTGCATCTAGTTTCATGAAGCAACAACTATTCGCAAACTGTTTCAGGCGACATAGAACCGAACACGTAAGAATTGTCTCTTCTCTATCAGAGCTTCGTCCATCTCAATGACTCCTGGCCTGCTAAACTGCTCTTCTGTGTCCAAGAACATCCCATTAAATTTGCATCTAGTTTCATGAAGCAACATAACTATTTGCAAACTGTTTCAGGCGACATAGAACCGAACACGTAAGAATTGTGTCTTCTCTATCAGAGCTTCGTCCATCTCAATGACTCCTGGCCTGCTAAACTGCTCTTCTGTGTCCAAGAACATCCCATTAAATTTGCATCTAGTTTCATGAAGCAACATAACTATTTGCAAACTGTTTCAGGCGACATAGAACCGAACACGTAAGAATTGTGTCTTCTCTATCAGAGCTTCGTCCATCTCAATGACTCCTGGCCTGCTAAACTGCTCTTCTGTGTCCAAGAACATCCCATTAAATTTGCATCTAGTTTCATGAAGCAACAACTATTCGCAAACTGTTTCAGGCGACATAGAACCGAACACGTAAGAATTGTCTCTTCTCTATCAGAGCTTCGTCCATCTCAATGACTCCTGGCCTGCTAAACTGCTCTTCTGTGTCCAAGAACATCCCATTAAATTTGCATCTAGTTTCATGAAGCAACATAACTATTTGCAAACTGTTTCAGGCGACATAGAACCGAACACGTAAGAATTGTGTCTTCTCTATCAGAGCTTCGTCCATCTCAATGACTCCTGGCCTGCTAAACTGCTCTTCTGTGTCCAAGAACATCCCATTAAATTTGCATCTAGTTTCATGAAGCAACAACTATTCGCAAACTGTTTCAGGCGACATAGAACCGAACACGTAAGAATTGTGTCTTCTCTATCAGAGCTTCGTCCATCTCAATGACTCCTGGCCTGCTAAACTGCTCTTCTGTGTCCAAGAACATCCCATTAAATTTGCATCTAGTTTCATGAAGCAACATAACTATTTGCAAACTGTTTCAGGCGACATAGAACCGAACACGTAAGAATTGTCTCTTCTCTATCAGAGCTTCGTCCATCTCAATGACTCCTGGCCTGCTAAACTGCTCTTCTGTGTCCAAGAACATCCCATTAAATTTGCATCTAGTTTCATGAAGCAACAACTATTCGCAAACTGTTTCAGGCGACATAGAACCGAACACGTAAGAATTGTGTCTTCTCTATCAGAGCTTCGTCCATCTCAATGACTCCTGGCCTGCTAAACTGCTCTTCTGTGTCCAAGAACATCCCATTAAATTTGCATCTAGTTTCATGAAGCAACAACTATTCGCAAACTGTTTCAGGCGACATAGAACCGAACACGTAAGAATTGTCTCTTCTCTATCAGAGCTTCGTCCATCTCAATGACTCCTGGCCTGCTAAACTGCTCTTCTGTGTCCAAGAACATCCCATTAAATTTGCATCTAGTTTCATGAAGCAACATAACTATTTGCAAACTGTTTCAGGCGACATAGAACCGAACACGTAAGAATTGTGTCTTCTCTATCAGAGCTTCGTCCATCTCAATGACTCCTGGCCTGCTAAACTGCTCAT
Organism: Macrothele yani; assembly: GCA_039090855.1. Taxonomy (NCBI): domain Eukaryota; kingdom Metazoa; phylum Arthropoda; class Arachnida; order Araneae; family Macrothelidae; genus Macrothele; species Macrothele yani. Next base: position 147,150,776 of record CM077027.1, read on the forward strand.
CTGTGTCCAAGGACATCCCATGAAATTTGCATCTAGTTTCATGAAGCAACAACTATTCGCAAACTGTTTCAGGCGACATAGAACCGAACACGTAAGAATTGTCTCTTCTCTATCAGAGCTTCGTCCATCTCAATGACTCCTGGCCTGCTAAACTGCTCTTCTGTGTCCAAGAACATCCCATTAAATTTGCATCTAGTTTCATGAAGCAACATAACTATTTGCAAACTGTTTCAGGCGACATAGAACCGAACACGTAAGAATTGTGTCTTCTCTATCAGAGCTTCGTCCATCTCAATGACTCCTGGCCTGCTAAACTGCTCTTCTGTGTCCAAGAACATCCCATTAAATTTGCATCTAGTTTCATGAAGCAACAACTATTTGCAAACTGTTTCAGGCGACATAGAACCGAACACGTAAGAATTGTCTCTTCTCTATCAGAGCTTCGTCCATCTCAATGACTCCTGGCCTGCTAAACTGCTCTTCTGTGTCCAAGAACATCCCATTAAATTTGCATCTAGTTTCATGAAGCAACAACTATTCGCAAACTGTTTCAGGCGACATAGAACCGAACACGTAAGAATTGTGTCTTCTCTATCAGAGCTTCGTCCATCTCAATGACTCCTGGCCTGCTAAACTGCTCTTCTGTGTCCAAGAACATCCCATTAAATTTGCATCTAGTTTCATGAAGCAACAACTATTCGCAAACTGTTTCAGGCGACATAGAACCGAACACGTAAGAATTGTCTCTTCTCTATCAGAGCTTCGTCCATCTCAATGACTCCTGGCCTGCTAAACTGCTCTTCTGTGTCCAAGAACATCCCATTAAATTTGCATCTAGTTTCATGAAGCAACATAACTATTTGCAAACTGTTTCAGGCGACATAGAACCGAACACGTAAGAATTGTGTCTTCTCTATCAGAGCTTCGTCCATCTCAATGACTCCTGGCCTGCTAAACTGCTCTTCTGTGTCCAAGAACATCCCATTAAATTTGCATCTAGTTTCATGAAGCAACATAACTATTTGCAAACTGTTTCAGGCGACATAGAACCGAACACGTAAGAATTGTCTCTTCTCTATCAGAGCTTCGTCCATCTCAATGACTCCTGGCCTGCTAAACTGCTCTTCTGTGTCCAAGAACATCCCATTAAATTTGCATCTAGTTTCATGAAGCAACATAACTATTTGCAAACTGTTTCAGGCGACATAGAACCGAACACGTAAGAATTGTGTCTTCTCTATCAGAGCTTTGTCCATCTCAATGACTCCTGGCCTGCTAAACTGCTCTTCTGTGTCCAAGAACATCCCATTAAATTTGCATCTAGTTTCATGAAGCAACATAACTATTTGCAAACTGTTTCAGGCGACATAGAACCGAACACGTAAGAATTGTGTCTTCTCTATCAGAGCTTCGTCCATCTCAATTACTCCTGGCCTGCTAAACTGCTCTTCTGTGTCCAAGGACATCCCATGAAATTTGCATCTAGTTTCATGAAGCAACAACTATTCGCAAACTGTTTCAGGCGACATAGAACCGAACACGTAAGAATTGTCTCTTCTCTATCAGAGCTTCGTCCATCTCAATGACTCCTGGCCTGCTAAACAGCTCTTCTGTGTCCAAGGACATTACATTAAATTTGCATCTAGTTTCATGAAGCAACATAACTATTCGCAAACTGTTTCAGGCGACATAGAACCGAACACGTAAGAATTGTCTGGTAACGGCGTGTTCGATGCTGGTGTCCTCTACGAAGCAGAATGCAGTCGTTGGCGAAGAAATTCAAAAGTTCATTGGCTGCATCAACAGGCTGCGACATAAGCACGTGGCTACATCTAGTGGAGCCTCCGATAAAATTAAACATCGGGGCCAGAACCATGATTCAACCCACAAATTTTCTAATGTGTCCGTGTAACGCATTTCTGCCAAGTACGCAGATAAAAAGAGAAATCACAAAATAACAAACATGAATAATTTCGACTTAGATTCAGCTTTAACACTTCGGTAAAAAATCTAATTCAAAATACACTGACGGAAAAAAAATTCCCAACACCATGAAAAAATACTTGTAGAGGAATGAAATGGCGGCAATACATTTGTATAGGCATCATATTTAATCGATTAAGGTTTCAAGATCACAGCTTAATGTAAGCGCAAGAAAAGCCATTTTAAATGTGAAATGATGGTACATTAATAACCGGTGTAACAGCCAGAATGTTGAATGCAAGCACGCAAACGTTCATGCATTGTGTCGTACAGGTGCTGGATGTCAGTTTGTGGGATGGAGTTCCATGCCTGTTGCACTTGGTCGGTCAATACAGGGACGGTTAATGCTGGTTGGGGGTGACGCTGGAGTTGTCGTCCAATGATGTCCCATACATGCTCGATTGGTGAAAGATGTGGTGATCTAGCAGGCCACGGCAACATGTCGACACTCTGTAGAGCATGTTGGGTTACAACAGCGGTATGCGGACGATCGTTATCCTGTTGGAAAACACCCCCTGGAATGCTGTTCATGAATGGCAGCACAACAGGTGGAATCACCAGACCGACGTACAACTGTGCCGTCAAGGTTCGTGGGATAACCACGAGAGTGCTCCTGCTGTCATATAAAATTGCTCCCCAGACCATAACTCCAGGTGTAGGTCCAGTGTGTCTCGGTTGCAGACAGGTTGGTTGCAGGCGCTCACCTGGCCTCCTTCTAACCAACACACGGCCATCACTGGCACCCAGGCAGAACCGGCTTTCATCAGAAAACACAACAGATCTCCACTTCGTCTTCCAATGAGCTCTAGCTTGACACCACTGACGTCGCAAACGGCAGTGGTTTGGAGTAAGTGGAATGCACGCTACAGGGCCTCTGGCTCGGAGCTGTCCTTCAAGTAACCAATTTGTAACAGTTCGTTGTGTCACTGTGGTGACAACTGCAGCTGGAATTGCTGCCGCAGACGCGGTACGATGCGCCACTGCCATACGCCGTACACGGCGGTCTTCCCTCTCAGTAGTGCCACGTGGCCGGCCGGAACCCGGTCTTCTTGAGGCGTACCTTCCCTTGACCATCGCTGCCAACAGTCATGCACAGTGGCTACATTCCTGCCAAGTCGTTCTGCAATATTGCGGAAAGAAAATCCACCTTCTCGTAGCCCTATTACACGACCTCGTTCAAACTCCGTGAGCTGTTGATAATGGCTTCTTCGTCTTCTTAAAGGTATTCTTGACTAACATCAACACCCTACGTCGAATCTCAACGATAACTAACGCTCACGAACGTTACAGCGCATATTTACAGCAAACCTGCTTTGCATGTTCCGAGGGGCGCTACTAGCGCCACACGTATGCGCCGAGCTCGAAATTTGCATAGACGTCATCTTACAGATGTACTCTCGCCGCTTACCAACTGTTGTTTATCTAACACAACCCTTTCTTGGTGTTGGGATTTTTTTCCGTCAGTGTAGAACGCACAATTTTTTCAGAGATACAAATGACGTTACCAAGCGCTTTAGTATAAAACGTCTATTTAAATGCACTTTCAATATTCACAAGAATGGCATCGGATTCTTGGGTGTAGCAGTCATGTTGTCTGAATCCATTTCATGAGAAGATAAGAAGTTTTCAAAACGGATTTATGTGAAACGAGAAAATGGGAGGGGATGCACTTTGGCCGATTTACTGAAAACTCCTGATTACTTAAAATTTACAATGTCTACAATTCTTCATAATGAATGGAACCAGTGACAAAAAGACATTTTTCGACCGGATTTTTAGAATCGATAAAATATTTACAAAGAGAAAGTTGCATGTGCCTTTTGGTGACAAATGCAACAAAGGCACACGCAACTTTCAGTTAAAATAGTAAAGATATGAAGGAGAACGTTTATCAGTTAAAATAGTAAAGATATGAAGGAGAACGTAATATAACTTATCGTACTCTAATGGGAACTCTGATTTATTTGATGAAAGAAACCGGAGAAAAATGTTCTTCATTCTCAAAAGTGTCCAACCAAAAATGGATTTTTAGATTTGGAAAAACTCTTGCAAATAGAAATATTCACTGCCATCTAGTGGAAAAACTGTGCGTTATAAAAAGGAGGAAATATGCTTAAAATATTCTTCACAGCGGAAGCAACAGGACGGGCGTTTTTTTAAAACACTTGTTTTAGAAGCAAAGACACCAAGGAAGCAGAGTTTAACTTTCTTGCGGTGTTCGGATCTTTTTTTGGCCTGAACAGGCTTTTTCTTCCACCCCTGCTCTCACATGGTTTAATTTTTTTATTGGAGGTTTAACGACCACCGTGAGCAACTCAACAGATCACCGTGAGCAATCCTCCCGATTCAAACCCGGACCATCAAACTCGGACCCATCTCGAACGAATGATTAGGCTCCTGATCATTCGTCCAAGATGGGACCGATTCGAACCCGGACCCATCTCTGACGAATGATCAGGAGCCATCGTTTATACCACTGCGCCACCGGGGTGGTACATAGTTTTCTCAGTGTGCTCAGTTCTTTCTGACTTTGTCTGTTTTAATGATTTTTTCATCATCGTCATCATCAACAATTATTTATCAATCCACTGCTAGTTGAAGGTCACCTCAAGTTTCTTCCACAAAGGTCTATCTTCGGCCAATCTTCTCCATGTAACTCCCGCATGCTTTCGAACTTCATCCTCGCGCAGCTCTTTTCGAGGAACTTTCATCTCCTAGAACATTGTCTTTCACTTTCTTGTTTATTATAAATCCAACACCACTAGTTCTGCCAGTATCTGTCCAACGATAGAAGAGATGTCCACTTTTCAGTTCAATGAGATTTTCTCCCTTAATGCTTACTCTACTTAGCCCGACGATATCCCACTTGATCCTTTGTAGTTTCTCCTCCAATTCAAGGAGCGTTGAATCAGAAGATTAGCATCGTCCATTAAACGTAGCCAAGGTCAGCATCGGATGGCAGCTTAATCCGGTCTTCCGGTGATTCTTAGCACCCTCTGCCTTCACGTCGCACTGGCCGCTGTCTTGGCCAGATACATTCCAGCTGCCGGTGACTCAGAGCAAAGATGTAAGCTATGAAATCATCTTTTGGGGAGGGAATGGGGGGCAGGTTGGTAATAACTCTCTACGCTGTCCAAGCGTGTTGGTGAATGTGGAATAGTATTTCCTCTTATCCCGATAGTACACTTATATCGCTATTTGTTGGTCGTCAGATCCCTTTTAGTGGGAACAGGATGCGCCACGAGAACGCAGGTTGGCATTTGTCGAGGAAAAGCTATATGTTTGCACATCACCTGACCTTGCATCCCCGCTTATTTAAACACGATAAAATGACCAAAACTTTCTTAAAATAGTTCAGTGGCAATGAAAATATGTACACTATCTACCAACAAACAATTCGACACCTGTTATAGCAAAGGAAAACGAAGTTCATTCACCTTCATTACTTGGTGGAGCCTCCACGAGCGGCGATTACAGCTGCGACCCTCCGGGGCATACTCTCAACCAGGCGTTGTACGACGGCTAGTGGTATTTTGTTCCACTCGGCTTGGAGAAGACACGTCAGTTCCTTCGTCGATTTCGGACGGTGAGGGCATCCCTTAAGTAGACGCTCCAACTCGTCCCAGAGGTGCTCGATAGTGTTAAGGTCCGGGCTCTGCGCAGGCCAGTCCATTGGATTAACCCCATTTTCACTATACCAAGCCATGGTGGACCTCGCAACATGACAGGTGGCATTGTCATCCTGAAAGTAACATGGGTTAACCCCGTAAAACTGCCACAACGTAGGAAGCGCATGGTCATCCAAAATGGTGCAGTAGGTCTCGGCGTTGAGTCTACCAGGAATTGCGACCATGGGTCCCGTGCCATGCCAGCAGAAACACCCCCATAGCATACTTACACCGCAGCCGAACTTCTCAGTTGGCACAATACATTCCACCAAGAGGCGTTCTCCAGGCAGACGCCAAACCCGCACCCTGCCATCCGAACGGTAGAGGGTGAACCTTGATTCGTAGCTCCAGAGAGCCTGTTTCCACTGTTCAACGGTCCACTGTCGATGTTCTGTGCACCACGTTAGCCGAGAAGCGCTATTGGACTTTGTGATCAAAGTCTTGTAGGCGGCAGAACGTCCATGATAACTGAGCAGATGGGCTTCCTTACGGATGGTATTCATTGCAAGAACACTTCCGGATGCCTGTTGAAACTTCTCGTGGATATGGCCCATCGATTTGGTGCGGTTCTTCGAATTTCTCTATCCAGCACCCGTCGGTCTCTAACTTCCAGTTTTGTGGGTCTGCCGGGTCGGACCACATTCCGACAGTCACCTCTCATCTTCCACTTGCCAATCACGTAGGCCACTATCGATTTTGGGTACTTCAACTCGCTGGATATGTCACGTATGGATCGGCCATTTCTGTGATACCCGACGATTACACCTTTCTCGAAATCAGAGAGCTCCGAACTGCGTGGCATCTTGCACGCGACTGGTTGCGTTGTTGTTTCCCACACGATATTTAACAGTGGCGGCCGTGACGTGTATCAGGACCGCAGATATCGTCGATTGCAGGGGTGTCCAATTACTTGTTGGTAGATAGTGTAGTTCAGTGGCAATGAAAATATATAGCAACACACAATGTGTTAAGGCCACTGTTGCCCCCCTTGTTAATTATGTATTTTTAAACGGGAATGTCAGTTTCTTTCATCAGATACTCAATACAGTTTTATAAATTTATTGGTGCAATATTTGTTTGTGCGTTAGTATAAAGCAGTTCACCCTGAAACTGATTTGAGGTGTAGCCAACATCTCCAGAAAATGTATGTAAACATGTCAAGTTTTAATCGTTGTGTTACACTGAGTTTAAACACTGAAGAAATATTGTAACATTCGTGAATATACTTTTCAGAGCGTGAATGGGCCATTTTTGATCCGAACGCAATATGCGTAGGTACGAAAAGAACACAGTAGGAGAGTAAAACATATCCATCCCCTTCCGTGCGGGAACACTTTGCATTATTAAAAAATGATAATTTCTGCAGTTTTTACATTATGCAAGGTGCATAAGGAATTGTTTTTAATCCATTTTGATTATCTGTGATACACTTGCAAACAGAAATGCATACTTATGCTACCTAGCGGTAGAACTACGCATTAAATAATTTAAAACAGTTACCCGTAATGAATGGTGTTTTATGTAAAAAAAAAAAATGCAGATCGAAATTTCATAGAAAGGGTTACTGAGAAAAGTAGAATTAAATTTACATTTCATAGCGAGAAACCATGCATTACATTAACAAGTTTGTAAAATCATGCAATGCATTGATTATAATACGCTTTCCAACATACCAGAAATCATTACTCAAGTTATGAGGATAATGGCTGTGGAATAAATCTCGGTCATGTGCCCTAGCCCTTGATCCCATATCGATGATATTCAACAGAACCGGTTCGGTATACCTCCAAAATAACATGATAAAGTTTTGTCGCAATCGAAGCATTTTACGTAAGTTATGATGCACAAGGGCTATGGAATAGATCCCGCTCCTGTGTCCTAACCTTTGACCCTATTTCGCCCATTTGCAATAGAATTCGTCCCCAGGCAGACCCCTACAACATACTAAGATTTCATTCAAATCGAAGCATTTTTACGTAAGTTATGACGCATAATGGCGATGGAGGTGATTCCGCTCCTATGTCCTGACCTTTGACCCCATTTCCAATAGGATTTATGGCCAGATGGTCCCCTACCACATACTAAAATTTCATCGAAATCGAACCTTTTTTACGTTAGTTATGACGCATAATAGCAGTGGAATGGATCCCGCTCCTATGTACTGACCTTTCACCCCATTTCGTTCACTTTAAATAAGGTTCCTTCCCAGGTGATATCCTACCAGATACTAACATTTAATGGAAATCGAATTACTGTTACGCGAGTTATCGTGCGGACGGACATACGCACACAGCGCGGGACGTAATGAAGCAGATGGGAATCGCGACCATCTGCTCGCAGAAGTATGACGTCATAAAACTTTAATAGGATCCACACACAACGCGTGACATAATGAGACAGATGGCGTGACAGCGCGCCAACATTCTCAAACGCGAAATTGTGACGTCATAAAATTTCTTAGCATTGAAAACAGTAATGGAACGACGCCATGACACTAAAAACGTTATAATTCGGGGTGGTTATTTAACCCACTAAACGAATTCTCCTAAAGTCGAGATCAAGCTAAATCGATTTCTAGTACCAGAAAACGGTACAGTAGGTTAACGACTTTCATCAAAATTCTTAGAGCCGTTTTCAAAATAAAATGTACATACATACATACAAGAATTGCTACTTTAAGGTGGACGTCAAGTAATTTTGCTTCCTATACTTCCAATGGAAAAACTTCTGTACACATTTTCTTCAGAATTAATGCGTTCCCAAGAACAAAAATTTTAACATCGATTAAAATAGCTTCATTTCATAACTTGGAATACTTAATATTTTCTAAACCATAACCGTAATAATATTTTCTAAACCATAACCGTAATTATGCAATCCAACATTTATTTGTCTACTGACGTTATCAAAGTACAAGTCGCGCCATCTTTTTTCTGGTTTCAACACCACCAAAGGAAACGTTATTGTTTTTAATGTAATTATGCTTATGTTTTAGAAAATGTTAAGTATTCCAAGTTATAGTATGAAGTTATTATAATCGATGTTCAAATTTCCATCCTTGGGAACACACTAATTGCGAAGGAAATGTGTACAAAAGGTTTTCCATTGAAAATATAGGAAGCAAAATTACTTGACGTCCACCTTAATAGTGTGAGATAAGGGTGATGGAATGGATCCCGATCCTACGTCCTGACCTTTGACTCCATTTGTCCCATTTTCAGTAGGGTTCCTCTCCAGGTGGTCCCCTACGACATACTAAAATTTCTTCGAAATGGAACCATTTTTTACGTACCTTATGACGCATAAGGGCAGTGGAATGCATCCCGCTCCTATGTCCTGACCTTTGACTCCACCCATTTTCAATAGCGTTCGTCCCCAGGTCGTCCCCTAGCACATACTAAACTTTCATTGAAATCGAACCATATTCACGTAAGTTATGACGCATAAGGACAATTGAATGGATCCCGCTCTTATGGCGTGACCTTTGACCCCACTTCACCCATTTTTAATAGGGTTCGTCCCCTGGTGGTCGCCTACCGCATACTAAAATTTCATCGAAATCGAACCATTTTTACGTGAGTTATCGTGCCGACAGACGGACGGACGGAAAAAGCTGGAGCATATACGCTTCTTCAACCTACGGTTGGAATGTGTAAAAAAGCAATATTCGCAAAATGTTTCCAGTGTAAAAACTTAGCGATTAACATTTTGTACCCTCTTTTACACAAAGAAGGTACAAAATGCTAATCGTTAAGTCATCAAAAGTAATTTAGCTCATGTATATTCCGATAAATAGCTAACATAATATTTATAATAGCTGATATAATATTTTAATTACAGTTTATTAATCCTAGTCAATCATTAAGGATAAGGAAACTTCAAGGAAAAAAGTTCGAATTATTGAAAAACCTTGCTTTTAAGATATGCGGGGTTTACAAATTCAATAAAAATGTTCTGCACTTTGTTTGAAACCCAGTAAAAGGAGATTATGTCAGTAGCATATAACATTAATGTAACGTCTTTTAAAAATGTAGTAATGCCACCCTTTCATCCTAATGTTTTCCTGAGAACAAAAAAAAATCCGTCTGCGAGAAGCTTTTCTTAACACAGGTAGGCGGATACATTAGGCTAGCTAGTTAAATGTGCAGAAAGGATGAGATTTATTTTTTAAGAAAGACTTCATACCAATGGCACTTTTAAGTTCTCATCAGAAGGATGCACGAAGAGGACCGAACACGTAGAAGATTAAGATAAGAGTGGATATGATATGGCGACAGAAGAAGAAGTAACAGCAGCAGCAGCTCGAAAGGGAAAATCTTTTTAAGTGTAGCAGGAAGAGAACCAGAGAAAAAAGTAAAGGCAGCGAAAAACTGTCTCGATATCCTAATTAAATTGAGCCATTCTGTCCAGGAATTCCAAAAGCATTTTTACGCTCTAAAGAAATGGCAAGCATTTGCTTTTGTTTCGAGCACATTATTTTCACATTTTTTTTATCAGATTTCTCTCCTAAAAGTAGCACCGCCTCGTTAGCATTTCTCGCTAGCTTATGAAGAAACGCGTTGTTTTTGTAAAGTACTATAGCGTTTAAACTTTAAATACACAGTAATTTAACGTGATTATTTAATAAACTAAATATTCCACAAAAATTTGAGTTTATTGCTACGAAATTAAAAGATATTACTTATTAGTCAAGTTTTCAGGTAGTAACCATTACTCATTCTCAGCACAACAGTAGGTGTTGCCATTCAAGGGACAAATTACAACCTTTCAGATCATTAAATGTTGTACCTCTTCTCTATATTTCCAGTCCTGCTAATTTTCTTTTGAAAATGTGCTGTTGGTGTGTCAGAAACTCTACAGAGTCCCAAATCACTTTATTTCCTGTATTTTGTATATGTCTGTCTATAAATTGATTTGGGACTTTGGCACAATAGCAATACTTTTTCAAACGAAAATTTGCAGGACTGGAAGTAGAGAGAAGAGGTGCGACATTTACTGATCTGACAAGTTGTAATTTGTCTTTTGAATGGCAACACCTACGGTAGTATCGAGGAAGAGTAACGGTACTACCCGAAAATTTGACTAATAAGTAATATCCTTTCTTAAAATCATCCAAACACGTAGCGCCAGTGAATAAACAAAGATATCGCTCTTTCCACGTTTATCAACGCACAGCAACCGAAAAATTGTTATTCGGTCGCCGCCGGGGAATGTTGTTTAATTAATATCCTATAGTAAAAACCAAAATTTTTGTGAAATTAGCCATATCCCCAATTATTACGTGGTTGTTTATGTATCTGTGTTAATGTTCGTTGGGATCTTCGTTGAACATATACAGGGTGTTCTGCTTAGACGTATAATAAAAGGAAGTATAATAAATTCTGAACTTACCACAATTTCTAAGCACACGGTGCTCCAGATACACAAACTGACATTTTTTTTAACAAGTCTAATAAACTTCAATATGAACTCCATTGGTGGCAAAGCAACCGGTATTCTACCTCAGCACGCGTGTTGAGAAGCATTTGTTGTGCCATGTTGTTGATCGCAGCACAAATTCTGTCGCGTAAGTCTTCCAGATTACGAACCGGTGTAGCGTACGGTCTAGTTCATTTCTTCGACAACTCATTTCGTCGAAGCCACTTCGTCGATAGGTTCATTTCGTCGACGCCACTTCGTCGACAGGTTCATTTTGTCGACAACTCATTTCGTCGACAGGTTCATTTGTCGACAACTCAATTCGTCGACGCCACTTCATCGACAGGTTCATTTCGTCGACAACTCATTTCGTCGACGCCATTTCGTCGACAGGTTCATTTCGTCGACAACTCATTTCGTCGAAGCCACTTCGTCGACAGGTTCATTTCGTCGACGCCACTTCGTCGACAGGTTCATTTCATCGACACTATATGTGCGAACATTCGATTCCTCAAAATTTTCGTAAAATCTACAGTTTCCAATTTAGGACCACCAAATTTGGTATACTATCTCATTGTACTTCTTACACCAACTTAGACCATAGACGGAAGGAGTAGGGGCCCGGGGTCAAGGGGCCCCCATACATAATTTTCGTTGAATCTAGAGTTTTCGATTTAGAACCACCAAATTTGGATACTATCTCATGGTACTCTAACTTAGACCGTACGCGGTTTTGCGAAGGGGTCTGGTCCGGGGTAAAGGGTGCTCCCATACAAAATTTTCTCAAACATTTTCATTTTTTACTTAAGAACTGCAACACAATTCTGCACTCTAATACCCTATCTGCGAGCTAAGTTAGAGTACCATGAGATAGTATACCAAATTTGGTAGTTCTAAATTGAGAACTGTAGATTTTACGAAAATTTTGTATGGGGGCCCCTTGACCCCGGGCCCCGACCCCTTTCCTCCTTCGGTCTAAGTTGGTGTAAGGGTACAATGAGATAGTATACCAAATTTGGAGGTTCTAAATTGAAAACTGGTAATTTTACGAAAACATTGTATGGGGCCCCTTGATCCCGGGCCCTGACCATTTCCAAAAACCGTGTACAGTCTAGTATAAAAAATTTGGTGGTTCTAAATTGAAAACTGTAGATTTTACAAAAATGTTATATGGGAGCCCCTTGGTCACAGGCCCCGACCTCTTCCAAAAACCGGGTACCGTCTAAATTAGAGTACCATGACATAGTATACCAAATTTGATGGTTCTAAATTGAAAACTAAATTTTACGAAAATGTTCTGTGGGGACCCTTGACCCCTGGCCCCGACCTCTTCCGTCTACGGTCTAAGTTGGTGTAAGAGTTCCATGAGATAGTGTACCAAATTTGGTGGTTCTAAATTGAAAACTGTAGATTTTGCAAAAATGTTATACGGCCCCACTTTACATAGAGCCCCGACCCGTTCCAAAAACCGTGTACTGTCTAAGTTAGAGTACCATGAGATAGTATACAAAATTTGGTGGTTCTAAATTGAAAACTGTAGATTTTACGAAAATGTTATATGGGGCCCCTTTCACGCCGGGCCCGACCTCTTCCAAAAACCGTCTACGATCTGAGTAACAGTACCATGAGATAGTATACCAAATTTGGTGGTTCTGAACTTATTTTCGGTTTTTTAGGAATCGACTCTTTGCATATACTGTATAGTGTCGACGAAATGAGTTGTCGACGAAGTGAAACAGACCCGTAGCGTAAACCGGGTTCTCAACAAACCCCCACAGGAAAACGTCAGGTGGAGTTAGGTCTGGTGTTCTGGGGAAATCATGCAATGAACGTTGATCCTCTCCCAAGCCATCCTGTAGTGAAGTGGTCATCCGAGAATGTGCAGATATCATTGGCAAAGTGCGAGGAAGCCCCATCTTTTTGAAAAACTGTTCCTTCAGGCAGTTGAGACACAGCGTATCCTGTAACCAGAGCCGGGTTTAGACATTTCGAGCCCGCAGCGCAATTTGAAGAGGCTGCCTTTATTAGCGATAGCAAATTGGCTGGAATACGGGTCCGAGTGTGATAAAATAATCATCTTAGTAGCATGATAGCAATTTTAAACTACTTTATTTCGCGCTTTCGTTTTCAAATAAGGGTCGACTATGTTTTCATAATTCAGAGAATTTGTTGAATCTAATATATGGAATTTTTACCCTGCCAAACAAGCATCTAGAATGTTGCAGCGTCGTATTCACTTTGAAAAGAAAGTATGCGAGTTGTCCACAAAGTAGAAATATCTCACTGCATTTGGACAGGAATTGGATGCCAAACTTCCAGTTAAGTTTAGCGAGTGACTTGCACAAGGAATGTAAAATTCAGTGGGACTATGGCTTCTTATTCTGGTCTGTAGCCAGAATAAGAAGCCATAATCATATTGTAAAAATATTGCCTGACAAACATATGTTGCCTGACATATTTTCCTGACACAAGCATATTTGCCTGACAGATTTGCTGCGTTGTCGTAAGCTTGTCCCCTACACTTTTTGATGTCAAAAGATAAATTGTCTATTTCCTTTAGTATACTTTTTTCTAAGTGTGTGGCCTTACGCTCGTCGATTGCATCAGGTCCAAAATATCTTTCTTTGACTTCTCCATTTGCCGCGACATATCTTAAAGAAGTCAATCCACGTACGATATGTTCGGTGTCTTATCTATTACAATCAAAAGGTATGTGGAATCTTACATTTCTTCAGCAATTTGATTTCTTAATTTGTCTCCCATTACGTGAATGGTCTCGTCACAGGTATGATGCGACAAATAATTAGTTTTTCCTTGTCAACAATTTCCGAGCGTTTGTAAATGACGCCTCAAAAAATCATCAAATTCACTCAGATATTCTAAGCAGGTAAAGAAGTTTCCCTTTCTTTCAGACGAAGTACTACACTGGTGTGCAAAAATTAAGGACGAAGAGGAGAAATTAGCATAACAGCCGAACGAGCAGGCAGAACGGACCGAAAGACCATTCAGGAGATAGACTAGGGTCCGGTATGGTAGGGCATGCGCATATATGCAGCATGACGTAAAGGGGAGTGTCAGAATGGTACTGTATAAAGCACACGGGCGGTGTACACTCAGCGATTCGGTGAAAGCTATTGCACGGTGTACATCGGTTTGAACGACGTCGAGTTGCTGCCACCGTGTGATATGGCCAACAGGCGATCCAGTAGACGACATCTGAATGACTTTACCCGAGGTCGCATCATTGGGAAGTTGGAAGAAGGTCGAAGTGTGACTAGTGTGGCCGAGGAGTTCGGGATCGCTCACAGCATCGTTTCATGAGCTTGGAGAGCATTTCAAACGACAGGAATAGCTGTCCGAGAGTTTAGCAGTGGTCGCCCACGAGCTACCACGGCGGTGGACGCCCGGCATATTGTCCTACAGGCGAGAAGAGACAGACGGAAGACAGCGGAAGAAATCGCAAGGCACGTGCAACAGACAACTGGACGTCCGTTATCGCGTTTTACCGTGGCCAGGAGGCTGCACAAAGGTGGTCTATTTGCACGACAACCAGTACGGCGTTTGCCATTAACGTCTGCTAATCGAAGACGGCGGTTTCTGTGGAGCCAGGAACACAAGAATTGGACACATCAGCAATGAGGTCGAGTTATCTTTACGGATGAGAGCCGATTTAGTCTGACGAGCGATTCTGGACGTATACACATCTGGAGAGAGCAGGGAACACACAATCACACCTCCAATATCATCGAAAAGGACCGGTTTGGAGGTGGCGGAGTTCTTGTTTGTAACGGTGTCATGCTTGGTAGCCGTACGGACCTCCACATCTTCCAAGAAGGTTCAGTCACTGGTGTCCACTATTGCACCGAGGTTTTCCAGCCTCAGGTGCGTCTGTTTAGAGGTGCTGTGGGTCCTGAGTTCTTCTTCATGGACGACAACGCTACACCTCATCGTACAGTGGCTGTCGCAGAGCTGTTGGAGAGTGAAGATATTCAACGCATGGATTGGCCCGCAAGGTTTCCGGACCTAAATCCAATGGAACACGTGTGGGACCTTCTCGGGAGACGCTTGGCAGCACGTCACCAACCGCCAGCAACGATTCCGCAGCTGCATTTGGCGTTACAAGAGGAATGGGCCGCGATGCCTCAACAGCTCCTTGACAGCCTCGTCCTCAGCATGGGCAGACGTTGTAAATCCTGCAACGCAGTCAGGGGTGATCATACCCTTTACTAAAGCGTGGATTTTTCTTGGCAGCCGCCCATCACATGGACGTTTCTATCTTCTGTCCAGTTGTGCTCGAAGCTACCTTTTCAATAAAGTGCCTTTGTATCCTTTGGATTCCTTGTTTGGACGGTTTTGCTCACTTGTCCCATATTCTTACATCTTGGGGATCTTATGGTATGATTTGAGTCGATGTGGAGCACTTCTGTACAACGTTACATTCGAAAAAACGTCTGGTTCTTAATTTTTGCACGCCAGTGTATATTGATTTGCCTGTGTCCGAGAAAATTAGCCACTCCCATTTTTATTTGGTTCCATTACTTTTGATGAAACAGAAGTGCGATTCATTAAAGCATCTACAGTATTCCCCGTCGCGATCTTTATACACGACTTTCAAACATTCAGTATTGCCGACATTTTGCGGATTATTAGTTAAATAAGACTCAATCATTTTGTAATTTAAACCTATACCATTTGGCTATAATGCAATATCATTTGTATCTGCGCTCGTACTTGCAGTATGGGATTCGATGCTTAGATTACTACTTAAATCCATTTTCTCTTGGATTCGAAAATGCTGTCCAGGCCTAAATTGTTTCTACATTTTCTCTTTGGTAATCCAGTTTGTTTTCTTCACTGCCTTCCTTAAGTCCTTGCACTCGTAATAAATCCACCTCCATTACTATTAACTCCGCTTTTCTCTCTTCCTGGTGAGGATGCATAGATCGACGCCAAAACCGACTCGATAGAGTTTTCTTGGGCTTGATGAGCTTTTACTTTTGTTTACATTTACGTTTCGACGCTTCAAATATTTTTTCATCATTTTGGTTACAAAATACAAATCAACGTCACCAAGCGAAACACAACACAAACTAGGTACGCAACGAACACAAACTGGGATGATGGGATCGCATAGTCGAGTTGATTAAAAAACGCTGTGAGAGGGGCTGTGGGTCATGCCATGGTAGCCAATCACTACGGCGAATTTTCTCTAATACCAGCCGCGCGATATAGAATACTGTAATTCGGAAATAATCTTTACTTCGCGAACCGGGAGCCCACCGCTGACATTATGAGAAGGGGATTCGTGAAGCACACACATTTGAACTTCATATTGAGGCCCTCAGCTAGCGCTTATTGCGTCTAATGGGAAATCCGGCACTCCTTGTAACATGTTTAGGTATGTTAGTGCAGTTACCGTGGCTTCCGCAAAGATAAAGTGACCGATGACTTTGGAACTCAGAAGCCAGGGTAAAAGAATCAGTAGCAACTGCTTAACGAACTCTGCTTTTATTTTTTCACTAACGAAAAGATCAAGTCGACATCTACACAATTCAATGCCAGAATATAGTCTCGCTAGTTTCAACACTACAAAGGCCGTTCCAAAAAAACTGACAGTAATTTCTTTCGAGTTGGCAACAGTGTGAAGAGGAAAAATTACCGCTCTGAGGAAGTATCTAACGGCAAAAGTTATTAGCCGTGGAAGACGATTCTGGTTTTGTTATTGCGCAGTTGTTTAAGGTACGTCTGCATTTCGTCATACAGCTACGGAGGTGAGTGATTGAGAGTTACTTAAGAAGTGAAATGCATTGTGCGATAAAATTCTGCAATCGTTTGGGTTCAAGAGCCCCCAGAAACACTGGATTTAACGAAAAGAAGCTTACAAAGATAAATGTTTGGGTGAGTCAACGATTTTTACATGGCACCAAGATTTCAAAAAAGGCGTTTGTTGGCAGAACTCGCTCCTAAGTCTGGTCGACCTGAAAGGATTGTTACGGAGCGTATTGTCAACACTATTTGGGCAATCCTGCAAGAAGGTGAAGACATAGCGGCGTCAACTAATATTTCGAAAACGTCGGCATTCCGCATTCTACGTGACAAATTACTGCGGCATCGTGTGTGTTCCAGATAAGTACCTCATCACCTGACGAGAGAACAATTGTTAGCCAGAGTTCAAGTGTGCCATGAGTGGAAACAAATGATTGCAAAGGATCCAAACTTTCTAAACACAGTAATAACTACCGATGAAACATGGGTCCATTATTTCGACCCCCTCACGAAGCAGCAACAAGTGTCTGGAAACACACAGGCTCACCTTCTCCGAAAAAAGCCTTCCATACCAAATCAGCTGTGAAGGTGATGATGATCATTTTCTTTTATCATAAATATGTAGTCTACCACTATGCCGTTCCTCCACAAACTACTGTCGTCAATGCTGAGTATTAGATTTCAATCTTGAAGCTTCTGCGACGACACATATCTATTAAGCGACTGGAACTGGTGGGCAAGTGGACCCTACACCATGATAATAACTCCCGCCCACATGTTACTGCTTGCACTCAACTGACTCTTACGAAATGCAGTACTGAAATCATGCCATAGCCTGCCTACAGTCCTGACCTCGACCCGTGCGATTTCTGGTTGTTTCCAATAATGAAGGAGAAGTTCCTTGGGACAACATTCAACCCAGATGCTGACGTTATTTAAGTTGTACAGGGGTTAGCTAAAGCAGCTTCCACAAAATGGCTTCGCCACATGTTTTGAAAAGTGGACTGAACGATGGGACCGTTGCATATCATCCGAGGGAAGATACTTTGAGAAAGAATAACACATATTTTGCTGTACCTATATTTCTTCATTTTGTGTGATTTTACTCTCAGTTTTTATGGAACGGCCGTTGTGTAACAACATTGCTCGTCGATCACATATATCTCAACAGGTTTTACATCATTATTTAACAATCTACTGCAAACTTTCAACAACTCCACTAACTCTACCTTTATCATTCAATGACGTCAGTTTGTGTTCCTCTGACTGACTGTTACAAAATTGTAACAGCTATTTTGGGGAAGTAATGTACCATTCAGTGAGAAAATGTTTTCCAAGAAGTAACTAAATTTTCATATGAAAACAGTAACTCAACAGGAAGTTTAAATAGAAGTATATGAAATCTTGTTTCTAAAATTAGGATTTCCAGATAACTCCCCTTTCCCTGCGTCAGTTCGAATTCTGTTTTTTTGCTTGTTTTTCGAGAAAAGGAAACCATACTTGTGAGCAATAAAATTCATGCTTTACAGCGGGCAGCATTTCTCGGCGATAACTGCTTGCAGTTGGCGTTGCATCTACTCCACTAACTGCAGACGGTGTTGTCAGAGAGTATTCTGTACCAGCTGGACAGAATGACATCCCGAAGTGATAAAACGAGACCCTGGCGACGATCAGTAATTGTTGCGTTTCACTGCATTCTACGAATGGTCGAGGTTATTCAGCGGGAATTTTTTTTTTTTTGATTGGAGGTTTAACCACCACCGTGAGCAATTCAATGGGCTATAAGCAGTCGCCCGTCCTTAATTTCGGGTCACTGGTTCCAGGGAAGGGAGAGAGCCAGTGCCGTAAGTCAAACACAACATCCATGCCTCACCGGGATTCGAACCTGGACCCCTTACGGACGAATGATCAGAGGCCATCGCTTAGACCACTGCGCCACCGAAAATTTTGGCTGCCAAGTAGACCACAAGAAATTATTTTCAAATTACTCCTCACCCAGAAACACATTGTGGCTCTTCTGACAATGGGATTTGTCTTGTTAAGAGAATCGTCGCCATATATGGCACCACTTCGTCCGAAATACAGATCAAGAGGGGGTGTGACGTGCCTGCCCCGCAGGCCGCAAATGAGATAAAGGCAGATAGCAGTGCGCGCACATGCCAGTGTAGTATAGTGGATAGCACTCGAAACTTCGGAGCCGGGGGCTCGAATCCCGCCCCAGGCATAACAATGATGGAGAAATATACTTCGTCATCTTGGAGCCCTAACTTCAAGGATGACCTGGCTGTTAGGTTTCTCGCAATGGTGTGATGTTCTTTCCACACCACGAGACAGGAAAAATTAGAATCCCTTCTTCAGTGCTTCGAAAACATAAACCAGTGCCATGTTACCTTCCACACAACAAATTGTCAGGGATTTCTCAAATGCACGTTCTTCATGGGATGGCTGCCTACAGGGACAACACATGATCCCGGCCGACTATGGGCCATTCCCCGCGGCCCTCTTTCGAGGGGAGATATGACGTTTCTGCACCGCCGGACGCACATGAGATAAAGGCAGATAGCAGTGAGAGCACATGCCAGTGTAGTATAGTGGATAGCACTCGGAGCTTGTGACGTGTCTGCACCGCAGGACGCACATGAGATAAAGGCAGATGGCAGTGAGAGCACATGCCAGTGTAATATATTGGATAGCACTCGGAGCTTGTGACGTTCCTGTCCCGCAGGACGCACATGAGATAAAGGCAGATGGCAGTGAGCACTCGGAGCTCCGGAACCGAGAGTTGGGGGTTCGAATCCCTTCCCTGACATAAAAATGATGGAAACATTTACTTCATCATAGGGCTTTGATCGGTGAATGGAGTGTTCAACGCAGATGAATGGGAGCAATACTGAGTTGGGGTTCAATTTCAACAGTCCGCTGGAGTCCAAATTTTATATTTCAGGATAAAGGCCGAGCCCGCAAAAATTTGATTAAGCTGTCTAGGCATTGAAACAAACAATAATATCCTCTTCCTTCCAGACTTCCCATCTCTCTCCTTCTTCAATTAACAGCTGTCTTTCTCAACTGCAGAATGAAGGGACCTCTATGTATTTCTATTGTACAGTCGCACGATTTTCTTTGATCATTCGTTTCCTCCCGAAATTCTTCGGGAGGGCCGCCATCCGGATGGATCAGGTGGCACAGCAATCTACGAGTATATACGTCGCTAAATAGAATTAACAGGGAGCTGCCGCTTGAAAGTATGGGGGAAATTTTTTTTTTTTGGCGTGCTATTTAGTATCTAATATCTACAGTTCTTGAGGAAGCTTTTCTTTCGCCGTAAAAATCCACTAATGTATAGTGTACGGCATTTGCTACCCAAGTCCAGAATAAATAATCCTCACGAGTCTCCACTCAGACCCAGTTGCTGAAGGATTCCCTTTTCCAACTAGAAAGTGTTAGAAAAGTTTCATGTGCTAGATCATTCAAAATAACATTTAAAACAAAAAGATTACCTTTATTTCTCGGAGCCAGAACCGCAGTAAATATCATGCAGCCCGAGCCCGGGCTTTCGGCGTCGGTGTTGATGGTTGTGCCTTGGGGTGACCTCGATGGGTGCAGGGGGACCCGAAGAAAGTTCACATAAACACACCCCAAACTGCTACACTACCTGCATCGGCTTGCATGGCCCCAACCTGGCAACCTAAGTCCATCGCTTCATGTGGGTTACGCAAACGCACTAAATCCTTCCATCAGTGCGATAGAGTTGAAATAGTGATTCTTCTGACCAGATGACATGTTCCCAGACTTTCGCACTACATCTGCGATTGGATTTTTTTTTATTGAAGGTTTAACGACCACCGTGAGCAATTATATTTGCTATAAGCAGTCTCCCGTCCCTAATTTAGGGTTACTGGTTCCAGGAAAGAGATAGAACTATGGCCGTAAGACAAACACAACATCCGTACATCACCGGGATTCAAACCCGGACCACTCTCGTACGAAATGTCATAAGCCAGCTCTTAGACCACCGCCAGCGGGGCGGCGATCGGCCTTTGTAAATTGCATTCTTATCTTTCGGTGCCTTGCAGTCAACAAGTGGACACAATGTAGACGTTGACTGCAACATCCCATTTTTTCCGTGATACGAAGGATAGCCTTTGTTCATAATCTTGTGGAAGCGCCCTCATTAAATTCCAACGTTATCTACTCCGCGGTAGCAGTAAAGATGAGGAACATTCTGTTCTCACCTTGAAACTCAATTACACGTTTTCGGCCACATTTCTTCCGTTGGTTGGAAGTTTTGCTATATTTCATACATGTACGATAACCTGACGTGGGAATCACAACAGTGCAGCAAGTCCTGTGACTGAAAACCCGGCATTTCTTGCATCTACTATCTGGCCGCGGTGAAACTCACGTTGCTGCCTTTCCTCATGCTCACTTTTCCATGACTGATTTCCAATGCATATAGACCTCTTTATTTTTAGGGATTGCCAGATTCAGCGTCCCACGTGACTAAACGCGACAGTTCTGCTTTGCATACTGTTATCAGGGTGTATATAATAATTTGTCCATTCAATGTATTTATACGAGGTAGGATCCAAAAATTCCCAGACTGGGTTCAAAGATAGAGTTCCAAAGCTGAAACACATCCTTCTTCAAAATAAGACCCTCTTGCAACAACACACTTCTGCCAGCGGCTGTAGAGTTCGTTGAAGCACTTCTGGAACTCATTCTTTGCAATGTCCTTCAGTGCTACCAGCTGAAGCACATCCTTCTTGAAAATAAGACCCCCTTGCAACCACGGGTATCGTTCACTTGATCGAAAATTCACTTGACCGAAAATCACTTCGATGAAAATCACTTAATCGAAAGATAAATTTCACCGAAAGGTCACTTAGCCTAAGAATTCATTTCATTGAAAGGAGATTTCATCGAAAAGTTCATTAAACCGAACAATTACTTTACCTAAAAGTTCATTATATCGAAAGACCATTTCACCGAATGGTCACTTTATCGAAAACTTAGAATTTTGTTTTTAGAGGTCTGTTGGAGCGTGGTGCGGGTTTTGGAAAAACTGACCACTTGAACATTACCACATTGTATTAAAAATATACTTTTAATTTCTATGAAACACCTCCACATGAGTAGGTTTTTCGAAATATAGCATTAAATATAAGGCCTAGATCTGTGCCTTTTTGTCAAATTTTAGTCCTCCGAGCTCATATTTATTCACAAGGGTTACATAGCAAATCAAGTAAATAATTTTCCACTTTTACTCAACCACTAAACAATATTTTTTTGACCGTAGGCCTAAATACAAGTCATTTTAACAGATTTTAACTACTCATATTCATAAGCATTATGTAAAATGTAAAGTAGCTTTTTATGTATATAAACAAAAACATCGCTCTTTCCACGTTTAACAACGCACAGCAACGGAAAAATTGTTATTCGGCCGCCGCCGGGGAATTGAATCCCGGATCTCTCTATATCTATCCGAGCGCGTTAGCCTTCCCAGAAAAAACACAAGTACTGGAAAACTGCTGGCCACCAGCTGTCAGTGATGGGTCACTGCTGGCTGAAATCTACCGCTCACGGCCTGGTAGCGGTCCGTTGGTGGCAGCGCTATCAGTTGGTGAGCCATTGATGGCCCTGCAGCATCGCCGTGAATTGTGGATCTCCAAGCAAGTGCCACTAGTGGCCCGTTGCTGGCAACAAATGCAACCACAACAGCAGGTGGAAGCAACGGGACTGCGCATGCGCAGAAGCAACTCGTGGTGCCAGTTAGTTGAAGACAAAGCTCACTATCGTGCTATTTTAGTGGATGTTAAGAAAAAAATCCATATGTAGAGAAGCGAGTTAATTTCCTAATGAAATTCCATGTCGACGAAGATATCAGATTAAGCCATGAAATACTAAATTACAGCCATTAAATACACCCACTCCATTCCCATGAATAACAATTCATGGAATGCAGTGGGTGAATAACAAGAAAAAATTTGAAACCGCTTGAAACAAATGTCCTGGAAAACCATTAAAAAAACGTTTGTTGGAAGAAAAAAAAATAATACGCGTACAAAATTTATTAATTATTTGAAAGAAAATAACAACAACGCTATGTGGATATATTGTACTCATCCATGGGTTGAATACACAAGACTGGGAGGAATTCGCTTCTAAAAAAACGAGAAGTAAAATAAAATATCTTTCCTCTTTAAAACAAATGTAGCTTCGGACAACGGAAAGGAAAGATACAACGTTAAAAATGTAACTGAATGTAACATGAACCCGGGTAAATATATATTAATTCAACAATCTCCTTTCAAGACGACAAGGACATTACACAACTTTGGAAAGCGACTCTAAGTATGTACACTCCTTGAAAATGAGTGAAGTTCCCTTAAAGTAAAAAAATACGTTGAAAAAATAAATTTATGAATTATATGAAACTGACTTTTTCAAAAATACCTCGCAATATTGTAAAATGGAAGCGGGAACCATTCGATTACACATTCCGCACGGAACAGACATCTTCAAGCACACGCTCGTGCGTGGCAAATTAGTCTGGTCAGTATAGAGAGCTCAGCACCCACGGCCACGGCCTAAGTTCGTATCCACCCAGATCCAAAAGGGCGTTTTTCCGGTTTTTGAGGAAATTTCCCCAGTGCAGTGTTATAATTCACAAGTTTTGTAAGGGTAGAAAAAAAAAGAAGTTGTAGCTTTGGGAAACTGCGGGTTATCCTTGATTTTTTTATAGCTACTACTGGGAAATTGGAGGACAAGATTCGGCAAGTCACGTGGTTGCTGGCTGCCACTACCGGCAAACTAGCGGACGACATTAGGCTAGCCCTCATTTCTGGAACGTGCTTGCAGGGCCGCTGAAGGGCCACTTATGGCAGCTACTGCCTGTGATGGACAACTGACAGCCCTGTTGTGGCATATGGAAACTGATGGGGTGTCAACTGTTGACCAGCTGTTGGCCTGAACTGCTGGCCTTTCTGTTGGCCGCCCGGACATTTTATTGACGGTTCGGCAGCGGCAACACAGTTTTAGACCATTGCTTGCAGTGCTGGCTACCAGCAATGGCCCAGTCAGACTGCTTTTGCTGGGTTACACTACGGTGGCCAACAATCAACGGCGCTATGTGCGATTTTCTGTCATCATCTGACATTTTAAATCCGTAAGATGGGCTCAGCTACTGAGACGTCTCCATCTGGTGGGCATTAACGGCACTGGCTATATATTAATTATAGCAGTTAAATCAAAGGGCGAGATCCAAAGTGAAAATCCTCCTATACGGATTTATAATGTCAGATGCTGATAGGAAAACGCACATAGCGCCGTGGATTGTTGGCCACCGTGGTGTAAGGCTAACGCGCTCGGCTAGATATCGAGAGATCCGGGATTCGATTCCCCGGTGGCGGCCGAATAACAATTTTTGGGTTGCTGTGCGTTGCAAAACGTGGAAAGAGCGATGTTTTCGTTTATTCACTGACGCCACGTATTTGGAGGATTTTCACTTTTTATGTAAACCTTATGAACATGAGTTCGCACGATTAAAAGGCCTAAGCCAAGGCTTAGGGACCTGAAATTGATTCTTTTTGCCTGAAAAGATGTGCAACATTATTAATTTTACAGTTTATGTAAACCTTATGAACATGAGCACTGAAAATGACTTTTATGTCAACCTTATGAACATTATTAAAATTTGCTAAAAAGGCTTAATTCGAGGCTTGTTGTCTTAAAAAAAAAAATTGTCTTAAAGCTAAATCTTTGCGTTCTTTGTGACACGGAGAAATCAAAAGTGCAATTTGAGTATATTCCCCTAACGTTTCGGTGGTCTGTCTGCAGAACTTGCACCATTCTTCAACAGATCCTGTAATGAAATCCAAAGTTTTCGATAAACTGACCCTTCGGTGAAATGACCTTTCGATGAAAGGAACTTTTAGGTAAAGAAATCTTTCGGTGAAATGAACTTTTCAATCAAGTGATCTTTCGGTGAAGTGATTTTTGGTCAAGTGACCCTTCGATGAAGTAAACGTCGGGCAAATGAACCAGACCCTGCAACAACACACTTCTACCAGCGGCTGTAGAGTTCGTCGAAGCTCTTCTGGAACCTGTTCTTTGCAATGCCTTTCACTGCAACTAGCTATGCGTTTTTCACTTCTGCGCTCGGAAACCGACGACCATGAAGTCGACGTATCAGCGCAGGGAACATGTGGAGGTCACAGGGATTGAGATCAGGTGAGTACGGTGGATGCGGGAGAACAGCTGTTCTCGTTTTGGCGAGAAACTCACGAACGAGAAGTGGCCTGTGTCCCAGTGCATTGTTATGCAACAGCACCCACGATCGATTGCCCCACAGTTTAGGCATCTTCTTGCGGATCGACTCACGTAGACGTCGTATGACGTCCAGATAGAGATGTTGACAGTGAGTGCGTCTTTCAGGGATAAATTCAAGACGAGCAATACCCCGGATGTCGAAGAAAACCTCTAGCAGGGTTTTGCTTTTGCTGCGATCTCGGCAAAATTCCTACTTGCGTGGAGACGATGGCGATTTCTACGTAGATGATGCCCCCTTATTCTGCAGGTCGAAGAGGAAGCACCATTTTCATTCCCCGTTATGATTCTTCTAAGAAATTGAGGGTCTTGATCTGCAGCGGTTACAAGTTTTCCCGCCATTTCCATTCGTTTGGCCAACTAATCTGCAGTGAACATGCGTGGGACGATGTGTTGACACATCTGGTGCATCTTTTTTTTTTTTTTTTGATTGGAGGTTTAACGACCACCGTGAGCAACTCAATGGGCTATAAGCAGTCGCCCGTCCCTAATTTATGGTCACTGGTTCCAGGGAAGGGAGAGAGCCAGTGCCGTAAGACAAACACAACATCCATGCCTCACCGGGATTCGAACCCGGACCCCGTTCGGACGAACGATCAGAGGCCATCGCTTAGACCACTGCGCCACCGGGGCCGCCACTGGTGCATCTTCAGATCATCTGTTAGCATCCGCTGACAAGTAGTCTCTAATGTCCAAGCAGCCTCCGGTACTTGCTCGATATTCTGGCCGCAACTTTCAAAATATTTTCACCGTGCGAGCTAACATTGGCCGCACGTTTCGTCCGTCGTCTTCGACCTTCTGGCTGCCTTCCATGAAAAGTCGATGCCAATTCAATGCTTGTGACCGCGACAAGGTATTTTCGCCATAAACTTGCTTCAACATCTCGTAAGTTTATGTGGGAGCTTTGCCCAAACAAACGCAAAATTTAATGTTAACGCACTGCTCAAAAAACACCGTATTTCACAAACCGTCGAACACTGCGTAAGTTACTCACAATACCCGGCTGTACTGCGACGAGCGCGGCACATCTGGGTATTGGTAGATACATACGGCATTGGTAATTTTACAGGGAAATTGGCGAAACCAATTTCTCCGTGAGGGGGCTAATGTCGTAATGTAACCCAATAAAAACTGTAGGTATGCGCTACACGTACATTGCCATGGGTGCGCAATCCGGGAACTTCTGAATTCTACTCCGTATGCTATTTCAAGCTTATTTTGACTGATTATTTAATTGGCTAAGGATATGGGTAGTTTCAAGTAAAAATTCAGAAGCGGTCACTTATCATCGCACAATCAAATAGGTTAAAGAACGTACACTCACGGACACAGAAATTTGCGCACCAAGAAGGAAGCATCGGATTGAACTGAAATTTTATGGACGTAATGATACAGATGAATGACACACATGATGGCAAAAACAGCGCTGCGGGACAATTACAACGGGATATGTGGCACGCAGTCCGGTCATCTTCAAGTGCCGGTCGCACCTCCTCGTTACATGTTGCAACACGGTTCGGCCTGGAGGGGAACAGACGCCTGATGTTGTCCTACGGCAGACTGGTCCACACGTGTTGGACGGTGTGCTCGAAATTGCGGACAGTGCGGCCCGGCGGCAGCTGGCGTTTCAACTGGTCCCACACATGTTCGATAGGGGACATGTCCGGGGAGTGGGCAGGCCATGAAAGTGTCTGGACATGACGTATAGGCAGTCCTGGGCAACCCGAGCTGTATGCGGGCGGGCATTATCCTGCTGGTATAGCGCACCTGGAATCCCTGCCAGGAATGGGAGCACATAGGGCTGTGGTATCTCATCCACATACCGCTGGCCCGCCAATGATCCACGTACTACTACTAGAGCTGATCGGCTATCGTAGGCAATGGCTCCCCAGATCATAATACCTGCAGTGGGCTCGATAGCGAGGTTGAGATTGTGCCGTTGACCCGGAGACCTCCACACCCAGACACGATGATCATCTGTCTCACAAAACGAAGCGGCACTCATCGCTAAACACCACACGTCGCCAGTCTGTGGCGTTCCACGCCGCTCTGGCCTGGCACCATCTGCACATGGAGCTTGCGATTTCCCGGTTTTAATGGCAGCACATGTAAGGGGCACTGAGATCGCTTCTGCAAGACGTTGGGAAATGGTTAGTGGGCACACAGGAGCCGCTACATCTGTCTGTATAGTGGACCGGGTACACGTGGGATCCGTTCGTGTCTGGCGCATGATCCGTCTATTCTCTCTACTTCTGCTCCGTCCAGAGCCACTCCGCCTTGTGACAGTGCCGTCATGTGTCCACTGCTCCCAACACAGTCGGACCGTATGATCAGAATGATTAACGTGGCGGGGAATATGGCGCCACGTTTTTCAGCCCGATGATCAGGCCTCTCTCGAAGTCCGTAAGTTGCATAAATCGACTTGTCTGGTGTCCTGCCATTGTTGTTATTCTGTACTCTTGCTTTTGTCGGCCGGTGCTTTTCGCTTTTATGGGGTTTCGATTACACGCCGGTTCATAAGGCTGCCGGTTCGTGTTTGCAACGACACCACAGGTTGTGGGGCATGCGCACTCGCACCAAATGTAGACCATTTGCATACCAGCACGCACTCTAGCTATTTGAAAAAGTTTCTAGGTTGTAGCATGTTTTCTTCTAGGTGCGCAAATTTAATTGTCCGTGAGTGTATTTTTTGACTGTACATATCGTCTAACTTCTTTCAGTTTCATCCCCAGCTGAAATTTCCTTCAGTCAAACTGAAAATGTTTCTCAGTCAACGCAAAAATCGCTTTAGCAGCGAGCGTTTACAGAATCGACTGCTCAAAACCGAGATTCCCATATGAGCAGATCCTATTCCTTAGAGCGAAAATGGGCGCCCAGGCTGAATTCCTTGGCAATGTAATGTGAAGATGAAATGCATAAGCGGAAAAAAATAAACGTAAGTTGGTGGAGTAGTTTCCTGCTGTCAGTATAAAACATCGATTGAAGATTCCTAACCCGGTGTTTAAAACTCTTATCACACGAAAAGCCATCCCGGCTAGATTTCATTTTTTTTTTCAAACTCAATACGGTATTTATTATACTCCGATTCTAAATCCTCAGGCTATCATAAACACGCTTCCAGGCGAAAAACTGTGTGCCAGATAAATCGTAACTAAAAGGAGTGCAAATGGTGAATATTTCACTTTTCTGGCATTCACATGGAAAAGACACATAGAATCAACTGTTCCTTTAGCTGAATGCACATTCCCAAGCAAAAGAAACTGTGAAAAATTATGGTGTAAATAAAGTACACTGCCTGGACACTTTTTTTTTGATTGGAGGTTTAACGACCACCGTGAGCAACTCAATGAGCTATAAGCAGTCGCCCGTCCCTAGTTAGGGTCACTGGTTCCAGGGAAGCGAGAGAGCCAGTGCCATAAGACAAACACAACATCCATGCCTCACCGGGATTAGAACCCGGACCCCGTTCGGACGAATGATCAGAGGCCATCGCTTAGACCATTGCGCCACCGGGGCGGCGGACACATTTTTAGGACCATAAAGTGGGACCGCCCTTATTGATTTTGAAGTCCGCAAGGTAATAAATAATACATCGAGTCGCAAGAAATATTGGACCATTCACGCAAAGAAAGCGTCCTCAGTTCCTGTCGCAGGCAAGAAACTGCGCTGATAAAGACTTTGTTTCTGTTTATCGCACAGTTGTTTATCTACTAGGCGGGGTCGATGGTGCCGCTGTGGTATTCGCAATACACTGGTGTCGAAAAGCAACATGACAAACATAAAATCATAACGCAAAATCCGCTCGACAGAGTTTAATGACAGAAAAAAAGCACCCAGAACAAAAAATCCACTCAAGATGAAAATTTCTATATATGCAATATACATACACTGAAGAGGAATTAAATTAGAGACAGCTAGCGTTATGCAAATGTAGCGCTGTGGGCGGCCCTGTAAACTTAAACGACATGACGTATACACCGATCCGACAATATAAGGAGTGATGCGACGGGAATCAGTAAGAGTCGGACGCAGTATGGGTAAGAAGAAGGATCTAAGCGAATTTGATCGTTGGCGAATTGTTGGGGCCCGACGAATGGGTCACTCCATCTCGGAAGTCGTGCAGGCACTGGTATTTTCACGAGCCACTGTGTCACGGGTGCACCGTGAGTACATCGAATCCGGTAAAACCATCCCTGCAAGGGCCAACTGCCGTGGACAACAGTGGGTAGATGAGCGGGGTCATCGTCGGCTAGCTCGCATTGTAACGGCGGATAGACGGGCCACAGTGCAAGAAATCACTCGGCAATTTAACGCTGGTGCACAAAAACGTGTAAGCAGCCACACCATCCAGAATCATCTCCTCGCTATGAGGTACAGAAGCCATCGTCCCACGAGAGTACCGCTGCTGACCCCGCATCACACGGTGCAAAGATCAGCATGGGCGCGGGAACATCGCCACTGGACCCTAGACATGTGGAAACATGTTGCCTGGACTGATGAGTCGAGATTCACGTTGGTACATGCGGATGGCAGGATACGAGTATACGGCGCAAACCACATGAAGCGATGGATCCTTCTTGCCAGCAGGGTACTCTTCAAGCTGGTGGGAGTGGCATTCTCGTCTGGGGACTGTTTACATGGACTGAAATGGAAACCCTGGTACATGTGACATCGTCCCTCACAGGTCAATGTTACCCGGATATCCTGGATGGCATATTGCTCTCGTTTGTGCGTCTTCAACATCCCACTGGGGACCTCATCCTGCAACAAGACAATGCACCTTGCCATCGCTCCCGAATTGTATCCGAATGGTTGGATGAACACTCCACCGTCGTGACCTCGGTTCCTTGTCTAGCTAGGTCACCTGAACTCAATACCATCGAGCAGATCTGGGATAGCATCGAGAGAGATGTTCGAGTGTTCGAGGCTCTGACCCCCTCCATCAAATCTCTGGGAACTGTGGGAGCTTGTTCAGGGGTCGTGGATCCGTATGGCTTCCCAACGCTTCCGGTGTTTTGTCGAGTCCATGCCGAAATGAATCGGCGCCGTCATCAGGACGAATAATGGTGCTACACGTTACTAGACAGGTATCTCTAATTCAATTGCTCTTCAGTGTATATTGGAAAGGAAATTATTGCAATTCCAGAGAAATTGGGCCCCTTTATTCGGATAAAACAGCTACACGAGTAGAAAAGGTCAGTAAGTTTTAAACCCACCTCTGGGTCGGATAAAAGCGCCTAACCGGCGTGCCATAGACACGTACAGTTCACGGATATTGTCCTCAGGTACAGCATGCCAGATGGTGTCCAAATTGCGGGCCAGTTCGCCGACATTCTGGGACGGCTGTAAGTGGCGTCCCGTCATGCACCAAACATGTTCGGTCGGGCTGGAGGGGTGTCTACATTACGAAGGCACGACTTAGAGAGCCATGCCGTGTGTGACCGTGCATTATCCTGTGAAAAATTGTTCTGCGACAGGTATGGCAACACAACAGGTCGTAGAATGCCGTCAATGTACTGTTGAGCCGTGGGAGTGTTACGGAGGACTACAAAGGCGTCCGGCTATAGTAGGAAATGACCCCCCAGAAGTCAGTCCCAGCGTACGAGCCGTGTGGTGGCCGACTCCTCTCCAGACACGTATGCTCTGGTCATCGGCTCCAAGTGCAAACATTGTCTCATCGCTGAAAACAGTGCTACGATACTGGGCACTATTCCCCGTTGATCGTGCCCGACGTTACTTCAACGGTGCCTGCGATGCTCGCTCGTCAATGGAAGGCGGCGGAGTGGACTCTTCAAATGTAGTCTCCGTATGCAATTCTTCTGGCAACGGTCCGGATGGTTACTAAAGTATCTGTAGACACGCAACATGGCCATGTATGGCTGAAAGCGATTAATTCAGTTCAGTTCGTTTGGCTCTCACAATTGCTCGATCCTCGCGTTCTGTCGTTGCCCTCGGCTGTCTACTGCCCACGTGCCTCTGGGTTGTGCCCTCCTTGACCCATTGGCGCAAATATCGTCCATTTATCACGTTGCTCCAAACCAAATGTCTGCCGATACAGCGACTTGATCAACCGTCCTCTCTCAAACTCGCTGAACTGCTCGTATTTTGCACGGATCCGACTTCGAGGCATCCTCGTAGTACGTGGAGGATAATGCAACCGCAATTCGATGTCGCAATTGCCATGCGTGTCAGCTTTGCTCTAGTTATACCCTCCTCGATGGCTGGTTCCGATGTAGTGTAGCAGGCAACTATTCAGTCTTTGGGTATTTTTTAACAATTTGCATATTCGGTCCTACGATACCGGCATGCGGAGTTTCATCAGGATCAAACAACTTTCTCAGGGTGCTTCGCTTCTTTTTTGGGCAAAGAGCGTGCATCGATAACACAGCAGAAAAGAAATGTCATCGTACCCACGAGAAGGAAGCATGCGCATAGCAGCATGGCGGTACCAAAAGTGACTCAGCAAGTTGCGTGGATTTAGAGAGGCTAATAGAAATTGTGATCACTCAGAACAGCCATACAGCTCCCACAACAAGCCCTCGTGTTGT
Source organism: Macrothele yani (assembly GCA_039090855.1). NCBI lineage: Eukaryota > Metazoa > Arthropoda > Arachnida > Araneae > Macrothelidae > Macrothele > Macrothele yani. Next base: position 147,182,487 of record CM077027.1, read on the forward strand.
TTGCAAGACTGTGAACAACAGTTCGGGGGCAAAAAGTGCCACTTCACCAAGGAACATCGGAGACCGAGAGGCTTCAGGGAGAGGGATGCCGACTTGCAACTGATCATCCTAGAGCATCGCTGACATGCTCTATCGGGTTCAGGTCCAGAGATCTCGCAGGCTACTCCATTCCAGGAAAATATGCTCACTGTCCAGTTATTCGTCAACTAGCTATGGAGGCAAGGGTTATACTCCATAAAAGGAGCTGGGGGCCAACTGCTTCCCTGAAAAAACGTACATAATTCTCCAGGATGTTACCCCTATAGAGTGCAGCAGTCAGAGTGTCTCCTGAAAACACACACAGTTGCCTTGAGTCCAGCATTATGTCACCCCAAACTAGGAGAAGGAGACCACCACCGTAGTGTTCAATTTTCCTAATGTTGGACAGATTTCGACTTTCAGCCTCTCTCCAACTGTACACACGTCGAGAATCTGTGTTTAGACTGTACCACTGCTAATCACTGAAGAGAACACAGTCCTATTGATCAGGAGTAGAGGGGTGAGTTAGCCGGCCCCAATTCAGACGGGCCTTTCTGGGCGATGCGGAGTGTGCGATACAGACTTCATGGTCTTCTCTAAATTATTGTCTCGATATTGCAGTTCGCACAGGTGAGGAGAGCTCCTGCGAGAGTTGCCTGGCTGCATACCCTTCTGTGTGATGCAAATGGGATACATATCATTGGCCTTGCATACAGACCTCTCTCGTGAAGGTTTTTGTAAACTGTTTACCTCGATATCGCAGTTCCCGTAGACAGAGGAGAGCTGTTGCGAGAGTTTCCTGGCTATCGATTCCCTGTGGTGAGAGAGAGAGAGAGAAATACCGGTCGTTTTGACTTGTTGTGGCTCGTGGGTATCCTTGTTCTGGCTTTCTGGTTATTGTTCCGGTTTCCTGAAACAATGAATGTGTCGAGGCAAGCTGACTCCAGTGATTGGAGTCCACTTGTCTCGACACATTCATCCATCTTACCACCTCAACCTGCGATTGCCCTTCTTCTAATCTATTGATCGGTCTGCACCGTACATCGTCTTCTAAGCGACGCATTCCTCCAGTATCAGTCCAACTCCAGCTTCAATGGCCGCACTCCACTCAGAACAGCGTTTATCAAGGTTGCGTGACGTCATCGATCAGGCAGTCGCCTGATCGATGACGTACGATCGGCATTTCCATATTTCTATTGAAGCTAGTGTTGCTTCAGTACGTCAACTTTGCTTTTTCCATTAAACATATTGTACCTCTTAAAAACTTTTACAATCAGTCATCGCATTTTGGACATTCACGAATTTGTGTTTGTCACGGTAATTTTGGGCATCAGATTAATTTAAATGTTTGTCGCTGTATAAGGTTTACTGTATGTTTAAGGTATACGGTTCACATTTGGTATCTAAGCAGTCGGCGTCAATGGCACTTCAGAGAAGGTAGATCAACACTATCCAGAAGATCAACTTGGTAGCTGCCATTCATAAAACATTCACAACTATTCTCAATCGTAACACAAGTCTCTAACAACACGCTACATCAAATGGACTTCGAGCGATTAATTATGTCAAGTGCTTCTATCAGAAATGCACATATCTCAAATTAACAAGCCGCTCTCACAACGGTAAACTCGTTACTTTCAGTGTTGACGTTACATTGATATCTGTCTCAGCTCTGTCAAACTTAGAGAGCCCTTCCTGGAAAACTGTCGTTTAGTCGGAAAACATTTACTCAGGGGAAATTTATTTAAATAAGAACCCAAACTTAAATGGAAGCTTAAATCAGTGGTATAGGCCACATAATAGTGGTTTTAAAGGAATAAACATAAACAATGTTAGGTGTGCTTGATCAGCACAGATGTTTAGGTATCTTCTGTGGTGTTCAGACTTTCGTTTGTGCCAACAATATTCCATCAAAACAAGTCCCACATTACTGGTAAAAAAACGTCCAAACTACACTGGCGTGCAAAAAAATAAGAAGCAGACGGTTTTTCGAATATAACGTCGTGTAGAAGTGCTCCACATCGACTCAAATCATACCATAAGATTCCCAAGATGTACGAATATGGGACAAGTGAGCAAAACCGTCCAAACAAAGAATCTAAAGGATACAAAGGCACTTTATTGAAAAGGTAGCTTCGGGCACAACTGGTCAGAAGACAGAAACATCCATGTGACAGGCGGCTGCCAAGAAAAATCCAGTCTTTAGTTGGGGATATGATCACCACTGACTGCGTTGCAGGATTTACAACGTGTGTCCATGCTGAGGACGAGGTTGTGAAGGAGCTGTTGAGGCATCGCGGCCCATTCCTCTTGTAGCGCAAATCGCAGCTGTGGAATCGTTGCTGGCGGCTTGTGACGTGTTGCCGAGCGTCTGCCAAGCAGGTCCCACACGTGTTCGATTGGATTTAGGTCCAGGAACCTTGCGGGACAATCCATGCGTTGAATATCTTTACTCTCCAACCGCTCTGCGACAGCCTCTGTATGATGAGATGTAGCGTTGTCGTCCATGAAGAGGAACTAAGAACCCACAGCACCTCTAAACAGACGCACGTGAGGCAGGAGAACCTCGGTACAATACCGGACACCAGTGACTGAACCTCCTTGGAAGATGTGGAGGTCAGTACGGCTACCAAGCATGATACCGCCCCAAACGAGAACTCCGCAACCTCCAAACCGGTCTCTTTCGATGATGTTGGAGGTGTGATTCCGTGTTCCCTGCTCTCTCCAGATCTGTATACGTCCAGAATCGCTCGACAGCCTAATTCGGCTCTCATCCGTAAAGGGAACTCTACCCCATGGCTGATGTGTCCAGTTCTTGTGTTCCTGGCACCACAGAAACCGCCGTCTCCGATGAGCAGGTGTTAATGGCACACACCATTCTAGTCGTCGTGAAAATAGACCACCATTGTGCAGCCTCTTGGTCACGGTAAAACACGATAACGGACGTCCAGTTGTCTGTTGCATGTGCCTTGCGATTTCTCCCGCTGTCTGCCGTCTGTCTCTTCTCGCCTGTAGGACAATATACCGGTCGTCCGCCGCCGTGGTTGCTCGTGGACGACCACTGCTAAACTCCCGAAGAGCTGTTCCTGTCGTTTGAAATGCTCTCCAAGCTCGTGAAACGATGCTGTGAGCGATCCTGAACTCCTCGGCCACACTAGTCACACTTCGATCTTCTTCCAACTTCCCAATGACGCGACCTCGGGTAAACTCATCCAGATGCCGTCTACTGGATTGCCTGTTGGCCATATTACACAGTGGCAGCAACTCGATGTCGTTCAAACCGATGTACACCGTGCAATAGCTTTTACCGAATTGTTGAGCGTACACCGCCCGTGTGCTTTATACCCTTCCGAAACTCACCCCTCCCCTACGTCATGCTACATATATGCGCATGCCCTACCGTACTGGACCCTAGTCTATCCCCTGAGTGGTCTTTCGGTCCGTTCTCCCTGCTCGTTCCACTGTTATGCTAATTTCTCCTCTTCGTCCTTAATTTTTGCACACCCGTGTATTAATATGTGGTAATCCATTTCAGGAACCAGTTGGCATGCAGTAAGATGCTATCGTGAGATTTTCTCAGATTACTGCAAGTCCATCAGTACAAAAAAAGCATATATCTGGACTCTTGGGATATTTCTCCCATTCTACCTAAAAAACAGGGTTTCTGTTAACATTTAAGCCGAGTATTCCAGTTAGCAACTGATCTTAGAGTCTTATTTGTTTGTTTTTTGTTTGTGGGTTTAACGACCACCGTGAGCAACTAAATGGGATCTAAACAGTCGTCCGTCTCTAATTTGAGGCCACTGATTCCACGGAAGATACAGAGTCAATGTCGGAAGAGACAGGGCCAATGTCTTCCGGGATTCGAACCCGGACCCTTTTCGAATGAATGGTCAGAAGCCAGCGCTTAGACTACTGTGCCACACTTAAAGCTTTTCTGTGTATCTCCTACCTAACTGTTGCATTTTTCGCTGAATTGGTAGAAGTATTGATGTCTTGTGATGCCTCCGATTTAAACTGTTACTTAACTGCGTAGCTGTTTGAAGAGGACTATACGTGATAATCTATTGATCACCTGTTTCCTGTACTTTTCATATCCTGCCGCAGCTGTATATCCTGAAAGCAGTTTTGTGAATAGTTTTTCACATGGAAAAAACTCAAATGAGAGTGTTCTTGAGCGCTTATCGTTCTTTCTTGATTAGTGTCTGCTGAACATGAAAGGCTTAAACTTCCTTTAACTCGGTTTTCGTTAACAAGACTGTAAACTACGATAGAACGCTAAACTGTTTTACAGATTAGCGTTCTATAGCATGCACCACATGACTACTTCCTTAGGACTGCATACACTCATGGGCCAAGTAATTAAGCCCACCATTATCTTCACGAGTGGACGCCTCCCACAGTAGGTAACACTGATGTCATAGATCGGCGCCGAATACATACACTATTTTGACAAAAGTCACCGGACACCCTCTCAAAACCAAATGAACGGTTCCGTTGCATTGTTAAGATGCGCGGTACAGCTGTAAACGGTATAAAAACAAGCTTGCAGCTGACCACGATCATACCGCAATGTGAGGTTGACTTAAAATGTCGCGGCGGAACTTCTTACGGAACCAGACTGAAAACGTCTGGTTCCATAAGAAGTTTGAAACCAGACTTTGAGAAAGGAAAGATTCTTATGTGTTATATTAGTGGGTTGTCCATAAGAGAAACTGAGAGGCGTTTAAACATACCAAGTCAACTGTTGTGAATGTACTAAATGAGTGGAAGACACATGGCTTGCCTGAAGCAGCAAAACGTACCGGCAGACTAAAGAAAATCAGTGATAGGGGACGTCGAAGCCTCAGGTGAGTCGTACAGTTAATCGACGGGGTACTGCATAAGCCCTGAGTATACAGGTAAACAAAAATGCTGGAACCTCGGTATCTACAAGTACCATTCGCAGAGAACTTCATCCCATGGGTTACCGTGGTAGTGCGGCTGCTCATAAGCCTTTCATCTCCACTAGGAATGCTACTCGTCGTTCAGCATAGTGTAAAGAACATTTATCGTGGACTGTAGATCAATGGAAACGGGTCGTATGGACTGATGAATCCAGATACACGACCCATCAGTCTGATGGCCGTGTGTGGTTACGGCGGCAGCCGGGGTAATACTATTTACTACAGTGTACTGTTCCTACGGTCAAGTTTGGTGCTGAACGTGTACACGTGTGGGGGTGTTGTTCGAGCTACGGTCCCGACCCATTGGTTATCGTGGACAAGCCTGTAAACCAGCACTTCTACCTCGATGTTCTGGACAATTATGCCCTGGAGCCTTTGTGTGAATAGTATGGAACCGAGCCTTGTTGGTATCAGCAGGATAATGCACTGAGCCATAAAGCAAGAACTGTAACGGTGTGGTTTGATGATAATTCCGTATCTTGTGTAGACTGGCCAGCACACAGCCCTGGTCTTAATCCCATACAGCACCTATGGGATGAATTAGAGCGCCGCATAAGAAGTCTGGAACCAAGGCCTACTACTAAGCAACAGTTAGCGGCAGCGTTATGTACTGAATGGAAGCGCATACCTATCGCTGTGTTCCAAAACCTTGTCGAAAGCATATCTCGAAGGGTTAGTGCATGCATTAAGGCCAAAGGTGGACAGACTCCGTACTAATATACGTCAATAAAGGCTGTTGTGTTTCTCTTCTAGGTGTCCGGTGACTTTTATCAATACAGTGTACAAGCCGCACGTCGTGTTAGCTTGCCGAAACAAACGCCTTCCGACTATGTGGTCGCTGAGTCGATGGAGGTAACCTGAGTTGCTATGAATCATTGAATACTCGCCGTGTGTCAGATGGGCACGTTCTGAAGTTGGCCCTGGAGTATCGGATCGCCCATTGCAAATAAGGTCATCTGTTCCCTCCTCCCGCAGTTGTTCTCTCTCCCTGGAAGAGCTCATTGCGACGCTAGGAACGTAGAGAGCATAGGAGGATCGTCACTGAACATCGGACTGTCCGATCTTGAAACGTGTTGTAGTTATAACATGCCGACGGACGATACAGCCAGACTGCACCGATGGACGGAAACAGACCTGCGGCGATATCGTGACACAAGGGTAAACATCACTATATTCCAAGTAAATCTAAGAGATGCTGAAGGCAGAACAACCAGCTAACAGCGTCTCTCTCTCCCTCTCTTTCTCTGTCTCTCTCTCCCTCTCTTTCTCTGTCTCTCACTCCCTCTCTAACCTATTGCTCCTTTCCCTTCACATTTCCTCCCTTGAAAACATATTGTCTTTGTGCAGCAAATGTTGAGGGAAGTATTCTATCGCTTTCTCCCAGTTCCTTTCGCTGGACAGTCAGCGGGCGAAAGTGGGAGGCACTGTTAATTAACTTCCCGTATACGATCTAATACTAAAACGCTCTGCCATTTTGAAAATTTGTCTTCAATTGCAATCTTGGCCGCAGTGGTATAAGCGCTGGCTTGTGACCATTCGTCCGTGATGGTTCCGGGTCTGAACCCCGGTGGGGTCATGGATGTTGTGTTTGTCGTACGGCCTTGGCTCTCTCCTTTCCCTGCAGCCAGTGGCCCTAAATTAGGGACTGGTGACTGCTTATAGCCCATTGAGTTGCTCACGGTGGTCATTAAACCTTCAATCAAAAAACTTAAAAAGGTTGCACTCTTGCTCGATGGACTTCTGACCAAACAAAAATCGATTGTGAGCAAAAATTATGCTGTTGTTCTCTCTAAACGCTAAAGACTATTTGTCGTAGCGCAGATAGCTGCTCCATTCATCCCCACTGAACACACTATCGGCTTCTACCTGTGCATTGTTTCCAAAAGAATGTTGCCTAGCATGTTGACCCTGTGTACCAGTGAGAGCTAAAAGTTCGTCTCATTTGCAACTAAAAACTTAATGATGCAAAAAATCCATACACGCTCAACTCATTCTGCAAAGTATTGGCCGTTGTTTTCAATTGTCCTTAGCCAACGTTCCACCTGCTCCACGATTCCACGGTGGTGGCTGTACCACTCGGAAGGTTTTAAGTTGGTTCCACCTAAAATATTTGCCTTATGTTTCCAATGGTAAAATTTCTTTACATATTTTCTTCGCAATTAATGTATTCCCCAAGGACGAAAACTTACACAACGATAAAACTAACTTTAACTTATAGCATGGGATACTCAATACTTGCTAAAACATAACCGTAATTATATTAAAAATCAATAATTTTTTATTGAGTAATGTGCAGACCTGTTATTATATGGCGCCACCTGTATACTGATGACGTCAGTTAACAAACATATGTTGGATTGCTTAGTTATGGTTATGTTTTAGCAAGTATTAAGAATCCCGTGCTATAACTTAAAGTTAGTTTTATCGATGTGCAAATTTTCATCCTTGGGAATACATTAATTGTGAAGAAAATGTGTAAAGAAGTTCTAAAATTAGAAACATAAGGCAGAGATATTAGGTGGAACCACCTTAATGATGCAAGAAAGACATACACGCTTACCTCATTCTGCAAAGTACAGGCCGTTGTTTTATATAGTCCTTTTCCAACTTTCCTGCAGAGCCACGATACCACGGTGTTATCACTCAGAAGGTTTAATGGTGCAAGAAGGCCATGCACGCTGACCTCATTCTGCAAAGTACAGGCCGTTGTTTTTTATAATCCTTTTTGAACTTTCCTCCTGAACCACGATCCCACGGCGGTACCACTCAGAAAGTTTAATTATGCAAGAAAGCCATGCACGCTGACCTCCTTCTGCAAAGTACAGGCCATTGTTTTCTATTGTCCTTTTCCAACGTTCCTAAAGAGTCACGATTCCACGGCGGTACCACTTGGAAGGTTTAATACTGCAAGAAAGATTTTCACCATTTTCATCAAAGCCATACGCGCTCACCTCGTTCTGCAAAGTACAAGCTCTTGTTTTCTGTAGTCCTTTGCCAATGTTCCATCAGAGCCAGGATCCCACGGCGGTGCCATCCGGCTGCTTTCGACGACAGAAACTCTCTGTTTCCCACATCCAACACTGAACCAAAGTGCCGTCCATGAGGGAACTGGACCACGGAGCGAAACAGCTGGTAGATGCATGGGGGTAAGGCTCGGACTGTATGGAAGATGGCGTATGATCTCAACCCCTTCCAATTTCTGTTGCTTTCGAAGGATCACTTAGGTGTGACTTGGGGCATTATCCACTTGCAGCAACGTCCGCTTTCAATTGATGAGCACTGGGTAGCCATTGGCGCAGAGCATCATGGACCTCTCTTGAGGTGTGACTTGGGGCATTATCCACTTGCAGCACGCCCGCTTTCAATTGATGAGCGCTGGGTAGCCATTAGCGCAGAGCATCATGGACCTCTCTTGAGGTGTGACTTGGGGCATTGTCCACTTACAGCAACGCTCGCTTCCTATTGATGACCGCTGGGTAGCCATTGGCGCAGAGCATCATGGACCCGCTGCAGTTATTCCGCATTGAGGTTCCCGTCTGCAAACTGTTCATTTGGCACGAGTTTGCAGTGAACACGATCCTCACAATCCCATCTAACGCACAGCATGTCTTTCCTCTCAAACAGCTCTCTTTGTACCGTAGTTCCTCTACTTATGTCAGCCCGCACTTATGTCGTTCGGCCTAAACTGAACAAAAAGGGTGGTGTTTATTACAATTTTTCGTGCGCTTTTGACATCGCGGGCTTGGAGGGAAGGAGGGGTAATTTATGTTTCATTGCGCCGTCTGAAATAAATAGCTTAGAGGAGGAATGCACAGACTCAACTAGAGGAGTTAGGATGCTGGGTAGGCATTGATCACAGATATGTATGTGAGCGGATCACGTAGCGAGTGATTTATTTCGCAGTCCGTGTTTATCGAGAAGTAAGGATTATTTATACAAAATCTTTTGACATTAATATTATATTAATAGAACTAAATTTGGTGGTCGATACTGAACATATTTCAGAACTCCGGAATCCCCGTGAACACGCTCGAAGATCTTCTAGAAATTCGGAACCAAAGCGTTCTTGAAGAAATCGAGGAATCTGACTACAATCCTACGCAAAGAACAATGACCATTTCAAAACTGAACGAGGTGCTATATGTCATCGAAGCTGGGATGAAGATCATTGAGGACATTAATTCTGACGAGCGGCGAGTAGCAACAACCAGAAAAGGAATAAAAAAGATGCTCGCGTTTATACTTATGGCACTTACTAAATTTACCAAGAAAAACAAAAGCGGCCCAAAAAGCATTTCCGTAAACCGTTATGCTAAACCGTAAAGGTGGACGTCAAATAATTTTGCTTCCTATACTTCTAATGGAAAAACTTTTGTACACATTTCCTTCACAATTATTGTGTTCCCAAGGATGAAAATTTGAACATCGAATAAAATAACTTCATATTATAACTTGGAATACTTAATATTTTCTAAAACATAACCATAATTATATAAAAAATCAATAACTTTTCCTTTGGTGGTGATGGAACCAGAAAAAAGGATGGCGCGACCAGTACTTTGATGACGTCAGTAGACAAACAAATGTTGGATTACATAAATATGGTTATGTTTTAGAAAATATTAAGTATTCCAAGTTATAAAATGAAGATATTTTAATCGATGTTCAAATTTTCATCTTTTTTTTTTTTTTTTTGATTGGAGGTTTAACGACCACCGTGAGCAACTCAATGGGCTATAAGCAGTCGCCCGTCCCTAATTTAGGGTCACTGGTTCCAGGGAAGGGAGAGAGCCAGTGCCGTAAAACAAACATAACATCCATGCCTGACCGTGATTCGAACCCGGACCCTTACGAACGAATGATCAGAGGCCAACGCCTTAGACCACTGCTCCACCGGGGCGGCTTTCATCATTCGCAACGCATTAATTGTGAAGAAATGTGTACAAAAGTTTTTCCATTGGATATATAGGAAGCAAAATTACTTGACGTCCACCTTAAACAACTGAGATAGCTTTACCAACAATACATATGCATAAAAAAGTCTCTGCGTCACCATGGCAGCAGGTCACGAGACCAGAACGTTCCTCTGTGGTTATCTTGAAGACCGACAAGCCGTTCGTTTCTTTCCTTTGCGTCTGTAAAAAAAGTTTTTTTCCTGTGAATTTATCGTCTGCTTTAGTGGTTTCTGTTGACTGTATTGTGTTTTCACCATTTTGCCTCACTTGAAGTGAGTGTGTGTGCCTCCTGTTACGTTATTTTGTGTTTCTTCTGTGTGACGCAGTTGCAGCACACAGTGTTGTGTTGTTCGGCTTAGAGGCCATGTTCGCTGTTTCCCAAGTACAAATGCAAGTTCCGTCTGCTGATTTTATCTCCGCTGGATTTTCTTTGGCTACATCGACCGCTTGTGAGACAAGTATGACCTCTTCAAGTGTGGATTTGTCTACTTCTAATTGTGTTTCTGCTTCTAATGTGCTTCGTCCTAATGTTTCTGCATCGAATGTTCTTCGTCCTAATTTGCATATCCTGGATGCCGAGTCACGTTCTGCTGCCACGGCTGCTACTCCTCCACGCTCGTATGCTGCGACTGCTCGTCCAAACCAATCTCATGCACCTCTTTCAATGCAACCAGAATGTTCTAGAGAAGATAAAGTTCTAAAGATTCGGATTTCTGACGACTCACCAGCAGGTAAAGAACTTTCCTCAGCTTTGTTATTAAGTGTGTATTTTCCGTCTCTTCGTGACACCCCCTCCCCCTCTATTTGGAGGCCTTGGTTAAAGTTGTTCCCAAGGAAAGCATTGTTTCAATTATTCGCACTGGAGGGGGTGTTGTCGTTCATTTTGTTCACCAAAAAGCCACCGACACCGTTCTTGCTACAGGCATTGATATTGGCTCCTTTCACTTGCAACCTGTTGCTTCTGCACAGCGCCCGGTCACAGTGACATTATCTCCTGTACCTACTGCTATTTCTGACAACTTACTTGTTGCTGCACTCGGCACTCTTGGTCGAGTAGTGAGAGAGACTAAATTTCTCCTAGCTGCTGCCAGAGACTCTCCATTCAAATTTGTGCAAGGAGGACGTCGCCAATATCGTGTTATTTTCCCCACTGACCAAGCCATTTCTAACCGCCCCACATCTCTGCAACTTTTTACGGACACACGAACATACGTTTTCAACTTATCTGCTGGTGTCCAGTGTTTCCGGTGTAGAGCTGAGGGACACCTGGCTTTTGAGCGCACACTTGCACAAGGTGCTGTCCCTACGTTGAAAGTTCCTGACACACCTCCATCACACACTTCCTCCTCCCTTACTACTGAACAAACTGTTGCCCCAATGTCCACCACGTCACCATCTCTGCTACTTGCTCCTTCAATGACTGCAGATATTTCGTTGTCTTCACCTGCTTCAGTTCCGCCACTGTCATTCAACTCCGAGCAGCCGCTGTCTTTCAAAACTCCTACGCAGTTATTGCCAAGCACTAAACAACCATTACCATACAACTCCAAACAGGCGCTTTCTTTCAAAACAACTACGCAGTTATTGCCAAACACTTAACTGCCATTTCCATTCAACTTCGAGCTGCCGCTTTCTTCCGAAACTACTGCGTCATCATTGCTCAGCTCTCAAGCGCCACCACCAAGCAACAAATTGCCTCCCGTTTCACAGCCTGTTTCGCAAGTGCAAACACCTGCTTCTGAACTCTTCAAATCTGCTCTCATTGTTGACATGTCATTTCCACTTCTTCCTACTTCGGTGGGCTCCTCTGGACCCAAAACTGCCGGGAAACGCCCAAAGTCTGCCGAGTCTTCTCCTAGGCCTTCGCGTCGCACTAGGCGTTTTCGGACCAAATCTTCTGCCACTTCCTCTGGAACCTCACCTGGCGTAGAAAATTTTTCTTCTCAACTTCGTACAACAAACAGATTCGCTTGCCTCCCTACTGATGATGATATGGATGTTGCTGCTAATTTATGTGAATCAGCATCGATTGCTTCGGATGTTGTTGGAGATGATTCTTCTCTTCCCACCATTCCCAAACTTTCCGCTCTGTTCAAAGACTGTTCTGTTCCAATGCAACCGCTCACATTTACTGAACTTCTTGAACTAATTCAACGCCCTAGGATAGACAAATTTCTAACAATCCCGTGTATTCAATCTAAGTTAAATTGGTTACCTGAAATGCTTCAACAACTGCAATTGCTTGATGAATTTTTGATTAACGTTTCCGTTCCTCCTGAAGATGCCCAGCTTCAGCATCGTCTGTGGTACATGCTGAAGTTGCTCACAGCTGAACTCGAAAACAATCAACAGCCTGTTCATGATTTCTCAACTGACTGAGTTTTTTTCTTCTGAATAAACGTTTTGTTTTGAAATTGTTTACCTTTGAACTTGTACTGCTTTACCGTCTGTTTTTGTTTAGTTTTCGGCGAACTCTTAGACACAGTTTAATACTATTGTCATCAACGGACTCATAGACTTTTATTTTTACTACTGTTCAACTGGGCAGCCTGTGAGTGCCCTCTTTTTCATACCCTTTACATTGTTGTTATTGTTTTTTTTAAATGCTTGCGTATACCTTGTTCTCTCCCACATCTTGTAACTGTTTTGTATTGTCCTTGTTCATATTTTGTAGAGGCGTTTTTTATACCTAACATTTTGAGCAATAAATACCTTATGAAGACAAGCCGTTCGTTTTTTTCCTTTGCGTCTTTAAAAAATGCTTAAGAATCAGAAAATGACTTTTTCTTAAATTTTTGTTTTGTTTTTTGTAAAAAGGGACGATTGTTGTAAGTTTATGCTGTAAAAATTGCAATGCGTTTTAATTTACAGTATGCCATACATCCGTTTTTTTAACTAAATCCCATCGTTAAATAGAGAATTTTGTGAAATTTAGAAATTTAATTTCTCGTAAACTAAATCGAAATTAAAAAAAAGGGCGACGAGGTGCAAAGATTCGGTCGTGGCACGACATACCTTTAAAGTTTCGTGGTTCTGTTGCTGTTAGTGTCTCCGGAACGCGACCTGGTAGCCCTTTTTTTCTTGTTTTAACTTTGAAATACAATAGCTCTTGAAGTTACGCTAGAATCATGAAACGGTTTATTTCAGCGTGTTCTCCAAACAATTCTCTACAAACGATGTAAATTTCATATTTTTGTGTTTAATACGTTTTGTGTTGCGAGCTAGGAAAGCAAGAGTGTGGCGAAATTTCTAAAACAGCGGCAGTTACTTTTTTTTTAGAATAATGAGACAGTTCACTGCTGATTTTTTTCCAGTTTTTAAACACCTTTGCATCACCACAAGATCATCCAATTTCATAATTATGAATATATTATGCGAGTCCTAATGATCTCTGTAATTGACACTGCCAATTGTCATAAATTTTAATTCTATTCATGTTATCTCTAAATTTCTGTTATATAGAGATGATTTTTTTTGTTTTGTAAAAATTAATTGTTCGATACGACCCTCCCTATTTTAACGTGGCGCCTATGGAAAAATCTCCTTCGACTAACGTCTTCGGTCTGGGAACGAATTATTACGCAACTTCGGGGTATTATAATACTCCTGGCATTTTTCGCGGTGGTAAGAGAATATCTGAGTATCCACTTTTCATCACCTGTGACAATACAAAGCAAAAAAAATATTGTCCTGCAAATTTAACAGCAATCTGAAATTATTGTTCCGCTTGCTGGGGTGTCAGTTCATGGGGAACCATTCGATGGTGCATGGAGAAGAAACCAATCTGGCGCAAGTAACGAGCGATGACAGATTGGGAAGACCTCAAATCAGCTGCCAGTTATCGTGCACGGTTTACGCTGTCACAGCTTCTACCAGAATGTTAGTTATGGTTATCGTTGGACGTTCTGACCTCGGCGTGTATTTGAGACTAAGTTCCGACCAGGGTGTAAGAGTTGATTTCATTGTACGTCCTGGCCTCGGCTTGTCTTTGAGACTGAGTTTCGATCGGTGCCAGTGTTGGTTTTTGTTGGATGTCCTGACCTCAGCTCATCTTTGAGACTGTATTTCGACCAGTGTCAGTGTTGGTATCGCTGGACGTACTGACCTCGTCTTGTCTTTGATATTGAGTTTAGACCAGTGTCAGTGTTGGTTTTCGTTGGACATCCTGACCTTAGGCTGCTTTTGAGATTGTATTTCCACTAGTGTCAATGTTGGTATCGCTGGAAGTCCTGACCTCAGCTTTTCTTTGACTTTTTCGACCAGTGTCAGTGTTGGTATCGCTGGACGTACTGACCTCGGCTTGTCTTTGATACTGAGTTTAGACCAGTGTCAATGTTGGTTTTCGTTAGACGTCCTGACCTCAGCCTGCTTTTGAGATTGTATTTCCTCTAGTGTCAAAGTTGGTATCGCTTGAAGTCCTGACCTCAGCTTTTCTTTGACTTTTTCGACCAGTGTCAGTGTTGGTGATCGTTGGACCTCCTGATCTCACTTCCCTTTGCGACTGTATTTCGACCAGTGTCAGTGTTGGTGATCGTTGGACGTCCTGACCTCAGCTTGTCCTTGAGATTGAGTTTAGACCAGGATGTCAGTATTGCTGGTCATTGGACGTCCTGACTTCGGCTTGCTTTCGAGCTTAGTGTCCTGAGCATTGAAAATGCGGAAACCACATTCGTTGAGTGCTCTGCTGTCTAATGTTCCCTCGCCTTCAACTGCAGAAATTTCTGTCCATTTTGCTGCCGAGTTTAACCCCTTTTGTTCAATAATAACGTAGGAGCACCTGAACAGCACGTTTATCGACATACGTCCTCTGCTCACCGGATAACGCAATGTGGCTCTCAGTCAGATTGATTATCGCAGTACCCAGTCGACGCTGGCACGCATTTTGCACAGACGAGGAAGCCCAACGTTATGCGTAGCTTAGATTCGGACGAAGGTTTGGCTCATCTCTGTATATGCGAACGACACTGGACTGTTTCAATAAAACAACATCCCATGTAAAAAAGTCTGTAGTGTACAGAAATGATTCAAGGCTCGTGTCCAACCATTTCGCGTGCTCCCCTGGTCGCTATGTTCCCTTGCTTTGATTACCACCAAACATTTTTGGGATGCTGTAGGACTCGGTATTAACCCATCCACGCCAGTTACTCGCCCCATCTACGTCACTCTCTATCCAGTTGGCACAGAATACTTCAAGATACCGTCCGCGGTCTACATGAATCGATGCCAGGCCGAGTGAATCAAAGAGAAGCAGCCCAACACGCTATTAGATAAGTTATAACGTCATGGCCCAAAGTGCGTATTTGCGTATTCATTCATACATCACAAACTTCCATAGCCATAACAACGTGTTTGGGCAGTGAAGAAACCGTTTAGTGAAATCGTGCAATGCATTGATTGTGATACTCTTTCCAAAATACCAGAATTCATTACTCAAGTTATGAGGATAATGGCTGTAGAATAAATCTCGCTCCTATGCCCTGACCTTTGACCCCATTTCGATTATACTCAACAGAACCAGTTAAGTGTACTTCCGGAACAACATTATAAAGTTGTTTTCTCAATCAAAGCATTTTTACGTACGTTATAACGCATAATCGCGATGGAATGGATCCCTCTTTTATGTCCTGACCTTTGACCCCATTTCGCCCATTTTCAATAGGGTTCGTCCCCAGGTGGTCCACTGCCACATACTAAATTTTCGTCGAAATCGAACCATTTTTACGCGAGTTATCGTGACGACGGACAGACAGATAGACGGACAAAGCTGGAGAATATACGCTTCTTCAACCTACGGTTGGAAAGCGTAAAAAATTTCCTTACCGACTTCAACGGGAAAAGAACGGAAATGTGGTTTTGTTCTACAGTCCATTCGTGATCTTTGGAATGAAATACAAATATGGAATTTCCCTGAAAACATGATGTAATTTCATTTGACCCTTTTCTGTTTTATTGTTCAGGAGGGCACTCTGCAAATGAAAACAATATAAAAAAAAAGTAGTTTCACACTCAAAAAATCCACGACTGTTATTTCATATCATTCTGAAAAAATCGTTAAGTTAATTTTTCCACAGGTAACAAAATAAATCGAGAAATGTCATTCTCTTGAGAGTTTATTGCTTTTTAAAAAGAAAGGTTGCTTGTTCAAATTTCAAAGGCATGCAAATTTTGTAGCCAGAATTTTTAAAATCTAGAAAGCACAGATATTTAAATCACTAACGACGTATTTACTTCGCCTGTGTTAGGAAACAATTGTAAAAGAAAACGAACCATCGCATAAATTAATAAAGTCTTTCATAGGCCTTTGGTGGAGTAAAATATTTGCATTTAATCAACGTAGTCGACAAAGCAGATTCATGACAAAATATTTATTAGTTTATATTTCAAAGTGTACTTTTTATCACTTGTAAATATTTCCTGCTACATGTATTTGTTTGCACTGAAAGTATGTGTATATGATGGATTTCCCTGATTAATCATTTGAGGCAAAACCTTTTTGCCATGTGAAATGTACTTATTTACTTGTTCATTCAGGCAAAACAAGAAGGGCTACTTATTGTTCAGTTCCTCCTATTTTTTTCAAGATTCCTGAAAAGCAATATTGAAATAATTACACTACCATTTCTTTTTACTTAAATGAATCACAAAACCTCTTTCTTTATTTTGTAAATTTAAAAAAAAAATTATTTTCCCGTTGTTAGGCTTCTTCCCCGTTTAATCTTTTAACTACCTGACCAGTATTCATTTCGTACATAACGCTCTATCTTTCTTGTTGACGACAGGCGAGCTGCTAGGTTGCTTCCTACTGAAGGGGCTATCTGCCAGACAAGGCTCGATTTTAATAGAAGTATAGAATCAAATAATAATAATGTTTTTGTTGTTAATGTTATTCTTATATGCAACAGTTAGGAGAGAACTTGTGACCAAACTGAAAGTGCAAATTAAATTTTTAAAAATTTGGAACATTTTGTATTTCGCTTTAGATATACACTGGAGTGCAAAGATTAAGGACGAGACGGTTTTTCGAATGTAACGTCGTACAGAAGTGCTATACATCGACTCAAATCATACCATAAGACCCCCAAGATGTAAGAATATGGGACAAGTGAGCAAAACCGTCCAAACAAGGAATCCAAAGAATACAAAGGCACTTTATTGAAAAGGTTGCTTCGAGCACAACTGGACAAAAAACAGAAACGTCCATGTGACAGCTGGCTGCCAAGAAAAATCCAGTCTTTAGCAGGGGATATGATCTCCTCTTACTGCGTTGCAGGATTTACAACGTCTGTTCATACTAAGGACGACGTTGTCAAGGAGCTGTTGAGGCATCGCGGCCCATTCCTCTTGTAGCGCCAATGACAGCTGCGGAATCGTTGCTGGCGGAGGTTGACGTGCTGCCAAGCGTCTCCAGAGAAGGTCCCACACGTGTTCGATTGGATTTAGGTCCGGGGACCTTGCGGAACAATCCATGCATTGAATATCTTCACTCTCCAACAGCTCTGCGACAGCCACTGTACGATGAGGCGTAGCAATGTCGTTCATGATGAGGAACTCAGGACCCACAGAACCTTTAAACAGACGCACGTAAGGCAGGAGAACCTCGGTACAATAGCGGACACCAGTGACTGAACTTCCTTGGAAGATGTGGAGGTCAATACGGCTGCCAAGCATGATACCGCCCCAAACGAGAACTCCACCACCTCCAAACAGGTCTCTTTCGATGAAGTTGGAGGTGTGATTGCGTGTTCCATGCTCTCTCCAGATGTGTATACGTCCAGAATCGCTCGTCAGACTAAATCGGCTCTCATCCGTAAAGAGAACTCGACCCCATTGCTGATGTGTTTATTTCTTGTGTTCCTTGCACCACAGAAATGAGCAGGCGTTAATGGCACACACCGTACTGGTCGTCGTGCAAATAGACCACCTATGTGCAGCCTCCTGGCCACGGTAAAACGAGATAACGGACGTCCAGTTGTCTGTTGCACGTGCCTTGCGATTTCTCCCGCTGTCTGCCGTCTGTCTCTTCTCGCCTGTAGGACAATATACCGGTCGTCCGCCGCCGTGGTTGCTCGTGGGCGACCACTGCTAAACTCTCGGACAGCTGTTCCTGCCGTTTGAAATGCTCTTCATGCTCGTGAAACGATGCTGTGAGTGATCCCGAACTCCTCGGCCACACTAGTCACACTTCGACCTTCTTCCAACTTCCCAATGACGCGACCTCGGGTAAAGTCATCCAGATGTCGTCTACTGGATTGCCTGTTGGTCATATCACACGGTGACAGCAACTCGACGTCGTTCAAAAAGGTTTTTACACAGTGCAATAGCTTTCACCGAATTGCTGAGCGTACACCGCCCGTGTGCTTTATACCCATCCGATACCCCCTCCTACGTCATGCGGCATATATGCGCATGCCCTACCGTACCAGACCGTAGTCTATCTCCTGAGTAGTTTTTCGGTCCGTTTTGCCTGCTCGTTCCGTTGTTATGCTAATTTGTCCTCTTCGTCCTTAATTTTTGCACACCAGTCTACTACACCAGATAATATTTCTTATGTATACCCCTTCCTTTCTTTTCACTCTATTATGTATTTGTATCTCAGAAATTACGGAGGAAGCGTATAATAAAATATAATAAAAATATTTTTCTTTTGAAAACATGATGTAATTTCATTTGACCCTTTTCTGTTTTATTGTTCAGGAGGGGGCTCTGCATGTGAAAACAATATAAAAACAAAGAAAAGTAGCTTCGTTTCGAAAACACACGAGAATAAAAGGAAGAAAAATTCACACCATACTGCTCCTGTGTGTGCTCTCAGTGTAACTATTGCGTAAGACAACTGAGCGAAATAACTAATAACTACCAAAGTTGCCATAAGCTGTCGACTGGACGGCTCACAATAAAAATTGGAGAACTCCCAATTTTATTGTGAGTTTTATTGAAAATAAAACTCATGTCTGTGGGGAACCCGAAAGTTCGTTATAATTTTATTGTGAGTTTTTTTTGTGAGTTTTTATTTATTTATTTTTTTTGTGAGTTTTATTTTCTGTTTTTTTTTGTGTGTTTTTTTTTGTTTTATTATTATTAGTTTTTTTTTTTGTGAGTTTTTATTTTATTGTGAGATAATTTTATCGTGAGTTTTTTTTAACTCCTAATTTTATTGTTGTTTTTTTACAGGCAGCCAGAACCTATTAATGCCAAATATGAGAACTCCTACAGTAAAAACAATAAAAATTCTGAACCTTATTGTTCATCCGCTGGAGCATCCCATAAACGACAATCAATGTAATCAACTACAATTTAATGTTTCAGGCAAGGGGCGCATATAGAGTTTTTTTCGGGTGGTGTCAGTAAACGGAAATTTTTAAAATCCACCAGGACAAATTAAGAGTTAAATGAAAAATACACGGTCGAGTCACATTATTATGACCACCAGCTAATATCCAGAGCAACCGCCGTGTGCAGCGCGGACAGCAGCTAGACGGGCTGAGAGTGACTCAATAAGGTGCTGGAAGGTGTTTACATGTATGTTAAGATATGCTGATTGCAGTGCATCTGACAGCTGCTGCAGGATGCATTTTGAAGGATCCATAGAACGAACAACACGATCGAGGTGGTCCCACAGATGCTTAATTAGGTTTAAAATCTGAGGAATTAGTGGGCCAGAGAAGTCTTCATCGTGCTCTTCCAACCACTCTCGGACATTTCTAACTGTCTGATACGTCGCATTATCGTGCTGGAAGATCCCATCCGCCCCAGGGAAGGCAATCAGCATGTATGGGTGTACGTGATCTGCAAGGATGGATTCATAAACACTTCGGTCCATAGTGCCTTCCACAGGTGTGAGTGGACCCAGAGAATGCTACGAAAACATTCCCCAGATCATAAAGCTGCCCCAACCAGCTTGTGTTCTTTCAGCAGTGGTTGAAGGTGTTTGTTCTCCGATGTTTCTCGCCTTATACGACAACGTTCATCCATTCGATGAAGCACGAAACGTGACTCATTGGAGAAGGCAATCCTTTGCCAATCAGCGGATGTCCGATTACGATACTGCAGTGCAAATGGAAGCTTTTTCTGCCGATGCACCTTCGTTAGATCCACATAAGCAGCAGGGTTCGCTGAACTGTCGTTTTAGACACACTTCCGATAGCCCCCTGGTTCATTCGGCCAGTGAGTTCTCTCACGCACGTTAGCAGCCGACGTTCACCTCTCGCATCAATGGCTCGTAGTACTCAGCAGTTTCCACGTCGCTTATTCGCAATGCTGCCATTTCTCCAATCACGATACACTTTAACCAGAGCAGCAGGCGAACAGTTCAAAAACTCCGCTGTTTCAGAAATACTGCCACCCTTGGCCTGAAAGCTGATAACCATCCCTTTTTGCAAATCTGATAAATCGCGCCTTTTATCCGTGACAGCAACGAGTGATATGTTTTCAGATTGCCTACAGCACACTTTATGTACCCTCCAAGCTTGCTCACGTCACGTGCGTTCTTTCATTCGCTACGCGCTGTGGACGTCAAAAGTAGGAGGTGGTCAAAATAATGTGACTCAACTATGTATTTATTATCTTTAAGGAAAAGTTAAATGTTCTGTTTTATAATATTTTTTCACAAAACTCCTAAATATAAAATTTACTCTTGATAGCTTCATAGCTTTCGTCTTAAGGACTCTACAGACTATTACATAGACATTGTACAATCACATGTACAATAATTTAAGTACCCGGTTCCTTACGGTAACACATTATACAGGGTGCATAGGAAAGTCCTTTTAGCCTGGAAGTACTTGCGAACGAAGAGAGGAACATTTTTGCAAGTGAAATAACGGTATAGTAAAGCGACTACGCCCAATCGAATGCAACCGACAGTAGCGGCCTTAGTGGCGAAATGCGGAAGTTAGCCACTGCAAATCGAAAACGAAAAGAGATAGAGCAAAATTTCCATATGCAAAGCTGTAGAGCATCAATAAATTAGTACAAAACGACATTTGTGTCACACGGATAAGATAAATTGTCTACTGAATACCCTACAATGTCCGAAATCGATGCGCGACGATTCAAATCTGCATATTCACATTTCGGAAATGCAGATTGTGACGTTGTACCGTACCTACGATATAAAAACCAGTAGCAGGATGTACCCTGATCAAAACTTTAGGTCTACGTACGCTGTGTGAGAATGGCGAGCTTGGATTTCTGGGGTTACGTAAAAAGTTAAGTGTATGCAACAGCTCCTACAAGTCTGCTGGATCTACGTCGTCGTGTTACAGATGCTTGAAATAGTGTGGCACCTTCTATGCTGAGGAATGTGCATGTAGAGTTACTTTCACGAATACAAATGTGTATCGTGGGCAATGGCGAACTCTTCGAACATACTCGACATTAACTTTTTATCAGTGTGCGCCAGTTTGCCTTTTTTGCTTTTGTTCTGTCTGACGTCATGAAACTGTATTGAAATAAGGTACGCATTTATGCAATAAATTGTGTGTATTTGCTCATACCTATGCCTGTTCCCTTCAAACGTTCACACAAAAGGTCGCGCATCGATTTCGGACATTTTAGGGTATTCAGGCGACAATTTATCTTATCCGTGTAAAACAAATGTCGTTTTGTACTAATTAATTAATGATCTACCACTTTGTAATTGGAAATTTTGATTTTTCTTTTTTTTTCGATTTGCAATGGCTAACTTCCGCATTTCGCCACTAGGGGCGCTGCTATTGGTTGCATTCGATCGGGCGTAGTCGTAACTGTACTTCTCTCCGTTCTCAAGTTATTCCAGGCTAAAGGGACTTTCCTATGCACCCTGTATAATAGCTGGTGCACAAAATGGGGAAGAGGAGAAAAAATATCCTGTGCTACAGTAACGAAAATTTATGCGATATACCATCCACAATATCCGATCTCGCAACAGAACTTCAAAATCAAATACTTCGACAGAATATTGAAATTCAACAGTTAATAAAACCCCTAAGTATTCTGGTGAATATTTCTTATTACCGGAAATTTTTCATGTGGATACGGAAAAAGTGAGAACAGAGTTTTTCGATTAATATAAGAAAAGAAACGCGGAAAGATTTCTGAAAATTCAAAATTTTCCGTTGACACATTTTGAAAACGGTAATTTACCGTCAATATAAGAAAAGAATTGCGAAACATTTCTGAAGATTCAGATTTTCCGGTAAAATTCAGAGTTTTTTCCCGTCAATTCACGGAAAAAAATTGTATCAGAAATGTGCTTCGTTAATTCACGAATGTTATCACGGAAAGTGGCTGAATTACAGAAAATGTTTTACAGTGCAACATGTATTCTTACAAAAACACCTGGTTTTGCATTTCATCGGGGAACTATTTATATCGCGTAATGACACACGGAGAGTCGCGGTCTCACACATAAAAGAATCCGCCTACTTGCCTCGAAAGCATTCGTGTAAAGCTTCGGAAGTTCTACCGAATTTACTTATTGATCAGCCCTAGTAATTTCATCTGCCATTCGTCAGGTTGATTGGTAAATCTTCTGCGGAATGTTCGTAAACCAAGTTGAGACACCTGAATGCAGTTACAGCGTAAACAGGAAAAAGTCACTGATACGAACGATTACCGTGTTTGGCACGATTTAATGATAAAAGATGAAAAATATATACAATTAAAACCATATGTACATGAGCACTTTCGAGGTAGCGGTTACCTCATCCTCAGATGTATTGAAGAAACACACATTCAATCTATATATAGCATAGATTATGGCATTGTGGGAAGCAATGGGAGGCGTAAGAGCCAATAACATTTCGTATGCGTCAAATAGTTGCGTACACAGCATGCTTAATGGTAAGTGAGGAAAAACATATTACAATGAATGAAGAATGAGGTGAGGTGGGGTGGGGTGAATATAGCATTTCAAACAAAGGTCACAATTTAAAGTTAACAGATTTAATTAGTGACTTCCATGCATTGTGCAATTCATAGGGGATATGTTCATTACAACATTGTACACTGGGAGCTTCTATATACACACTTTCGCTTATTAATAGGTCCCTGAGGTTGCTAGGAGTATGAGTAATTCTTGTATTACTCCAATCTGGATTAAGATTGTCTTGAAGTACATATTTGGCTAGGGATGTGCTATGCATGCCTGCTTTAATGTTGTATTTATGTTCTTTAATCCTGAATCCAAGATAACGTTTTGTAGAACCCAAATAACTAGAGACAATTTGTCCTGTGGTTGCCTGAAGTAGCGGGATGTTATAGATACTCCATTGATCCCTACTACAGCATTGTTTACGATCTTTACGAACAACTGAGAAAAGGTTTCGTGATTGTAAGCCAAATTTAACATCATGTTGTTTACAAAGGTGTGATAAGGTTCTTGTTAAAAGTGGATTATACTGCATGGAGCCCACATATTTAGTATTACTATTACATTCTCTTGACAAAGTAGTATTCAGGGCATATTTGACTTTACTAAATACCTGACTAGTCAAGTATTTAGGATATCCGTGTTGCTTAGCTAAATCAAAAATGTATTTAACTTCTTGTTTACGCTTTCCAACCGCAGGTTCAAGAAGCGTATATGTTCCAGCTTTTTCCGTCCGTCTGTCTGTCTGTCCGTCCGTCCGTCCGTCTTTCGGCACGATAACTCACGTAAAAATGGTTCGATTTCGATGAAATTTTAGTATGTGGTAGGGGACCACCAGGGGACGAACCCTATTGAAAATGGGTGAAGTGGGGTCAAAGGTCACGCAATAAGAGCGGGATCCATTTCGTTGCCTTTATGCGTCATAACATGCGTAAATATGGTTCGATTTGGATGAAATTTTAGTATTTGGTAAGGAACTACCTGGGGACAAACCCTATTGAAAATGGGCGAAATGGGGTCAAAGGTCAGGCAGGGCATAAAGAGTGGAATCCTTTCCATTGCCTTTATACGACATAACATGCGTAAATATGGTTCGATTTCGATGAAAGTTTAGTATGTGGTAGGGAACTACCTGGGCACAAACCCTATTGAAAATGGGCGAAATGGGGTCAAAGGTCAGGCAGCACATAAGAGCGGGATTTGTTCCATTGCCCTTATGGGTCATAACTTGCGTAAAAATGGTTCGATGTCGATGAAATTTTAGTATGTGGTAGAGAACTACCTGGGGACAAACCCTATTGAAAATGGGCGAAATGGGGTCAAAGGTCAGGGCATAAAGGTGGAATCCTTTCCATTGCCTTTATGCGACATAACATGCGTAAATATGGTTCGATTTCGATGAAAGTTTAGTATGTGGTAGGGAACTACCTGGGCACAAACCCTATTGAAAATGGGCGAAATGGGGTCAAAGGTCAGGCAGAACATAAGAGCGGGATTTGTTCCATTGCCCTTATGGGTCATAACTTGCGTAAAAATGGTTCGATGTCGATGAAATTTTAGTATGTGGTAGAGAGCCACTGGGGACGAACCCTATTGAGGATGGGCGAAATGGGGTCAAAGTTCAGGACACTGGAGTGGGATCCATTCCATTGCCCTTGTGCATCATAACTTACCAAAAAATGTTTCGATTGCGACAAAACCTTATGTTGTTCCGGAGGTACAGTGAACCGGTTCTCTTGAATATCAACGAAATGGGGTCAAAGGTCATTGCACAAAAGCAAGATTTATTCCACAGCCATTATTCTCATAACTTACGTAAAACTGCTTCTATTGCGACAAAACTTTAGTATGTTATTCTTGATGTGTACTGAACCGGTTCTGTTGAATATCATCGAAATGGGGTCAAAGGTAAGGACACAGGAGCGAAATTTATTCCACAGCCATTATCCTCATAACTTGAGTAATAATTTCTGGTATGTTGGAAAGCGTATCATAATCAATGCATTGCGTGATTTTACTAACTTGTTGTAGGAGTTCGGGGGTTGACGAATGTGAGTGCGCTCTTCTGAACAAAAAGAACAGTGCTGACAATTTGTGTTGTTTTATATGTGATGAGAAAAATGGAATAATAACAGATTCATTCTTGCACGAGTCTTCAACTTTCATTGATAGGAAAAAGTCGTTTATTACAGAAAAGTGGGAATTAAATTTTACTCACAAGTTTTCGACAATGTACGTATTCAAATATTTCACAAGCTGGATGAGAACTCCCGTTTTTCGTCTTTGCAATTTTTTCAAAGTATAAAAGAAAATCGATATTTGCGGTTATATTTCTCCTCAGTTTTCCCTTAAGGCTTTGGTTCCACGAAACTCCAACAACCAACCTACAGAATCACAGCTATTTATAGCACAGTCCAGGAAGGGCGTGCAATCTTTCTCCTTCTACTAATAATTAGACCATAAAATGAGAACAATGAAGTTAATGTGATCTTGAGCAGCAATCAAAATTAGGGGACGCTATTTCGTGAATGAATGATAATGTTCCAAGACGGATTTTAATCACACGTTTCAAAATAAAAGGCAATACATTCATAGATTCTTCTCCGCAAAGATCCACCGCAGAAATAGGTCGATACGTTTTCCATAGATAGTACGTAACCTGTTTGCCCTTGATCGCCGCTTATTTTTATCTTTCAAAGAGTTACGAATCGCAAGCTACTCACTGAAAGATTCACAGTGCTCTTAGAATACTTACAAATGAATGCTGCATACAGAAAGCGTACGAGGCGAACCCATTCGTCACTATGACTTCGAGCATTATCAGCATTTCTGGCACCATTTCGCGAAGTATGAAAGGTTTTTAAAATATATCATACCCTCAAACACGTAAAAAACGAGATCCTCGTCCGCATCACGC
Source organism: Macrothele yani (assembly GCA_039090855.1). Classification (NCBI taxonomy): domain Eukaryota; kingdom Metazoa; phylum Arthropoda; class Arachnida; order Araneae; family Macrothelidae; genus Macrothele; species Macrothele yani. The sequence continues at coordinate 147,208,173 of CM077027.1, forward strand.
TTTAATGGGTTCAACATTATTAAAACTGCTAAAAAAAGTGGATGCACGTAATAAAAATTCTAGCGGTTAAGGTGATACAGAAGTGACGTCGATGACTGTAATGAGAATGGACCTTATTCCCGTCGCACTGCATCATGGTAAAAGTTTTCCGTGTCTGCGGACCAGCGATAGTTTGTTTACATGCGGATTTTTTTATTGGAAGTTTAACGACCACCGTGAGCAACTCAATGGGCTATAAGCTGCCGCCCGTCCCTAATTTAGGGCTACTCGTTCCAGGGAAGGGAGAGAGCCAGTGCCGTAAGACAAACACATCATCCATGCCTCACCGGAATTCGAACCCGGACCCCTTTCGGACGAATGATTAGAGTCCATCGCTTAGACCGCTGCGCCACAGGGGCGGCTATATGCGTTTTCCCATTGCTTAACATGGCGTAATGTTGTAAATGTTCAGTAAAATCGCGATTTCCGTAAACTTTGTTAACGACATGCCTAACTTATTTTTCATCGCACGGTTGTGCTAATAAACCCTGTCACGTAAAATGTGCAGAAGAAGCAATAACTTTCCATAACCTTCCTCTGAAAATGCCGAAACTCTTAAGGCTGTCTTTGAATGACTGTTAGGGTTCCTCTTCTGGGATAGATGGCGCAAAAATCCCTCCTTGGGCGTGGCTTTTACGTCTTGAGGGACTGTCCCAGAAGTTGGCGTCACCGAATCACAGCAGACCTAGCCATATTCAGAATGGTAACGGTCTCTCGTTGGCTCCACAATAAAAAGACAAAATACGCACTGTTACGTTTAAACCAATAACGTTATTTTAGGTGGAGCTTAGTAAATAGGCGGAGTTTCTATAGCTCAAATTCAGGGGTTCTCTGCTAATGTATACATTTTCTCTTCAAAAAAGGAACATACAGTAGGATTTAAGATGATTTATGGGAGACAAGATTCCAGTCTGACTTTTGGCCCTATTCAATTATATCTGTTTGGCCAAGAAAATTCAAAAAAATCAGACAGAAATGAGAGATTTCGTTTCTTCCAGACAGAAGCATTTCTAAGCTAACTTATCGCGATATCTAGCGCCCAAATTGGAATACTTTTGATTCAGATAAATTGAATTTAAAAAAAAATTCTAACAAGTTTCTAGGAATAATAACTGTGGCACATATTAGCTATAGGTCCTTTTTATTTGTGCTCAAAATTTCAAACACTACAAAGTAATAGTCTTCGAGAAAATGTGTACAAAAGAATTTGCATTGTCGATATAGGATAGCATTTATCTTACACTCATTCAAAGACAGCCTTAAAGGAATGGCTGAAACGTGATGATTTCCATCCCAAGGTACATTCCCGTCGATATAGGATAGAATTTATCTTACACTCATTCAAAGACAGCCTTAAAGGAATGGCTGAAACGTGATGATTTCCATCCCAAGGTGCATTCCCGAATATGTTCTGTTCACTTTAACCAGGAAGATTTTGAATATTATGGCACTAAGAATAGAAGGCGAAAACATGGTAGTACTCCTTCGGTATTTAACTTCCAAAAAATGTGAAGAAAGGAAAGGGAATTGCATATCTAGATCAGTAAGTTACGAATTAACTTTTACGTTCTTCCCCCAAAGAACGAAACCTTTCCATGATTTTTCTTAATAATATTACTATCAGTTATGCCAGTTCTCCGAACAGTGAATCTATAATTTTTTGAACATAAAACTAAAGAAAAGAAAAGTTATTAAGGGAAAGAAAAGTAATTTAAAATCAGTAACTGTTACACGATTTAGAACAGGGTCGTGACGTCAATGCATGCGGTTTGACGTAAAACGGAGCAGGCTTTGGCGCCCCTTAATTTTAAATCAAAATTTCACGGAACTTTTACAGCATTTCAACGTTTCTCGCAAAATTATCTTTAAACTTATCAGCATTTTGAACAGTAAAGCTTCCCTTTTGAACTGTTTGGTTTTTAGACTTTTTTAGGTATCCGGACCTGTAAGGTCTATCAGCATGCCAATTTTCAGATCTCAAGGTTATTGAGAAGTGGTCGAGCACTTCGCGAAAAATTCAAGCAGAGAATGTTCCAAAGCTGCCACCTTGATTATTTTTTCGGGTTTTTTTTTTTTTTTTTTTTTTGGGGGGGGGTATTTTTCTAGGTATTAAGACCTTAAGACCTACCAACATGACAGTTTTCAAATCTCCAAGTCATGTAGAGATGGTCGAACAATTCTCGAAAATTTCAAGCAGAGAGATTTTCCATAGCCACCATTTTTATTTTTATTTTATTTAATGCCGGCGGTAAACGCTAAACTTTAAAAGCGTCGATGCGTCATTAAGCATTGCGTCATTACTAGTTTGATTGTATCCTGTCCTTTCACCCAATGAAAAGAGAGTGCTAAAAATAACTGCGTCACCATGGCAGCAGGTCACGGGTCCAGAACTTTTCTATGTGGTTACCGTTGAAGACAGAGGAAGCCGTTTGTTCTTATCCTTTGCGCCTTTAAAAATGCTTAAAAATCAGAAAATGATTTTTTCTTAATTTATTTTATTTAAAAGAGGGATACTAGTTATGAGTTTATGCTGTAAAAATTGCAATGATTTATAATTTGTAGTTTGCCATATATCATTTTTTTTAAATGAATCCTATCGCGAAATAGAGAATTTTGAGAAATTTAAAAATTTAATTTCTATTAAACTAAATAGAAATTCAAAAACAGGGCAACGAGATGCAGAAATTTGGCCATGGTCCTACATTCCTACAAAGTTTCGTGGTTATGTTGCTGTTAGTGTGTCTGGAACGTGAATTGATAGCACTTTTTTTTTTTGCTTACCTTCACTTTGAAATACAATAGCTCTTGAAGCATAGCCAGAACCGAAAAACAGCTTATTTCTGCATGTTCTACAAACAATTCTTTACAAACGATGTAAATCTCATATTTTTGTGTTCATTACTTTTTGCGCTGCGAGCTAGAAAAGTGCGAGTGTCGCGAAATTTCTAAAACAACGGCGGCGGCAGTTTTTTTTTTAGCATAGAGAGATTAAAGGTTTAACGACCACTGAGAGCAACTCAATGGGCTATAAGCACCCGCTAGTCACTAATTTAGAGCCACTTATTCCAGGGAAGACAGAGAGAGAGAGAGAGAGAGTGCCATAACGCAAAAACAACACCTCACCGGGATCCGAACCCGGATCCCTCACGGACGAATGATCATAAGCCAGCGCTTAGACCACTGAGCCACCAGAGCGACGTTCTTACCTGTGGAGAAGAGACATGGACTTTAACTACGTAAAAAAGGCATAGAAAGGCTGCAGACTACAGAAGCAAGCATCAAAAGATGCATGCTTGGTGTGACCAGGAAAGATGAAAAGAGGAACTCGCGAATAAGGAAGATGACAAGAGTAGAAGACATCGGGATCAGAATAAAATCCCTGAAATGGCAATGGGTTGGACATGTTGCCACAGGAACGGACCATCAATGAAAAACCGAAATTTTAGACTGGATTCCAAGGGACAGCAAAAAACCCAGAATAAGACCACATGGGAATAGGATGGATTAAATTCGAAAGCATACAGGCGTGACATAGAGGACATAGGCTCTATGTCACTCCGGCAACAAACATCAATGGTAACTCATTAGCAAACATCCAATGAGTTGTATTTGGATGTTTGCTAAACATCCAATGAAACTAAACTTCAGCAAACATTCAATGATAACTCATTCGATGTTTGCTAAACGTGGCATATGTTCATTTCCTGATGATGAAGGCACGGTGCCTTCATCATGAATTTTAATGTTATCTTTCAAGTTTTTTAGCCTGTCATTTCAAACATAGTGATTTAAGTGCAAAGTATGCTTGAAGTCACGATTGTTTGAATGTTTGACAAGTTTTGTTGGATCGTGCATAAGGCAGAGGATTTTTACGTTATTTCATTATAGTTAGCACAAAATTTGCCTGGTGTTTTTTCATATACGACTCCTAGTACATGAAATAAATACGTATTATTTTTCACTTGGATTTATACATCTTCACTCAGTATAAATGTAGTATAAATGTAACGACAAAGGTAAGAATTATCCGTATCGTGAACTGCTTCCTTTGCCGTTTCATGCTGGGTGTGAGCATGCTGAATGCAAACAAGGCGGAAAGATACGCGTGAAGTCAGGAACTATCAAGTAACCACAAAAGTATTTGCCATTTTCCGAGAGAGCAGAAGAAACACCTTGTAATAATTGGATTTGGCAGAGATAGCATTCGCCCGCGGGATATCGTCAGCTGAAATCCCAAGATGCCCTGCGCATATGAATCAAATTAGTAATCAGTTTGGTAGTGGGAAGACGTACGATTGCAATGGCGGTATTAGCGCAGATTATTCATGGGTGTTTATTATACGAATGTAAACTCGGTTCATCTGCTGCAGAAACAACTCGTCGCATTTACTTAGCATTCGGGGCAAATGCTGTGAAGGAACGCGCAGCTCAAATTTGGTTTCGAAAGTTCAGAGACGGAGATTAATCCCTTCAAGAAAAGGCCCGGAGTGGTCGTCCTGTCGGTCTTGACACAAAAGCTCTGAAAGTTGCTATTAAGCAGGACAGTAGCCAAACATTCCAGGAACTAGCCCAGTCGTTTGGTGTTAGTGATGGAACCATCCAAAGACACCTGCATGCAATAGGTAAGTCATACAAATTGTCTAAGTGGGTCCTCCACAAATTGTCTGCAGTGAACAAACAGCAACGTGTCTCAGCCTGTTTTGCATTGTTGTTTCGCTGTGACAAGGAGCCATTTTTGGATAGGGTACTCACACGTGATAAGAAGTGGGTACAGTACAACACCCCAAAACGTTCCAGACATGGTTTGCCCACCAGTGACTCAATTCCTCACTCATCGAAGCCAGCGCTGCATCCAAGTAAAGTTATACTGCGTGTATGGTGAACAGCACGTGGTGTTATCCATTATGAACTCTTGCAATGCAGCCAAACGATCACCGCTGCAGTGTACTGTGAACAACTGAAACGTGTGAATGAGTACACGAAAAAGAAGGAAATAGCACTGGTCAACAGAAAGGGAATTCTTCTCCTTCCAGATAACTCTCATGCCCACTCCGCTTCATTGATGTCGTTACCTGATACCTGAAAATTATTCCTGTTCAAAAGACTTTCCATCTTTCCTTAGCTTGTTTTTTACGCTTTCCAACCGTAGGTTGAAGAAGCGTATATGCTCCAGCTTTGTCCGTCCGTCTGTCCGCACGATAACTGGCGTAAAAATGGTTCGATTTCAATGACATTTTAGCATGTGGTAGGGGACAACCTGGGGACAAACCCTATTGAAAATGGGACAAATGGGTTCAAAAGTCACGACGTAGGAGCGGGATCCATTCCATTGCACTTATGCGTCATAACTTGTGTAAATATGATTCGATTTCAATGAAATTTTACAATGTGGTAGGGGACTGCCTGGGGACGAACCCTATTCAAAATGGGTGAATTGGGGTCAAAGGTCAATACATAAGAGCGGGATGCATTCCATTGCCCTTAGGCGTCATAACGTGCGTAAAAATGGTTTCGATTTCGATGAAATTTCAGTATGTGGTAGGGGACCACCTGGGGACAAACCCTATTGAAAATGGACGAAATGGGGTCAAAGGTCAGGACATAGGATTGCTATCCATTCCATCGCCCTTATCCCATATTATTAAGGTGGACGTCAAGTAACTTTGCTTCCTATACTTCCAGTGGAAAAACTTTTGGACACATTCCCTTCACAATTAATGTGTTCCCAAGGATGAAAATTTGAACATCGATTAAAATAACTTCATATTATAACTTGGAATACTTCATATTTTTTATAGCATAACCATAATTATATTAAAAATCAATAACTTTTCCTTTGTTGGTGTTGAATCCAGAAAAAGGATGGCGCGACCTGTACTTTGATGACGTCAGTAGACAAACAAATGTTGGATTGCATAATTATGGTTATGTTTTAGAAAATATTAGGTATTCCAAGTTATAAAATGAAGCTATTTTAATCGACGTTCAAATTTTCATCCTTGTGAACGCATTAATTGTCCAGAAAAAAGATGGCGCAACCTGTACTTTGATGACGTCAGTAGACAAACAAATGTTGGATTGCATAATTATGGTTATGTTTTAGAAAATATTAAGTATTGCAAGTTATAAAATGCAGATGTTTTAATCGATGTTCAAATTTTCATCCTTGGGAACGCATTAATTGGGAAGAAAATGTGTACAGAAATTTTTCCATTGGAAGTATAGGAAGCAAAATTACTTGACGTTCACCTTAAAGGAGCAATTCTTGTATGTATGCAAATTTCATTTTGAAAACGGGTCTAAATATTTTGATGAAAGTCGTTAACCTACCGTTTTCTGGTACTATAAATCGATTTAGCTTGATCTCGACTTTAGGAAAATTCGTTTAGTGGGTTAAATAACCACCCCGAATTACCACGTTCTTAGTATAGTGTCATGGCGTCATCCCATTAGATGTTGGGGCGCGGTCACGCCATCTGTCTCATTGCGTCACGCGTTGTGTGTGGATCCTATTAAAGTTTCATGACGTCACACTCTTGCGAGCAGATGGTCGCGATTCCCATCTGCCTCATTACGTCACGCGTTGTGTGCGTATCTCCGTCCGCACGATAACTCACTTAAAAATAGTTCGATTTCGATGAAATTTCAGTATGTGGTAGGGGAACACCTGACAAGGAACCCTATTGAAAGTGAACAAAATGAGGTCAAAGGTCAAGACATAGGAGCGGAATGCATTCCGCTGCTCTTATGCGTCATAACTAACGTAAAAAAGGTTCGATTTCGATGAAATTTTAGTATGTGGTAGGGGACCACCTGGGGACAAACCCTATTGAAAATTGGCGAAATGGGGGTCAAAGGTCAGGACATAGTAGTGGAATCAATTCCATCGCCATTATGCGTCATAACTTAAGTAAAAATGTTTCGATTTGGATGAAATGTTAGTATGTTGTAGGGACCTGCCTGGGGACGAATCCTGTTACAAAGGCGAAATGGAGTCAAAGGTTAGGACACAGACGCTGGATCTATTCCATAGCCCTTATGCATCATAACTTACGTAAAATTGCTTCGATTACGACAAAACTTTATCATGTTATTTCGGAAGTATACTGAACTAGTTCTGTTGAATATCATCGAAATGGGATCAAAGGTGAAGGTACAGGAGTGAGATTTATTCCACAGCCATTTTCCTCATAACTTGAGTAATGATTTGTAGTATGTTGGAAAGCGTATCATAATCAATGCATTGCATGATTTTACAAACTTGTTTTTTTTTTTTTGCTCCGTAGTGATGACCTGAAACACTATCAAAGAACTTGGGTGGGAGATTTATGCCATCTAGCTTATTCAGCAGATATCTCTCCTTCGGACTATCACTTATTTCTTTCACTCGACAATCATTTGCATGGACACGAATTCTCCAATTTTGATGAGTTGCACGCTGCCCTCCAAAACCTTTTCTCTTCCCATAATTCGTCATCTTTTCACCGGCTTATATACAAGTTGTTAACACATTGGTAGGACGTTGTTATGCCCATGGTAATTATTTTGATGAATACATTGCTTTTGTACTGCGTGTGGTTATTGTTATACTTTGTCTCAATCTCCGAAAAGGGCAAATTCTTTTGTGGTTACCTGATACTTGAAAAGTATTCCTGTTCGAAAGACTTCCCTTCTTTCCTTAGCTTGTTTTTTTTTTTCGCTCCGTAGTGGTGGAAGCGAGCAGGTTCATGTAAACAAAGTGGAATGATACACGTAATTACTTGAAACTGCCGAGATTCGAAAGACCACCCCTCAGAACTCTCAGTGTGACGTCCGAATTCTTAAAACTGAAAAAAATCATATTGCGCCCAATTTTGACGGCTGATACAAGAATGGGAGTAGGAAATTTAAAAAAATAATCAATCATCATATGGATCTGTCGAACTAATTTTTTTCGCGAATGAAGCAGATCTAAAAAGCTATGGGCTTTTTACGCCTGCCTCGTTCACGAACAAAAAACACGAAAATTCCCGACGCTAGGTCATCATTTCTGTAACCGACGTCATGTCGGATATACCAGCATACACTCCTGCCAGAGGTTTGCCTTAGCTAGAATCACTTTTCATCATTAAACACTCAGTCAGGTGGGATTCAGTCCTAAAGAAGGCTTTAAGAACTTCCTACGAAAGGACAGCAGTTGACCGTGATATCGGTTGAAACATCCTCTGATGAAGATAAATCTGACGACTTCAGTGTTCCATGCCACAAAAATCAAATAATATAAAATTTTTAACACCACAACAAAAGCTCACTCAACAAACCCGCTGGGACAGCTAAAAGATAACGATAAAGAATATCCGGTTTAAATGGATGAAGATGTTTAGGCAACTTGTTTTCAGTGGAGTTCGCATTATAAGCAATATAATAAATCTTCAGACTGAAACAAAGCAACGAAACATTTTCAACGCTCACGTAAAGTAGAAAAAAAATGCTTTGATCTTGTTTAAGTGTTGCATACAAATCTCCAGATTTTTAGAAAGGGGTATTTTTATTTTTATTTGAAGTTACCCGCACCAGTAGGCTCAGGAACCTGAGAAAAAAACTGTCGACAAAACACACAGTCCAATGAAAACAAGTTAGTAAAATCGTGCACTGCATTGATTATGATACGCTTTCCAACATACCAGTAATCATTACTCAAGTTATTACTCAGGTTAGGAGGATAATGGCCACATACTAAAATTTCATCGAAATCGAACCATATTTACGCATGTTATGACGTACAAGGGCAATGGAATGGATCCCGCTCCTATGTCCTGACCTTTGGCCCCACTTCACCCATTTTCAATAGGGTTCGTTCCCAGGTGGTCCCCTACCACATACTAAACTTTCATTGAAATCTAACTATATTTACGCAAGTTATGACGCATTAGGACAATGGAATGGATCCCTCTCCTATGCCATGACCTTTGACCTCACTCCACCCATTTTCAAAAGAGTTCGTCCCGAGATAGTCCCCTTACACATACTAAAATTTCATTGAAATCAAACTATATTTACTCAAGTTATGACGCATAAGGGTAATGGAATGGATCCCGATCCTATGTCGTGATATTTGACTCCATTTCGCCCATTTTCAATTGAATTCGTCCCCAGGTGGTCCCCTACCACATACTAAAATTTCATCGAAATCGAACCATTTTTACGCGAGTTACCTTGCGGACTGACAGACGGACAAAGCTGGAGCACATACGCTTCTTCAACCTACGGTTGGAAAGCGTAAACAAATATGACCATCTTTTAATATGAGGTATGACTTCCCCGTGTCGCCAATCCCGCATATATACGACGAATCATTGATTCAGTGAGGCATCTGGACGTTTCTGTAGGTATGCTATATCATGCAAGCACCAGCGCTTCTCGCAGGTCATCAAGAGTCATCGGTGGTGAATGCATACGTTTCTGTATGGATGCTATAAAATGAAGACACCAGAGCTTCTCACAGATTATAAAGAGTCATCGGTGGTGGATCCATACGTTTCTGTAGGGATGCTATACCTTGCAGACACCATAGTTTCTCGCAGATCATCAAGAGTCATCGGTGATGAATCCATACTTTTCTGTATGGATGCTATGACACCACAACTTCTCGCAGATATCAAGAGTCATCGGTGGTGGATCCACACGTTTCTGTAGGGATGCTATACCATGCAAACACCACAGCTTCTCGCAGGTCATCAAGAGTCATCGGTGGTGGATCCATACGTTTCTTTATGGATGCTACACCATTCAGACACCAGAGCTTCTCGCTGATCATCAAGAGTCATCGGTGATGGATCCATACGTTTCTGTATTGAAGCTATACCTTGCAGACACCAGAGTTTCTCGCTGATTCTCTAGAGGCATCGGTGGTGGATCCATACGTTTCTGTAGGGATGCTATACCATGCAAACACCACAGTTTCTTGCAGGTCGTCAAGAGTCATCGGTGGTGGATCCATACGTTTCTTTATGGATGCTACACCATTCAGACACCAGAGCTTCTCGCTGATCATCAAGAATCATCGGTGATAGATCCATACGTTTCTGTATTGATGCTATACCTTGTAGACACCAGAGTTTCTTGCTGATTATCAAGAGTCATCGGTGGTGGATCCATACGTTTCTGTAGTGATGCTATACCATACAGACACCAGAACTTCTCGCAGATCAACAAGAGTCATCGATAGTGAATCCATACGTTTCTGTATGGATGCTACACCATGCCGAAACCAGAGCTTCTCGCAGATCATCAAGATTGATCGGTGGTGAATTAATGCGTTTCTGTATTGATGCTATACCATGCAGACACCAGAGCTCGCAGGTCATCAAGAGTTATCGGTGGTGGATCCATACGTCGAACTTGTTGGACGTTCCAACAGATGTTCAATGGGATTGATGTCCGGGGAGTACTGTAGCCACGATGGTAAGCTAAATTTTATGAAATGTTCCTCAAACCATTCTCGTACACGCATTGCAACATTGCAAGGGGAATTATCTTGCTGGAAGCAAGTTGTGCCACCGGGGAAGTTAGTCATCATGAATGGGAGAAGCACCTGATCCGCCACAATGGATAGATAACCTGAAGCGCTCGTCGTGCGATCGAGGGGGCTGATTGTCCCCAATTTTTCCGACAAAAACATCCCCCCACACTAGCATACTTCCACCTCTAGGCTGTTTCTTCTAGAGCATCGTGTTGGGATGATTTCTGTCAGCGGTGTTTCGCCGCACTCTCCATCGACCATCCACGTCTTCGTAATTCGTCTGAAAAGGCAACTTTCTTCCACTGTCCGATGGTCCAATGCCACCTCTCAGATGTAAATTCACGCCGTAATCGTCGATGTATGGCCGTCAGCATGGGTACCTTGGCTAGACGGCGGCTCCGGAGACCCATTGAGAACAGAGTTCGTTGAACTGTGGTCAGCGATACACTTCTCGATGTGCCTGCATTAAATGCTCTGCCCAGTTGTTCCATGTGGTCCGTCTGTGATTGTTTTGCGGCTCATTACCCTCCCTCGAACCGGTAGCCCTAAATTTGGATGGCCCACTGCTTAGAGCTTTATAGTTCCAAACAAATAAAAAAACAATGCAATTAAATTCGGTTATGGTTCTCATAGTTCAATCTACTGAGAAGCAAAATAATTTTCAAAGTTCCATTAAAAGGTGCAGATACATGATGCCTACAGGCAAGCATTTTGACACTAACAGCACACATTTTTACATAATTCATATAAAAAGAGATATAGTAAAAAGACACACTGATTACCACTACTCGCGAATTTCATATTGCTAAAACTCAAATGTCTGTAATGTGATACGTACGTCCAAAGATATTTACCGATGAGACATTACATTATGACCAAATACCTAATAAGCTGAAGGACTTCTTTTAGCCCGCAAAGCAGCGGCTACTCGGCGAATCATTGGTTCGATGAGGTGGCGATAGGTAACCTGGAGTATCTGGTACCGTAATGTCAACAGCAGGTCCTCCAGTTTCCGTATATTTCGGGCTGGTGGTGATTTAGCGCGAACCCGCTATTCATTCGATTTATGTCAGGTGAATTTGGAGGCCAGGGCATTAACAGAAAGTGACCAGCATGTTCCTAGAACCATTCCTTGACGATTCTGGCAGTGTGGCATGGCGTATTATTCTGTTGGTAATGGCCTTCACCAGCCAAAAACACACTTGCCATGAATGGGTGAACTTGGTCCGCAACGACGTTCAGATACCTGACAGCTGTCAGGGATTGTGCTATTGGGATAATGGGGCCTAAAATGTCCCAAGAAAACATCGCCCACAGCCTAATAACACCACCGCCGGTCTGTTTCCACCCAACAGTGCACCCAGGTGCCATAGCCTTCGTTGGTAATCGGCGTATCCGCGCTCGGCCGTCTACGTGATGAACCAGGAATCTTGATTCGTCAAACAAGGCCACTTTCTTTCAATCATCCACGGTCCAACCTCGATGATCTTGGAATCATTTCATGCGCTGTTGGCGATGACGTGAAATGAGCATGAGGACCCGGCTGGGTCTTCGGCTACGCAGGCCTATGCACAGAAGGCTGCGATGAGCTGTGTACTGTGACTCATTGCCCTAATCACCACTGTTGTAGCTGAGGGTGATTTGTCGCACTGCGGACCTGTGGTCGCTGTGAACAATGCGCGACAGTCTCTACTCCCCTCTGGCATCAATGAACTGCGGACGGCACAGGGATTGACGACGGTTTGTCGTTTGGCCATCTCAGCACCACTTTCGATACGTACTCACTACAGCGGCACGTGAACAACCCACAAGCCGCGCCGTTTTTGAGATCGTAGTTCCGAGGCGCCTAGCCCATCACAATTTGTCCTTCATCAAACTCCGGTAAATCGGCAACTTTTCCCATTCTGACTGCGAACAGTCTACTAACCGAAAGCCGGTCCTCGGGTTGTATATATACTGCTCTGTGAACTTCACCTGCGCCACCGTTCGGTCTCCAGGCGCGCTCATTTATATAGGCTGGGGTGGTCATAATGGAATGGTTCATCGGTGTATATAGTTCTGGATTAATAGTGTGTGCGTGTGAGCATTTTCAGCATATACTATGGAGGCAATTGAACTTGAATTTTCAGGCGGTCGCCCTTGTGGCCGAGTGGTCAGATGCTTAGCTTTCTGGCTATTCTTCTGAATTGGGTCCAGGTCCCGGATGCAGCATGGGTGGTGTGTTTTGTCGTAACACGCTGGTTCCGTTTCTTCCCTGGATAGGGATAGGAGACAAATGTTCCTTGGAATTGCTCATGGTAATCATTAAGCTCCGAAACAAAACAAATAAATAAATAAAAGTTTTAGGAGTTCCGTTGATCGCATGTAAGACAAGATCAAGAATCATTACAGTTTGCTAATATAAAAATATGTTAGCCCAGCAGCCGAAAATTCCTGTAAACTCTCTTTTTTTTATAAATTTTTGGACGTAACATTACACCGTTCTTTCGCAGTCTACAGAATTAAGTAACACCGAGAATATTTGTCTTACTTTTCGTGTTAATCATGGAAATCTCTCTGAAACTGCCTCTGAATTTCAGAATTTAATTACATCAGGAACCCTACATTCCTTTACATACTCCTTGTATGCAACAAACTCAAGCGTTACTGACGGGTCATCAATTCTTGGAATACTTTTGAACACTACGTCGTCATGAATACCTACGTTGGCCATTTCATATGGGTCAAACAATGGAACAGCCATCGTGAAATTCAAACCAGTTTGCCGCCCCGGTGGCGCAGTGGTCTAAGGCGTTGGACTCTGATCATTCGTCCGTAAGGGGTCCGGGTTCGAATCCCGGTCAGGCATGGATGTTGTGTTTGTCTTACGGCACCGGCTCTCTCCCTTCCCTGGAACCAGTGACCCTAAATTAGGGACGGGCGACTGCTTATAGCCCATTGAGTTGCTCACGGTGGTCGTTAAACCTCCAATCAAAAAAAAAAAAATCAAACCAGTTTGGCTAAACTAGGCTCCTCGTTTTTTGGAGATAATTACTTTTGAGCAGTAGTAAATGTCCAACTTTGCTACGGTTTTGTGAAATACTTCTTGCGAAAACGAATTACGTGCAGATCTTCGAGAGAAGGTAGCCTCCGATTTTAGCTATAATTTAGATCGCAGATCAAGCACATTGTGGCATGCCTTGTGAACAGAAACCCCACATGTTTCGAAGAAGAGCGGTGTGTCCATCAGAATTTAGGCGTGTTCCGCAATAAACTGAAAGGCACAAATTTTGAAGATGACAATCCGATTTTTGGAATAAATGTGACAAGGATGGTAAGTCAGATAATATCCGAAAACTTAAAAATTTTCATCGTCCTGGAGCGGGACTCGAACCCGCGTTTCCCAGAAAACGCCCGGGTATGCTAACCACTACACCAACCAGAACGACCCAGTTTCAAGTTTCCGATCAATTTCAATATATCCATCACAGGATTCGCTAGTCGAAGTAACTGGCATTCATGTTTAGCGAATCTGGAGGTTAAGAATCATATCCCGTGTTTGCCCGGATTCGCTAAACATGAATGCCGGTTGCTTCGACTAGCGAATCCTGTGATGGATATATTGAAATTGATCGGAAACTTGAAACTTGGTCGTTCTGGTTGGTGTAGTGGTTAGCATACCCGGGCGTTTTCTGGGAGACGCGGGTTCGAGTCCCGCTCCAGGACGATGAAAATTTTCAAGTTTTCGGATATTATCTGACTTATCATACTTGTTAAATTTACGCCAAAAATCGGATTATCATCTTCAAAATTTGTATTATATGGCGTAATCCCGTATTTCTTTCATGATTTATCTGCTTCTCCGGGCAAACATGGAATAAGATACTTAACCTCCAGATTCGCTAAACATGAATGCCAGTTGCTTCGACTAGCGAATCCTATGATGGTTTATTCAAATTGATCGGAAACTTGAAACTTGGTCGTTCTGGTTGGTGTTGTGGTTAGCATACCCGGGCGTTTTCTGGGAGACGCGAGTTCTAGTCCCGCTCCAGGACGATGAAAATTTTCAAGTTTTCGGATATAATCTGACTTACCATCTTTGTCACATTTACGCCAAAAACCGGATTGTCATCTTCAAAATTTGTATTATAATGCGTAATCCCGTAATTTCTTTCATGAAACTGAAAGGTATTTACTTTCCATCAGGGACATGCACTCAGCGAGACTTGTAGTATCAGGAATAAGTTCCATTTCACTGTAGGAGGAGTCTATGTAATCATTGGTTTTTCATTGTTGAAGAAGTCGATATAAATATGATTACACGTTTTATTTCCTTAAAATCCGCTCCTAACTGATTCTGAAGTAATTTCTCATTCCATAGGTTGCTTTGAATGTGGTTATCAATCTGAGTAAGAATCCTTGTAGAAAATTTCGCGATAATCACGAGAGTGCAAACAACCGAATCTGAAGAAGGAAATTGTAACATTATATTAGTAATCCGATTTATTGGCGTAAGAAATAGACACATAAGGATTTCCAAGCTTTCGCACATCAACCAGATGACTTTTTGAAGAAAATCAGACAGTTTCTGTAGTGAAGTTAGACAGTTTCTCTCTAACTTCCTTGAAAAATCCATCTGGTGTGAGATCTTGGAAACGCTTATGTGTCAATTTCCTACGCCAATAAATCGGATCACTAGTCTAGTGTTATTATTTCCTACATAATTGATGTACTGTTCCTCGTTATCAACTCGTTATCTACCAAATCTTATTCAGGCATAAACTTGAAACCGTAAAAAATAATACTTGGAAAAGAACGTGAACAAATATTCTAAACAAATTCCGCTCCAGTTGAGCAGCACTTTCATTTCAAACTCTTCCTTCATTTTTTTTTCAATTGGCGAAAGGAAATAAAACATCTGTGAATGAATAATAAGAATAAACTTAACTGCATAAAAAGACTTACGCCATAAAAGAATTGACCCTTAAAACTCGAGGAACAATTGCTCCGTTGTGCTGCGTTGCGGAACTTATAATTTGAGACCACCACCGGCAGATCTAGTTATTTCACACACAAAGACGTCGAATAACTGAAACTTGTTGGCGGCGATGTAAATGAAATCACATCAAGCTATGTCACGAACTCAAATGCTAATCTCTTTTAATCAGCGCAACGGGCAGTTGTTCGGAAATAACTGCCCGTTGCGCTGATTTTAAGAGATTAGCATTGCATCATTGTTTGCAATCCGCTCCTTACATAAGCATGTAAATTTCCACGGTAGATTTCTGGTGACTATTTTACATCTAGAAAAAAATAAAAGGACAACAAAAAATATATAGTTAGGGATAAATCAATGCAAAAAAATTGAAGGAGAATACCGATAATTTTTTAGAGTTTTTAAAATGCGTTTTAAATTATTCATCAATATCGTTATAGGCAAGGCCATATTATTTATGCAAAAATGCGGATTTCGGCATAATATGCAATCTTGCGCACAATTTTATTCCTTCTTTTTCGTTTTTTTCCCCAGCATGTTCCCTTCGTCTTTAATCTGACGAGTTACTTTTAGGTAAAGATAGTTGAAATCGTTAAAAAGAACAATCGACTGATTAGTCGATAATCGGTTTCGACCAGGGCCCTAGCCAGGAAGAATTTTTGGAAAGGGTTTCTGAATTTAAAAATGAATTAAAATACGAAAATTTATTTTCAAATATATATTTAATTTACACGCATCATTTTTCCAATAACATTTTATTTGCAGACGAAATTTTTCTATTTAATACTCCCCATTTTTTAAATACTGACATATTTGGGGGAGGGGGGGGGGACGGAAAGTAATATCGATTTTCGAAAAGAAGAGAAAACTGTTTGTAACAGAAGAAACTTGTTGCTTAATCAATTATATAATCGCCATCATTACAGGGTGAGGAGCTAAGGCAACCTTTGAAAAATGTGAGAAAGGTGACAAATTTCTTTTTTAAAAGTGACTAAAAAGTGTTTTAAAGAGACTTCTTGCCAATAGCACAAAACAAGATACAAAAAAAAATATTTTTTTCTCCTACCAAAAAAGGCCAGGTAATATCATAATAAATTTATTTATTATGTTCCTGCATAGGGTATGACCATTTATTTTATTGTCATTATAGAATTTTACAGAAAAAAAATATACACAATTCTAAAAATCTAATGATGTACAATTCACTTTAATGTTCTAGAAAAACAATTCTGAAGAAAAAAACTGTTTTCTAGAAATCTTAGCAAAAAACGATGTAATCGTACTTGATTTTCTTTTCTCAAGGTTCTTCTGAATGATTTCGACTTCCTTTCTCTCATTCTTTCTTCCGTTTGCATACATTTTACTCCCTTGCGTATGCCTTCAGCTAATTTTGCTCCCTTTAAATCATTTTTTTTTCGAGTGCTTTCTTCAGTTTAGCCGAAGCTTCCAAAAAGAGTTCTTCTCTTGCCTCCTTAGTTTATAGGGGTTCTTTTTTCTTGTCATTCAGAGCAGCAGCCTCACATTCGATTGACTTGTTTTATCTTTTCCATCTTTTTCATACCTTCTTCATAATCCGTTGTTTTTTGTTCTTCTTTTTGCTTTTCTCCTAATTCGATTTTCTTTTTCCTCTTACATTCTTCCATAAAGGCAGTGTACTTTGAATGTGCTTGTTGTATATACTTAATGAGTTTCGGATTAATGGGTACGAAAAGAAAATTAGGATATTGTTTCAAGGCATCCCTCACAGTCAGCACACCGTTTACTAATCTTTCGGTCATTACTGATTTATCTTCTAATATGTGCTTAGAAATGGAAAATCTCTCTATATCAGCATTTCCATGTGATAAAGTAAGAGCTGCCTTTATGAGTTTTGTAACGTTTAGAAACTTTATATCTTTTGATACGAGTCCTTTTTTGAGATGCGTTGTTACCAGCAATCATCAATAGTTTTGTTTTAAAATGCTATATCATCTTTTACCAGATGCAAAATTTTCCACTTATCTAACAAATAATCCAGTTGAACATGAAATGACATAATTTTTGCAACTTTCAATGTCTCTGCAGCTTCTAGCATTCATTCTTTCTTTCTTTTGGGTCTAAAAATCTAAAATTTTTAAGTGATCTATTTGATAAGCAAGTCATTTTCGTCACATGCTTACAAGCAGTAATATAGTGCTTTTGAGCTTTCTTCAGAAACAACAACTTATCACTTTCTTTCAGTTTAGAAAGCTCGTCTGTGACCTTTTCATTAATGACAAGTTTTTCAAGAGGAAGCAGACTACCAACTGTAAACAGTTCATCAAGATCAACTTTAGAAAAACTCGTGATTTTTCTAATGACAGCAGTCTTCAAAACACGAGCCATGAAGGTCTGAAGAACATTCCCTATTTCTTTATGCAATTTGTGGATCATGGTTGCTTGGCACTGAAAACGTTGTGTGAACTTCGTGAATAGTTCTGCTGATGAAATAATGAAATGAAGTTCAGCTTTTATTGAAGGTTTCTTTAAGGCACTCATAACAGCCTTGTAGGATCTGGATTGAAGAGCAGCATAAATTTTTCTCAGAGGCATGTGTTTAAGGAAATAGAACTGAATAATGTCCCACTGATCCAAAATCCTGTTGGTTGAGGGCCCCAAGGGTAAGCAGCCACCTTGTTGTTGCATGTTTCAAACATTTGTGGTGTGAAACGGTATATTTAGATTGGAATTCTCCAAACTCTCCCCAATGGGCAGACCAACCATCAAAATAATGGTAAATGTTCATCAGCAGCTCAGAAGTTTCTTTACCTAAGCACTCCAATGATTTTACATATGCATGATGCACTGTGTTGATGCTGCAGGTACCTATGTTTATAAGACTTGTCCCTCATGTCTCCTAGACATTACTATTGAAAAGCCTAAAAACTTTTTTATTAACATTAGATCCATATGATCCAAACACTAGGTATCTGTTTTATGATAAATTGGCCTCAGAAAGTGCTTCACATAGTTTTTTATGCAATGTTTTACCGTCCGCTTTACCTAACAAGAAAGTTCTGAAGAGCCGTGTTGTTATTCTACATTTGCTTTCTGACCAAAATGTGATGGTTGTTTGTAGCTCCTTTTTTACGCTTTCCAACCGTACGTTGAAGAAGCGTGTATGCTCCAGCTTTGTCTGTCCGTCTGTCTGTCTGTCTGTCCGCCTGCCTGTCCGAACGATAACTCAGGTAAAAATGGTTCGACTTCGATGAAATTTTAGTTTGTTGTAGGGGACCACCTGGGGACGAACCCTATTGAAAATGGGTGAAGTGGGGTCAAAGGTCACGACATAGGAGCGGGATCCATTCCATTGCTCTTATGCGTCATAACATGCGTAAATATGGTTCGATTTCGATGAAAATTTAGTATGGGGCAGGATCACTACCTGGGAACGAACCCTACTAAAATTAGTGAAGTGGGGTAAAAGGTCAGGACATAGAAGCGGGATGCATTCCATTGCCTTTATGCGTCATAACTTGCGTAAATATGGTTCGATTTCGATGAAATTTTAGTATGTGGTAGGGGACCACCTGGGGACAAACTCTATTGAAAATGGGCGAAATGGGGTCAAAGATCAGGACATAGGAGCAAAATCACTTCCATCGCCATTATGCGTCATAACGTACGTAAAAATGCTTCGATTTAGATGAAATGTTAGTATGTTGTAGGGGCCTGCCTGGGGACGAATCCTATTGAAAATAGGCGAAATGGGGTCAAAGGTTAGGACACAGTAGCGGGAACTCTTCCATAGCCCTTATGCATCATAACTTACGTAAAAATGCTTCGTTTGCGACAAAACTTTATCATGTTATTTCGGAGGTATACTGCACCGGTTCTGTTGAATATCATTGAAATGGGATAATAGGTCAGGGCACAGGACAGAGATTTATTCCACAGCCATTATCGTCATAACTTGAGTAATGATTTCTGGTATGTTGGAAAGCGTATCATAATCAATGCATTGCATGATTTTACTAACTTGTTATCTTTAATATTAGTTGTTTCATCATAACTCAATGTGTAGTACGATGAACATGCTTCCTCTATCATAAGTTCCCGGAAATAAAGGGCCAGTCTATCAGTGATGGAGTATCACATTTTCTTAGAGGAAAGAAAAAATGTTCAGGGACACTGTCAGGAAACATTTTTTAAACCATGAATATCTTGTGATGGCTCCATTGAATAAGTACTACACACTGATTTCATCGTCCAAATCAATTCATTAGTAGTAGAACTTTCCTTGGCACTCGAAACGCGAATTGTTGGTGCACAAGTTGGACTTGAAGGTTGTAAGTGGTCTAAGCATGCAGGAGGAGGTGCACGTTCTAAGTGTAGTTGGTTTAGTCCAAATTTAGATTCAAAGTTTTATTTATGTTTTGATGTAAGCGAGTGATTAAAAATCCCCTGAAAACCTTTTTTTCAAAGTTAATAGCAACACACAGTACAAAATAGTTCCCTTTCACTATGCTTTCTACTCCACAGAAACTTTAACCTTTGAATTATCTGTCTTTTCCAGCCAATCACTACGGAATTTACATTTTCCTATTTTGATATTTTTAGCAGAACTGTATCACCAAAAGAGGAGCTAATGTTTGCTGGCTCTATCCATCACCATAAACTTTCTGCCTACAAGCTCATCAGTATCTTCAAAAGAGAAGGATATAGACTTGCCATTCGCTCATTTTCTTTAATTTCTGTTATCCTCCGTAATGAGAGAGACGCAAGACCTCCGCTTTCTTCTCCTGGAGGGTTTAAAATTCCTATCAAGGCTAACGTTGGATTAACCGCGTACATAAGAAGTTCATTCTGGAAAATTCTCTCAAGATTTCTGGGAACAGAAATCTGATGTGAAATCTGGAAAACCTTCCTCTTCCTTGTCTCAACTTACCATGGCTGACAGTTCTGCTACTCCACTTTGGTCAAATACAAAAAAATCGGCTTCCTTCCCAAATCGTTTTGCTCTGAGGTTTAGAGAAAGTTTGGAAATTTTATTTTACAAAAATTGCAACTCTGAGCTCCCCATTTACGCTCCATACATCTGGAAATCTCTCATTACATCATGCCAATTGGAGTTACAGTTACAAAACTTACCTTTCCAATCTGGCAACGAAACAAATCGTAGTCGCACTGATGAAGGCCATAGTAATGGCTGAAATATATTTACCTTAAAAACTTTTATACGTAACTTAGCATGTTCTAAACTACCATCTACTTAACTTGTTTGTTAGTTACGTGCATTGCCTACCTTTTTTATGAACTATTGGGTTAGATGAAACTTCAATTGCAGTTGTTTATAACAACACAACAGTATCAGGACCTGAAAGAAAAAAAAAGATATAAACGGGGGGGATTGATATTGTGCAATTATCGTAGTATAACAAACACAAATTTGTATGTATTAAAAAACTGTAAAAAAACCCTGCTGAACTTATGAGAAAATAAAAAAAAATCCCTTTCGTAAGGTAAGTTTATAAATACAGTAAAACCTGTGTAAGTTGGCGACTCACGGATTTCCCAGCTGACTGCTAATTGCTCACTTACATAATGGCTGACACTTATTAATTATCAACATTACTTTCCTTACTGGGAATTCGTTTCCAAACTCAGGTGGATGAGCCCAGTGTTTCTCAATTTCTGCATAAACTTCCATGAGTTTTTCTAGTAAAGCAGGATGTTTTGAAGATGCATAGTGTTGTAAATTTGGCTCTAAATCCAGTGCTTCTTGAAAAGTACGGTTTTTTGTTCCGATAGTTTGGTGTTCATTCACATTTTCATCAGTTTCTTCTTCATCCTGTAGCTCTAGAATAGGATTTTTAATGTTTGATGTCACATCATAAAAAATATCCTCTTTTGGGTCTGCCACGTCTTCATGCACTATGATATTGCAATCTATTGCTGGGAACTGATCTTCACTTAGCAGGTCGTTTTTAATGTCTTCAGGTAATGTTCCTAGCAGGTTGTTGGTGGTATCGTCACTGTCAGTTTCATCATTCATCTCTGCATTTTGTGGAAATCTAGCTTTCTGAAAGGATTTAACTATTGCTAAAATCTGTAAATTTTACCACGAAGCATGCACTTAACGAATACAATCGAAAACAGTGACTTCTCTCAAAAATTCTGTCACACGAAGGAAAATATTTTGATGACAGCCCGTAAAATTTCACTTTTAAATGGAGTTTCTCAGAGGATAAAGGATATATGTGGCTTAGATGCCCCTCAGGTTATCTTCATTCATCACTGGGGCTTAAAACATTCGCTGATAGTAATAAAAATGCAGAGACATTTATGGAACATTCGTGTTTTTAGCAGAACAGTAAACTTAAAGTAACTGGAACTCCCATACAATTTTGTCGGCACTTGCTGCTTTGTACTCGTACTTACAGCATGAAGTAAAGTTGGACGACATATAACGTCATGCCGCTGGATGTGTAGTAGCATATGCTACCTTGCCCGTGAACATGTAAATTATGAGGCCTTCCTATAATTGTGAGTGGAGGCATAGGAGCACAGAAATAACTACATTCACATAGTTGTACAATGTAACTACATTCACATAATTGTAGGCATACTTACAGTAATAATCTTTCAACTTCCAGCATCATCTTACGAAACTATATTGTTAAATTGTACATTTTTACCCAATATGGTCACAAAAAGGTTTGGAAAGGTAACAGAAGCTGAAAAAGGTGACAACAGGTGGCTAATTTTAAAAAAGGTGACAACAGGTGAGAAAGGTGACTGTCTCCTCACCCTGTCATTATCGATTACACTTTCCTATCGTGAAATCAAACTTTCAATGCCGTCTTTATAAATAGACGTTGGCCAGTTAAGGACCGTAGTTTTTACAGGTTGCGAATAGTTCTCCGCTAAGGTCCTATTTCACCTTACCAAACAAATGGTAGACGCACTGGGATAAGTCGGGGCTGTACGGTGGATATTGCCACACCTCTCGTTTGAATGATTGCAGAAAGTCATTTGTTTTCCGTGCTGTGGGGGTGTAGCGTTGTCGTGCAGCAGAATGATACCTTCACTCAATTTACCCCGGCGTTTGTCCTCAATTGCCTTTCGCAAATTTCGTGGCGTTTGGCAATATGAGTCAACATTGGCAGTCGTCTCTTTTGGAAGAAATTCTGTGTTTTCACAGTCAAAGGAAAGAGTCTTCACAGTCAAAGAAAAGTCTTCACAGTCAAAGAAAAGAGTCTTCACATTAAAAAAAAACCAGTCGCCATGACTTTTCGCTCAGATGGTTGGATTTTGCACATCTTCTTTGTTGGAGAGATGACATGCTTCCATTCCATGAACGATCGTTTGGTTTCAGGGGTGAAATGGTGAAACCAGGTTGCGTCACCTGTTATGATTCGACGCAAAACATTGTGACCCTCAGCAGAATACCGTTGCAGAAGAGCCAAAGACGACACGAAACGTTGGTTTCTGTGCTGGTCCGTGGTCAGTAAACGTGGCATCCATCTCGCACACAATTGTGGCCCTCAGTAGAATACCGTTGCAGAAGAGCCAAAGACGACACGAAACGTTGGTTTCTGTGCTGGTCCGTGAGTAAACGTGGCATCCATCTCGCACACAATTGTGACCCTCAGCAGAATACCGTTGCAGAAGAGCCAAAGACGACACGAAACGTTGGTTTCTGTGCTGGTTGGTCAGTAAACGTGGCACCTGTCTCGCACACAATTGTGACCCTCAGCAGAATACCGTTGCAGAAGAGCCAAAGACGACAGAAAACGTTGGTTTCTGTGCTGGTTGGTCAATAAACGTGGCACCCATCTCGCACACAATTGTGACCCTCAGCAGAATACCGTTGCAGAAGAGCCAAAGACGACAGAAAACGTTGGTTTCTGTGCTGGTTGGTCAATAAACGTGGCACCCATCTCGCACACAATTGTGACCCTCAGCAGAATATCGTTGCAGAAGAGCCAAAGACGATAGGAAACGTTGGTTTCTATGCTGGTCGGTGAGTAACCGTAGCACCGATCTTGCACACAATTTGCGAAATCCCAGCTGCTCGTGAATGATTAAATGCACAGTCCCGTACGAAATGCCTAACGTACTGGCAATTTCCTTTATTTTGATACGCCTATTATCTCTTATCATTTTGTCAAAGGCGTCAATTTTTTTTAATTAGAGGTTTAACGACAACCATGAGCAACTCAATGGGCTATAAGCAGCCACCCGTCCCTAATTTAGGGTCACTAGTTCAAGGGAAGGGAGAGAGCCAGTGCCGTAAGACAAACGCAACATCCATGCCTCACCTGGATTCGAACCCGGACCCCTTTCGGACGAACGATCAGAAACCATCGCTTAGACCACTGCGCTACCGGGGCGGCAAAGGCGTCAACATGCTCCTGGAGTGCTCGATATTAAAGATCTGCCTTCGCGGTATTAGTCCTTCAAATTTGTGCGACCCTTTTCAAATTGTCGGCACCACTTTACAATGGGCGGGCGAGACGTGGCATTTCCCCCGTATACAGCTCAGATTTCACAATGGATGTCAGTGCAATTTAGGCTCTTAGCCCACAAAAATCGAATGGTTCCTCGTACTTCCAGTTTGAAGTAAGCATTCAGTTGACGCGCCATTACCAACTGCCTACTACGCACGCCTCACGCAGTTACTGAACAAAACACCTCCCGTCGGCAGCTCTGACGTACTGTCTACTTCGCTCCCAAGCACACACGGTCTGATTGTAATCCCACTCCAAATGGCGCCAAGTGGAACTTAGTTTTTGATTCTCCTACTTTAGTCAACAGCTTACGGCAACTTTGGAAGTTTAGGTTGTTTCTGTCAGATATTCTACTCTGTAGTCACACTGGGGGCACAGGTTGGAAAGATTGATGTGAATTCCTCTTCCTTGACAGGAGTATGCCTGTCAATTCACGTGTAAAAAAATCCCTGAAACTCAGGTTTATCCCGTCATTCTACAAAAAAAGAATGCACATGCTTTGTTAATTCACGAAACGAATCACGGAAAATGGCTTGTTAATTTCAGAATTTTTTTTACAGTGCATCTGTTACATAGCTGATAAATATATGGACGGTGGCCGGAATTGAGCATTGGGTAAAACGATGGAAAAAATTGATTTCATTCACTTACTTTGACTGTAAAAGAAGCAAATAGGGAAAGTGCATCCAATTAACATCGCTACAACAGTTCTTCACGGTTTATAAGCATCGAGGTTATTGATTGACATTACTAACGTTTTGAATTCACGCAAAGCACGTATCCATTTTCCCCAAAATTTCTGTTTGGAAACGCACATTATACACGCAGATGAATCTTTGTTATTCAAGGGACGGCTCCTACAAAATAATCACAGAAGGGTCGATCGATAAATCTCTGCGATTTACTGCCTTTGTGGAGCCGTGAAGTTATTCTGCAAACGATGCCGTTTGCCAGAGACATATATGCTCTCCGAGGTTAATAGGTGCAGGGCGCTTTTGACAACGTACGATTCGATCCAAAATAAAATAACATAAAGATGAAAGAAATACGGGATTACGCCATATAATACAAATTTTGAAGATGACAATCCGTTTTTTGGCGTAAATGTGACAAGGATGGTATGTCAGATAATATCCCAAAACTTGAAAATTTTCATCGTCCTGGAGCGGGATTCGAACCCGCGTCTCCCAGAAAACGCCTAGGTATGCTAGGCGTTTTCTGGGAGACGCGGGTTCGAATCCCGCTCCAGGACGATGAAAATTTTCAAGTTTTCGGATATTATCTGACATACCATCCTTGTCACATTTACGCCAAAAAACGGATTGTCATCTTCAAAATTTGTAACATAAAGATGTTTTTATTTGAACAGAAATTAGTTTACAAAGAAAGCTAATGTAATAGTAATAACAGTGAACGGATATATCAAGTAGCATAAAATACTAAATTACAGTAATGATCCGCTCATTGGCGCAAAAGAAGACGAATTACAGCGGTGTTCATAAAATAATGCCTCCATATTTATATAAGGCGCTGGCCTCTGATCATTCGTCCGTAAGGGGTCCGGGTTCGAATCCCGGTCAGGCATGGATGTTGTGTTTGTCTTACGGCACTGGCTCTCTCCCTTCCCTGGAACCAGTGACCCTAAATTAGGGACGGGCGACTGCTTATAGCCCATTGAGTTGCTCACG
Source organism: Macrothele yani (assembly GCA_039090855.1). Lineage (NCBI taxonomy): Eukaryota > Metazoa > Arthropoda > Arachnida > Araneae > Macrothelidae > Macrothele > Macrothele yani. The sequence continues at coordinate 147,233,847 of CM077027.1, forward strand.
GTGGTCGTTAAACCTCCAATCAAAAATAAAATAATATATATATATATATATTTATATACAAGCCTAGTGAAAAGGTATCTAATTGAAACAAAACAAGAACAAACCTCAGAATTTCTACTTTGATTTACATATTTTATTTTTCTTCATATTCCTCCTCAAGCTCAATACAAATTCGCCAAAGTTGAGCAAGTTTTCTAAACCCGCCTCTGTACAAAATTTCGGGTTGTTTTCGGAAACATTTTTTCGTAGCGACTTGAAAATTCTCGTCACAAGAGAACTAAATTCCTTTCAGAACTTGCTTGAGAGCCGAAAACAACAAGAAGTCGAACAACGCCAAATTTGGGGAGTAGGTACTGTGTTCATGAACTATTCGGTTGGTGCGAATGAAATGTCCGGCAAAGGACCAGCACACGTGGATGGCGGGAACGGAAAAGTAGGGCAACGTTCCTAAGCAAAATAATCCCCCTCGGCATCGACACATAGTTACCATCTGTCCGGCAAGGCCATGATCCAGGAACGAGAAAAGGCTTGTGGCTGCGATCCGAAGAAGTCATCAACTGCACGTTGAACCTCCTTGTCTGTCGTGAACTATTTCCCGGACAGGATGTGATCCAGGCGACGAAACAGATGACAGTCTATCGAAGACAAGTCCGGGTAATAGGCAGAATGAGACAGTGCGTCATAGCCCAAGTCACTTAGTGTCAGCATCGTTCGTTGTGCGACATGAGGGCGTACGTTTTCCTGGAGCAGAAAAACACCATGTCTGTTGACCAAAGCCAGTTGTTTCTGCAGCTATTTCCGGTGCATCTGGTGTAATTCAGCACAATAATGTTCTGCAGTGATGGTTTGGCCTCTTGATATGAATTATCCCGGATGTGGACCACCAGACAAAGAGCATCATCATCTTGGTGTGTAGGGGTTGCTTAGGATGCCGTCCAGCAGGCTGTGCCTTGCTTTATCATAAAGGACCAGCTTCTCGTCGCAGGTGACGATTCGATGCAGTAGAGGTTCCTGTTCATTCCTGTCAAGCAGCGACGTGCAGACTTCTAAATGCCTAGTCTTGTTGGCAGTTGTACTCATGTGGCATCCACAAGTCTAGCTTTTTGACCTCACTCGGAGCAACCAGACGCCGAACAACTTTCGTGTGGTCAACTCCTAGCTCTGCCGCTATCTCACGACACGTTTTTCGGGGGTCCGCTTCAACCACACGTAACAGAACATCGTCAGAAACAGCAACAAGTTGGTGACCTCGTGCTTTGTTTTGCAGGTCCGTGTCTCAGCTTCGAAACTTCACAAACCATTTCCGAATGGTTCGTTCGTTGGCTGTATTCTCCCGAAATGCTTTGTTAACGTTTCGAGCTGCAATTCCTGCCCAGTTTAAATTCATACAAGAAGATGACTCTCAAATCCGGCATCTGCATGTTTCCTTTGCAATGATACGTTACGTTCAAACAAACCACGCCTGAACCTTGTTCTTCACACACGTGATAGCTATTTATAGTAACTCTGTGACGTAATACCCGCAACACCTGTGAGTGGTTCCATTCCGCTGTCGTAGAGGCCTGTTTCCACTGCTCGTTTGCGCCGGACATTTCATTCTCCCCAACCTAATAATACCTCTGTGACGTAATACCCACAACACATGTGAGTGGTTCCATTCTGCTGTGGTGGGGGCCTGTCTTCACTGCTCGTTGGCGCCGGACATTTCATTCGCACCAACCCAATAAAAACCCGATTTTCTGTATGGTTCCTGAAGTGAAAGCACTGGCGTCTGGTTTGGCATTGTCCTGTTGCAGAATCATTGACTTTTCCCTCCCACTCACGCGGTTTATTCTTTGCTTTAACTTTTTTAAGGTATGCACGTAGCTCTCAGAGTTGATAGTCCTACCTTTGATCATGTACTTCTGATTAATAATGCTTCTCTAATCCCAGAACAAAGTGAGCATGCACTTTCCGCCAGAAATTTGAGTTCTGAATTTTTTCACTTGAGGAGAAGATGGCCGTCGATAGCTATTGAGTAGATGTGCTTCAAATTACGTTCAAAAACTTAATTCTGTTGTTATTCAATAAATAAGTCGATCGAACTTCGAAAAAAAAAGAAAAACATTAAAAACGAGAGCGTAACGTAATTCTAAGTGTTTATTCACTCCATCCATTCCAGTGTAGAGCTACATAAAATATTACAGGAAATATTTCGTTTAATTTTTGATAAATTTATTAACTTGGTTCCAAAAGGTTCTTTATTATCATCAAAGGTGCGAAACTTAAGAGCCGTTACGTGCAGCGGATATTTAGTTTTAGTCTGACGCACGGCGGATATTTAGTGGTTCGAACCTGCTGCGATCAAGCCTCTCCGAGCTGTTACCACGAAATCTCACGATTTCCCATTAACAAGTAATTTAAATATTCATCACGATTCCTTAGTAACCGGCAATTTAAATATTTAATGTCCCAACTACCAGTTTTCTTAGGGAATCCACTCCACGGAATTCATAATTTAATTTAAATAATCTGTTTTCCATTCTTTTTATTCATTGAAAGACTAATTCTAAGCACTCTCAATTTCTGTTATTATTATTGCTATTTTTTATTAGGCCCCGGAGTAAAAATGTTGGAACACTTTTCTTTTTTTTCTGGCTAATAAAACCCCCAAGTCGCGGATAGTTACTCGTTAAGGCGCGGAGCTGTCATCCCCATATAGCATCCTTTTATTTATTTAGCGCAATGGACACAACAACAAAAACACAGGAAACCCTGTACGTGACACGAACAAAAGTTGCCTATCGCCCAGCGATTCTAGGACAGGGAAGGGCTACGAAGAAGCAGCCATCCACCCTTTCACAAAACAGCGAAATAACAATGTAGTGACACTTTCCCTTTCACCCAGCGTAGATACTCTATTCAAGCAAAGGAGTAGGTGGGTCTCCTTTCTGTTGTTACGAGTGACAAGCTGTTAAAATTTCCAAAACTTACACAACAAGAAAAATTACGTAAAGTGACAGACCTGGGTAAATGGAGACCCCTTGTACCCCTTTGGAATGTCATAAAAGTTGGCTATCCAATCGCGGGCCTGGGAAACAAGTTAACTTCCAATCAAAATGCTCGGTAAAACCCACAAATTAAACCCCCTCCCCTTTGTAGAAACGAAACTCAGAAATAAGAAAATATAAGGGAATGGGTTTTTGGGAAAAAATTGTGGAAAAGAAAGAAAGAAAGAAAGAAAGAGAAAGAGAGAGAGAGAGAGTCTTTTGAAAAAGTTTTGGGAACAGCTATGGAGATAGACATGCGTGAAAGTGACGATGTTATGTGGACGAAGAAGTAAAACTGCGGAGTTGTCTTAAATTTTTACGTGGAAAACACTCCATTGGAAGACCTTCGAGACGTCGACGACCTAGAGATTTGGTAAGATGAATTTTCACTGTCCATCTTAAATGGGAAATTTCTCAATACGTGCACCATGATAAAATTGTAACTGAAAATTTGCTAGAAGTCAGGACAGTAATAACTTTCAAAGTAATAACTCTTTAGAAAATGGTTTAAATAAATTAATCATTTCCATGAAAACATGTATTAGTTTTAAGCAGCATTTATTCAGAATAAGCATTTTATTTAAAAGTTAACCTTTTGTTGTAAATTCTATATCTGCAGTTTTTTTCACTTTTTATGTTGTGCATAATATGTATGAGTATTTATGTTCTAGTAGCATGCTATCTGCTGACCTTAACGTTTGCGGTATCTAAGTTTAAGCGGAATACCCGCTACGATTTAGGTGAAACACAAGTCGTAATTTGTCCGCAATTTTGAGCACGGAAATTCCTATAAGGGATAGGAAATTCGACCTCAAAGTTCAGTATGCATGATTTGAGTGACTGCCATTCAAAGTCACAAAGGAAAACAGAAGTTCAGATGCGACATTCATTATGGAAAACATGACGAGAATCAACCAAGTGAATAATTTGTTTGTTGACAGGGGAGGGGGCGGCTTAACGACGACAGTGAGTAACTCAATGGGCTTATAAGCAGCCGCCCGTCCCTAATTTCGGGCCACTGATTACAGGGAAGAGACAGAAGGCAGTGCAGTGACACAAACACAACATCCATCCCTCACCAGGATTCGAATCTGGACCCATCTCGGACAAATGGTCAGATGCCAGCGCTTAGACCACTCCTACACCAGAGAGGCTCAATGATTGATCATGGAAAAGCGTAATTTAAAAAGGCAACATAAATTTTACATCACATGTTGTAAGGCAGAGACTTCAGATTAGTATATTCGGCAAGCAATAAATATCAAATGAAATAAATCATGAAGAAAGCCGATATGATAAAAAGGCAAAAAAATATCGATTTTAAAATATCAGAAGTAATCAATTTTGTTAAAAGGACGAAAGGAATGAAAATCTGCTGCATTAGTGATTTGAACACACTCCCTTTAACTGAGGCAAAGCAGAAAATGCACATTATAAAGGGTACAGGAAAGATTACTTATAAATACGAAGAGGGCCGGCCTTACTACTTCGGCGGCCCTAAGCAAAGATTTACTTCAGCGGGTCCTAATACAGTATTTTTAACTGAAAAACGTGCATGATGCTTAATTGTTAAAATATCAGAATTTTCAATCATATTTGAGTAACGTATTTTTCCTTCAATTACAGGAAACTAAAATTTAAAAAACTGCACAAGATTGTTATTGAATATATGAACTTAGGTTGGCCTGAAATTTTCTGAACTTCTGCATTCGAATGCTGCCTACAATATGCTTATTTGTAAGTGCCATTGTATCTTGCTGTTTCGTAATTATTCCTGCATACACTTTTGGGCACATAACTTAAGGTTTAATGTTAATCACATTGTTTTCAACTGTTGTAGAAAACTCAAACGAGAAAAAAATGCTTCCCTTGAGTGTAATATTTTTTATAATTTGCTAAAATTACATTAGACAAACGATCTACTGTAGTCAAAGATTTAGGAATTGTAATCAGGTTAAATTAGTAAAACTCAGACGTTCTGTTTTTCACTCAACCCCGGAAACTTTTGTCTGGCGTTCTGTTTACTGCCTACACATTCCTTCCTTTACCGTTTTATATGTAAAAGCCGGCGAAAAAGATACTAAACTTCAATGCAAAGCATAAAGAAGGAGAACAGCTGTTTCTATATAAATTCACTTAGCGGCATCCCACCAAAAAAAAAAAAAAAACTATTGGGACAAGCGAAAAGGCGCACTTTGACTGTTTATGTTTTTAGTGATTTTATGTTTTTTAAAGATAACACAGATTAAAATTTGAATTATGACAGAAACTCGATATATGATTAAATACCGCGGCCCTAGGCAGCGGCCAATTCTGCCTTCGCCTATGCCAAAGGCCGGCCCTGCATACGAAGTTATCAAAAATGGTTTATGCCGTTCCATTAAAGTAGTTTGAGAGACAAGTTGTTGACAACAAAACTTCGATTTCAAATAAAATAATTTGAGAACGTTACCAAGAGCTACGAAAATACCGGTAAGAACGCAAAGGTTTTTGATATCAAGAAATATTTACAAAAATTTGCAACCAAACCAATCCGACATTTATTTGTGATATACATTTTCGGATTATTTCTTTCTTCGCAAAGGCGATTTCTACGTGGATTCATTTTATATGAAGTGAACAGGAATGCTCATGGAGATTATTGTGATCTTTCCAATTGTTTTCTCGAACACAATCTTCTCCTCATCACGGATTCTGAGCCTCAGTTTTATTCTGGGTAATGTTTTTTTTTCATTCACGTACTGAGCGCACAAGGATGAACTATGGGATAATGAATCTTTCGCGAAACTAGAAGCTCGCCTTTCAGTAATATCACGAAGGCACCGCTTAAACATTTCATTTAATTTAAATCGGCTGCTTTCAGAAGAATTTTGCAGTGAGATTAGATACCTCTTAAGAGGAAGGGACGTTCATGAACCAAAAGGATTATTTTAACAACAGATTGCACTTGCCCATGTGAAGTTTCTATATCATGTGGTGCCTGGATACTTTATTATGGAGGCGGCATTTATTATACACTGGCGGAAAGTGAAAAAAGAACAACAGGAAGGAGACGTCTGATACCAACGAAATTTATACAGCATAATAACGGAATACAGAGGATAACGTGATCAAAACAGTATGGCGCAATACAGCTGTATTTGCTGGTAAACTGAAAAATAACATTTCCATGTAACATGGTTAGTACGAGGTTGAACCGCCATGAACTGCGTCACACTGATCAGTTCTGGCATGGAGTCTGTCGTACAGATGTTGAATGTAAGTTTGGGGTATTGAGTTCCAAGCATCCTCAACCTGGACGCGTAAATCGGGGATGGTCGTGGCTGGCCGTGGAGACCGGATAAGTCAATGTCCCATAAAATCCCACACGTGCTCAATGGGGGACAAATCCGGTGAACGTGCAGGCCATGGAAGTTGTCTCACATCCTGAAGTGCATGTTGCGTTGCACGTGCCATGTGTGGGCGTGCGTTTTCTTGCTGGAAAACACAACGATGGACCGACATTACAAATGGCACAACAACGGGCTGAATGATGTTGTTGACGTAGGAGGTGCTAACGTACCCGGTACAAACACTAGTTGTGTACGGGAGTGATAGCTGATCGCTCCCCACACCAGGAGACCAGGTGTAGGCCCTGTGTGTCGCTGGCCGATGCAAGAAAGGTGGAGACGCTCCCCTGTGCGTCTGCGAACACGCATACGGCCATCGGAGGCTCCCAAGCAGAATCTGCTTTCATCGCTGAACGCGACAGATCGCCATTGCGTTCCTACTGAAAATGGGCGAAATGAGGTCAAAGGTCACGACATAGGGGGATATCCATTCCATTGCCCTTATACGTCATAATTTGCGTAAATATTTTTCGATTTTGATGAAATTTTAGTATGTGGTAGGGGACCACCTGGGGGCGAACCCTACTTAAAATGAGCGAAGTGGGGTCAAAGATCAGGACATAGGAGAGGGATGCATTCCGTTGCCCTTATGCGTTATAACTTACGTAAAAATGATTTGACTGAGACAAAACTTTATCATGTAGTTCCAGAAGTATACTTTACCGGTTCTGTTGAATATCATCGAAATGGGGTCAAAGGTCAGGTCATAGGAGCGAGATTTATTCTACAGTCATTATCCTCATAACTTGAGTAATTATTTCTGGTATGTTGGAAAGCGCATCATAATAATCAATGCAATGCTTGATTTTACTAACTTGTTACTAACTTGTTGAGCCAGTGTCGCTTGTCTGTTAGCATGGACAATCCTGATCAGACGCCGCTGTTTCATTCAACACCCGTGGTCGGCTACCGCGCGGTCCACGTTGGGTGGTAATGCGTTCCATGAGGTATTCTCGGTACCCACGTGACACCGTAGATCGAGGAATGTGGAATGTTCGCACAACTTCGGAAATTGAATGTCCCATCAGCCTGGCTTCCACTGCCATGCCTCGTTCAAACTCCGATAATTCACGTCGGCTTGCCATAATCCTATTGGCGTTTGTTCAACCTGAATGACGAGATTACACCTCGCAACTGATAAAGCTCGTGGCGTGCGTCGAAGCCTTTATACGACAGTAGCGCCAGTTAAAAATTCGCATACCGCTATTCTATGATTTTTGTCACTTCAGTGTATTTTGGGACACATTTCACCAAACAGGATATCAGATAACTTTAGGCAACGTTAACTAAGCTCAACATTTCCGGAACAGAACTACATCCATGCAATGAGACCGTTTTTCACGTTGCTTCCTAATTAACAATGAGTTCTGATTCAAGTAAACAGTTCCGTAAAACAAGGAAGTGTTTCTCACGTCATTTACTGAGTAAACTTCTTTCCAAGTTGTATCAGGAGTAAGAATCACCTTTGATTGAGGTCAATATTTCCTAAGAATGGCTTTCCTGTAAAAACATCCGACGTTCTGATCGAGTCAGTCATTAAGTAAACAGTACGTGACAGCGTTTTTGTTTTACCCCATTAGTATGGGTATATCTACTACGGCTTCTGAGGAAGCAGAACATTTATATGACATAAATAGCAAATACCCTGAGAGGACAAATCACCGGATACTTCGTACCTGGATAACACGACGCTGCTACCCTTCCCGCTAGAGGTCGAATCCGCTGCTTGGTAGGTATACACCTATCAGCCAAAACATTAAGCCCACCTACCTAATATTATGCAGGTTATCCTCTCGCCGCCAAAAGAGCTCTCACCCGATGAGGCATATATTCAACGAGATGTTGGTAAGTGTCTCTTGATACGTATTTGATACCATGACTGCAACAGAAGATTCCGCAGTTTCCGTAAATTACGTGGTTGGGATGACGATTCTCCCTACCTGTTTTTTCAACTCAACCCACAAATGCTCAACAGGATTCATATCCGGCGAATTTGGGGGCCATGTCAATAAATGGAATTCCTCTCCATGTTCTTGGAACCATTCCTGAACCTTCTACGCAGTGTAGCATGGAGCATTATCTTCTTGAAAGGCGCTATGTCCTACAGGGAATACAGTCGACATAATGGGGGTGTACTTGGTCAGCTAGGATATTTAGGTACGTGGTATCCGTTCGCTCCCAAGAAAAATGCGCACCCCATCACACTCCCTCCAGCAGTTTGGATCCGTCCCACAGAACATCCAGGTGAGAAGGCATCCTTGGGTAAACCTCGTACACGAACTCGTCCTTTGACACGGTGTAACAGAAAGCGGGATTCGTCTGAACACGAGACACTCTTCCAGTTTTATATGGTCCAATGTCGATGATTACGTGCCCACTTCATGCGTTAACGACGCTGAATGGCTGTGAGCATAAGCTCATGAGTGGGTCTGCGGCTGCGCAGACCCATATCCAATAGCGTACTATAAACTGTGTGTTTGGACACATTGGGCCTTTCACCACAATTGAAATTATGTGTAATGTTAGCCACAGCAGCCCTCCTGTTGCTGCGGACAAGACGATGTAGCCTACCCTGTGCTGACCTCTTGCGTCAATGAGACGTGTCCTGCCCACGACTTCTCGATGGCTCGAAGTATCGTCTATGTCGGACCATCATGCAGCAGTTAGTAGTTACCATCGTACTAACTACTGCATGATCCATCTTTTCTGATCATGTAGTAGGTACTAACTACTGCATGGCGTAGCAGCCTACCAGCGTCGTTGTTTCTGAGATTCTCTTACTAAGACATCTTGCCATAACAATCTGTCCTTTGTCGAAATCAGATAAATCCTTTTCTTTTTTCATGTTGAGACGAAACGAAATACTGAGAGAACTCTGACCCAGGTATTATACAGTACATACAGGGTGCATAGAAAAGTCCCTTTAGCCTGGAATAACTTGCGAACGGAGAGAGGCACAGTTATGCAAGTGAGATAACGGTATAGTAAAGCCACTATCCCCCATCGAATTGCAACCAATAGCAGCGCCCCTAGTGGCGAAATGCGGAAGTTAGCCATTGAAAATCGAAACCGAAAAGAGATAGAGCAAAATTTTCTATTACACAGTTGTAGAGAGCAAAATTTTCAATTACACAGTTGTAATTAATTAGTACAAAACGACATTTATTTCACACGGATAAGATAAATTGTCGCCTGAATACCCAAAAATGTCCGAAATCGATGCGCGACCTTTTGTGTGAACGTTTGAAAAGAACAGGCATAGGTATGAGCAAATGCACACAATTTATTTCAGAAATGCGTACTTATGTCAATACAGTTTGATGACGTCAGACAAAACAGAAATAAAAAAGGCAAACTGGCGCACAGTGATAAAATGTTAATGTCGAGTATGTTCGAAGAGTTCGCCATTGCCCACGATACACATTTGTATTCGTGAAAGTAACTCTGCATGCCCATTCCTCAGCATGGAAGGTGTCACACTATTGCAAGCATCTGTAACACGACGACGTAGATCCAGCAGACTTGTAGGCGCTGTTGCATACACCTGATTTTTTCACGTAACACCGGAAATCGAAGCTCGCCGTTCTCACACAACGTACGTAGACCTTAACTTCTGATCAGGGTACATCCTACTACTGATTTTTATATCGTAGGTACGGTACAACGTCACAATCTGTATTTGCATACGGCTACATTTGCGAAATGTAAACATGCAGATTCGAATCGTCGCACATCGATTTCGCACATTTTAGGGTATTCAGGCGACAATTTATCTTATCCGTGTAAAACAAATGTCGTTTTGTACTAATTAATTGATGTTCTAGAATGTAATTGGAAATTTTGCTCTATCTCTTTTCGTTTTCGATTTAGAATGGCTAACTTCCGCATTTCGCCACTGGGGCGCTGTTATTGGTTGCGTTCGATTGGGCGTACTCGCTTTACTATACCGTTATCTCACTTGCATAACTGTACCTCTCTCCGTTCGCAAGTTATTTCATGCTAAACGGACTTTCCTATGCACCCTGTATATCAATTACGACCTTGGCACGTGACTGTGACTGACTGCACACGCTCTTATTTGCATAACACAGAGGTGGTTTTAATGTTTTGGATGATAGGTGTAGGTAGGACATCCCTGCATTCACGTAGACGGTAATTCGATGTCAGTATGGATAAAGGTTGTGAGCTAATAGAGTTTGAAAGAGGAATGAGATCATGGGTGCCCGACGCCTGGGTCGCTCTATCGCGGTACAGGAATTGCAGTATTCTCGTTCACAGTATCAACAGTTTATCGGGAATACGTCATTTCTGGAGTAACATCGCATCGTGGACAGCGCTGTATGCTGGGAAAAGTGGTGGGTAAACGTGGCCGTAGAAGTCTGTCTCGCGTAGTTGCAACCACCCAGAGAGAGACGGTGGCAGAAATCAGCGCCAACTTCAAAGAAGACAAGAAATGTCCCAACAAAGGCCATCATTACCGGAAATAGGTTATGGCAGCCGCCAATCCACCAGACAATCATCGTTGACCTCGCATCCCCGGACTATAGGCCTCAACTGAGCAAAAGAACACCATAGGTGGACCTTAGATGACTGCAGACGGGTCACCTTGTCCGATGTTCATCGTAAGTTATTTCGCGCAAACAGAAATGTACGGATTTTGCGGAAAACGTACCAAATGATGTACCCGTCACGTTAACAGGGTACTGCCCAAGCCGGTTTTGGCTCGGTTATTGTCGGGGCGTGTTCAGCTGGCTTACATTGGGACCCGTGAAACGTCCACATTTATGCACCCAGAGGGCAATGGACTCTTCCAGCCAGGTAGCATGTGCACCTCCCCACAGAGCCGTGGTGACTAGAAAATGGTTAGATGAGCATTCTGGAGAAGTTCCTATTCAGGGATGGCCTCTTTGTTCACTGGACATGAGCCCTGTGGAAAATCTTTGGAATGGTATGAAAAGACATGTTCGAACTTTGGATCCTCCACCCAGGAATGCGACGGAATCATCGGCAGCAGTGCGGCAAGCATGCGTGGAGATACAGGTGTTCAACGGAATAATGTAAACAACACGCTCAGAGACGTGACTTTTAATGCAACTGCATACGTCCGAATACGCAAATGTATCCACCACTTCTTGGTTGTAATATCTTTGTTTAAAACCTCAAGATCCTGTTTAAGTGCATTTAAAATATATATAATTGCAACCTTTCTTTCAGGGTGACGACGAAATGAGCGACCTAAAGGAAATCAAAAATGGTCTAACTGTTCGTTACCAGTTGATTGGTGCATCCGTGAAAACAGTCGCCAGGGTAGTAGGGGTATCGAGAGCTATTGTGTCTAGCGTCATGACAGCATACCGTGTTCGCGGCAAAACCTCGGCTGCGAAACACAAGAGCGGCCGGAAAATGACCCTGACGGATAGAGAAAGGAGAGCATTAAAGAGAATTGTTGCCCGTAAGAAGAAGCCCACGGGGCCGAAAATTAGTTCGGAGCTCAATCTGCATCTCTAGACTACAGTATCAACGAAAACAGTGTGGAGATGACTGCATAAACAAGACATTCATGGCGGAGCTGCATTGCAAAACCTCTGGTGATCCGAATGAATGGACAACAGCGACGGCAGTGGTGTCAGGAACATACAACATGGACTGCCGATGCATGGAAACGTGTAATGTGGTAGGATGAATCCACATTCACATTATTCCCCACCGCAAAACGTGTTGAGAACACAGTCAGAAGGTTACAACCCATACTGTCTGCTCCCAACAGTGCAGCATGGTGGTGGTTCTGTCATGCTCTGGGCGGTCATGTCGTTATCTTCAGCAGGTCCCCTGATCACTTTGAAAGGAGGGATGACTGGCAGGGCGTATGAAACCATTTTGGCCGACCAAGTCCATCCAGTGGCTCAGGCATTGCTTCTTGCAAGAGACGCCACCTATCGAGATGATAACGCCCCAATTCACAGAGCTTGGAATGTCCAATCATGGTTTGAGGAACATCAGGACGAATTTTCACAGCTTCCAAGGCCCCCCAATCACCAGACTTAAACATCATCAAGCCACTGTGGTCTGTGTTGAAAAACAGAGTAAGATCCTGTTATCCTCCTCCTGCATCTCTCAAGGACCTGGAGCAGTTTCTGTATGAAGATTGGTGTAACATCCCAGTAACCACCATCCAGGATTTGTATGCGTCCATTCCAAAGAAGCATTCAAGCTGTTTTGAATGCCAAAGGTGGCCCCACACCGGTAAACACCTAGGAAAAGAAGGTACGTAAAACCTTCTTTTTCTAGGTGTTCACATTATTCTGTCTAACCCCTGTACGTGTGAAACGCTTTCTTGACCGTACTCAATACCTCGTTGTGTGACCTCCCTTATCGGTGCGAAAAGTGGGCCTGCCCGTTGCTGATAGGTATCGCATGATTTCCCTGCACTCAGTGTATAACTATTGCTTCCATAAAAATACTTATGACGAAATATTTTGAAAAATGTTAAATGCTTCCAAGCTTAGGGGCCGTCCATAAAGTACGTCCGAGATTACGGGGGAGGGGGAGGTCTGACAACCGGACCAAATGTGACATGGGGGAGGATTAGTAATTCGGACGTCCAGCGGCTAAAATATAGTGGATGGCATTTCTTCATTTTGTTTTTTCTTTTTTCTTCTTTTAATAGTTAAGAAAAGGTATAAAATATTTCAGATTTCTGATGTTATAGTTAAATAAGAATATTAATATTAAGTTCTTGTATTTGTACTACCAAGTCTATCGTGTTTTGTAGATGGTATAATCGCGAGTGTTGCAACCTTGAGTGCGTGCGTTCATTTGTAGATCTTTAGTTTAGGATGATAAAGTTCTGTTAGTATTTGGGAATAAATTAATGCCTAAATAATAATTATTTTCTGAAACAAACGTTTAAATATGTGGAAGATTCCTTTAAATATCTATATGTTTTCTTTATGTTTCTAAACGGACTTCGCCGCCCCGGTGGCGCAGTGGTCTAAGGCGCTGGCCTCTGATCATTCGTCTGTAAGGGGTCCGGGTTCGAATCCCGGTCAGGCATGGATGTTGTGTTTGTCTTACGGCACTGGCTCTCTCCCTTCCCTGGAACCAGTGACCCTAAATAAAGGACGGGTGACTGCTTATAGCCCATTGAGTTGCTCACGGTAGTCGTTAAACCTCCAAAAAAAAAAAATAAATAAACGGACTTCTAAAAGCAGTCGTGAAAAATAAAGGAGTTGCGGGAATTAGGACGTACATTTTAGTGGGGGTGTTCCAACAATCGGACAAAATGAGGCATGGGGGAGTCTAAAAATAGTAAAAAAATCAGGGACGTACTTTATTGGGCGGCCCCTTGGCAACGAAACAATTTTTTTTTTCATTCTTACGAATTGCAAGACAGGTTATTTACCAGCTCAGTGAAAGAGGAGGGCGAATGGTTAATGTAAATTTGGCATTTTTACTTTCTTTTTCTTTCCCGGTAGAACAGCTCTGAGAAGTTGCTTAGGAGCGGCAGTTAGCATTGCCAGGAGTTGAAACCTTTTACTAATTCCTCCTCGCTTTTAAACCAAAACGAATAATTTTCCATTGCAAAGCGTTCTTCCTTAATTGAGTAATTGCACGCGATAAATATAAATATTCATTAACGTTTCCAAGATACCCATTTTAATCGGATGCACATTCACGTTAGTTCGTTAACGAGTGTTTAAATTCCTACGATGACGTGATGAGTTTACTCGAGAATTGATATAAAAAAAAAAAAAAAAAAGCATTCAGTCGACGCCGAAATGAGATCCGGAAAAACAACCCTTTTGCCAGAATTACCGAGAGAGAAAAAATATATTTCGGAAATAAATCATGCGGGTGCAGTAAAACTCCTCCAATAATAATGGAAAGAATTTGTCACACATGTTAAGAAGAGCTTCGGCAATTTCGCAGACTCTTAAAAAAAGTTCGGGATGATTTAATACCGACATAACTTAAAAGCATCGGTAACGAATGACTATTGCAACACAAGGTTCATTTCGCGGCTCCATTCTTGAAATGGCGTATTTGACTGCTTCAATTTTAAACTATGACGCAGTCTGATTGCACAAAAATGGAAGAAGTTGCTTAAATGAGCATCAAGTGTGTGTGTGTGTGTGTGTGTGGTAGGAAGAGGAGACAAATTGATTCATTTTAATGCATTCCAATAAATCAACCCCTAAAAAAAATTTCGGGGTATTACGATTTATGCCGCTCAGGTGGCGCAGTGGTCTAAGGCGCTGGCTTCTGACCCTTCGCCCTAGTTGGGTCCGGGTTCGAAACCCGGAGAAAATTGGGGTCGAAGCCACATTTTCGACCCCGATTTTCTCTGGGTTTCAACCCGGACCCAACTATAGGCATTAATTCATTCCCAAATACTAACCGAACTTTATCATTCTGAAATAAAGATCTGCAAATGCACGCACGCATTCATGGTTGCAATACTCCCGATTAGACCATCTACAAAACACGATAGATTTGGTAGTACAAGCACAAGAACTTAACATTGTTATACTTATTTAACTAAATAACATCAGAAATCTGAAATATTTCATACCTTTTCTTAACTATTAAAAGAAGAAAAAAAGAGAAAACAAAATGAAGAAATGCCGTCCACTATATTCTTTCCGCACTGGCTCTCAGTGTGTTATTTATCCAACACTGTTTATCTGTGTACATTGGTCATTTAGCATACATACATACATATCACTAAGCTGTTCTCTGAGATTCAGAGGTTAGCTCCAAAAAGAAATACAAACTTCCAGATATTTTTACTTATTGTTGTCGTATCAAACTTCGCCATTTACAGCGATCTTGACATACAACTCGTGCTTTACTGATAGCCATTACACGCCTTACACAAAATCTTTTATACTTCATATTCTTTTTCTCATGCAGACACTCCTGAATCTGATCCACCCATGTCTTCCTTGGCCTTCCTCTGCCTTTCCTTCCTGCAACTTGGGTTGAAAATATTTTCTTAGTAAGCATTTCATCACTCATTCTTTCAACATGGCCAAACCACCGATGCATATTGGTCTCCACCTTGCTAACAACATTTTGCTTTACATCACACAACTGCAATAGATCTTCATTCCTCACACAATCAAATCGTGTCTTGCCACAAACCCCACGTAAGTAACGCATTTCTCCAGCACACAAACGACTCCTATGCTTCTTCTGCAGTACCCAGGTTTCACTGCCATACATCAGAGTAGGAACAATTACTGTTTCATACACAGCCATGCGGGACTCTCTACAGAACCCATCATTCCTGTGAAAACCTCCCAGAGCAGCTATGACTTTCAAAGAAGAATTCACTCGCCTACTGAATTCACCATCCAACTTGTTCTCTCTGTCAAACATGCTTCCTAAATACACAAACTCACTCACCTGGTCAATCACAGTGCCATTTATACACTGCCGGACAATTGCTAAGGACGGATGACAATAGCAACGATAGCAACCATAAAATGGAAGGCAGGAAAATGTGGAAATTAGCATAAGTGCGGGATACAGTAAGACGTGTTGTGCGTATGCAAATTTTGGATTGCCGAACTTGTTCGTGACGTCATAGCGCTGATAAGAGGTATAAAGGATTTGACGCGTATTGACCGTTGTTGTTCAAACGCAAAGGTGAAAGGTAAAGAATCAATTGACGAACTTGCAATTTTCAGTATGTCTTCCCGACATCACCTAGATGATTTTACGCGTGGCCGTATTATCGGCAAGATTGAAGAAGGGCGAAAAATAACAGATGTTGCCAGGGAGTTCGACGTCAGCCACAGTGTTGTTTCAAGGCTTTGGAAATCATTTCAAACAAATGGGCAGTGTAGCAAACGTCACGGGGGAGGTCGTGTTCGCAGTACGACAGCTGCAGAAGAACGGTACATAGTGCTATCAACAAAAAGACACCGGCACAGCACAGCTAGTGAGGTAGCAAATCAGTTTATGGCTGCTACTGGCAAGCGGATCTCCCCAAAAACTGTCGCCAGACGTTTGCATGAAGGAGGACTATACGCCCACAGTCCTGTTCTGTGCATCCCATTGTCCAGACGTCGGCGTACCGCCCGTTTGCAATGGTGCCATCAACATCGCAATTGGACTGATAACGACTGGTCTGCTGTCCTCTTCTCAGATGAGAGTAGATACATTCTATCATCTGATTGTCGACGACAACTGATCTGGCGTGATAGTGGTACTGCATATTGTCCAGCAAACATACAGGAAAGGGACCGATATCCGACATGTAGTGTCATGGTATGGGCTGGCATCATGATCAATGGCCGTACGTCCCTCTATGTGCTTCCAACTGGGACTATGACTGGCCAACGATACATTAATGATGTTTTGCTACCTCATGTTCGCATGTTCCGTGGTGCTGTCGGTGATAGATTCATTTTCATGGACGACAACGCAACATGTCATCGAACAGTCGCTGTCCAGGAGTGTCTTGAGAGCGAAGATATTCAACGCCTCGTATGACCAGCACGTTCTCCAGATCTGAATCCCATTGAAAATGTGTGGGATGCTTTGGGGAGGAGTCTTGCTGGTCGCCAATGCCCTCCAATAAACAAGGACACCCTCATCCGTGTACTGACAGAGGAATGGGATAAATTACCCCAACAGCTGCTTGATAATGTTTTGCAAAGCATGACACGACGTGTAGAATCTTGCATCGCCCTCCATGGTGGCCATATCCCGTATTGACATCTTACGCCGGAACGCCTGCGGACGGTAATTGCATTTTTTTCACGTTTACGTATTCTGCAAAAAATGGCCTGTTTGTCCCTTGAACACGTTCCAAAGCCTTCTGGATTTCAGAGCACAATAAATTGTTTTTGTTGTAATGTCCTGGCATTCTGACATTATTTTATTTCACTTGGCATTCAACCACACTTACTTTTTTATGCGCTATATAGCCGTTTATGATACGTCCTTAGCAATTGTCCAGCAGTGTACTTACATTACATTCAGTGCTACCCATTCCTCTCTCAAACACCATAACTTTGGTTTTTCCCTTATTTATACTCAGTTTGAATTTCATGCAAACTTCGTGCATCCGAGTCAACATACTCTGCAATTCACTTTTGCTCTCTGCCAACAGGACAGTGTCATCAGTATACAGCAATCTGTACACATGGATATCACCAAGACATAAACCACTATTATCTATTTTGGCATCACGCATGCATGCGTCCATAAATATATTAAACAGCCATGGTGACATTACACAACCTTGTCTAACTCCTGCACCAATGGAAAACCATTTTGATAAAACACCATTCACTCGTACAAAAGCTCTACTACCAGCATACATGGCTTTTACACTATTAAGTAGGTCATTTAGCGTTCTGTAAAATCCATGTTTGATGTGCACTTGTTCACAATGTGTTACATGATCAGCACTGGCTATACCTTTGTAAATTGATCAGTTGGCCTGCTGTAAAATCATGTATGATTTGTGCTTGTTGATGCGAAATATGTGTCCTGTTTATGTCTGCCTGTTCTGTCATGTCTCATTTAAACCTTCAATCCAAAAAAACAAAAACAAAAAAAAACAAATACGCTTTAGATTCCCAGCACATATTTATGCAAATATGGTCACGTCAGAATGCAGGTCTGGGACAGTACAGAACGTAATGGTAAGCAAATTTTGGGTTCCGCTTTAATGTCATATATACTCCGTCTATCAGAAGTTGGACACTGCCATACAATGGGGGGCATGGGGATAGACTTATCCCAAAAGTTCGGAAAACTGACTTTTTGTTATGATTAAGCGAAATATTTCTAGAAATGAGTGTGTGTGTGTGTGTGTGTGTGTGTGTGTGTGTGTTTATATACAAAAACAGGCAGATTAAAAACATTCAGTTGCTCCCGTTTGTAACGAAGTCGTTTACAGCGAATTTAAGGTTATAGCGAAGAAATTGTCATTTCCCTTGTTTTTGGAAGAAAACTGAATGCGCAACTATTTATTTATAACGAAGTCAAAATTTCCGGGTACTGATCTAACGAGGCGTTAAATATCCGTTATTCGGTCTGTAGTGTGTTTTCCTGCATAAATGAACGAAGTTAAGTAACACCCCTATTATCCGAGCCTCGATCATCCGAATTTCGGTTTATCCGAGCCTCGATCATCCGAATTTCGGTTTATCCGAGCCTCGATCATCCCAGTTTCGGTTTATCCGAAGTACCAGCGAAATTAAGCACACAGCAGTGGTGGTGTACTTTTGCCAAGGTCACTGGTTGTTGCTCAATGACTCTCTCGCGCGTCGCGCTGATCTATGACTCTCACGATATAGCCGAGTGGGTAAATGGGGAGGAACAGCTAGAATTAACGGCCGAAATGATCGTGGAGGCATTAAATCAAGACGAGAGTGGCAGCAGTGACGATGAAAATGACTGTATAGTTCTTGAAAAAATAACCCATTCAGATGGACTTAAGGCAATCGAGAAGGCGATGGAGTACACTGAGCAACAACCACAAGCCACTTCAACGGACCTTCTGCTACTGCGACGCTGGCGTGAACTGGCGGCAACGAAGAAGGCGAGCGTCTTCAAGCAGAAAACTTTGAAGGACTACTTCTCCAAATAAATCTTTCAAAATTATGTAAGTTTTGTTTTGCTAATTAATAATTTCCATTATCTACGTGGACATCGGGTTTCCTACAATCGGCGACCCAGTCTCATCGTTGAGACCCGTACGCGTTGTGTTTCATACGATCTCGTATGAGGTTGTCGCAAAGAAGTTAAGTTTTAAAGCTAGCAATCCTGTATCACGTTTGTTTTCAAATCGTGG
The DNA here is from genome assembly GCA_039090855.1 of Macrothele yani. Classification (NCBI taxonomy): domain Eukaryota; kingdom Metazoa; phylum Arthropoda; class Arachnida; order Araneae; family Macrothelidae; genus Macrothele; species Macrothele yani. Next base: position 147,253,079 of record CM077027.1, read on the forward strand.
TACCTTCAAAAGGAAGAAACCTTTACCTACAACTAAACTTGCACCCAACACTCATACTCATCTCGCAGAGCAGCAGCAAAAGAGGACACGTTTGTTTAAAGAAAACAACTAATAAATATGTTAAATGAATCCTAAATTTGTGCTTCCGGGTCGAAAACAACTATAAAATTTCTCCTTCCCTCTCAGTAGCGTTTCCTTTCTGCGTCCATGGAACTGGGTTAGTAACCTCCGTGGATAAAAACGCAGCCCGGGAGTTTTCGACACTTCGGAAATTTCGTCTCCTAACACTTTCAGGAACCTTTTCCCTTGCGTCTAACAATTCGGCATTTTTTTCACTCCCTCTCCGCTCCTAACAATTTTTCAGAGTTCTTCAGTGCATCCTATTGGTACCTAACATACTTAGTAATTTCTTTGTCTGTCGCACACCTTTTTATTTTTTCACTAAAACCCTAACATGCCCCGATTTCTCCAAGTTTTCCCTTTTCATGTTCTCCGTTGCTTTCCTTCCTAACATGCTCCGCAAATTTTTCTGTCCGACCCCGATTTCTCAAAGTTTTCCCTTTTCATTTTCTCCGCCGCTTTCCTTCCTAACATGCTTAGCAAATTTTTGAATCGGACCCCGATTTCTACAAGTTTTCCCTTTTCGTTTTCTCCGTCGCTTTCCTTCCTAACATGCTTCGCAAATTTTTGAGTCGGACCCCGATTTCTCAAAGTTTTCCCTTTTTGTTTTCTTCGTCGCTTTCCTTCCTAGCATGCTTCGCAAATTTTTGAGTCGGACCCCGATTTCTCAAAGTTTTCCCTTTTCGTTTTCTCCGTCGCTTTCCTTCCTAACATGCTTCGCAAATTTTTGAGTCGGACCCCGATTTCTCAAAGTTTTCCCTTTTCGTTTTCTCCGTCGCTTTCCTTCCTAACATGCTTCGCAAATTTTTGAGTCGGACCCCGATTTCTCAAAGTTTTCCCTTTTCGTTTTCTTCGTCGCTTTCCTTCCTAACATGCTTCACACATTTTTGAGTCCAACCCAGATTTCTCCAAGTTTTCCCTTTTCATTTTCTCTGTCGCTTTCCTTCCTAACATGCTTAGCAAATTTTTGAGTCGGACCCCGATTTCTACAAGTTTTCCTTTTCGATTTCTCCGTCGCTTTCCTTCCTAACATGCTTCACACATTTTTGAGTCCAACCCAGATTTCTCCAAGTTTTCCCTTTTCATTTTCTCTGTCGCTTTCCTTCCTAACATGCTTAGCAAATTTTGAGTCGGACCCCGATTTCTACAAGTTTTCCCTTTTCGTTTTCTCCGTCGCTTTCCTTCCTGACATGCTTCGCAAATTTTTGAGTCCAACCCTGATTTCTCCAAGTCTTCCCTTTTCATTTTCTCCGCCGCTTTCCTTCCTAACATGCTTAGCAAATTTTTGAATCGGACCCCGATTTCTACAAGTTTTCCCTTTTCGTTTTCTCCGTCGCTTTCCTTCCTAACATGCTTCGCAAATTTTTGAGTCGGACCCCGATTTCTCAAAGTTTTCCCTTTTTGTTTTCTTCGTCGCTTTCCTTCCTAGCATGCTTCGCAAATTTTTGAGTCGGACCCCGATTTCTCAAAGTTTTCCCTTTTCGTTTTCTCCGTCGCTTTCCTTCCTAACATGCTTCGCAAATTTTTGAGTCGGACCCCGATTTCTCAAAGTTTTCCCTTTTCGTTTTCTTCGTCGCTTTCCTTCCTAGCATGCTTCGCAAATTTTTGAGTCGGACCCCGATTTCTCAAAGTTTTCCCTTTTCGTTTTCTCCGTCGCTTTCCTTCCTAACATGCTTCGCAAATTTTTGAGTCGGACCCCGATTTCTCAAAGTTTTCCCTTTTCGTTTTCTTCGTCGCTTTCCTTCCTAGCATGCTTCGCAAATTTTTGAGTCGGACCCCGATTTCTCAAAGTTTTCCCTTTTCGTTTTCTCCGTCGCTTTCCTTCCTAACATGCTTCGCAAATTTTTGAGTCGGACCCCGATTTCTCAAAGTTTTCCTTTTCGTTTTCTCCGTCGCTTTCCTTCCTAACATGCTTCGCAAATTTTTGAGTCGGACCCCGATTTCTCAAAGTTTTCCCTTTTTGTTTTCTTCGTCGCTTTCCTTCCTAGCATGCTTCGCAAATTTTTGAGTCGGACCCCGATTTCTCAAAGTTTTCCTTTTCGTTTTCTCCGTCGCTTTCCTTCCTAACATGCTTCGCAAATTTTTGAGTCGGACCCCGATTTCTCAAAGTTTTCCCTTTTCGTTTTCTTCGTCGCTTTCCTTCCTAGCATGCTTCGCAAATTTTTGAGTCGGACCCCGATTTCTCAAAGTTTTCCCTTTTCGTTTTCTCCGTCGCTTTCCTTCCTAACATGCTTCGCAAATTTTTGAGTCGGACCCCGATTTCTCAAAGTTTTCCTTTTCGTTTTCTTCGTCGCTTTCCTTCCTAGCATGCTTCGCAAATTTTTGAGTCGGACCCCGATTTCTCAAAGTTTTCCCTTTTCGTTTTCTCCGTCGCTTTCCTTCCTAACATGCTTCGCAAATTTTTGAGTCGGACCCCGATTTCTCAAAGTTTTCCCTTTTCGTTTTCTTCGTCGCTTTCCTTCCTAGCATGCTTCGCAAATTTTTGAGTCGGACCCCGATTTCTCAAAGTTTTCCTTTTCGTTTTCTCCGTCGCTTTCCTTCCTAACATGCTTCGCAAATTTTTGAGTCGGACCCCGATTTCTCAAAGTTTTCCCTTTTCGTTTTCTTCGTCGCTTTCCTTCCTAGCATGCTTCGCAAATTTTTGAGTCGGACCCCGATTTCTCAAAGTTTTCCCTTTTCGTTTTCTCCGTCGCTTTCCTTCCTAACATGCTTCGCAAATTTTTGAGTCGGACCCCGATTTCTCAAAGTTTTCCCTTTTCGTTTTCTTCGTCGCTTTCCTTCCTAGCATGCTTCGCAAATTTTTGAGTCGGACCCCGATTTCTCAAAGTTTTCCCTTTTCGTTTTCTCCGTCGCTTTCCTTCCTAACATGCTTCGCAAATTTTTGAGTCGGACCCCGATTTCTCAAAGTTTTCCCTTTTCGTTTTCTTCGTCGCTTTCCTTCCTAGCATGCTTAGCAAATTTTTGAGTTGGACCCCGATTTCTCCAAGTCTTCCCTTTTCGTTTTCTCTTTTTTTCCTAACTTGCTTAGAGAAATTTTGAGTCTGATCCCAAGAAAAATTTATTTGAGCTAAGCCCTCTAAAATTTATTTGGTCCTAAGTGTCACCCTGCTTCGGAGTTCTGTTATCAGAGTGTCCGGGAATACCTCTCTAAACCTTTAAATACGATCGAATGTACGTACGCCTGTTTGAGTTATATTCCCCGACCAGAGACTGCTGACAGTAATTACACAAGTTTTACTTTCTGACCAGATGTAGGCTGGGCTTCTTTCTAGGAGATGCGCCGTATAATCGCCCGTGTGGCCTATTGTTAGCTGAGGCTGTACTATAGAATCCACCGTTCTTGTTCTTTGCAAATACCTGGCAATGAAAATACCTTTCGTTTCGTTTTCAGAACTCTGCGCCTGACCTGGCGTTCGCGTTCCAGTCTTCCTTCCCACACGCAGGGAAAGCAAGAAAAAAAGAAAACAGCAAAATTATTATGCGACCTGGGGGCGGGATAATACCCCCTACAAACCCAATCAGCAGTTACTCAAATTAAAATGATTAATTAATTAGCATAATTAACTGGGTAATTAAATCACGAATTTGGGTATTCCTTTACCTGAAGCAATGTGCCCGAAATTTGAAGAATTTCGGAATAAATTTCAAAAATACGTCTGTACTCTTGTCATATACTCAAACATACTAGGCAGTGTTACTGCATTTAATCAGTAGCTTTTCTGTTGTTTTTACAACGAAATTTGCATCAGATCGCTTGGCTTCCTTACAAATGAGCACGGCTGTAAACGAGGTTGAGTCAATAATTATCAGCAATGCAATTGTATTTGTGTTTCTGTTGGCAGCACAGTCGTTTTCGCGCGCATCGCCAGGAGTGCTTGCCGCTGCCCAGTTTTGAAGATTTTAAGCCAATTCCATTGTCGTTGCTGTGACATTAATCATGGTCGCTCCACTCTCCATTTGCACCAAAGAAGAACAGCGTTCAGTGGTCCGTTTTTATGGTCTGAAGGTGTACTTGGAGCCAAAATCCATCGAGGAATTTCAGCACAATACAGGAACAGCGTGTTGCCGCAATGGAGCGTCTACGAATGGATTGAAACGTTCCAAAATGGTCGCACAAGTGTTATGCATGCATGAAGAAGGAGTCGGCTATAACTGAAGACAAGATTGAGCGCGTACGTGACATGGTTCTGTTAGACAGACAAGGAACTATTCATGAAGCAGCAAATCGTTTTCAAATTAGTCATGGTTCTACACTGCCGGAAAGTGAAAAAAGAACACTAAGAAGGAATTGGCGGACGATCATGAAATTTACATATGTTAATGGGGTCGAGTTTACGTAGGTGTGATGTTAATATCGGGACCAACCGGTGAGCGCTTACGCCACAGCACGGCATAATATGCAAATTATCGTCGGTATTATTTAAGGAGTACGGCGAAGTGAATGTTATCAGTCGTTGGCGTACCGACACGTGCGAAGACCCTGAAGAAGCTGCAATGCCTGGACATGGAACAAGTGTACGATTTCATCAGTTATCGGACTTTGAGCGAGGTCGTCTAGTTGGACTCCGCGAGGCCGGGTGGTCGTATCGTCGTATTGTGGAGCGAATTGGACGGGAAGTATCGGTGGTGGTACGATGGTGGCGTAGATGGTCCGAGGAACATTCCCACACGAGAAGACGTGGAACCGTGAGTCACAGACGGACTGATGAGCGGACCGATCGAAGCATAAGAAGAGCGGCGTTGTCAAGCAGAACATCCAGTGCGACGCAAATCTGAGCTGCCGTTGCACCTAAGGTGACTGTGCGAACAATCCGCAACCGTCTACTGGATGCAGGACTACGTGCACGTGTGCCTCTGGCATGTGTACCTCTGATTCCAGCCCACCGTCAGGAACCGCTGCAGTGATGTCGCCAACGTCTGCACTGTAGAACGTAATGGCGATCTGTCGTGTCCAGCGATGAAAGCAGATTCTGCTTGGGAGCCTCCGATGGCCGTATGCGTGTTCGCAGACGCACAGGGGAGCGTCTTCACCCTGCTTGCATCCTCCAGCGACACACAGGGCCTACACCTAGTCTCCTGGTGTAGGGATCGATCAGCTATCACTCCCGTGCAAAACTAGTGTTTGTTCCGGGTACGTTAAACAGCACCTCCTACGTCAACAACATCATTCAGCCCGTTGTTGTGCCATTTGTAATGTCGGTCCATCGTTGTGTTTTCCAGCAAGATAACGCACGCCCACACATGGCACGTGCAATACAACATGCGCTTCAGGGTGTGAGACAACTTCCATGGCCTGCACGTTCACCGGATTTGTCCCCCAATGAACACGTGTGGGATTTGATGGGACATCGACTTATCCGGTCTCCACGGCCAGCCACGACCATCCCCGATTTACGCGTCCAAGTTGAGCATGCTTGGAACTCCATACCCCAAACTTACATCCAACATCTGTACGACAGACTCCATGTCAGAACTGCACAGTGTGACGCAGTTCATGGTGGTTCAACCTCGTACTAACCATGTTACATGGAAATGTTATTTTTCAGTTCACCAGCAAATACAGGTGTATTTTTCCATAATGTTTTGATCACGTTATCCTCTGTATTCCGTTATTATGCTGTATAAATTTCGTTGGTATCAGACGTCTCCTTCTTGGTGTTCTTTTTCACTTTCCGCCAGTGTATTACCAATTTGGTTCACTAAAAGAAGCACCCGTCAATTCACTCTGGACCAAGAACTGAAAGAAGCGGTGTATACTCCCTGCTCAGCTGAAAACTTTTTTCTGAGGTCATAAAGAAACTTGTGCAACGGTGTAAAAAGTGCGCTGAAAAGCAAGGAGCCTAAGTTGAAGATTGGTTTATTGTAAGATCCCTATTTTTAGTGATAAATTTTATAGCTGCATTACAGATAATTCATCCTCATATACGTATAATAACAAAAATTGACAAAATCTCACGAATGAAAAAATCCCATAATTATTATACTCCGAGTGATCATTTATGGCTTCCCTATCCAAGATGGATGCGGCCCATTAACCACGTGATTTCCGAGAGGGCGCGATTAGACGACTATCGTAACATATATAAGGAGTGAGTGGAGCAATAGGTAGTAAAATTGGGAGCGTGATGAGTAAACTGAAGGATTTATCGGATTTTAAGAACGTACAGATTATGGGAGCTCGGAGACCGGGTGCCTCGACTTCCTAAACGGCTGAACTGCTGGGTTGTTCGCAAGCTTCTGTAGTTACAGTGCATCAGTACTGCCGTGAAATAACCAAACAACGACTCGGAGGCAAAACTTCACAGGACAGATGACTCGTACAGGGCAACAGACGCAGCACAGTTCAACAGTTGACTACACAATACAACAGAGGTCAAATCGGAACAGTATCTGTCGTGACCAGGAAAGCTCTCATGTATGGACTGTAACAGCAGACGATCCCTACGACACCTCTCCCAAGCACGATTCATCGACGCAAAGACTCACCTGGTGCAAAAATCATGCAAAGCTGAACGTCGGGTGACTGGAGAAAAAGACTGCTGGTCTGACGACTCGTGTTTGTTACTCCACTCCATTAATGGCCGTGTATGTATTTGGCGCAAACATGAAGCATTTGATCCATCCTGCATGGTCTCCACAGTTCAAATCTATAGAGGTGGTTGTAAAGTGTGGAGCATTTTTACCTGGCAAGAAATGGGACCCTTAGTACATAACCGGTGCCCACTATCGTGAATTCCTTTCCGACTCTGCACACTCAGAATTATTGCAACTTTTCCCGAATGGCGACGGTGCTTTCCAAGATGAAAATGCACCGAGCCACAAATCCAATGTTGTGCAGAAATGGTTTGAAGAACACAGGTTAGGCTTCCAGGATGTCGACTGGCCTTCAAACTCCATTGATGCCGATCCCACAGAACATTTGGGGGACAGTATGGAACTGCATGTCAGGCGTCTGGATTCACCAATCACCTCCATACCTGCATTGAAGGCCGCATCGCACACAGCTTGGTTGGCCATACCTCCAAACTGCTTCCGTCATCTTATTGAATCGATGCCACGCCGGATATCTGCTGTGCTGTGTGCGAAAGGAGGATCTACAAAGTATTAGGTCGGTAGTCATAATTCAGTGATCATTCAGTGTATATACACTATTTTGACAAAAGTCACCGGGCACATAGAAGAGTAACACATCACAGCATTTATTGACATACATTAGTACGGTGTCGGTACACCTTTGGTCTTAATGCATTCACTGACCCTTCCAGATATGCATTCGACAAGGTTTTGAAACACAGCGATAGGTATGAGCTTCCATGCCGTACATAATGCTTCCGCTAACTGTAGCTTAGTAGTAAGTGTTGGTTCCAAACTTCTTATGCGGCGCTCTAATTCATCCCATATGTGCTCTATGGGATTAAGATCAGGGCGGGATCGGTGCTGGCCAGTTAACACACGATACGGAATTATCGTCAAAACACGCCGTAACGGTCCTTGCTTTATGGCTCGGTGCATTATCCTGCTGCTACCAACAAGCCTCGGTTCCATAGTATTGCCACAGAGTTGGTAGGGCATAATGTCCAGAATATCGAGGTAGACGTGCTGGTTAAGAGGTTTGTCCACGATAACCAATGGGCCGGCACCATACCACGAAAATCACCCTTACACGAGTACACTGCCAGATCCAATCTTGACCGTAGGAACAGTACACTGTGGTAAATAACATTCTCCCGGCTGCAGCCATACCCACACATGTCCATCACACTGATGGATCGTATATATGGATTCATCAGTCCATAAGGAGCCAGTTCCATTGATCTACGGTCCACGATAAATGTTCTTTACACCATGCTAAACGATTAGTAGCATTCCGAGTGGAGATGAAAGGCTTATGATCAGCCGCACGACCACGGTAACCCATGGAACGAAGTTCTCTGCGAATTGTACGTGTACATATCGAGGTTCCAACAGTTTTACTCACCTGTACACTGAGGACTTGTGCAGTACTCCGTCGATTAGCTGTAACGACTCTCCTGAGGCTTTGACGTCCTCTATCACTGATTTTCTTTAGGATGCCGGTACGTTTTGATGCTTCAGGCACGCCCTTTGTCTTCTAATTATTTTTTTTTTTTTTTTTGATTGGAGGTTTAACGACCACCGTGAGCAACTCAATGGGCTATAAGCAGTCGCCCGTCCCTAATTTAGGGTCACTGGTTCCAGGGAAGGGAGAGAGCCAGTGCCGTAAGACAAACACAACACCCATGCCTCACCGGGATTCGAACCCGTACCCCTTACGGACGAATGATCAGAGGCCAGCGCCTTAGACCACTGCGCCACCGGGGCGGCCTTCTAATTATTCAATACATCCAAAATAGTTGACTTGGGTATGATTAAATGCCTCTCGGTTTCTCTTATGGACAACCTACTAATATAACACCCAACAATCTTTCGTTGCTCAAAGTCAGTTCTTTCCCGCCGCGATAATTTCACTCAACCTCACAGTGCTATATGATCGCGGTCAGCTTCAGGCTTGTTTTTATACCATTTACAGCTGTACCGCGCATCATTACAACGCAGAGGGTCCGTTCATTTGCTTTGAAGGGGTGTCCGATGACTTTTGTCAATATAGTGTATACATACAGTGTGGACCGAAATCATGGGATACTTACTGGGACGTATATTCTAAAATAGCTTTCATTTTTAGTTCCTTTTCCTATGTAAATTTGAGTTTGTTTTCCTTTATACTTCCAAACTTAACGTTATATCTTTTCCTCAAACGAGAATGAGGTTGGCAACACATTTGAGGGCAGAGTGAAAGTGACGTATGACTGGTATAAGAACGATGAATAAAAAGGACGATACCACAGTTTCTAGGGTGGATGTATGTGTGTGTGTAGACGTTCAATTAGATAAATGTAATCTGATATCTGCTGTCTGTTCTGCTGAAATTCGTGCTGGACGAATAAAAAGTTTTCGTACGTTGACTTCTGTTTATGATTCGTCTGGCCGAAAAAGCTTAATTAGGAACTATTGCATCGTATTCTTATTTACTTAAACATTCTTTAGACATAGCGTAACACCAATCTTGCTCACGAAAACGACGTTGCGTTATACTACCTAGTAATGGGTAAGTCCACCTTTTCGCTCGGATAAGAGTCACAGGGTGAAGCACTGAGTCCACTAGGCTACGAAAGCATTCCGCAGGTATCTTCACTCAAGCCTGCTACACCGCAGTCCATTTTTCTGACGCGTTCATGGGGAAGGATCCAAATCTCTAACGAACCTTTCCACAATGCATCTAGAATGTTTCCACAGGGTTCATATCCGGTGAACGGAGAGGCCATACCAGTTTGGGAACTTCTGATTACTACTCTCTCTTCAACTACTTGTACTCTGCAATGTAATAATGGCCACCGTTCTGTGGGGAAACCCATTGTGTTGCTGGAAGAGTCATTTGCCCTTTGTATGCATTAAAATCACGAAGAGATGCGGACGGTCTGCAATTTTGAACAAGTAGAGTGGGCCGTTGTGAGATGTTTCTAGACGTACCAGTGGCCACAAGTAAGCCAGTTGAACTCGTCCCAAGCGGTAACCGAGCGTTACCCAGCTTGAACAGTTTCTTGTTGACGTTCCAGGTTCATCGCTGTGTGTTGTTTCTGCCAAATCCGCACCCTTCCTTCTGAGTGAAATAACTGAAAATGAAACTCATCTACCTGCTGACTCGTCTCTTATCATTAAAGGTCCAGTGTCGATGCTCTTCCGGCCAGTTGAGACGTACAGTCTAGTGACGTGGTGTCAGTAACTGGACTCAGGTGGATCAGCGACTCCCATAACCTTTCGCGGCTAACGATAGCCTGATGGTCTTAGTGGAGATGTTTCTGGTATGTCACTCGTTGAAGTCGGCGGTGACTTGGACCAGTTGTGGGTTCGTGCGGGCATTATTACAGTTCAGAACGTATTCAATTCCAATTTGTCATGGAAAGCCTTACTTGATAGAGATCTGAACCAGGGCTTATCTTGATTACTTATTACAAACTCTGTCGAAAATCACGCCGATTTATTGATACTTCGTTATACAATCATCCATCGGTTTCCTCATCTTGCTAGCCACTGCTTTCTTATATATCATCCATCTGCTGCTTTTAACTTGCCCTTATTCCTCCACAGCCAGGACACCAGCATATGTATCTCGAGTCTCACCAATAAATGGCTCTACCCGGTTTCTGTTGACATCCGATGCGTTTTTTGTCGCGATTCATGACCTTCCGTCTCTGTCTTTGCCACGATCTTGGTCTGCTGTCTCCTACCGGATTTCTACTCCTAACGATCGTAGTCACCAGTGCTGTTCCTACATGATCGGCTCTTCTGTCATTCTCGACTGCATCGTTTCCAGGTTCTTGCCATTTCTATTTGCTCGTTTTGCAATGTCCATTGAACGGTTTTACATCTTTACTCTCACTGTTCTCTCCTTTCACCCTTACTCCGTTTCGCATCACCGATACAATCGGCCCTTACGTTCACTCTGTTTCTTTTATATTATTGAGTTAGTGCGAATAATATGTCCGGCAAATGACCATCACACACGGACAGCTAGAAAGGAAAAGTAGGACAACTTACCTAGGCAAAATAATCCTTCTAGGCATTGTCCGGCAAGGCCATGATGTCGGAACGAAAAACATCTTGTGGCTGGGACCCGAAGAAGTCATGAACTGCACGTTGAATCTCGTTGTCTGTCGTAAACTGTTTCTTAGGCAGGAAGTGATCCAGGACCAGGCGACGAAGCAGATGATAGTCTGCCGGAGAAAAGTCCGCGGAATAAGCAAAATGAGGCAGTGGTTCATAGCCCAAGGCACTCAGTGTCGGCATCGTTCGTTGTACGACTAGAGGGCGGGCGTTGTTATTTGTTATCATTAAAGGTCCAGTGTTGTCATTAAAGGTCCAGAACACCATGTCTGTTGACCAAAACCGGTTGCTTCTGTAGCAATTTCCGGTGGATCTGGGATAATTCAGCACAACGTTCTGCAGTGATGGTTTGGTCTCTTGCCAAGAAACTCTGAAAGAAGATGATGCTCCTTGTCTGTGGACCACCAGACAAGAAGCATCATCTTCTTGGTGAGTAGGGGTGGCTTGTGATGCCGTCCAGCAGGCTGTGCCTTGATTATTCATTGTGCAGGTAGATTTAGATTATCTAAAAGGACCCACTTCTCGTCGCAGATGAGGATTCGATGCAGTAGAGGTTCCTGTTTATTTTTGGCAAGCAGCGACGTGCAGACTTCCAAACGCCTAGTCTTGTTGGCAGTTGTCAACTCATGTGGCAGCCACATGTCCAGCTTTTTTACCTTACCCAGCGCAGCCAGACGCCACACAACTGTCGTGAGGTGGACACCTACCTCTACCGCTATCTCACGACACGTTTTTCGGGGGTCCCCTTCAACCACACGTAACAGAACATCGTCAGAAACAGCAACAGGTCTGTGACCACGTGCTTCGTTTTGCAGGTCCGCATCTCCGCTTCGAAACTTCACAAACCATCGCCGAATGGTTCGTTCCTTAGCTGTATTCTCCCGAAATGCTTTGTTAACGTTTCGAGCTGCAATTCCTGTCCAGTTTAAATTCATACAGGAAGATGACTCTCAAATCCGGCATCTGCATGTTTCCTTTGTAATGACACGTTACGTTCAAACAAAACACGTCTGAACCTTGTTCTTCACACAAGTGCTAGCTATCTATAGTAACTCTGTGACGTAATACCAGAAACATCTGTGGGTGGTTCCATTCCGCTGTGGTGGGGGCCTCTCTCCACTGCTCGCTCGCGCAGGACAGTTCATTCGCACCAGCCCAATGCATGTTTCTTCCTCACACAATCCTGTCACTGATTGCTGACCACAGCACTACTTCTTTCTCTTCATCCTCATCACATCTCTTATATACAGTTCTTTCTTACAGAATGCCACTGCTTTACATGTCTCATCCTCTCGCAACGAACTCCAAAAGCTTGTTGCACGATTTCGATCAGAGTTAGCGACACGGATTCGTCTTGATTACACTGCAGTCAGCCTTCATCTCGTCCTGCTGAGTTCCATTCCACACAATCGCATTCGCATGCAGTGTTCATCTCATTTCCGGCCTGTCGCAGCAGTGAACTTTGTGTATAACCACCGAATCTTCGTCTATAGCTTCACTAATCACGTTGTTAGAGTGCCAAACTCGCTTTGTACGTTAATTTAAATCCTGGCTTTATGCCAGATTCTTATATCTCGTGTCATGTTTTACTATTTTACACCTGTAAGTGTGATGTTCTTGGTATTATAATAAATGCCTTGAAAGTCGCATCGTGTACAGTGCGTGTTTATGACCTTCCCACACATCTGGTATCTCTCTCATGACGGTACATGCTGTACTGACGGAAGATTTAGGCCTAATGAGCAAACTAGTGACATCGGTAACGCACACACTAACCGCGACACAGAAGGAGTTCCGCTATACTGGAGAAACTGATCTAAAGTTTGACTATTTGGCAGCTTAATAATTGTTATTATACATTAAGTTGCCAAACAAACTGAGAAGGGCGTTACCATTTCCATTATATGCCACCACACCCATGCGGTAAATGGTATCGTCGGCAAATGACGTATATATAGAGGCAGATATCTCCGCAATCTCAAGTAGTAGCACTCGCAACTTACACGGCGGCTTATCAGGATCTAAGTGATTTCGAACATGGTATGATAGTCGGTTCTCGGGACATGGGTCACTCCCAGAGTTGGAAACGGGTCAAAAATTTTGGACCCGACATGACTCGGACTTGTCCCGATTCAGACCCGTAACTGACCCGGACAAATCTGCTTTGAAAGATAAATTCAAAACTCAATATTTATATATATATATATAGCCAAGGCTCAGTATCCTTGATAAAGCCAAGGCTCAGTATTCTCGACACCTTCTACATTCAGTTGTTTAATTTTATTTTTTTCTTTTCTCCTTTTACTCACACAGGTAGATACATAACCTTTTCTATGTTGTACTAGGTGTGAGTCAAAATTATATTTGTATTTTTTTGCTTAGGTATCTTTATAGAATGTGAATTCTGAATTTTCAAAACTGCTGCGTTGCGCGTTTTGATTTTCAGGTTATTTTGCACCCTTCGTTTTAAATTCTAAAATTTTTTCCTTAGTCTTCAGTTTTGCTCTTAAGTATATATATATATATATATATATATTCGGACCCGACAGGTCCGGGTCATGTCGGGTCCGAAAATTTTGACTCGTTTCCAACTCTGGGAGTGACCCATGTCCCGGGAGCCAACTATCATACCACGTTCGAAATCGCTTACATCCTGATAAGCCGCCATGTAAGCTGCGAATGCTACTACTTGAGATTGCGGAAATATCTGCCTCTATATGTACGTCATTTGCCGACGATTCCATTTATCGCATGGGTGTGGAGGCATATAATGTCACCAATATATATATATATATATCATCATCATCATCATCATTGCCAACCATTATCAATCCACTGCTGGACGGAGGTCTCCCCAAGTTTCCTCCACAACGGTCTGTCTTGTGCCAGTCTCCTCCATGTCACTCCCATATACTTTCGAATTTCATCCACCCATCTCCCATGTGGTCTTCTTCTGGGTCTTTTCCTGTCCCTTGGAATCCAATCTAAAATTTCGGCTGTCCATCGATGGTCTGTTCTTCTGGCAGTATGTCCAGCCCATTGCCATTTCAGGGATTTAACTCTGATCATGATGTCTTCCACTCTTGTCATTTTTCGGATCCACGTGTTCCTCTTCTTATCTCTCCTGGTTACACCAAGCATGCACCTCTCCATGCTTTTTTGAGTTGTCTGCAGCCTTTGTATGTCTCTTTTAGCTAAGGTCCACGTCTCTGCACCATACGTAAGCACTGGAAGGATGCACTGATCAAACACTTTTCTTTTAAGACATAATGGCATATTGCTCTTGAAAATTATGCTGTTTCTTCCAAAAGCTCTCCAGGCAAGTTTTGTACGCAGATTAATTTCCTCACCAATGTGACCCTCACTTGATATCTGCTGTCCAAGATAAACGTACGTGTCTGTTATCTCCAAATTTTCTGCATCAATCGATAAATTTTCATTTCTTGTAAAAGCATTGTACATCACTTTTCTCTTCTGAAAGTTCATTTTTAATCCCACTTCTTTACTCTTGTCAGCAAGTTCCTGGATCATACTCTGTAGCTCTGATGGGGTAGTTGCAAAAATGACTATGTCATCAGCAAAACGAAGGTGGGTTAGATAATCTCCATTAATCTTTATCCCTTTGTGTTCCCAGTTCAGTGATTGAAAGACATTTTCCAATGTCGCATTAAAGAGCTTCGGAGATATGGTGTCTCCTTGTCTCACTCCTTTTTCAATTTTTATGTGTGTTGTATTTTCAAACAGCCGAATCTTTGCACTTGCATTTTCATAGATGTTATTAATAATATTAATGTATGCATCTTCAATACCGCAGGATTTCAGAGCCATTGCAACTGCTGATGGTTTCACCGAATCAAAGGCTTTTTCATAATCGATAAAAGCCATGCACAATGGAAGTTCATATTCCCTCGCTCTTTCAATTAGTTCTCTCAGTACGTGGATATGATCTATTGTGCTGTAGCCACTCCTGAATCCAGCTTGTTCTCTCGGTTGAGCCATGTCCAGTGTCACCTTAAAGCGGTGTGAAAGAACTTTAGTGAAGATTTTATAAACCACTGATAGGAGGCTGATAGGTCTGTAGTTTCCGAGATCCTCAATGTCACCTTTTTTATGTAGCAAGATCATTGTAGCGTTGTTCCAATCCTCAGGAATTTTGCCTTCATTAAGGCATCGAGTGAAAATTTGGGCGAGTACTGTTTCGATTTCTCCACTTGCTTCTTGTATGATGTCTACAGTAATTCCATCTTCTCCTGGAGCTTTTCCCAGCTTCATGTTCTTGATTGCATGTGCAACTTCTGGTGGAAGGACTGGAAGAACTCTGGTACTGGTACCTTTCATGATGTCTGGAGTACATGTATCATCCCTTTCATATAATTTGGAGTAGAAATCCTTTCACTCTTGTCAAAATTTCGCCTCTATTTCTTGTTACAGAACCATCTTCTTTTATCAGTGCCATAATCCGTTTTTTCCCCTTACTGAGATGTCCCTTTGCTATCTTTAGGCTTTGGTTGTTTTCAATAGCTTTCCTTACTAGTTCACAGTTGAATTTCCTTACGTCTTCAGTGACACTTTTTCGTACTGTCTTGTATAGCTCTATATGTTCCACTTTGGAAGTGACATCTTCTTTAGTTGTCCTCATCACTCTTCTTTTTTGCATCAACATTTTGGTTTTTCCTGATAATTTGTTCACATGCAATTTGTTCTTAGACACAGCTAATTTTGTTGCTGTTTCCATAAGAGCTTTGGTTACTTTTCTGTTAACTTCAGAAATATCCACTTCTTCCGATGTTAGGCCTTCTAAAGCAGAGAATCTGTTCTTCAGTTCCAATTTGAAGGTATTATGGTGTTTTTTAAGGTTGGTTATGTCAATACATTTTGTTTGTCTTATGAGCTTGCTACGTTCAAGTTTAGTGTTGAGGTGCATCTTACATCTCACCAATCTATGGTCACTGCCTGTGTTGAACTTGTTTAGCACACTGCAGTCTTCTATGACGAATTTTTTGTTACACATAATAAAATCAATTTCACTTGTCGTCCCATTTGGATGTCTCCATGTCCATTTCCTGTGTGGCTTTTTCTTGAAAAAGGAGTTCAAGATGAAAAACCCTTCTGCCTCTGCAAACTCAACGAGAGTATTTCCACGCTGGTTTCTGTTGCCGTGACCGAATTTACCTACTGAAGTTTCATTCTGTTGCCGTTACCCTATTTTTGCATTGAAATCTCCCATAAGTATCTTCAAGTGCTGCTTACCTTTATTATTTAGATGACGAATTTCCTCATAAAATTCTTCAATTTCTTCTTCAGCATGACTTGTGGTGGGTGCATAAGTTTGAATTATCTGAGCCTGGTATCTTCTGGAGAGTTGGATAACGAGTCGTGCAGCTCTGTCAGAGGAACTTTCAACTTCTACAACTTTATCCTTAAGTTTCTTGTTTATTATAAATCCAACACCACTAGTTCTGCCAGTATCTGTTCCACGATAGTAGAAGAGATATCCACTTTTCAGTTTAATGAGATCTTCTCCTTTTCTCCTTACCTCACTTAGCCCGACGATGTCCCACGTGATCCTTTGTAGTTCCTCGTCATATATATATAATATATTCATCCCAATAACTGATTGACGTTTAATAACTGAAATCCTTTTTTTAATAATAAAATTTAGTTACTTGATAAATTTTAGTGCCATTTTTAGTGCCACTATTTTGCGTAATCCCGAAGTAATGGCTGACTACTACCGTGATCAATTAGTATATTCCAAATGGGAATCATTATTTAAGATTACACAAATGGATTTTTTAATGTATTTAGATTGTTCACTTTTTCCGCGCTTTGATGGAGGTGCGCATACTTTCATATGGTCAGTTAGATTTTTGGTTCCATAATCTTTTATTACACCGTCGACATCTTTCTTTGTAATTATACACTTTCCCACATTTTGAACAACAAGCAAGACCAAACAACACAGAATTATGCACCGGTTCCTTAATGAGACGAAACAATTTCCAGCATTCACTCTTCCCCTTGTGGTTTTCAACAAGCACGTATTTGTTGGCCTCGACGCCTTTCTCAACCTCCTTAATATTAACAAATAAGGAGTTAATTTCGCCATGACATGCCATGGTAACGGGATGTTAGCACATCCATCGAAAACCTCTGCATGCTCAATGTAAAAGATGAGATATGAAAAGTAACTCGTAGTCATACAGTGAACTTCGCAAGGACGGAGTGAATCAGCTTAGAAGCTGGCGAATGGCGTTAACCTGTACCTTGTCCTGGACAATCGCACTGTAAAAGAACGCAATAGAAGTATCTTTTTACGATATAGTGTGTTGTAGAGATGAGTTCGGGCACAATTTTAGGAGCCCGGCCCGCTTTCTTTGATTACATGTGTTTGCTGAGCCCGGGCCCGGATTCTTGGAAAAGTTTGCTCATCAAGGCTTGCATTTATCCATTATACACTGGCCAAAGGTATGGCCCAAGCAAGGATTAGTTTAAAAATCATTAGTTTAAAAAGTTTAGTTCAGTTAATCCACTTCACAATATTAATATGTTTTTAGAAATACTACGCATAAAGTCAAATGTTCTAAAATGTGGATTTGAAAATAAATAATCGACGTGCCCTTCCACCGTACCAGGGGAATCAGTAATTTTGATAAAAGAAAATCGTTTAGAAACAAAACATTCCATTCGTTATTTCTTTTTGATTTCTAAATTTACTTTTATTTTGAATAAATTGCATTATAAAACGTACAACTCCATACGTAAAGTTGCAAGTGTTTGATATTTTGTCTCTAGAAAACTAATCTTTGCAATATAATTTACATATATACTAATTGGAAAAGGTAGTTTAGAGTGATGTAGTAGAATATAAAAACGAGGAGGTAGAGACATTTCCAAACTTAGCAGTTTCCAGATCACGTTCATCGTGTGTGTGTGTGTGTGTGTGTGTGTGTGTGTGTGTGTGTGTGTGTGTGAGAGAGAGAGAGAGAGAGAGAGAGAGAGAGAGAGAGAGAGAGAGAGAGAGAGAGAGAGAGAGAGAGAGAGAGAGAGAGAGAGAGAGAGAGAGAGAGAGAGAGAGAGAGAGAGAGAGAGAGAGAGAGAGAGAGAGAGAGAGAGAGAGAGAGAGAGAGAGAGAGAGAGAGAGAGAGAGAGAGAGAGAGAGAGAGAGAGAGAGAGAGAGAGAGAGAGAGAGAGAGAGAGAGAGAGAGAGAGAGAGAGAGAGAGAGAGAGAGAGAGAGAGAGAGAGAGAGAGAGAGAGAGAGAGAGAGAGAGAGAGAGAGAGAGGATTGCATCTAATGCCTCAGCGCTTCAACGTGATCTTCTTTTTCTAAAACTCGACCTGCTGCACTAAAAACCAACGTCACCCCAAAAATCGCGGGAGTGAGGAAATTTAAAAAAATAAATAACAATACTTCTAACTGCACAATTTTGGAAATTAATACATCATTTTAAAGATAAGATTCTTGATTTTTAATAAAATACAAAAAATTGGAATGTGATTTTTTCCCAGTTTTTCGATACCAGACCTTCTTAAACTAATAAACTAATCCTTGCTTGGGTCATAGCTTTGGACAATGCATAATGCAAGTCTTGTTAAGCAAAATTTGTCTTGCAATGGCAGCTAACTTAAGAAAATGAAAATCCTTCCACCATGGTAACAAATCCACAATGAAATTCAACACGTGTAATTCAACCGGGCTCGGAATTACACGTGTTGAATTAATTGCCGTAATGAAATTCAAGACGTGTGATTCCGAGCCCGGACGCGGGTTTTTCGGTAGTGAATTCTGAGCCCGTCCGAGCCCGGGCCCGAGCTCATCTCTAGTGTGTTGGGCGCCAGTATCGACTACAGAATTCCACAACGCGCATTTTTCTTTGGAATATATTTTCTCTTTTCCAAAATAAAACGGGAATAAAACCGGGCCAAAATTGGGTCAGGAACACCTTGACCCCACCCGTTGGACCCGCAAGAAATTGTTGACCCGTGACCATCTCTGGTCACTCCATCTCGGAACTTACCACGAAATTTGGATTTACACAGCCAACAATTTCAAGGGTGTAGCTGGACTACACAACTTCAGGAGAGAAATCAAGAGTGCGAAACCCGCGTGGCCGTAGAAATGCCCTGACCGATCGTGGACAGTGGCGTCTGGCACTCACCGTAACATCCCCCTAGCGTGCAATATTGCCGCACAGTACAGCACAATTCAATGCTGGGACCAGTAGTAGCATCAGTGTTCGGACAGTGCGACGTACTCTGTGCCCTGTGGGATTCCGGAACCGACGGCCAAACCGAGTGTCGCTGCTGACCTGACATCACGAAGCTGTGCACCTCACCTGGGCTCGAGAACACGGCCATTGGACAAAAGATGACTGGGAACATATAAGACTTGTCCGACGAATCGCGGTACCAAATTCTTCGGGCAGATGGCCGATTCCGAGTGTGGCGACAACCCCACGAGGCAATGGATCCCGCATTCCTACAAGGGAGAGTGCAAGTTGGAGGTGGCTCTGTTATGGTGTGGGATGCTCTCAGCTGTCAATAATTAAGACCCCTCTTACGCATGCAGAGACCTCTGACCGGTGAAGGCTACCTAACCATCCTTGGGGATAATTGTAAATTGTTCATATCATACAACCACTCTGACGGGTGCTATCTCTTTCGACATGACGATGCGCCACCACACACGCCCACAGTCACGCGACTATGGCTGATGGAACATTCTGAGGTATTTGGCATCCTAACTTGGCCCTCTTCGTTTGCTGGATTTAAACGCCATCGAACACATTTCGGGACGGTTCAACGGTCAATACCAGAAATCCTCCACCGGCAAATATTATTGAACTGTGGGAGAATCTTCAAGAAGCATGGTGTGTGCACTGTCATCAAAGTACTACAGAGAGCTCGTGGAGTCCATGCCCCTTCGCGTTGCTCCGTTATGCGATCGCGAAAAGAACCAACGCGGTATTAGACAAGTATCCCAAATTTTTTTGCCGCTTCAGTGCATTTGATTGGTTATATAAAACTGAAGCTATATGTTCTTACCCATGGATATAATACAGGGGTGATTTTATTAGGTGTCCAACTTAATTCTCGGCCCCTAACTTCAAGCGATCATAAAACGCCGGCAAATGCAAACAGCTGTGTGCGATAATTGCTGATTTCAGCGCCTACCAACAGCTATCCAGGCAACTGTAACTGCTCACAGCTGTAGTGACACAAGGGACGAAAGTTGACGAAGAAAGCAATGTCGTTCGAGAAGCAACATTTGAGGCACTGCCTCCTGTTCGCGTTTCAACTGAAAAAAGTGCCGCGGAAGCCCAGCAAATGATCTGTGCTGCTTTGGGTGAGGCTGCTGTGTCCTATAGTACGTATAAGAAGCGAATCCAGCGGTTTAAGCAGGGAAATTTCGATCTCTGTAATGCAGAACGTCCGGGACAGCCACAGAAAATTGACGATGAGGAACTGAAACAACTGTTGGACGCGGATCTCTGTCACACACAGTCAAAGCTCTCCCAGGAACTCGGAGTAACACGGCAAGCCATTGCAAAGCGTCTGCACAAGCTTGGACAGATTCACAAGAAGGGCTGTTGGGTGCCCCACCAACTCACAGCTGGAAATAAATCTAGGCGCTACTATGTTGCTTGTCCTTGCTCTTCAGATTCAGGAAGTAGGATTTTCTCCACAAGAGTTTGACCTGTGATGAGAAGTGGATCCTCTGCGATAATCCTAAGCGGCGCAAATCGTGAGTTTATCCAGGTCAGCCTACCACCAGTACCGCCAAACCGAATATCCATGCCAGGAAGTTGTTGCTGTGCATATGGTGGGATCAGCGCAGTGTCGTACGCTATAAGTTGCTCAAACCTGGTAAAACGGTCAATGCTGAGCGTTATTGTTAGCAACTCATTTGTGTGAGTGACGCAATGGAGGCGAAAAAGGCCATACACCAGCAAGGGCAGAAGGTCAGTCCTGTTGCTTCAGGATAACGCGCGTCCTCACACCGCGAAAACGACTTTAAACACGATCACCGACCTGGGATGGGAGATTTTGTCCCACCCGGCGTATTCTCCAGATTTCACCCCGTCGGATTATCACCTTTTTCGCTCCCTGCAACATCACCTGAGTGATACGCACTTCACTTCTGTCGAGGAGGTCCGCAGTGGCATTCGGCAACTCCCTGACCGATGGCTCAAATGTATCCAACACGACGGGAATTATTTCCTTGATTAGGTACGTATTCGATTTGCTATAATTTGATGTCAGCTGTCGTGCCTGTGGCCGAGAATTAAGTTGCACAACTAATAATTAAGTGGTAATGTAGTGTACATGCCTTTCGTCTGGTCGGGGAGGGTTTAGCTTTCAACTCATCATTGAACGGAAAATGTTTTGAGGGACCTTTCGAACTCTATAGTGATAAGTAGCGTTACTTTTTGTTATCTTAAAAACTAATGTGCATTTCACAATTCACTAACAACTCTGATACAGCAATACTGACGAACACACAGATGTACTGTTTCAGAATGGCGCCGCTTATGAGAACAT
Organism: Macrothele yani; assembly: GCA_039090855.1. NCBI lineage: Eukaryota > Metazoa > Arthropoda > Arachnida > Araneae > Macrothelidae > Macrothele > Macrothele yani. The sequence continues at coordinate 147,274,422 of CM077027.1, forward strand.
ATTTTCTTCTCGTTTCAGAATGTTAGGCGACTTACTTTGTCTGTTGTTCCCGCTCGTTCTTTCAGCGTGTGAAAGTAATGTTTTATTCAAAGTTATGCATGGCTAATACGTAGAAACCAGACTACAAGGAATTGTTTGTCGTAACTTGTTTGCTCAGTTGCAATCTTAATAGCAAGCATACTCCAGAAGAATCAGGAGCGCCTGGATCTTTCGCATGTTGTCATCCCAGCATTGTTTGTTTTAGAGTGCGCGGTGACGTTTCCGATGTCGTCTTTCTTTGCGCAGTGAACACCCACGACTTCTGCGTCTCCGTGGCAACCAGGAATGTGTCTCCAGACCGAGGATCTAGAAACATCCAGCAGAGAAATCACACTGAGTTTCCTCTGTTCTTTCATAGAAAATGTCGTCTCTCTCCTGCATAAAAAATAAAATAAAAATAAAGACCCCAGGATTTGCAAGTGAGCTCCTGCATGCTTTATAGCTTTCCCATCTCGATGGTTCATCAGCTAATTTCACCAAACTCTACAACACTACTGTATCGTAACTAGGAAATGGCGAAGCAAAGAGCGCGGTCAGCAGTGGAATAAAAAAGGAATGGCGCGGATTTTCATTAATTCTCACTTAAGAGAATATTATAAACTGGCAGCTCTGCATAATTGCATTGCGTGATTGCCTAAACGGAGAGCCAAATGTGTTCTAAAACATTTTTTTCGAGATCAAATATTTTGCATTCCTTTTTAAAAAGAAATACCTGAAAACTATTTTTTTAACCTTCCGTTTTGAATCACCCAGTGAGGGTTAGACCTTGTTTCTTCGCTACGGGCGTTTCATTCGACTTTTTTGGGTCTGGCAAGCATTTTCTTTTCGAGCTTCGTTTGAACCCACCTTCCCTTTTCTTTATCTGGTTTCATTTCCCACTCGATAAAGTTGTTGATGTTTTTTTACTTTTCTTCTTGGTTAATTCACGCTATACACTTTTCCTTTACCCATGCCCTCTTTTTTTTTTTTTTTTTTTTTTTTTGCCAAATTTCCAATTTCTTCCCTCATGGATATTCCTATTGTCTAGAAAGAAATTCCGTTTGCCAATTTCAAACATGAGCTTACCGCAAACATTTCCGTTATCCCCTTACCTAACGTGACTCCAACAGCTTGATTATAAGCTATGTTCCAACTTAAGCACTAATCTTTTTAATCACTGGATTCAAAATCCGCCTAAGCTACACTGCCGCCAAGCTACTTATCCGAGAGTGCTACTCTACTCTTGAATTTAATTTTGGGATGTTTAAATTAATCGTGCGTTCCGATATAAAATGACGTTTTTCTTCAAATATTATGGAGGGAAAAGTTCAGATAAAAAGGCTTTGATAATAATTAGTTCTTCGAATGATTATTATCAATATATATATATATATATATATATATAGCTTTTGGAAGAAACAGTATAATTTTCAAGAGCAATATGCCATTATGTCTTAAAAGAAGAGTGTTTGATCAATGCATCCTTCCAGTGCTTACGTATGGTGCAGAGACGTGGACCTTAACTAAAAGAGACATACAAAGGCTGCAGACAACTCAAAGAAGCATGGAGAGGTGCATGCTTGGTATAACCAGGAGAGATAAGAAGAGGAACTCGTGGATCCGAAAAATTACGAGAGTGGAAGACATCATGATCAGAGTTAAATCCCTGAAATGGCAATGGGCTGGACATACTGCCAGAAGGACAGACCATAGATGGACAGCCGAAATTTTAGATTGGATTCCAAGGGACAGGAAAAGACCCAGAAAAAGACCACATGGGAGATGGGTGGATGAAATTCGTAAATATGCGGGAGTGACATGGAGGAGACTGGCACAAGACAGACCGTTGTGGAGGAAACTTGGGGAGACCTTCGTCCAGCAGTGGATTGATAATGGTTGACAATGATGATGAAAATGATATATATATATAAACTACAAAGCAGAGACTGAAACAAAAAATTATTATTTAACAAGGACAAAAACTACAAATTAAACCTCAAAACCCAACAGGCATGAGTAAAAAATAAAATAATAGCAAAACCAGAATGCAGTAAGTGTCGAGAATGCCGAGCCTTGGCTTTATCAAGGACCAGCAAAACTCTGCATTTTCTCACTTCCACAAAGACCTAGTTGGTAATGGGTTTCTGCAAAGTCATAGATGCAAGCATAAATCCCACAATAATTTTTAATTAACATAACCGCCTTCAATGGTGCGGGAAAAATAATTTAGCAAAAGTTTTTGCATACATCTATAACTTTCCTGGCCCAACCCATATTGTCATCTGTCACAAAAAAACAGAAATTGATTTTCAAAAAGACTCACAAGTTGTGAGAAGACTTGAATAAGCCAACAGAAAAATTCAGTTAAAGCACGTGGTTGAGCGACCAAACCCCCAAAGAGAAGTTCCAAACGTGAAACAAAGTACTAAAAGCACTAAAATAATGTCATTCTTTGGAGTAAATAAGCATTTCCGAAAATACAATAAAAATAAAATTAAAAGAATAAAAATTACAACAGAGACATGTAAGTAAAAAAGGAACTTTTGTACATACAGCTTCCACGAAAACGGAAACCAAATGAACAAAAAAATTTAAGAATGCTTTGGAAAAATACACAAAGTAAAAAATAGTTGCAATATTTACAAAGTATTCCAGGAGTGCTTTAAGTGTATATAAAGGGAGAAAGTTTGCACCAACCAAATACGGTAAAGCAAAAATTAAGTTTCACTTAATTTTGGAAATTGTGCGCGTATTTGTGCACTTTGTTTGAGCATTTTGCTATTTACTCGACTTTGTGGTCAACGTTGTTTTGTCGTAGTTGGTTGGTGCAAAATTTCTCCCTTTATATACACTTAAAGCACTCCTGGAATATTTTGTAAATATTGCAACTACTTTTTACTTTATGTATTTTTTCCAAAGTATTCTTTAATTTTTTTGTTCATGTGGCTTCCGTTTTCGTGGAAGCTGTATGTACAAAAGTTCCTTTTTACTTACATGTCTCTGTTGTAATTTTTATTCTTTTATTTTTATTTTTATTGTATTTTCGGAAATACTTTTTTACCCCAAGGAATGACATTATTTTAGTGCTTTTAGTACTTTGTTTCACGTTTGGAACTTCTCTTTGGGGGTTTGGTTGCTCAACCACGTGCTTGAATTGAATTTTTCTGTTGGCTTGTTCAAGCCTTCTCACAACTTGTGAGTCTTTTTGAAAACATTTTTCTGTTTTTTTTGTGACTTATGAGAGTATGGGTTGGGCCAGGAAAGTTATAGATGTATGCAAAAACTTTTGCTAAATTATTTTTCCCGCACCATTGAAGGCGGTTATGTTAATTAAAAATTATTGTGGGATTTATACTTGCATCTATGACTTTGCAGAAACCCATTACCAACTAGGTCTTTGTGGAAGTGAGAAAATGCAGAGTTTTGCTGGTCCTTGATAAAGCCAAGGCTCCGCATTCTCGACACTTACTGCATTCTGGTTTTGGCTATTATTTTATTTTTACTCATGCCTGTTGGGTTTTGAGGTTTAATTTGTAGTTTTTGTCCTTGTTAAATAATATTTTTTTGTTTCAGTCTCTGCTTTGTAGTTTGTAATTTCTGAATATTCATCACTGCTGCGTTGCGCGTCATGATCTTCAGACAGTTTGTTAAAAAATTTGGTTTTAAATTTTAGGTTGTAAATTTTGTCTTTTACTCTACTTTTGTGTATATATATATATTCTTTAAGCTCTACAAATAGGTTCAGGTAGGGAAGACAGAGTGCTTAAAAGAGATATATTTTTTACAAAATTTATTAAGATATCTAACTATTGGCTTCAAAATTTAGCACTCTCATGACATCTGAACCTCTACCCCAGGATACCGCATGTCTTTCCCTGATGAGTGATCCGGTGTTCTGGGGTACAGTTGTATATTATTAAAAAATGTTGGGGTTTTATTTTGTTGTGATTGAGGGGGAGGGAGGTTATTTGATTTCTGAAAGATATTCCTTCTTGTTAGGAGTTTATAAATGTTGTTATTGGGTTCTGTATTAGGATTGTAATTTATCTGTGGTTGAACTCATTACTATATATATATATATATATCATTTTAAAGCACATTTCATGCAGAAGCAAAATCAGTTTACAGAATGGGAATACCTTTAACAGAACTCAAGTTTTGAACAGAAATGAGCTGCGAAACAGAAATCATGGCAAAATAACATGTTCAAATTCAAATTCATTTACGCACCTACTATTTCGTTGGGTGATCTTTTGATTTAACAACGGCTGCACATCTGTTGGGCATGGAGTCAACCAACTTATGCAACATATCGGATGAAATACAGTTGTGCCAAACATCAGTAATTGCGTTAATCAGTTCCACTTTATTTGTGGGGTGACGTTCGTGCACTTTTCTTATCAGAATGCGCCACAAATTCTGAATCGGGTTCCCGTCTGGCGAATTACCAGGCCAAGGAAGAGGCACAACATTGCCTAAAGACGTCACATAAGCTTTAAGGATTTTTGCGCGGTGGCATGGGGCCGAATCGTCCTGGAAAATGTGTGGCTGACCCTGGAACAAATCACGTTCTGAAGGCACCATCTTGTCTTGGAGGATACTTTTGTACACCTGGGCATTAACATTGCTCTCACACACATAGATTCTTCCCACTCCAGCAGATCCCCAAATCACAAGACTGCATGGATACTTTCTCGTCTGAAGTGTGCAAGAGGGATGCAATGCCTCGTTCGTTATTTCGTTGAAACACTCGGAACCGCACGTCGTTACCGTCGATGTTCAATTTTGTCTCATCACTAAATAACACTTGACGCCACCTATCGATATTCCACTCTTTATGTTCTTTTGCCCATTCTAAACGTTTCTTGTATTCTACTTTGGTTAGCAATGGCTTTTTTGCAGCACTATGAGACGTCAGACCTAAAGAACGTAACCTGTTCCTCACTGTTCGAGGACAAACAACAGTACCACAGCTCTCCCGCAATTCTTTGGCAAGAACTGTTGACGAGACGAACCTGTTTCACAGACATAACCGTTTCAACGCGTCGTTATTACAGGAGTTTGTTTGTTTTTTCGGCCACATTTACCCAGCTTGCCATACTTGATACTACCCATATCACGGATCTTTGCTGGCTGCCGTCCAACTGTACTCTTGTGTACCCCAGCAGGCAGGTAATTTCTGCATTGCTTTTGCAGAATTCAAGTCACCATTCGCAAAGCTTTTCGTGGTAAAATATCATCTAATCTTCTCATAACTGCAACACAGTTTGCACAGAATGAACTAAATGCACTCTAAACTTCAGATTTGCACTGCAGTCCACAGAAGTAACGACTACACACTCACCAATGTAAACTAACTACCAACGCGCACTACGAAAAAGTCTGGAATAAGCCCACTCACATTGCCTGCCCTTTAGATCACCTGTGCGTTGTTATAAGCTCTATTAGCTTGTAGAAACGACGACATTTTACATAACGAAGTGTGCTTCCTTCGCAGCACATTTCTGGTCATAACTTGAGTTCTGTTAAAGATATTCCCATTCTGTAAACTGATTTGGCTTCTGCATGAAATGTGCTTTAAAATGATATATATTTTTTTATCTGCATATTTACTTTTGTAACAACACTGAAAACCCAAAGACGTCAGAAATTTCCAGAGTTGCTATTAAGTTTTCCGTAATTGTACACAGTCATTTACAAGAGTTACAGACTACCAAAATACTTTTCCGTTTTCAATGGCACAGCCACAGAAAAAAAAATTGAGACCACTCAATATTGTTCAAATGAGAGATTATATTATATTAATATCTTAAGGAAAAATAATTAAACATTATTTGATTCGTCTAACAATTGAAGACTACATATTTGCGTCGACATATCATAAAACAAGTGCAAAATTTGTACACATAACTAAGAAGTGGAAAAAATTTGAGACCACAGTTTTTAAATGTAAAACGATAGCCGATTATGTTTCACTGAAACCTTGTTTATCTCTCATTTACTTCAGAATGTCCATCAGTCGTTAAGGCATAGTTTTAATTCATTTTGCAACCTCTGATACAGTAATTGACTGCCACAATAATTATAGCGTATCTGAGTTCAAAAACGTTGTCCTATTGCTTGTTGTTAACATAAACTCTGTGTGCCGTGATGCCCATATATTTTCAATCGTATTAAAGTCTGGACTGCGAGAAGGCCAGTCCAGTAGGGTAATCCCATTGTCAGATAGCCACTCAGAAATTGATTTGTGGATTTGGTCTTCTCCAGTGCATTTTGATCTATGCACTGGAGCATTATGTTGCTGAAAAATTAAATCAGGAACCATTAGTTCGTCTCTTGCTAAAATAATTAAATCAGGATCCATTAGTTCGTCTTCTGCTGAAAAATTAAATCAGGATCCATTAGTTCGTCTCTTGCTGAAAAATTAAATGAGAATCCATTATTTCGCCTCTTGCTGAAAAATTAAATGAGAATCCATTATTTCGCCTCTTGCTGAAAAATTAAATCTGGATCGATTAGTTCGTCTCTTGCCGAAAAATTAAATGAGGATCCATTAGTTCGTCTCTTGCTAAAAAATTAAATGAGGATCCATTATTTCGTTTCTTGCTGAAAAATTAAATCAGGATCCATTAGTTTGTCACTTGCTAAAAAATTAAATCTGGATCCATTAGTTCGTCTTCTGCTACAAAATTAAATGAGGATCCATTATTTCGCCTCTTGCCGAAAAATTAAACGAGGATCCATTAGTTCGTCTCTTGCTAAAAAATTAAATCAGGATCTATTAATTTGCCACTTGCTGAAAATTTAAATCTGGATCCATTAGTTCGTCTCTTGCTGAAAAATTAAATAAGGATCCATTAGTTCGTCTCTTGCTAAAAAATTAAATCAGGATCTATTAGTTTGTCACTTGCTAAAAATTTAAATCTGGATCCATTAGTTTGTCACTTGCTGAAAAATTAAATCTGGATCCATTATTTCGTTTCTTGCTGAAAAATTAAATCAGGATCCATTAGTTTGTCACTTGCTAAAAAATTAAATCTGGATCCATTAGTTCGTTTCTTGCTACAAAATTAAATCAGGATCTATTAGTTCGTCTCTTGCCGAAAAATTAAATGAGGATCCATTAGTTCGTCTCTTGCTGAAAAATTAAATCAGGATCTATTAGTTTGCCACTTGCTGAAAATTTAAATCTGGAACCATTAGTTCGTCTCTTGCTGAAAAATTAATCAGGTTATCAGGTCTCTTAAATTAAATAAGGATCGTCTCTTGCTAAAAAATTAATCAGGTTATCAGGTCTCTTGCTAAAAATTAAATAAGGTTTGTCACTTGCTAAAAAATTAAATCTGGATCCATTAGTTCGTTTCTTGCTACAAAATTAAATGAGGATCCATTATTTCGTCTCTTGCCGAAAAATTAAATGAGGATCCATTAGTTCGTCTCTTGCTAAAAAATTAAATCAGGATCTATTAGTTTGTCACTTGCTGAAAAATTTAAATCTGGAACCATTAGTTCGTCTCTTGCTGAAAAATTAAATGAGGATCCATTAGTTCGTCTCTTGCTAAAAAATTAAATCAGGATCTATTAGTTTGTCACTTGCTAAAAAATTTAAATCTGGAACCATTAGTTCGTCTCTTGCCGAAAAATTAAATGAGGATCCATTAGTTCGTCTCTTGCTAAAAAATTAAATCAGGATCCATTATTTCGTCTCTTGCTGAAAATTTAAATGAGGATCCATTAGTTTCGTCTCTTGCTGAAAAATTAAATGAGGATCCATTATTTCGTTTCTTGCTGAAAAATTAAATCAGGATCCATTAGTTTGTCACTTGCTGAAAATTTAAATCTGGATCCATTATTTCGTTTCTTGCTGAAAAATTAAATCTGGATCCATTAGTTCGTTTCTTGCTACAAAATTAAATGAGGATCCATTATTTCGTCTCTTGCCGAAAAATTAAATGAGGATCCATTAGTTCGTCTCTTGCTAAAAAATTAAATCAGGATCCATTAGTTTGTCACTTGCTGAAAAATTAAATCTGGAACCATTAGTTCGTCTCTTGCTGAAAAATGAAAGCAGGGTTCATTATTTCATCTCTTGCGGAAAAATTAAACCAGAATCCATTAGTTCGTCCCTTAGGGGTATAAAAATATGACCAAGGATATCCTGATTGTCCAACCAGTAGCATTTCCTTTTTACAAAACAAAGTTCTGTCTTTCTTGTTTTGAGATTCCAGTTCAAAGAGCAACTGACCCACCTCCTTGCACACTAGCTTGGACAGCAAGGTAAGTTCACCTCTAATATCATGCCAATAGTAATGTAAACCATCCGGTTAATCTAGATTAAATATTTTTTCCATCGGTAAACACTACTTTGCTCCAAAGATCTGGATTCGCTGTATGTTCAGATGCATACTTTATCCCAGCGTCCATCAAAGGCGGATAAAGAATAACGTAAAAAAAGGAGTGGAGGCAATTTGATCCATAAAGAAAACATAAAGTGTATAAAATATATATATATATATATAAAAAATGACTCCACAACTTAAATCTTGGCCCTCAGTCTCCGGCAGCTGGAATGTACCTGGCCAAGGCAGCGGCCAGTGCGACATGAAGGCAGAGGGTGCTAAGAATCCCCGGAGGACCGGACTAGGCTGTCCTCTGATGCTGACCTTGGCTACTTACTCCGCTCCCTATCTTCTGATTCAAGGTTTTCTTGACGCTCCCTATCTTCTGATTCAAGGTTTCTTGAATTGGAAGAGGAACTACAAAGGATCAAGTGGGACATCGTGGGGCTAAGTGAGGTAATTAGAAAAGGAGAAGATCTCATTGAACTGAAAAGTGGACATCTCTTCTACTATCGTGGGACAGATACTGGCAGAACTAGTGGTGTTGGATTTATAATAAACAAGAAACTGAAGGATAAAGTTGTAGAAGTTGAAAGTTCCTCTGACAGAGCTGCACGACTCGTTATCCAACTCTCGAGAAGATACCAGGCTCAGATTATTCAAACTTATGCACCCACCACAAGTCATGCTGAAGAAGAAATTGAAGAATTTTATGAGGAAATTCGTGATCTAAATAATAAAGGTAAGCAGCACTTCAAGATAATTATGGGAGATTTCAATGCAAAAATAGGGTAACGGCAACATAATGAAACTGCAGTAGGTAAATTCGGTCACGGCAACAGAAACCAGCGTGGAAATACTCTCGTAGAGTTTGCAGAGGCAGAAGAGTTTTTCATCTTGAACTCCTTTATCAAGAAAAAGCCACACAGGAAATGGACATGGAGACATCCAAATGGGACGACAAGTGAAATTGATTTTATTATGTGTAACAAAAAATTCGTCATAGAAGACTGCAGTGTGCTAAACAAGTTCAACACAGGTAGTGGCCATAGATTGGTGAGATGTAAAGATGCACCTCAACACTAAACTTGAACGTGGCAAGCTCATAAGACAAACAAAATGTATTGACATAACCAACCTTAAAAAACACCATAATACCTTCAAATTGGAACTGAAGAACAGATTCTCTGCTTTAGAAGGCCTAACATCGGAAGAAGTGGATATTTCTGAAGTTAACAGAAAAGTAACCAAAGCTCTTATGGAAACAGCAACAAAATTAGCTGGGTCTAAGAACAAATTGCATGTGAACAAATTATCAGGAAAAACCAAAATGTTGATGCAAAAAAGAAGAGAGATGAGGACAACTAAAGAAGATGTGACTTCCAAAGTGGAATATATAGAGCTATGCAAGACAGTACGAAAAAGTATCACTGAAGACGTAAGGAAATTCAACTGTGAACTAGTAAGGAAAGCAATTGAAAACAACCAAAGCCTAAAGATAGCAAAGGGACATCTCAGTAAGGGAAAAAAACAGATTATGGCACTGAGAAAAGAAGATGGTTCTGTAACAAGAAATAGAGGCGAAATTTTGACAAGAGTGAAAGATTTCTACTCCAAATTATATGAAAGGGATGATACATGTACTTCAGGCATCATGAAAGGTACCAGAGTTCTTCCAGTCCTTCCAGCAGAAGTTGCACATGCAATCAAGAACATGAAGCGGGGAAAAGCTCCAGGAGAAGATGGAATTACTGTAGACATCATACAAGAAGCAAGTGGAGAAATCGAAACAGTACTCGCCCAAATTTTCACTCGATGCCTTAATGAAGGGAAAATTCCTGAGAATTGGAACAACGCTACAATGATCTTGCTACATAAAAAAGGTGACATTGAGGATCTCAGGAACTACAGACCTATCAGCCTCCTATCAGTGGTTTATAAAATCTTCACTAAAGTTCTTTCACACCGCTTGAAGGTAACACTGGACATGGCTCAACCGAGAGAACAAGCTGGATTCAGGAGTGGCTACAGCACAATAGATCATATCCACATACTGAGAGAACTAATTGAAAGAGCGAGGGAATATGAACTTCCATTGTGCATGGCTTTTATCGATTATGAAAAAGCCTTTGATTCGGTGAAACCATCAGCAGTTGCAATGGCTCTGAAATCCCGCGGTATTGAATATGCATACATTAATATTATTAATAACATCTGTGAAAATGCAAGTGCAAAGATTCGGCTGTTTGGAAATACAACACACATAAAAATTGGAAAGGGAGTGAGACAAGGTGACACCCTATCTCCCAAGCTCTTTAATGCCACATTGGAAAATGTCTTTCAATCACTGAACTGGGAAAACAAAGGCATAAAGATTAATGGAGATTATCTAACCCACCTTCGTTTTGCTGATGACATAGTCATTTTTGCAACTACCCCATCAGAGCTACAGAGTATGATGCAGGAACTTGCTGACAAGAGTAAAGAAGTGGGATTAAAAATGAACTTTCAGAAGACAAAAGTGATGTTCAATGCTTTTACAAGAAATGAAGATTTATCGATTGATGGAGAAAAGCTGGAGATAACAGACACGTACGTTTATCTTGGACAGCAGATATCAAGTGAGGGTCACATTGGTGAAGTAAATTAATCGGCGTACAAAACTTGCCTGGAGAGCTTTTGGAAGAAACAGCATAATTTTCAAGAGCAATATGCCATTATGTCTTAAAAGAAAAGTGTTTGATCAATGCATCCTTCCAGTGCTTACATATGGTGCAGAGACGTGGACCTTAGCTAAAAGAGACATACAAAGGCTGCAGACAACTCAAAGCAGCATGGAGAGGTGCATGCTTGATGTAACCAGGAGAGATAAGAAGAGGAACACGTGGATCCGAAAAATGACAAGAGTGGAAGACATCGTGATCAGAGTTAAATCCCTGAAATGGCAATGGGCTGGACATACTGCCAGAAGGACAGACCATCGATGGACAGCCGAAATTTTAGATTGGATTCCAAGGGACAATAAAAGGCCCAGAAGAAGACCACGTGGAAGATGGGTAGATGAAATTCGAAAGTATGCGGGAGTGACATGGAGAAGACTGGCACAAGACAGACCGTTGTGGAGGAAACTAGGAGAGACCTTCGTCCAGCAGTGGATTGATAATGGTTGACAATGATGATGATAATGATGATATATATACACTCACGGACGATGAAATTAGCTCACCTAAAAGAAAACATGCTACAACCGCGAAACTTTGCAAATATCAACAGTGCCTGCTGGTATGCAAATGATCCACGTTTGGTGTGATTGTGCATGACCGCACACCCTGTGGTGGCGCTACAAGAACGAACCGGCAGTCTTATAAACCGGAGTGTAGTCGATGCCCCATGAAAGCGAAAAGCACCGGACGACGCAAGCAAGAGTACAAAGTGACAAGAATGCCGAGTAAGTGCCAGAAAAGTCGATTTACGCAACTTGCGGACTTTGAGAGAGGCCTGATTATCGGGCTAAAAACCGCAGGGTGGTCGGCCAGCCGTATAGCCCGCCTTATGGATCGTTCTGGCCATAACGTCCGACTTTGTTGGGAGCAGTGGACACGTGATGACACTGCCGCTCGGGGGAGCGGCTCCGCACGGACCAGGAGAACCACCGGTAGAGAGAATTGACGGATCTTGTTCCAGGCATGAACGGATCCCATGGGGACCCGGTTCACTACCCAGGCAGATTAACTGGTTCCTGTGTGCCCGCGAACCATATCTCGACGTCTCGCGGAAGCGAATCTGCGATCCCAGCGTCTCTTACGTGTGCTGCCATTAACACCGGAACATTGCTGGCTCCGTTTGCAGTGGTGCCAGGCCGGAACGACGTGGAACGCCACAGACGGGCGACATGTGATGTTTAGCGATGAGTTCCGCTTCGTTTTAGGGATAGATGATCGTGTCCAGGTGTGGAGATCCCCGGATCAACGATACAATCCCAACCTCGCAATCGAGCGCCACACCTCCCTCGCTGCAGGCATTATGATCTATGGCGCTATTGTCTACGATAGGCGATCAGCTTTAGTTGTGATATGTGGATCATTGACGTGCCAGCGGTATGTGGACAAAATCCTAATGCCCCATGTGCTCCCATTCCTGGCCGGGATTCCAGGTGAGCTATACCAGCAGTATAATGCCCGCCCGCACACGGCTCAGGTTTCCCAGGACTGCCTACGTCATGTCCAGACAATGCCATGGCCCTTTCCGCTGCCCGGATATGTCCCCCATCGAGCATGAGTGGAACCAGTTGAAACGCCAGCTACCGCCGTGCCGCACTATCCGGGATTTGGAGTACACCGTCCTACACGTGTGGGCCAGTCTGCCGCAGAACGACATCAGGTGTCTGTTCGTCTCCATGCTGGACCGTATTGCAGCTCGTATTGCCACACGAGGCGGAGCAACGCGCTACTGAAGATGACCGGACTGTGTGCCACAGATACCTCTGTAATTGTCCTGCAGCTCTGTTTTTGCCATCTGGTGTGTCGTTCATCTCTATCATTACGTCTATAAAATTTCAGTTCATTCCGATACTTCCTTCTTGGTGCGTAAATTTCATTGTTTGTGAGTGTAAGTTAGATAGCGGGTAAGAAGTAGCCACTCCCTGTGTTGTCCGTAGCGGTATTGTCACTACCCTGTGCGGTATTTAATTGGAACATTTGGATGCCTTTTCTGTAAGGAAAAAGACTAGCGTCATATCAAGACTGGACAGTGTGTTTATTTCGAGTGAACGCTCACTGCTGTGTAAGAACTGGAATATTGAAAAGGAACTGTGTATGTTCAATAACTTAACAAAGTATGCCTCCAACCACCAGTTGAATATATTTCAACCATGATTGTCAATGTTTCATCAACCGTCACGTGAGGTATACAAGAATAAAATCATGTCATGAAAGAGATCAGCTCTGTTTAACAAGTGTGCTACGCCTCTGAGGCTAATAGAAAGTGAAGATAAAGGGTGTCCAGACCTTACTATCATTCTGGACTGGTGGCAGTTATTAATAAGTTCATGCCCACAGGGAACAAATCTCCCTGTCAATTTAATACAACACCAACCTAACAAAACACCCGCCAAGTTGTATAATAAACTATACAGGGCGATTGTAAACTCCTTCAACAATACAAGACGTGTGATCGTACACATCAAGACGAACAATATTTACAATGGAACCTAGAGCCGCATTCCACTCCTAGTGTCAGAAAAGAGCACGTTCGAAAAACGTCCAGCAGGCGCTTGGAGTTCCAATCAGGGCATGAGAAGCACAAGATGCAAATCAGGTGCGCTGAACACGTGCGTAGACGATGAGGAGCAAACATTTAAAAAGGCAGCCGAACCCGTTCAGCGATAGTACAGCGCGAACATCACATGAGAATTGACGTATACGTCTGACCGGCGCAGCGTACTGTGTGTTCCTGGAGCAAGTGCTTCACAGTCTGTTGCAGGATGTTCCGTTCACCACACGGAGGGACATGTGGTTTACACATGATGGGGCCCCAGCACGCTTTGCCACCGAGGTCCGATACTTCCTAAATGCGACATATCCCACGCGGTGGATTGGACGTGGTGGAGCTGTGGCTTGGCCTCCACGCTCACCGGACCTTAATCCACTGGACTTCTTCTTCTGGGAGCACATGAAAACATTGGTGTACGAGACACCTGTGGACTCACTTGAAGATCTCGCCGCGGGAATCGCTCTTGCTGCGGACAAGATCAACACCACACCGGGAGTCTACGAGAGGGTGCGACAGTCTTTCATTCGCCGGTGTGGGCTGTGCAAAAACACCCTCGGACGCCAGTTTGAGCAGCTCCTTTGAGTCTTTCTCTGATGCGATTGGAATTGTGCAACTCATAAATTAGGTATATCTCTTTGTTTTCACTGTTGAAGGCTCAACGTGGATATGTAACTTTACTCTTTTCTGGCACTAGGAGTGGAATGCGGCCCTAGGTTCCCTTGGAAATATTGTTCGTCCCAATGTGTACTATCACCCCTCTTGTTTTGTTGAAAGAGTTTACAATCACCCTATATAACAGTAACTTGAAAGAAACCGTCGGTATTGGAAGCATAGAAGAATATACGTACAACATTGTAACATTACTTATTATGTGAACAGAAATTGGTGCAGGAACTTGCGATAACAATCTAGTGTTGAAAGGGTTTCGCGAGTCAAAATAGATTGGGAACCGCTGGTAGAAAAGCAATACGTGTGGACATACACTCATCGTCAAAATAGTTGCACCCAGAAGGACGTGTCAGATTGCAACGCTATTCGGGTGGAAGAAAAAGGTTACCAGGAGCAATACATGATTAAACATTGAGACAGATATGGGAAATATTTATTGAGCTACACACCAATAAGTACTGTCTGCCAGTATGGCGTCGGGCCGCCATGTTTGCTCACACGGCATGCCAGACGTCTCGGCATGGAGTCGTACAATTTCCTAATGGTGTCCTACGATAAGCCATCCCATGCAGCTTGGAACTTCTCACGCAGTTCCCACATATTGTGCAATAGGAATGGAATGTGCATAGCGCGTCCAATAACATCCCACACATTTTCAAACGGCGATAGGTCTAGCGATGCAGCTGGCCATCGCAGAGTGTCAGTGCCTTAAAGGCAATCTCTCGAGACAGCAGCAGTATGCGGACGAGCGTTGTCCTGTTGGAAAATTGCACCGGAGTGAGCGTTCAGAAAAGGTAGGACCAATGGCTGCAGAACTTCATTAACGTAACGTAGGGCTGTCAACTTGCCTGTAATGAACACAAAAGGTGATCTGGCGTCGTAGAGAATTACACCACACGCCATATCACCAGGTCTTCTGGAGGTGTGATGCTCGACAACAAACCGTTCATCTTGGCGCTGACCACGGTGCCTCCACACACGGATTAGAAGGTCTTCTCCTCCAAGACAAAAGCGGAACTCGTCACTGAAGATCACCCGCTGCCATTCTGATTGGCTCCTTGACAGTCTAGCACGACACCATTGCAGTCTTTGGCTACTATGCAATGGTGTTAAGGGAAGTCGTCGTAACCGTCTATGTGCGTGTAGTCCTACGTCGTGCAACCGTCGGCCAATGGAGCTGGCACTAATCGCATGTTGCACGGAGGGCCATCCGATTAGTGCCAGCTCCAACCGTCTGCCAATGGATATCCGGAATCGTAGCTGCTGGATTACTCCGCGCATGACGAACAACCAGTCGGTCCTCTTTTTTTCGTGGTTCGTCCAGGTATCCCAGATCCTTCTGGTCACTGCTGCGTTCCTTGTTCTATCCAGTGCCGCCAACAGCGTGCTATGGTGATATCCTCACGACCGTTATGGCGCACAATACGGCGATAAGATCATCTTGCTTCCCGGAGCCCTAAGATGCGACCCCTCTCGAACTCCTCGAGTTGCTTCCGAGCTTTTCTCTGACGCATACTTCACTTGGAAAGGATGCAACCAACACAACAGCACGAGTCAGAATGGCAAGCACGCGCAACGGGGCGACCTTATATAGCCGGTCAGACAGAGCGCTACAACCTCTCCTTGCTTGCGTCACATGTGAGACCGAGCGTGATACTTGAATCATTTGCATGTCTCACGATGTCAAACCTACCCACCAAGTTTTATTCCTTTCGGTTTGCTTCCTTCTGGGTGCAACTATTTTCTTTGACGATGAGTGTATATATAGTATTTTCGTATTTTTATTTTTAAAATGTAGTACATAAATATAATGTACGTGTTTCGATGCATGTGCTGCAAAATACAAGACGACCGCAATTAAAGAGGGGGGCGGAGGGTGGTTCAGAGTTCTCTGTAGGAAGAACTATTAGACAAATGTCAACCAAATTTGATATGCATATTTTTCCGAATATGCGGTTTCGATTTTCGAAAAAAGAATTTGTTCAAAATTCGGCCGCTAGTGCAAAATTTGGCGCTGCTGTCCCCTTAATTTGCGCATTGCGTAGGCTATCTAACGAATTTAGGGTACATAAAGGAGTAACAAAACGTTTTTCGCAAATCTTCGATAGGCGAAGGGTCATGGTGCTCACTTTACCTGATCGCGCCTTACTCGTTAAACTGTTCTATGAACGGAGCAGTAATACACTAACGGAATTTCGGCGGTTAAAAGGTTCACGAAGAGGTCCTCTAATTATTTCTAACGTTAGGAAAATGATTTTGTGTTTTGAGAAAACTGGAACTTTTGCTTTGAAACCAGGACGGGGTCGCAGACCGATTGAACCTACAACAAGTTAGTAAAGTCATGCAATGCATTGATTGTGATACGCTTTCCAACATACCAGAAATCATTACTCAAGTTATGAGGATAATGGCTGTAGAATAAATCTCGCTGCTATGACCTGACCTTTGACCCCATTTCGATTATATTATACAGAACCGGTAAAGTATACTTCCGGAACACCATGATAGAGTTTTGTCTCAATCGAAGCATTTTTACGTACGTTATGACGCATAAGAGCGAGGGAATGGATCCCATTCCGTCCATTTTCAGTAGGGTTCATCCCCAGGTCGTCCCCTACGACATACTAACATTTCGTCGAAATCGAACCATATTTATTATATATCAAATACGTGGATATAATGTAAATGGACGCATAGTGACTGAAAAATTGTGTTCCGACACCGCTGGGATCGAAACCCAGATCTCTTGATAACTAGTCGAGTGCGTTCGCATTTACGCTACGGTGCCAACAATGCTCAGCGCCATGCGTGGTTTATCAGTCAGCATCTGACTACACAAATCCGTATTGATGGTCTCAACAACAGATGTCATCAGGTGGCATTTAACACATCAGCTATTTAATTGTAGCTGATAAATTAGTCGAGTGAGTTTACATTTATGCACCGTAGCGTAAATGCGAACGCACTCGACTAGTTACCGAGAGATCTGGGTTTCGATCCCAGCGGTGTCGGAACGCAATTTTTCAGTCGCTTTGTGTTGTTTATAAAATAACGTGGGCAGAGAAATGACATCGTCCATTTACATTATCTCCACGTATTTGATATATATTAACCATTTCTGTCGCCCTTTGAATTTATCAGCTACAATTAAATAGCTGATGCGTTAAATACCACCAGATGACGCCATCTCAGCTGCTGAGACCATCAATACGGATTTATGTAGTCAGATGCTGACTAATAAACCACGCATGGCGCTGAGAATTGTTAGCACCGTAGCGTAAATGCGAACGCACTCGACTGGTTATCGAGAGATCTGAGGTTCGATCCCAGCGGTGTCGGAACACAATTTTTCAGTCGCTATGCGTTGGTTATAAAATAACGTGGACAGAGCGATGACATCGTCCATTTATCGAACCATATTTACGCACGTTATGATGCATAAAGTCCATGGAATGCATCCCACTCCTATGTCCTGCCCTTTGACCCCATTTCGACCATTTTCAGTAGGGTTTGCCCCCAGGTGGTCCCCAACCACATACTAAAATTTAATTGAAATCGAACCATATTTACGCACGTTATGACGCATAAAGCAATGGAATGGATCCCGCTCCTATGTCGTGACCTTTGACCTCACTTCGTCCATTTTCAATAGGGTTCGTCCCCAGGTGGTCCCCTACAACATACTAAAATTTCATCGAAATAAAACTATTTTTACGAGAGTTATCGTGCGTACAGATGGACAAGGCTGGAGCATATACGCTTCTTCAACCTACGGTTGGAAAGCGTAAAAAAAGGAGGAAATTGCAACTGCAGTAATGGAGCACGGAATGGAAAATTTATCTTCACCAGTAGTGCACGTACCACATTACGGCAATAGGGCATTCTCTACATGACAGTGTGGAAAATTTTGCGAAACATCTTGCTTTCAGAGGCACCGACTTCACCAAATTATTGAAGGGCCAGGCGTGGAGAGATCAGACGTGGAAGGAGCGCGTCTGTTCCTTTGTCAGGAAAAAAATAAAAATTAAAAAGGGGAGGGGAGCAAAAAGAAAAACTACGAGATTCGACGTATATTTTAAAACGCAATTGCTCATTAGCAAATGAACAAGAAAATAGAAATATTCTTTTGCTGAATATTAATATTTTTAAAAATGAAATTGAGCCTGCGATTTAATAAAAATATCCCGCGATATTTTATTTCCAAACGTTTATGAAAAATTAGCGCTGTTACTCAAACAAAGAACGAGAAGCGCAAAAAATCAATAGATACATAAAAGCGCTAGAGATTATACGTTTCCGTAATTTCATTTTTTTTTTCATAATTCTTTTAAACATCACGAGAACATGTCGAACAAAATACGAGGCCGACAATCAAGTTTCTTGTAAAATCATCATCATCATTGTCAACCATTATCAATACACTGCTGGACGAAGGTCTCCCCAAGTTTCCTCCACAACGGTCTGTCTTGTGCCAGTCTCCTCCATGTCACTCCCGCATACTTTCGAATTTCATCCACCCATCTTCCATGTGGTCTTCTTCTGGGTCTTTTCTTGTCCCTTGGAATCCAATCTAAAATTTCGGCTGTCCATCGATGGTCTGTTCTTCTGGCAGTATGTCCAGCCCATTGCCATTTCAGGGATTTAACTCTGATCATGATGTCTTCCACTCTTGTCATTTTTCGGATCCACGTGTTCCTCTTCTTATCTCTCCTGGTTACACCAAGCATGCACCTCTCCATGCTACTTTGAGTTGCCTGCAGCCTTTGTATGTCTCTTTTAGCTAAGGTCCACGTCTCTGCACCATACGTAAGCACTGGAAGGATGCATTGATCAAACACTTTTCTTTTAAGACATAATGGCATATTGCTCTTGAAAATTATGCTGTTTCTTCCAAAAGCTCTCCAGGCAAGTTTTGTACGCCGATTAATTTCTTCACCAATGTGACCCTCACTTGATATCTGCTGTCCAAGATAAACGTACGTGTCTGTTATCTCCAGCTTTTCTCCATCAATCGATAAATCTTCATTTCTTGTAAAAGCATTGAACATCACTTTTGTCTTCTGAAAGTTCATTTTTAATCCCACTTCTTTACTCTTGTCAGCAAGTTCCTGCATCATACTCTGTAGCTCTGATGGGGTAGTTGCAAAAATGACTATGTCATCAGCAAAACGAAGGTGGGTTAGATAATCTCCATTAATCTTTATGCCTTTGTTTTCCCAGTTCAGTGATTGAAAGACATTTTCCAATGTGGCATTAAAGAGCTTGGGAGATATGGTGTCACCTTGTCTCACTCATTTTCCAATTTTTATGTGTGTTGTATTTTCAAATAGCAAGATAAGCAATGCTAAATATGGGGGAAAAGTTTACTTATTTTCAAACAAAAATCTTCGCTCTTTCCCCGTTTATAAGTGAGTCACAGAAAAATTCTCATTGGCCGCCACCGGGAGTCGAAGCCAGGGTCTTCCAGTTACGCACAGGATATGCTTCCGCTACACCACAGCGGCCTCGAATTCTTCCAGACTCGCACACGTTAACTGCCAAGCCAATTTGGCAGGTTGCTTCTTGGAGCCCGCACAATGCTGGGGATTCACCAAAGGTTTACTTATTTTGTTATGTATTTATAATTTTTTTGGAAATAAATCGGTTTGGCCTCATAAGGTGGAGCTTGGGCTACTTTATGAGGTCAAAGCAATTATTAAATTAAACAGGACAAAAAATATTGGGTGCCCCCTAATAAAATTATTAGGGGAGGGCAAGATTCACTTTGCCCCCTATAGTTGGCGCCTATACTTGCATTTCTTTTTCTTTCAAAATATTCCAAAGTCAAGAATTGGTTTTTGGTGATAACAATAAGCGGAAAAATTGCGGAAAAGTTTCTGAAAATTCAGAGTTTTCCGTTAACAGCTCTGAAAAACGGCAGTTTTCCATCAATAGAAGGAAAAGGAATTGCGGAACAATTTATGAAAATTCAGAATTTTCTGTTTACACCTCTTAGAAACGGCAGTTTGCTGTCTATAGAAGAAAGGAATTACAGAACAGTTTATGAAAATTCAGAATTCTCCGTAAACACCTGCTAAAAACGGCAGTTTACTGTCAATAGAAGAAGGGAATTGCGGAAAAGTTCCTGAAAATTCAGAATTTTCTTGGCGTAGGAAAAATCGGTGAAATTCAGGTGTTTCTCCCTCATTTCGCTAAAAAGGTTGTATCAGAAATATGTTTCGTTAATTTATGAAAGGAATCATGGAAAATGGCCTGTGATTTTCAGAAATGGTTTTACAGTGTGACAATTCAGATTTCAAAATTAGTGTGTATGTATTTATACACATAATTCAATTTCTTGTTATCGTACAGGTGAATTAATTTATTAACCTTCTGTGGTGATTAGAAACTGCTGAATAGATATAAGTTAACAATTTTAAACTATTTTTCCACAATCTTTACTATTAGTAACTTTGATTAAGCATGGATCTTGTTATAACACTTCGCCGTCGTTTAACAATGTCTTTACAAGTTTTCTCTTTTTCTTTCTTGTTCCGCGAGAGATTACTTTGCATTTGTATAATTCTAAAAACCACATTTCCTCCCCGTATCACTTCAAATAATTTGATATGCAAATATCGATCTCCCCCAAAATCTAGCTCTTTCTTTTAATCCTACTTCCCTTTCCGGATTACGTAAAGCTTAGGGAAAAGAAGTTTGGACTTTGGGAAAAACAAATAGTTTCATTTTCATAATTGTCTCAGAATCCATCACAAATCGCGCATTATCTTCGAAAGTTCCTAAACCGTTGACTAATTTCCCACCAACGGGTAGTGTTTTGTAGAATATCAGCTCAGTATTTATCCCTTCCTTTTATTTTACTGCCATAGAATTGGGATTTATAACATCAGGCTGTAATTGATTTCAAACCACTTATAATGGTATGTTAATATCTCGTTTTCCTTAAGAATGGGACGCTGTCATGAAGTTATGCTGTGAGCTGAAATGGAAGATGTGAGCTTCGGGGAAGGGAGGGGGTGAGTGAGGGAAAGACGCACGTCGTTAATTTTTCCCTAGACATAGCTGCGGATAATGGAATTCAAAATCCGTTGCCAAGCGACCGGAGATGCACTACCAGAGCTCATTGTGATGCTCCAGAGATGGAGAATAGACCTAGTTCCCATGCCTTCATTAGCTCTTAACGGATATCCGTTCTGACTTACCCTCAGAATTCCAGGAGCTCTCTCTCTCTTCCTCTTCTTCCCTCTCTCGTTCCTTATACGATTAGGAGTGGCTCCGAGTTACAGTGTTCAAGGTAAACACCCAGAGCAAAGATGTTTGAAATTAAAGGGAAAGCGAAGAAATGTGTAAGGTCTTCATGCTTCAGCCATAGCACGCACGGATTGCTGAGACCATTTTTGAAAACTACTTTTTCTCTCAAAAAGTAATTACACCGCCGGTTTAGTCCATGAAGTTTTTTTTATTTATTTATTTATTTAGGAGAAATTTACTATCATGGAGTCTCTACAAGGAATTTATATTACTTTCTTCCTACGTGGAAGCAGCTGACCCTGCTGTTGTTAAAGAACTTTCTAGAAACATTTAGAACTATAGCTACTATTATGTCACACTATACACTTCGATAGCAATTTATGATTTTAAATGTGGAGGATTATTAGGTTTCCATTTACGTTTTACTCATACAGCAACTTATCTCAAACACGTTGTATGACATATTTTTTCGTACAACTTTCAGTAGCCTTGAAAGTCCGAGTGGCCAAAGACAGAGACGGAAATGGGTCATGGGTCACAAGTCAGCGGACTAACGGGTCGAATCAAGGTGTTCCTGGCCCGGTTTTATTTCATTTTATTTTTGAAAAGTAAAAAAATATCAAAGAAAAATGCGCACTGTGGAATTTTGTGCTCGATACTGGTGCCAGCGGAGTGAAAATTGATTTGTCAAGCAAAAATATTGCCGCCTCTTTCTTTAAGCAACGAAGATTTCTACCAACCGACGGTATGGCGCAGACACTAGACTCACCCATACCATATCGTAAAACGATACTTCCTTTGTGTTTGTTTTCAGTGAGATTGTCCGGAACAAGATACAGGCAAGCGTCTGTCACCTGCTATTCTCGTAATTCACTCTCTCACACCCCGCGTGTCACATTGTAAGACTGAGAGTTACTTTTCACATCGCATCTTTTGCATTGAACATTCAGAGATTTTCATATGACGTGCTAACATCCCGTTCCGTTGCATATCGTGTCAGATTACTTGTTAAGGCTGTCTTTGAATGAGTGTTAGGGTTCATCTTCTGCGATAGATGGCGCAAAAATCACTCCTTGGGCGTGACTTTTAGTTCTTGAGGGACTGTCCAAGAAGTTGGCGTCAGCGAATCACTGCAGATCTCGCCATATTCAGAATGGAAGCGGGCTCTTGTTGGCTCCACAATGAAAAGACAAAATGCGTGCTGTTACGTTTTAACCAATGACGGTATTTGGGAGTGGAGCTCACTAGGTAGGCGGAGTTTCTATAGCTCAAATTCAGGGGATCTCTGCTAATGTACTCATTTTCTCTTCAAAAAATGAACGTACAGTAGGATTTAATATGATTTATGGGAGACAAAATTCCAGTCTCACCTTTGGCCCAGATAATTAAAAAAATCAGACAGAAATGAGAGATTTCGTTTCTTCCAGGCAGAAACACTGCTAAGCTAACTTATCGCGCCATCTAGAGCCCAAATTGGAATACTTTCGAGTCAGATAAATTGAATTTTGAAAGATATTCTAATAATTTTTTCGGAATAATAACTGTGGCACATATTAGCTATAGGTGGCTTTTATTTGTGATCAAAACTTCAAACACTACAAAGTAATAGTCTTAGAGAAAATGTGTACAAAAGAATTTACATTGCAGATATAGGATGGAATTTCTCTTACACTCATTCAAAGCCAGCCTTAATAGGAATAAATTTAATATTAAGGAGTTTGAAAAACGCGTCGTGCCCAATAAATACGTGCTCGTTGAAAGCCAAAGAAGGGGAAGAGTAAATGTTGGAAGTTGTTTCGTCTTATTAAGAAAACAGAACATGTTTCACAACAACAACACTTATCACAAGCTCCTGAAGAGTTTAAAGTTTTCAAAATGTGAATGTTGATTCCATACACTGAAGAGCAATTGAATTAGAGACAGCTGGCGTTATGCAAATGTGGCGCTGTGGGCGGCCCTGTAAACGGAAACGACATGACGTATGCAGTGATCCGACAATATAAGGAGTGATGCGATGGGAATCAGTAAGAGTCGGACGCAGTATGGGTAAGACGTAGGATCTAAGCGCATTTGATCGTGGGCAAATTGTCGGGGCCCGACGAATGGGTCACTCCATCTCGGAAGTCGTGCAGGCGCTCGGATTTTCACGAGCCACTGTGTCACGGGTGCACCGTGAGTACATCAAATCCGGTAAAACCATCCCTGCAAGGGCCAACTGCCGTGGACAACAGTGTGTGGATGAGCGGGGTCATCGTCGGCTAGCTCGTATTGTAACAGCGGATAGACGGGCCACAGTGCAAGAAATCACTCCGCAATTTAACGCTGGTGCACAAAAACGTGTAAGCAGCCACACACCATCCAGAACCATCTCCTCGCTATGGGATACAGAAGTCAACGTCCCACGCGGGTACCGCTGCTGACCGCACATCACAGGGTACAAAAATTAGCATTGGCGCGGGAACATCGTTACTGGACCCTAGACATGTCGGAAAATGTTGCCTGGACTAATGAGTCGAGATTCACGTTGGTACATGCGGATGGCAGGATACGAGGACGGCGCAAACCACATGAAGCGATGGATCCTTCTTGCCAGCAGGGTACTCTTCAAGCTGGTGGGGATGGCATTCTCGTCTGGGGACTGTTTACGTGGACTGCAATGGGACCCCTGGTACGTGTGACATCGTCCGTCACAGGTCAACGTTACCAGGATATCCTGGACGACCATTTGCTCCCGTTTGTGCGTCTTCAACATCCCACTGGGGACCTCATCCTGCAACAAGACAATGCAGCTCCCGAATTGTATCCGAATGGTTGGATGAACACTCCACCGACGTAACCTCGCTTCCTTGGCCAGCTAGGTCACCTGACCTCAATCCCATCGAGCACATCTGGGGTGCCATCGAGAGAGATGTTCGAGGCTCTGACTCCCCTCCATCAAATCTTCGTGAACTGTGGGAGCTTGTTCAGGGGTCGTAAATCCGTATAGCTTCCCAACGCTTCCTGTGTCTTGTCGAGTCCATGCAGAGACGAATCGCCGCCGTTATCAGGGCGAAAAGTGGTGCTACTCGTTACTAGACAGGTTTCTCTAATTCAATGGCTCTTCAGTGTAGGGGTTCAGTGAAGGAAAGCTTTGCATGCGCTAGACGCATAGCTGGAAAGCTTTGCATGCACTAGACGCGTCGCTGACGCTCAAGGATTTAAGGTGCGAACAGACCATACGTTCTCTTTAAGTAACCGCGAATTGTCTAGAATCTGTTACTAGCATGACAAAATTTCAAATGTTTATATTTCAATGGCTTCTGTGGATTGAAACCTGTCTAAAACGGGAAAAAGTTTCAGTCCCTTGAATTCCGTTTTAGAGAGATTTCACTGTATCTCCTAATTTTTCGAACACCGTCAGTACGAAGCGATTTATCAACCGCTCCCTTGTATCAGAAAAGTTTGGTTGCGTCATTCCTGCGTCAAGAGTCAACCTACGTTGACAAAATTGCCTAAATAACTGGTCGTTCATTACTTGTTCTTACGTATTCTACAGGTTTGACGTATTCTCTCAGTGATGTCTAAAGCAAGTATGTTTTTAACAGAACATACCTGGACATAAGTTCTAGGAGAAACGCTGAGCGCGATACTAGAGGCCAACAAAATAATGGCAATCTCTCCAAGATCCAGAACACACGAAAAACTGCACATCGATTTCTCCTAAACTTCAGATTTTGTCCGATTGCCTTGATCTGTTAAAGCCAGAAATTTCAGAGCGAGTGATCTGCACGAGGTTTCCAAAATTAAAACAAAGTTTCTTTTTGTGAAGTTATGGGGCACACCAAACGGAACTTCTTTAGATCATTTTAAAGTCACGCAGAACTAAAAGAGGGATGTGCTGTACATGCAAAATGACCGCAACTTTTCAAAATTAATTTTGCATTTCCTCGCCCTCTTTCCGCAACTTTCAATTGGTTTCAAAATGGCACACGAATAGAGGGTGTGGTGTGGCTTCTGATTATCCCACTGAAGCTTGCTTACTAAAACGATATATAACGGCGACCCTATAAGAATACTCAAGTTTGTTCCATAAACACTGCTGCTACACATCCAACCACGCCATTCAGAGGAAGGTTTTTAATTAGGTGTAGGAACCTAGGGGTAACTCCGAAAAGACTTAATGGACTTCTAAGTAGAAGCAAACAGCATTCGAGGCGACAGTGCTTTTACGAAAACTCTTGGCATTCTCTTTTTACCTTCCACCCAAAAATGCTTTGAAACATGCCCATTCTTTAATACTTTGATTTTGAAAAGAAAATAGTGCAAACAAAGTAACTACTATATTAACTTGCTATTGAAAAAAATCTCCATGCATTAAAGGGTAAAGTTTGTTCATCCGGGACATCCACAACGATACTACCATATTTGCTCCTGAACATGTGTACTTACATCGCCTCTTGAGGGATCAACAGTTTAGTAGCATTATTAATACTGCTGAGAAACTTCATTAAAGGATTACACACAGACTTTTTATTAATAACAGCATTTTGTCAGTTATTTTATGTCTTCAGTACAACATTACAGCGTTTTCGCTTTAAAAATGCATTCTTTGAATTGCTGTATGGTGTTCATTGACTGCTGCGCAATATTTCTTGATTACTGATATTGGTTGTTTCGGTGTTTGATCTGTCCTCTTCATTTGTTTTCCATATCTGAGTTTAATTTTTGACTTCCTCCTTCGGGACTCTATATAGCACGTGCCGTCATAGTAAACCTGACCAGTCTTCGCTTATCCTATATGTGATTAAACTGTTGCTGACACTCTTAGAGTAATGTATATATATATATATATATATATATATATATATATATATATATATATATATATATGGGATGTAAGGTCAGGTGATGCGTAACATCACAGCCTCTCCTTGACAAATGTCAACCCCGCCTTCTCGTGGTGCATCCTGTTCCCACTAAAGGGGCTCTGACGACCGCCCATAGCGGTATAACTATACCATCGGGATCAGAGGAAATTCTATCCCACACTCACCAACCCGCTTGGCCAGCGTGGTGAGTTATGGCCAAACCCCTCCAAAATGATTCCACAACTTAAATCTTGGCCCTCAGTCTCCGGCAGCTGGAATGTACCTGGCCAAGGCAGCGGCCAGTGCGACATGAAGGCAGAGGGTGCTACGAATCCCCGGAGGACCGGACTAGGCTGCCATCTGATGCTGACCTTGGCTACTTACAATGGACGCTCCCTATCTTCTGATTCAAGGCTTCTTGAATTGGAAGAGGAACTACAAAGGATCAAGTGGGACATCGTGGGGCTAAGTGAGGTAAGGAGAAAAGGAGAAGATCTCATCGAACTGAAAAGTGGACATCTCTTCTACTATCGTGGGACAGATACTGGAAGAACTAGTGGTGTTGGATTTATAATAAACAAGAAACTGAAGGATAAAGTTGTAGAAGTTGAAAGTTCCTCTGACAGAGCTGCACGACTTGTTATCCAACTCTCGAAAAGATACCAGGCTCAGATTATTCAAACTTATGCACCCACCACAAGTCATCCTGAAGAAGAAATTGAAGAATTTTATGAGGAAATTTGTCATCTAAATAATAAAGGTAAGCAGCACTTGAAAATAATTATGGGAGATTTCAATGCAAAAATAGGGCAACGGCAACAGAATGAAACTTCAGTAGGTAAATTCGGTCATGGCAACAGAAACCAGCGTGGAAATACTCTCGTTGAGTTTGCAGAGGCAGAAGGGTTTTTCATCTTGAACTCCTTCTTCAAGAAAAAGCCACACAGGAAATGGACATGGAGACATCCAAATGGGACGACAAGTGAAATTGATTTTATTATGTGTAACAAAAAATTCGTCATAGAAGACTGCAGTGTGCTAAACAAGTTCAACACAGGTAGTGACCATAGATTGGTGAGATGTAAGATGCACCTCAACACTAAACTTGAACGTGGCAAGCTCATAAGACAAACAAAATCTATTGACATAACCAACCTTAAAAAAAACACCATAATACCTTCAAGTTAGAACTGAAGAACAGGTTCTCTGCTTTAGAAGGCCTAACATCGGAAGAAGTGGACATCTCTGAAGTTAACAGAAAAGTAACCAAAGCTCTTATGGAAACAGCAACAAAATTAGCTGGGTCTAAGAACAAGTTGCATGTGAACAAATTATCAGGAAAAACCAAAATGTTGATGCAAAAAGAAGAGAGATGAGGACAACTAAAGAAGATGTGACTTCCAAAGTGGAATATATAGAGCTATGCAAGACAGTAAGAAAAAGTATCACTGAAGACGTAAGGAAATTCAACTGTGAACTAGTGAGGAAAGCAATTGAAAACAACCAAAGCCTAAAGATAGCAAAGGGACATCTCAGTAAGGGAAGAAAACAGATTATGGCACTGAGAAAAGAAGATGGTTCTGTAACAAGAAATAGAGGCGAAATTTTGACAAGAGTGAAAGATTTCTACTCCAAATTATATGAAAGGGATGATATATGCACTCCAGACATCATGAAAGATACCAGTACCAGAGTTCCCCCAGTCCTTCCAGCAGAAGTTGCACATGCAATCAAGAACATGAAGCGAGGAAAAGCTCCAGGAGAA
The DNA here is from genome assembly GCA_039090855.1 of Macrothele yani. NCBI lineage: Eukaryota > Metazoa > Arthropoda > Arachnida > Araneae > Macrothelidae > Macrothele > Macrothele yani. The sequence continues at coordinate 147,302,582 of CM077027.1, forward strand.
GATGGAATTACTGTAGACATCATACAAGAAGCAAGTGGAGAAATCGAAACAGTACTCGCCCAAATTTTCACTCGATGCGTTAATGAAGGAAAGATTCCTGAGGATTGGAACACCGCTACAATGATCCTGCTACATAAGAAAGGTGACATTGAGGATCTCGGAAACTACAGACCTATCAGCCTCCTATCAGTAGTTTATAAAATCTTCACTAAAGTTCTTTCACACCGCTTGAAGGTAGCACTAGACATGGCTCAACCGAGAGAACAAGCTGGATTCAGGAGTGGCTACAGCACAATAGATCATATCCATGTGCTGAGAGAACTAATTGAAAAGAGCGAGGGAATATGAACTTCCATTGTGCATGGCTTTTATCGATTATGAAAAAGCCTTTGATTCGGTGAAACCATCAGCAGTTACAATGGCTCTGAAAACCTGCAGTATTGAAGATGCATACATTAATATTATTAATAACATCTATGAAAATGTAAGTGCAAAGATTAGGCTGTTTGAAAATACAACGCACGTAAAAATTGGAAAGGGGAGTGAGACAAGGTGACACCATATCTCCGAAGCTCTTTAATGCCACATTGGAGGGTGTTTTTCAGTCGCTGAGCTGGGAAAACAAGGGGATAAAGATTAATGGAGATTATCTAACCCACCTTCGTTTTGCTGATGACGTAGTCATTTTTGCAACTACCCCATCAGAGCTGCAGGGTATGATCCAGGAACTTGCTGACAAGAGTAAAGAAGTGGGATTAAAAATGAACTTTCAGAAGACAAAAGTGATGTTCAATGCTTTTACAAGAAATGAAGATTTATCGATTGATGGAGAAAAGCTGGAGATAACAGACACGTACGTTTATCTTGGACAGCAGATATCAAGTGAGGGTCACATTGATGAAGAAATTAATCGGCGTACAAAACTTGCCTGGAGAGCTTTTGGAAGAAACAGCATAATTTTCAAGAGCAATATGCCATTATGTCTTAAAAGAAAAGTGTTTGATCAATGCATCCTTCCAGTGCTTACGTATGGTGCAGAGACGTGGACCTTAACTAAAAGAGACATACAAAGGCTGCAGACAACTCAAAGTAGCATGGAGAGGTGCATGCTTGGTGTAACCAGGAGAGATAAGAAGAGGAACTCGTGGATCCGAAAAATGACGAGAGTGGAAGACATCATGATCAGAGTTAAATCCCTGAAATGGCAATGGGCTGGACATACTGCCAGAAGGACAGATCATCAATGGACAGCCGAAATTTTAGATTGGATTCCAAGGGACAGGAAAAGACCCAGAAGAAGACCACATGGAAGATGGGTGGATGAAATTCGAAAGTATGCAGGGGTGACATGGAGGAGACTGGCACAAGACAGACCGTTGTGGAGGAAACTTGGGGAGACCTTCGTCCAGCAGTGGATTGATAATGGTTGACAATGATGATGATGATGATATATATCATCAATGATGATGATGATGATGATATATATCATCATCATCATCATCATTGTCAACCATTATCAATCCACTGCTGGACGAAGGTCTCCCCAAGTTTCCTCCACAACGGTCTGTCTTGTGCCAGTCTCCTCCATGTCACCCCTGCATACTTTCGAATTTCATCCACCCATCTCCTATGTGGTCTTCTTCTGGGTCTTTTCCTGTCCCTTGGAATCCAATCTAAAATTTCGGCTGTCCATCGATGATCTGTCCTTCTGGCAGTATGTCCAGCCCATTGCCATTTCAGGGATTTAACTCTGATCATGATGTCTTCCACTCTCGTCATTTTTCGGATCCACGAGTTTCTCTTCTTATCTCTCCTGGTTACACCAAGCATGCACCTCTCCATGCTACTTTGAGTTGTCTGCAGCCTTTGTATGTCTCTTTTAGTTAAGGTCCACGTCTCTGCACCATACGTAAGCACTGGAAGGATGCATTGATCAAACACTTTTCTTTTAAGACATAATGGCATATTGCTCTTGAAAATTATGCTGTTTCTTCCAAAAGCTCTCCAGGCAAGTTTTGTACGCCGATTAATTTCTTCATCAATGTGACCCTCACTTGATATCTGCTGTCCAAGATAAACGTACGTGTCTGTTATCTCCAGCTTTTCTCCATCAATCGATAAATCTTCATTTCTTGTAAAAGCATTGAACATCACTTTTGTCTTCTGAAAGTTCATTTTTAATCCCACTTCTTTACTCTTGTCAGCAAGTTCCTGGATCATACTCTGCAGCTCTGATGGGGTAGTTGCAAAAATGACTACGTCATCAGCAAAACGAAGGTGGGTTAGATAATCTCCATTAATCTTTATCCCCTTGTTTTCCCAGCTCAGCGACTGAAAAACACCCTCCAATGGGCATTAAAGAGCTTCGGAGATATGGTGTCACCTTGTCTCACTCCCTTTCCAATTTTTACGTGTGTTGTATTTTCAAACAGCCTAATCTTTGCACTTGCATTTTCATAGATGTTATTAATATTATTAATGTATGCATCTTCAATACCGCAGGTTTTCAGAGCCATTGTAACTGCTGATGGTTTCACCGAATCAAAGGCTTTTTCATAATCGATAAAAGCCATGCACAATGGAAGTTCATATTCCCTCGCTCTTTCAATTAGTTCTCTCAGCACGTGGATATGATCTATTGTGCTGTAGCCACTCCTGAATCCAGCTTGTTCTCTCGGTTGAGCCATGTCCAGTGGACATATATATATGTACACTATATTGACAAAAGTCACCCGACACCTAGAAGAGAAACACAACATAGCATTTATTGACATACATTCGTACGGTGTCGGTCCACCTTCGGCCTTAGTTCATGCACTGACCCTTTGAGATGCTTTCCACAAGGTTTTGGAACACAGCAATAGGTATGCGCTTCCATTCAGTACATAATGCTGCCGCTAACTGTTGCTTAGTAGTAGGCCTTGGTTCCAAACTTCTTATGAGGCGCTCTAACTCTTCCCATAGGTGCTCTATAGGATTGAGATCAGGTCTCTGTGTTGGCCAGTCCACACACGAAACGCAATTATCGTCAAACCACGCCGTAACAGTCCTTGCTTTATGGCTCGGTACATTATCCTGCTGGTACCAACAAGGTTCGGTTCCATAGTATTGCCACAGAGTTGTTAGGGCATAATTGTCCAGAATATCGAAGTAGATGTGCTGGTTAACAGGTTTGTCCACGATAACCAATGGGACTGGACCTTACCACGAAAACACCCCCACGCGCGGACACTGCCAGCTCCAAACTCGAACGTAGAAACAGTACCCTGTGGTAAATAGCGTTCCCTCGGCTGCTGCCATACCCATACACGCCCATCAGACTGATGGATCGTGTATCTGGATTCATCAGTCTACATGACCCGTTTCCATTGATCTACGGTCCACGATAAATGTTCTTTTTACCATGCTAAACAACGAGTATCATTCTGAGTGAAGATGAAAGGCTTATGAGCAGCCGCACGACCACGGTAACCCATGGAACGAAATTCTCTGTGAATGGTACGTGTACATACCGACGTTCCAGCATTTTTACTCACCTGTACACTGAGCTCTTGTGCAGTACTCAGTCGATTAGCTGTAATGACTCTCCTGAGGCTTCGACGTCCTTCATCACTGATTTTCTTTTGTCTGCTGGTACGTTTTGCTGCTTCAGGCACGCTATGTGTCTTCCACTTATTCAGTACATCACAAGAGTTGACTTGGGTAAGTTTAAACACCTCTCCGTTTCTCTTATGGTCAACCCACTAATATAACACCCAACAATATTTCCTTTCTCAAAATAAGTTCTTTCTCGCCGAGACGTTTTCACTCAACCCCACAGTGCGATATGATCGCAGTCAGCTGCAGGCTTGTTTTTATACCGTTTGTAGCTGTACCTCCCATCTTAACAACGCAGCGGATACGTTCATTTGCTTTTGAAGGGGTGTCCGGTGACTTGTCAATATAGTGTCTGTCAATGAATGTTATGTTGTGTTTCTCTTCTAGGTGTCCGGTGACTTTTGTCAATATAGTGTATAATAGGAAATATACGATGTCGTAAACAAATAATCAGGAAGTTATTTAACGGGTTGCAACTTAATGAAGGAGACCGCATTCGTGGTTTTAGAGAATACCTACAACTTCAAGGAAAAGAAAAACCTAAGCAAACTCTAAGGAAAAGAAAAACCTAAGGAAACTTCGAGGAAACGAAAAATCTAAGCAAATCTTACAGCTGAAGTGAGCTTTGCAAACCACTGTTGTAGCTTCTCGCAGTCGTGAAAGGGATTGTTTTCAGTCGAATTTTATGATCACACCAGTTAGGTCTCCGTTTGAATCACAGAAATAACCTAATTGCTATTCGTAAACTTTTTGCGGCCTTCCTTAAACTGCCTCTAATCCAGTTTGATCGTACAAAATACGTCGGATCGTATCTTCTTCGATGACACCGTTCTGCTATGGATATGAAAGGCAGGGAGTGGATAAGATTGGTAGAAATATCTCAATACCTAAACAAGATTTAGAATGTATTTTAGAATCAAATTGCCCTCTTCCTAAGTGTAATTAGCACAAATTACGTTCTTGTTTTTGGGTAAGCTTGACAAATATATTATTTTCAGTATTTGCTTTGTGTTGTAAAAGCGTTACTTAATGTTGGATGCTTAATATAATAATTTCATATAATATTATCATGTAAATTTTATTTTTGCATTTCTCTTTACTCTAAAATATATATATATATATCTGCCACTGCTCCCGCTGTTTTAGAAATTTCGCGACACTCTTGCTTTCCTAGCTCACAACGCAAAACGTATTGAACACAAAAATATGAAATGTATATCGTTTGTAGAGAATTGTTTGGAGAACACGCTGAAATAAACCGTTTCTCGATTCTAGCGAAACTTCAAGAGCTATTGTATTTCAAAGTTAAGGTAAGCAAAAAAGTGCTATCAGGTCGCGTTCCCGGACACACTAACAGCAACAGAAATACGAAACTTTGTAGGCATGTAGTGCCATGACCGAATGTTTTGCACCTCGTCACCCTTTTTTTGAATTTCGATATGGTTTATGAGAAATTAAATTTCTAAATTTCACAAAATTCTGTATTTCGCGATGGAATCCATTTAAAAAAAACGGATATATGGCAAACTATAAATTATAACGCATTGCAATTTTTACAGCATAAACTTACAGCTATCGTCCCTTTTTTACCAACAAAAATTAAGAAAAAGTCACCTTCTGATTGTTAAGCGTTTTTTAAAGAAGCAAAGGAAAGAAACGAACGGCTTGTCTGTCTTCACGATAATAACAGAGGAACGTTCTGGTCTCGTGACCTGCTGCCATGGTGACGCAGAGAATTTGTTATGCATATGTTTTGTTGGTAAAGCTATCTCAGTTGTTTAAGGTGGACGTCAAGTAATTTTGCTTCCTATACTTCCAATGGAAAAACTTCTGTATACATTTTCTTCACAATTAATGCGCTCCCAAGGATGAAAATTTGAACATCGATTAAAATAGCTTCATTTTATAACTTGGAATACTTAATATTTTCTAAAACATAAACATAATTATGCAATCCAACATTTGTTTGTCCTACAAGAAATAAGATGTAAAGAGTTCAAGAAATTGATTTTCGTTTTATAAGATCAACCCTCCTAATTTTCAAAGCACCTTATGTTTGATAATTATGGCACCTTCTTTTTCCAAAGAAATAGCACCGTAGTGGACAAACTATTTGTCCTATTGGTTCTCCTCTGGCGCGAATAACAGCTTGTACACGCCGAGGCATCGACTCCACAGGATTTGCGGAGGAAATAGAAGCCATTGTTTTGTATCATTGTCCACAACTCCGCCTGAGACGTCTTTCCAGGATACATGGACCTGATGTTACGCTTTATGGCATCCCAGAGAGCTTCCACAGGAGTGGACCTTCGGGGCCCGCTGGATAGTACCAAACTTCGATCAGTGTTCCTCGAGCAATGCCTGGGTGGTTGTGGCCCGGTGGGGTGTGTGCATGGTCTTGCTGAAAGAGACTATCAGCTGAGTGAAGGTCATAAAAGCGTGTAGGTGATCAGCCAGAACATTCTGGTACGCCGCAGCGGTTAAGGACATCTCCAGACCAACTAATGGAATGGACCTAATGTGTCTCATGAGAAGGCTCCTCAAACAACACAGACCAACTAATGGACCTAATGTGACCCATCAGAAGGCTCCTCAAACAACACAGACCAACTAATGGACCTAATGTGTCTCATGAGAAGGCTCCTCAAACAACACAGGCCAACTAATGGACCTAATGTGTCCCATAAGAAAGCTCCACAAACAACACACACCAACTAATTGACCTAATGTGTCTCATGAGAAAGGTCCTCAAACAACACAGTCCAACTAATGTTCCTAATGTGACCCATAAGAAGGCTCCTCAAACAACACAGACCAACTGATGGACCTAATGTGTCCCATGAGAAAGCTCCTCAAACAACACAGACCAACTAATGGACCTAATGTGTCCCATGAGAAAGCTCCTCAAACAACACAGACCAACTAATGGACCTAATGTGTCCCATGAGAAAGCTCCTCAAACAACACAGACCAACTAATGGACCTAATGTGTCCCATGAGAAAGCTCCTCAAACAACACAGACCAACTAATGGACCTAATGTGTCCCATGAGAAAGCTCCTCAAACAACACAGACCAACTAATGGAACTAATGTGTCCCATGAGAAAGCTCCTCAAACAACACAGACCAACTAATGGACCTAATGTGTCCCATGAGAAAGCTCCTCAAACAACACAGACCAACTAATGGACCTAATATGTCCCATGAGAAAGCTCCTCAAACAACACAGACCAACTAATGGACCTAATGTGTCCCATGAGAAAGCTCCTCAAACAACACAGACCAACTAATGGACCTAATGTGTCCCATGAGAAAGCTCCTCAAACAACACAGACCAACTAATGGACCTAATGTGTCCCATGAGAAGATTCCTCAAACAACACAGACCAACTAATGGACCTAATGTGTCCCATGAGAAAGCTCCTCAAACAACACAGACCAACTAATGTTCCTAATGTGACCCATGAGAAAGCTCCTCAAACAACACAGACCAACTAATGGACCTAATGTGTCCCATGAGAAGGTTCCTCAAACAACACAGACCAACTAATGGACCTAATGTGTCCCATGAGAAAGCTCCTCAAACAACACAGACCAACTAATGGACCTAATGTGACCCATGAGAAAGCTCCTCAAACAACACAGACCAACTAATGGACCTAATGTGTCCCATGAGAAAGGTCCTCAAACAACACAGACCAACTAATGGACCTAATGTGACCCATGAGAAAGCTCCTCAAACAACACAGACCAACTAATGGACCTAATGTGTCTCATGAGAAGGCTCCTCAAACAACACAGTCCAACTAATGGACCTAATGTGACCCATGAGAAAGCTCCTCAAACAACACAGACCAACTAATGGACCTAATGTGACCCATGAGAAAGCTCCTCAAACAACACAGACCAACTAATGGACCTAATGTGACCCATGAGAAGGCTCCTCAAACAACACAGACCAACTAATGGACCTAATGTGTCCCATGAGAAGATTCCTCAAACAACAAAGACCAACTAATGGACCTAATGTGACCCATAAGAAGGCTCCTCAAACAACACAGACCAACTAATGGACCTAATGTGTCCCATGAGAAAGGTCCTCAAACAACACAGACCAACTAATGGACCTAATGTGTCCCATGAGAAAGCTCCTCAAACAACACAGACCAACTAATGGACCTCATGTGACCCATGAGAAGGCTCCTCAAACAACACAGACCAACTAACGGACCTAATGTGTCCCATGATAAGGCTCCTCAAACAACACAGACCAACTAATGGACCTAATGTGTCCCATGAGAAGATTCCTCAAACAACAAAGACCAACTAATGGACCTAATGTGACCCATAAGAAGGCTCCTCAAACAACACAGACCAACTAATGGACCTAATGTGTCCCATGAGAAAGGTCCTCAAACAACACAGACCAACTAATGGACCTAATGTGACCCATGAGAAAGCTCCTCAAACAACACAGACCAACTAATGGACCTAATGTGTCTCATGAGAAGGCTCCTCAAACAACACAGTCCAACTAATGGACCTAATGTGACCCATGAGAAAGCTCCTCAAACAACACAGACCAACTAATGGACCTAATGTGACCCATGAGAAAGCTCCTCAAACAACACAGACCAACTAATGGACCTAATGTGACCCATGAGAAGGCTCCTCAAACAACACAGACCAACTAACGGACCTAATGTGTCCCATGATAAGGCTCCTCAAACAACACAGACCAACTAATGGACCTAATGTGTCCCATGAGAAGATTCCTCAAACAACAAAGACCAACTAATGGACTTAATGTGTCCCATGAGAAGGCTCTTCAAACAACACAGACCCACTACAGCCTTGAACAGGGCCGACCTGGCACGACAGGACCATGGCCTAATGCTGTAGACGCCTCGCCAGCACGCTCCAGTCAGCTCGGTACAGCTAAAACCGGGATTCTCCTGACCACACGAGGGGGCGCCACTCTACAAAGGTCCAGAATAAATGTTTCCCACACCACGAGAGGTGTAATTTCCGATAACGAGCAGTCAACAGTGGTACACAAGGAAGGCCACGGTTCTCGTAGCCCAGAATGCATAGCGTGCGCCGTACCTTTCGCCTGATGACGCTGCTTGGGAGTCCGAGATTTAACTTGGATGTGATTTCCGCCGCCGATGCTAAGCGGTCGGTCTGTATGAACCTCGATAGTCCACGTCACCTCTAGTCATAAATGGCATGCATTCGGTCACTGCTTGCTCTCGGGGCGCTGGTATGTATGGTATACTCGCGGTACACCCTTCATGCTGATGGCCTAAGGAACCCTAAGGTACTTTCTACTAGAGAGATAGAAGGATAAATCTGTCTTGCGCCGACAATGCTTCCACGATCAAAGTCACTCAGACCACCATGTTTACCCATGTTCGTCGATTGCAATTCACTGTCGGGAAGCCCTGCTGTCCGCATATTTATCACTTGCGTTCGGTTTGGGTCACTCCCAATCTGTGCGAAGGATGCCTATGTCAACTGCTCATCACTCCTATCTCTAATGTTTTGTCTACTGAGTGTGTATACAGGGTGCATAGGAAAGTCCCTTTAGACTGCAATAACTTGCCATCGGAGAAAGTTACAGTTATGCAAGTGAGATAACGTTATAGTAAAGCAACCACTCCCGATCGAATGCAACCAATAGCAGCGCCCCTAGTAGCGAAATGCGGAAGTTAGCTATTGCAAATCGAAAATGAAAAGAGATAAAGCAAAATGTCCAATTACAGAGTTGTAGAGCATCAATTAATTAGTACAAAACGACATTTATTTCACACGGATAAGATACGTTGTCACCTGAATACCCAAAAATGTCCGAAATCTATGCGCGACCTTTTGTGTGAACGTTTGAAAAGAACAGGCATATGTATGAGCAAATGCACACAATTTATTTCAGAAATGCGTACTTATGTCAATACAGTTTGATGACGTCAGACAAAACAGAAACAAAAAAGGCAAACTGGCGCACAGTGATAAAATGTTAATGTCGAGTATGTTCGAAGAGTTCGCCATTGCCCACGATACACATTTATATTCGTGAAAGTAACTCTGCATGCACATTCCTCAGCATGGAAGGTGTCACACTATTGCAAGCATCTGTAACACGAGTACGTATATCCACCAGACTTGTAGGCACTGTTGCATACACCTGATTTTTTGAGTGAAGCTCGCCATTCTCACACAGCGTACGTAGACCTAAACTTCTAATCAGGGTACATCCTGCTATTGGTTTTTATATCGTAGGTACGGTACAACGTCACAATCTGCATTTGCATACGGCTACATTTGTGAAATGTGAATATGCAGATTCCAATCGTCGAGCGCCGATTTCGGACATTTTAGGCTATTCAGGCGAATATTTATCTTATCCGTGTGAAACAAATGTCGTTTTGTACTAATTGATTGATCCTCTACAACTTTGTAATTGGAAATTTTGCTCTCTCTCTCTTTTTTGTTTTCGATTTGCAATGGCTGGGGGCGCTGCTATTGGTTGCATTCGATCGGGCGTAGTCGCTTTATTATACCGTTATCGCACTTGCTTAACTGTACCCCTCTCCGTTCGCAAGTTATTTCAGGCTAAAGGGACTTTCCTGTACACCCTGTATACTCGCACAAACACACGTACCTAATTGACCGCAGTGACCCTTCTAGGCGTGCTTTTCACAAGAAGCTGGTTATTGTGCACTATTGGGAAGCCACTGTCTCCGCCTATTTATCGCTTGCGTTCGGTTTGGGTCACTCCCAATTTGGTGCGAAGGATGCCTATATGTCAACTACCCATCACACCTATCTCTAATGTTTTGTCTTCTGAGTGTATATACTCGTACACACACACGTACCTAATGACCTCAGTGACCCTTCTAGCCATGCTTTTCACAAGAAGCTGGTTATTGTGCACTATTAGGAAGCCCTTCTCTCCGCCTATTTATCGCTTGCGTTCGGTTTGGGTCACTCCTAATCTGTGGTCAACTACCCATCACTCCTATCTCTAATGTTTTGTCCTCTGAGTGTATATACTCGCACACACACACGTACCTAATGACCGCAGTGACCCTTCTAGGCGTGCTTTTAATAAGAAGCTGGTTATTGTGTACCGTTCATTTTACCTGAAAATCACCGTAGAAGAAGGTCTTCCGAGATTATATTAGGCATTCGAACTCGTTCAGCAGATATTCTATTGGACTTTTACCGAGATTTTGAGCCGGCCAATCCAACCATTGGACGTTCTGCACCTCAAATCAGGCCTGAACGGATCTTACAGTGTGGCAAGGTGCTCACTTTTGCTCAAACAGACAGGGGATCAGTAGCGATGTACTGCCACAGACCAGATATTGCAGCATTGCTTAGAATATCTTCGTGCCTGGAAGCCATTAGGCTAAAATGGTACCACTATCAAGGAACAAAGTTCTTCCCAGCGGACACAGCTCCACACCATAATGTATTCTCTTTCAAATTTGACTGTAGGGGCAATTAAGTCCTCCTGGTGGAGTGACCCTTGCAAAATCCAAACGAACGAAAGTGTAAGTAGCGTGAGCCTTACACACACCACAGTGGCCAACAATTCACGGAGCTATGCGTGTTGTTGTTTTTGAGTCAGCATCTGATATCATAAATCCGTAAGATGGGCTCAGCTACCGAGACATCTCCATCTGGTGGGCATTAACGGCACTGGCTATATATATAATTACAGTAATAATCCAAATGGCGAGATCAAAGGTGAAAATCATCTAAATACGTGGCGTCAGTTGAATTACATTGGATCTTGTTTTACAGTTTTAAACTAAGAATATACACCAGGTTGTATATATACTGCTCTGCGAACTTCACCTGCGCCACCATTCGGTCTCCAGGCGCGCTCAGGCTGGTGGTGGTTAAAATTCAATGGCTCACCGGTGTATATTCTTAGTTTAAAACTGTTATATTTTAATTCCGCATGAACTTTTACCAAAGGAATGTTAAAAGTGTCCTCTCAGCCAAGGAATTCCTGGAATTACACGAAAGTCTTTCATCTTTCTGCTTTCTTTGTGATTAGATCCTTTTCATGTAACTCCATGCACGGATTCTGTGTCAGTTTAAATAGGAGATATAACACTGAAAGCAAAATCACATAAGATTAAAAAAAAAAGAAAAGGAAATTTATCCGATCGCCTTTCATAGGAAGACGTTGTGTTTGAAATTGATCTGGCTTCGAAAGTTGTGCGCCCACTTCTGTAGTTTTCTATTCCCGACAAATATCGAGACCCTCATACACATTCTACCTCCCACTGCCAGAGAAAAGGAAAGATAAAACAGAAAATCAAGGTCGGTTTGGTATCGGCTTTGGTTTGGGTTCCATGTTAGCATTTCATTCGAATTCGAAAGACATTCGTCGCACAGAATTCAGATTGCGAGGTTCCGCTTGACAGATTTTCCTCTCGAAGCGATGCAATTTTCATGAGAAATTTGCAAAGATTGTGAAAAGAGTGCTGAAGGAAAAAAAAAAGGGGGGGGGATAAACAGAACAAAGACTGTGCCGCCCAAAACCTACTTATTCAATTCACAATCGGGCTTACTTTTAAAGCACTTGTCAATGAAACTCAGTACTAGAATTTATTACCGGCAGAGGATAAAACAGTGTCTAGATTTACGAAGTAGAGATTCCAGATTCTACGAGAATTGCACTTGGTGCGCGACACGTGTTGATATATTAATATAAATAGTTTGTAATTCCACGAATTGTAAATTTCAAGCTTTGTGATGATTATAATATTAAGAAAATACAACGTTACTTCAAATTTATTTTATTTTTCGTGTCGACTGAGGCTTCGCAGGGTGTCTAGCATAGTTTCTTCAGGACGAATGACACCAAGGACGTATTGGGTTGATTGGCTGGTTGGTTGATTAATTTTAATGGCGCAAGGGCCAGGTTTGGCCAAAGAGCGCCAGACAAAGAACTATCAGCTACAGATGTTTAAAAGCGGGGAAAATGATTAAGAGCAGACAGGCTTGGTAAAAGTTGGAAAAGAGGATGTGAAAGCTGTGAAGACAAGTTAGTTAATTAGGTTTACATAAAAATTTATTTATTTATTAATTAACTATTATAATTATTATCAGTAAACACAACTACACAAAGGATGATTCACCAGGAGGGGGACGAACCGTCACTCTCCTCCCCCCACACTCCTCTGCAATGCTGGCAGAGGGCGGGGACGAACTGTCACTCTCCTCCCCCCCCATGTTCCTCTGCAATGTTGGTTGAGGCTGGGGACGAACTGTCACTCTCCTCCCCCTATGTTCCTCTATAATGTTGGTTGAGGGTGGGGACCTCGCTGAGGCCGAGACAGTTGCAATGTTGGTCAGGCGGACCGCGACAGTTGGATGGACACTGCACACCTTTGCGGATTGAGGGCCGGGTCTGCCGCACGTGCAGACTTTCGGCTGGAAACTGGAAGAGACGGTCGGCTGCAAAAGAGAAGGCCCAGAATCAGGTATTCGAAAAATCTGGAGCTCGGGGAAAAACACCTGTGTCGCTTGGTCAGCTGTAGATCGCTTGGCAAGGGCGGCGAGAGCTACAGGGCGCGGAACAAAGGGCTGCACGGGTTGTGGCAGAGACTGAACTACTGAGGCAAAAGTACGCTGTCGGGTGGTGGGTATACCCAACTTGGCCTTGGCAGCAGGGTACGAGAGGCCTTCCAGGGTCTTGAGGCGCTGGATCGCCATCTCGTCCTTCCATTTCATACAGGTGCGGGAGTAAGCTGCATGGGCCTCACCACAGTTAACACAGGAGGCCGCAGAAGTGCAACCTTCCCCGTCATGGTCACTGGAGCCACAATTTGCGCAACGAGCGGAACTCTTACAGAAACGTTGGGAATGCCCGTACCTCTGGCACCTGAAACAGCGCAGAGGACTGGGAATGTACGGGCGAACTCCACAGACCAAGTAGCCAGCCTTGATTTCAATCGGAACTTTCGGGGAGTTAAAAGTCAAGATTACATTTTTAGATTTAATCAAAGAGCCATCACGCCGGAACATCATACGACGTGCAGCAAGAACACCCTGATCCGAAAGTTCAGTCACCAATTCGCCCTCACTGCATGGCAAGAGATCAAACTCCGAAATAACACCCCGAGAGGTGTTAAGAAACGGGTGAGGAGCCACTTTGATAGGAATGCCTTGAAGACTAGTGAGGAGCAGAAGAGTGTTACTCTGAGAAACACTGCAAGTTTGAACAAGCAGGTCCCCAGAGCGAAGCTTCCTCACAGACTTCAAGGGGCCAACCGCAGCGTCCAAAGCTTTAGAAATGAAAAAGGGAGATCTGGTGGACAGTCTCTCATTCGGATCGATGGATTCTACAACTAAGTGTGTAGCATGCGTAGTCACAGCAATCGAGGGGAGACGACGCTTCGGAGCGACTGGTACAGCTGCCGAAGAAGAGGTTCCACATTCTGGGTCCAGGTCATGGTCTAAAGATCGTTTAAGGTTAAGAGACTTGGTAGGTTGAGAAGACGAAGGAGAGTCGTTGTCAACTATCAATTTCGCAGGTGACTTAAATTTGGAGTTTTGTTTTTTGTTTTTACCCATGGAAAAAAGGAGGAAGATTCGTCTGCAAACAACTCCACCCACCACCGAGCCCTACAAGGGAGAACTGGAGGTCCGCAAGCCAAGAAAACGACGCTGGACACAGTTCTGGAGCTTATACGTAGCAGATATAGTCCGTTGGCTGTGATCACACGCACTCGGCGGACACTTCGGCCTCCTGGTATCGTCATGCCAACGCCTTTGGCATGATCCCACAGCCCCCGGGCTTACCCTGCCGTGCTATACGACAAAAAAGCCGCTAAAGCCCTGTACACAACTTGGTACATGACTTCTGACTAGAGGTGGGTTAGTCTCTAGCCTCCCGTTTACAGCGAAGCCGGGGTCGAAGAGGAGTGTTGGTGCACAGGAGGCACTTAACCGGTCTCCTGCGACCTCAGCCGCCAGACATCCCATTTCCGCCTCACGGGTCTCCGCACGCGGCAAACATGCAGGTAGGTCTAGCACCCAGACCAGCTAAAAGGAAAAAAGAAATCCAATCCAAAGAAGACAAATCCTGGAAGGGAACCTAAACGGAATCTCAGCAACTTACGAACTGAGCGGTTAATATAATACAGTTAGTGGTGGAGAGTAACAAAACCACAAGACCGGGATGTTAGTACATAACGTGGTAGCGATTAGGTAGAGTATACAACACGGGCAACTAGCCAGTGGAGAAAATAAAGAAAAACAAAAAAGCGAGACACAAGACCAGCTAGGGATCGTGGGGCCGCAACTCCCCAACAGCTGGATGAACAGCCGTCCCTGCAAACACCAACAGCACCGAAACAAAAAACAAGCGGTGGCATGACATCAGATGTTGACCAGTCACAAGGTCAGCTCGGGCCGTGGGGGCGCCGCTCCCCAAATAACTGGAAAACCAGTTATCCCCGTGCCGTATTGGGTTGACTACAGAAACACACGTACCCGTGGTCCACTACAGAAACACACGTACTCACAGGGGAGCCTCATGAAAAAAATTCTGTTAACTCCTGGATGATATCATCATCATCATCATCATCATTGTCAACCATTATCAATCCACTGCTGGACGAAGGTCTCCCCAAGTTTTTTCCACAACGGTCTGTCTTGTGCCAGCCTCCTCCATGTTACTCCCGCATACTTTCGAATTTCATCCACCCATCTCCCATGTGGTCTTCTTCTGGGTCTTTACCTGTCCCTTCGAGTCCAATCGAAACTTTCGGCTGTCCATCGATGGTCTGTCCTTCTAGCAGTATGTCCAGCCCATTGCCACTTCAGGGATTTAACTCTGATCATGATATCTTCCACTCTTGTAATTTTGTGGATCCACGAGTTCATCTTCTTATGGATGATATAGTGTTGTTTAAATATGCATTGTAAAACGAATTCAGTCGTGAACAAATTTTAACAGCAGTTTAAAAGTTAAAGAATTTTAAAAATCCACTCATGACTGAATGTAGCATCAAACCATGCTCAAAAAAGGGTGCTGTACCAGATAATTATTAGGTGTGAAACTTAATTATCGGCCCCTAACCGCAAGCGATCATAGAACGTCGGCAAATGCAAATAGCTGTGTGAGATAATGGCTTATTGCAGCGCCATCCAACAGCTGTCCAGGCAACCGCAACCGCTCACAGCTATAGTGAAAGAAGAGACGAAATTTGACGGTGAAAGCAATTTCGTTCGAGCCCCTTCCTCCTATTCGCGTTTCAGCTGTAAACAAGTGCCGCGGAAGCCCAGGAAATGATCTGTGCTGCTTTGGGTGAGGCTGCTGTGTCCTACAGTACGTGTAAGAAGTGGTTCCAGCGGTTTAAAGCAGGGAAATTTCGATCTCCGTGATGCAGAACGTCCGGGACAGCGACAGAAAGTTGACGATGAGAAACTCAAACAACTATTGGACGCGGATGAGCAATACGAGCTCTGACTTCTGCACACAGTCAGACCTCGCCCAGGAAATCGGAGTAACTCGGCAAACCATTGCAAAGCGCCTGCACAAGTTTGGACGGATTCACAAGGAGGGCCGTTGTGTGCCTCACGAATTCACAGCTGCGAACAAGTCTAGGTGCTACGATGTTGCTGTGTCCTTGCTCTCCAGATTCAAGAAGAAGGATTTCCTCCACAATATTTTGACCTGTAACAAGAAGTGGACCCTCTACCATAATCCTAAGCGATGCAAATCGTGGGCTTATCCAGGTCAGCCTACCATCAGTACCGCCAAGCCGAATATCCATGCCAGGAAGTTGTTGCTGTCCATATGGTGGGATCAGCGCGGTGTCGTTCACTATAAGTTGCTCAAACCTCGTAAAACGGTCAATGCTGAGCGTTATTGTCGGCAACTCATTCGTGTGAGTGACGCAATGGAGGCGAAAAGGCCATACACCGGCAAGGACAGAAGGTCGGTCCTGTTGCTTTAGAATAACGCGCGTCCTTACACCGCGAAAACGACTTTAAACACGATCACCGACATGGGATGGGAGATTTTGTCCCACCCGGCTATTCTCCAGACTTCGCCCTGTTGGATTATCACCTCTTTCACTCCCTGCAACATGCACTTCATTTCTGTAGAGGAGATCCACACAAGTATTGATGACTTTATCAACTCGAAACAGCCCTCTTTTTTCCGCAGTGGCATTCGGCAGCTCCCTGACCGATGGCTCTAATGTATCCAACACGACGGGGATTATTTCCCTGATTAGGTACGTATTCGATTTGCTATAATTTTATGTTAACGTGTCGTGCCTGTGGTCGAGACTTAAGTTGTACACTTAATATACACTGACGGGAAAAAATCCCAACACCAAGAAGGGGTTGTGTTAGATAAACGACAGTTGGTAGGCGGTGAGAGTACATCTGTAAGATGACGTCTATGCAAATTTCGCGCTCGGCGCATACGTGTGGCGCTAGTAGCGCCCTCGGAACATGCAAAGCAGGTTTGCTGTAAATATGCGCTGTAACGTTCGTGAGCGTTAGTTATCGTTGAGATTCGACGTAGGGTGTTGATGTTAGTCAAGAATGCCTTAAAGAAGACGAAGAAGCCATTATCAACAGCTCACGGAGTTAAAACGAGGTCGTGTAATAGGGCTACGAGAAGGTGGATTTTCGTTCAGCAATATTGCAGAACGACTTGGCAGGAATGTAGCCACTGTGCATGATTGTTGGCAGGGGTGGTCAAGGGAAGGTACTGCCTCAAGAAGACCGGGTTCCGGCCGGCCACGTGGCACTACTGAGAGGGAAGACTGCCGTGTACGGCGTATGGCCGTGGCGCATCGTACCGCGTCTGCGGCAGCAATTCGAGCTGCAGTTGCCACCACAGTGACACAACGAACTGTTACAAATAGGTTACTTGAAGTACAGCTCCGATCCAGACGCACTGTAGCGTGCATTCCGCTTAACCAAAACCACTGCCGTTTGCGACGTCAGTGGTGTCAAGCTAGAGCTCATTGGAGGACGGAGTGGAGATCTGTTGTGTTTTCTGATGAAAGCCGGTTCTGCTGGGTGCCAGTAATTGCCGTGTGTTGATTAGAAGGAGACCAGGTGAGCACCTACAACCAACCTGTCTGCGGCCGAGACACACTGGACCTACACCTGGAGTTATGGTCTGGGGAGCAATTTCCTATGACAGCAGGAGCACTCTCGTGGTTATCCCACGCACCCTGACGGCACAGTTGTACGTCGGTCTGGTGATTCAACCTGTTGTGCTGCCATTCATGAACAGCATTCCAGGGTGTGTTTTCCAACAGGATAACGCTCGCCCGCATACCGCTGTTGTAACCCAACATGCTCTACAGAGTGTCGACATGTTGCCGTGGCCTGCTAGATCACCAGATCTTTCACCAATCGAGCATGTATGGGACATCATTGGACGACAACTCCAGCGTCACCCCCAACCAGCATTAACCGTCCCTGTATTGACCGACCAAGTGCAACAGGCATGGAACTCCATCCCACAAACTGACATCCAGCACCTGTACGACACAATGCATGAACGTTTGCGTGATTGCATTCAACATTCTGGCGGTTACACCTGTTATTAATGTACCAGCATTTCACATTTAAAATGGCTGTTCTCGCGCTTACAATAAGTTGTGATCTTGAAACCTTAATCGATTAAATATGTTACCTATACAAATGTATTGCCGCCATTTCATTCCTCTACAACTATTTTTTCGTGGTGTTGGGATTTTTTTTCCCGTCAGTGTATTTATTTGGTCTCTGATCGTAAACAACGTAACAATACTCCTACAATTACGTGCGGGAAGCGAACGTGCTTCCCGCACGTAATCCTAGGAGTACCGTCTCTTCTTTTCAAATCATGGCCTCTACAAGTACACCTTCCAAATAGCCAAAGAAATAATTCATCAGAATTACCACGAATTTAAAATACTTCGAGGTAACCGCCATAGGTAAGAAAAAGTTTGATAACAGTGCTAAAAGCGAACGTTAACTTATCTGCACATAAGTTCCTTAATTTTTGAGTAATCTTTATTAGAATTTTACTTATGTGCGTCGCGCAAAAAAGAGGCTATAGCGTAGAAGTCTTTTCGTACTTCCACGTTAATTTCCTGCTGGGAAGGCACGTCACATGGCCTAATTTATCATTTGCCGAATGGCAACAAATAGAGCGTAAACAAACATGGCTGCCTCAATTATCGCCTGTTAGGGTTAATTGCGTTTCCACATTCTTAAATTTATAATTGCCAAAAGGCTTTATTGAGTTTCCACATTGCAAATTCCGATTGAGACTTCATTAACATATTGTCGTTCATAATGTATTAGCAACAGACATATGGAAAACATTCACGATTGCTGCCCGGTTTAGATCGTGACGTCAGCCTTCAGATAAGTACATTTAGCGTTTCTTCATAATTTAGTTATTCGTAAATCGTAAATTTTATGATTTCACAAATTGTGTTGCAGAATGGCAACGCACAGAGCGTAAATAAACACGGTTGCTTCCGGATACACTACCGAGAAATCATTTAGAGAATTTTTGGTTCGTTTTTAGTTATTCTTCAAATTTTAAAATTTATTCGAGAGAGAAACCATTTAGAGAATCTTAAATTTAGACAGTTTTTCGTTATTCTTCTAATTTATTCGAAATGTCTGTAAACCATTTAGAGAATCTTAGATTAAAATAGTTTGTCGTTATTCTTCTAATCTATATAAGAATTTTGTTTATTCGAAATGTCTGTACGACGTGAAGTTAGCATTATTTCTTATGATGCAAGGAGAAGAGCACAGTTTGCCAAAGAAACACCAGAAGAGACTAATGAAAGAAGATTATTAAGAAATGAAGCAGATAGACTTCGTCGAGCCAGGAAACTTCTGAAAATCGCGGAAATCGATTAAGAGAAAGAAATGCAAAGCGTTTCCGGACATGTGTACAAGCGATTCGCAAATTGAAGTCGTCGTCGAAGAGCATAATTGTGGAAGCATGACAGAGGAGTGTAATTTTTGTAATGCACTTTATTGGAAAAGTGAACTCAATTCCAGTAAAACATATACAAAATACTGTCGTGATGGTAAAGTTTCGTTACAAAACTTGACTGAAACTCCTGATCTGTTGAAAGATCTGTTAAGAGATCATTCTGATGAAGCAAAAAGCTATCGTCAGCATATCCGTGAATACAATGCAGCTTTAGCTTTTGCCTCCATGGGTGCTGAAATAAAGCCACCGGCTGGGATTGGACCATACTGCTTCCGTATACATGCACAAATATATCACAAGATTTTTTCCCTATATACTAGGGGGCAAAAAAACTTGGCTATGGACAATTATATATCTTTGATTCCGGTGAAGCAAGCAACATACGCATGGAGAAAAACCAAGGCTGTTTAACGTACTGTGATGGAGAAATTGGATTTGTTAAATGAGAAATATAAATCGTTTTGCCGATTCATATCTAAAGATGCATCAATTAATACACTCCAATCCTGCAATGGACGTAAAAATTATATTTATGCAGCAGCCTAACTCAGATTTGCGAAGGTACAATGCACTTACTTCAAAGACAGAAGTTGCAGCAATATTTGTCGGGGATGATGGTGAACCACCTGCAAACCGAGATATTTGCATCTATCCCATTGGTGATTGCTGCAAAACTACACTGAACAGCAATTGAATTAAAGATACCTGTCTAGTAACGTGTAGCACCACCTTTCGCCCTGATGACGGCGGCGATTCGTCTCGGCATGGACTCGACAAGACACCCGAAGCGTTGGGAAGCCAAACGGATCCACGACCCCTGAACAAGCTCCCACAGTTTACGAAGATTTGATGGAGGGGAGTCAGAGCCTCTAACATCTCTCTCGATGGCATCCCAGATGTGCTGGATGGGATTGAGGTCAGACGTTGGTGGAGTGCTCATCCAACCATTCGGATACAATTCGGGAGAGATGGCACGGTGCATTGTCTTGTTGCACGATGAGGTCCCCAGTGGAATGTTGAAGACGCACAAACGGGAGCAAATGGTCGTCCAGGATATCCCGGTAACGTTGACCTGCGACGGACGATGTCACACGTACCAGGGGACCCATTTCAGTCCACGTAAACAGTCCCCAGACGAGAATGCCACCTCCACCAGTTTGAAGAGTACCCTGCTGGCAAGAAGGATCCATCGCTTCATGTGGTTTGCGCCGTACTCGTATCCTGCCATTCGCATGTACCAACGTGAATCTCGACTCATTAGTCCAGGCAACATTTTTCGACATGTCTAGGATCCAGTAGCGATGTTCCCGCGCCAATGCTGATATTTGCACCCTGTGATGTGCGGTCAGCAGCGGTACCCTCGTGGGACGTTGACTTCTGTATCCCATAGCGAGGAGATGGTCCTGGATGGTGTGGCTGCTTACACGTTTTTGTGCACCAGCGTTAAATTGCTGAGTGACTTCTTGCACTGTGGCCCGTCTATCCGCTGTTACAATGCGAGATAGCCAACGATGACCCCGCTCATCCACACGCTGTTGTCCACGGCAGTCGGCCCTTGCAGGGATGGTTTTACCGGATTCGATGTACTCACGGTGCACCCGTGACACAGTGGCTCGTGAAAATCCCAGTGCCTGCGCGACTTCCGAGATGGAGTGACCATCCGTCGGGCCCCGATAAGTAGCCCACGATCAAATGCGCTTAGATCCTTTGTCTTACCCATACTGCACCCGACTTTTACTGATTCCCGTCGCATCACTCCTTATATTGTCGGATCGCTGCATACGTCATATCGTTTCCTTTTACAGGGCCGCCCACAGCGCCACATTTGCATAACGCCAGCTGTCTCTAATTCAATTGCTCTTCAGTGTATATCACCATTAAATCAATGCAGTGGCACAATGGTTTATCCTCTGCTTTTTCCTAGAGCGGAATGGTTGGTTCAATGATGCTGGAGCATGTTGAAGAACGCCGATCAGCCAAGAGAATACGGGATAACCCAGCTGCGGTATTATGCATACCGTCTTTCAGTGTGCAGTAGTTTTAGCCTTTAGCACCGCAGCGGAAACTGTTTCAACAATTTATTTTTGATGCGTATGTTAAAACAGAAGGATCCCGGCTGAACTACATACGGATGAATCAGAAAGACTTAAGAATTGAGCTGTACAAAGGAGTTTTAGATGCAATAGGGTCCCGTGTACAAAATGAAAATTTACGAGCAGGCAAGCAAATAATATTGACTTCTACCTTTTCAAGGAAGCCCAAGATACATGCAGCCAAATTATCAGGATGCAATTACTATTGTCAGGATATTTGGACGACCAGATATGTTTATTACATTTACTTGCAATCCTGCATGGCCTGAAATTTTGAATGCAATGCCATCAAAGACCTGAAAATAGACCAGACATTACTGTCCGAATTTTTAAAATGAAATTATCAGAGTTATTAGATGACGTTTTAAAGCGCAATATATTTGGAGTTGTCATTGCATACATGCCTCGCTGGGATTCGAACCTGGACCCATCTCGGATGAATGGTCAGGAGCAAACGCTTAGACCACTGCGCCACCGGAACAGCCACATCAATTTCAATAACAGCGCTTAATAACATATTAACGCACATAAATATCGACACATAAATCGCTATCTCTAGATCGTATATAGATCTCTTGACAACTCCACATCAACTACTCTCTCCGCTGCATTCAGTGTTAACATTATATGCTGCTGTGGCTCACTGTATGTTTTGCTAAATTTGCAAAAGTTCTGTGAGGAAGTAATGAACCGTTCAGTAAAACGTTTAACAAAATAAATTTACACAGGAAAACACGAACTCAAAACGAAAGTTATTTAGATGGATACGTTACACTTCCATTATGGTAAACTGCTGCAAGTAAAACTGTCGACCTTCATCAATTTATGAATAAATTTCGGTCTAACTTCAAGCTCGACAGCGCTTTCTGGTGCCTTGATGGAGTACAAAGCGAAACGAAAGAAAATAATTACTCATCGTTAAAAGCGACTTAGAAAACATCGAAGGATCATTCACTAAAATGCTTCTAAGGTTTTGTGGCTATGTCTCACAATCCCTTTAGTGTAATGATCTCTTTACAAAACCTAGCTGTCACGCATGACTCCGTCAGAAACGCAGCTAATTCCGCTATTTTTTTTTTCAAAAAAGAAATAAGAAGAAACGTTTCTTTTCTTTTAAGTCGTATGCATGAATGAAGAATCGGTAAATCGATTTTCCTTTTTTTACCCCCGTTTTCACTGTTCATAGACAAAAATCCTTCTTCGAGTAAATATTTCGACGGCGACAGTACCAAGATTTTAAATGCTTCTCCATTCATTGAGAAATACAGTTCACCCTCCTTTAGCCTTAATGATAAAACGTAAGACCCTTGGCCTCCCGTATGATCATAATTATCCTATTATTAAGATGGTTGATTTCTTATCGGCTACCATAAGCTCACACGCTGACGCCAACTCTACCCAATCGGAGAGCTCGAAAATGTTCTGAGCGGCACTCAGCCAATAAACGACGTCTTAGATTTCTTAGCACAGTTTTGGATGCTCTGGTAAGTGTAAACAGATTTTGTGTGTTTTGTTGTGAATAAAGATAAAATAAAAATGAGCCTTGCGTATCTGAATCTATTTACTTCATAGGACAGCACAGTCCAAATAAGAAAAGGAAAGCAGTCTTGCAATAAACTGAAGACAATCTCTTGAAAACGAAAGCCGCCCCGGTGGCGCAGTGGTCTAAGGCGCTGGCCTCTGATCATTCGTCCGTAAGGGGTCCGGGTTCGAATCCCGGTCAGGCATGGATGTTGTGTTTGTCTTACGGCACTGGCTCTCTCCCTTCCCTGGAACCAGTGACCCTAAATTAGGGACGGGCGACTGCTTATAGCCCATTGAGTTGCTCACGGTGGTCGTTAAACCTCCAATCAAAAAAAAAAAAAAAAAAAAAAAAAACGAAACCCTGCGGAGAGTAACAATATTCCGATCATTCCTCAACAGCCAATTCTTCGGCTGTTGAGGTTGAGTTGCTTTCAGTTTCTACCAACTGAGAACCATCTGAGGTTCTTATGGACGGATTCTTCTAAAACCTTAGTTTAACATTTTTTTATATACTTGAAATAATTCTTACCCAGCGTTCTTTTAATTTTCTTTAATGTCTTCTTACCGCATGATAAAATTTTGAAAAAATTGCCTTTTTTTTAGGTGCAAAACGGTACACATACCGGCCATTCAATTAGAAATTTTTATTCCACACCGAGTTGGAGCTCCTTTAGTCCGAATTACAGTACGTATGCGATTTGGCAGAGATTCTATAAGGTGTGGGAGTGCATCTTCGTCTGCAGCATAGCAGGCGTTCACCAGACAGTCCTGCTCATATTTAACTGAAGAGAGATTTGCTGCTGTGACTCACTGTCTGTTGAGGAGTGATCAGAATATTGTAAAAATCGCTTAATTCGATGCTACTTTGTGGCTTTGAAACTATCGTAGGGCATGTTAATGGAAGACTTTAAATTGACCTCGTCTCCGTCCGTCATATTGACCGAAGTGTAGTATACTACACTTCGTGCTTTTCGTAAACCGACGCAAAACCGACCAGCGCTTTCCAAAAAGCGTTCCGTTCCCTCAGACGGCAATCCAATCTCTCTCTCTCTCTCTCTCTCTCTCTCTCTCTCTCTCTCTCTCTTTCGCTCTCTCTCTCTCTCTCTCTCTCTCTCTCTCTCTCTCTCTCTCTTCTCTTTCTCTCTCTCTCTGTCTCCGATCAAAGTCTCGTCTGCCTCTCTTGACCTCCAAAGAGGTCTCTTCTTAAAATCTCAAGAAAAAGATCAGTTCATATGTTGAAGATTTTAGGAAGGGAGTGTCTGACTCCAGGTCTTAAACAACCGTTAGAAATAGGAAGCTAGGAGATTTGGGCTAGAGTGCCCGATAGGAATGTGACACGAAAGTGAGGTAGAAAAAGGGAAGAACTACCGAATCTGCTTTCTAACATATCCCATATATTATCAATGAGGTTCAAATCTGATCTTTGGGGGGGCCAGGAAAGATGGTGGTAGTCATTGTCATGCCCTCTGGGCACATCTTGCGCGATGGTCAGTGGCATTGTCGTGCATGAAACCGCCGTCACCTGTTGGATAAAATGACAACATTGCAGAATGAACTAGATCAGCAGCAATGTTCTGATAATACTCTGAGTACACCCGACCTTCAAGTAATATCATGGAACCTGTTCTGTAATAACAAAAGGTGTCCCACACTATGACACCACCTACAGAACCTTGAGTTGTGATTACAGAGAAAGCTAGGTCTATTGCTTCATGGGGATTCCGCGCAACTGTCTGCCTACCGTCGGTACAGAACGAGTCGTTCCCCGACTCATCTCATCGCACTACACACACACAACTTTTTTCCAGTCTTCCTGTGATGATAATACCTCTCCACACGAACTTTCCGGTTCTGAGCAGAAATCAGTGGTTTCCGTATAGGCATGCGAATGCCAATACCAACCCTCTTTAATTCGATGCTCATAGTTCACTGAGATATGGGGGTCGGGATTGACCTTCATTGAATGCTTCGTTTAATTGCTGAACACATGAAGTCCTTTTTTACGCTTTCCAACCGTAGGTTGAAGAAGCGTATATGCTCCAGCTTTGTCCGTCTGCCCATCCGCACGATAACTCGCGTAAAAATGGTTCGATTTCGATGAAATTTTAGTATGTGGTAGGGGACCACTTGGGGACGAATCCTATTGAAAATGGAATAAAATAAGGTCAAAGGTCACGACATAGGAGCGAGATCCATTCCATTGCCCTTATGCGTCATAACTTGCGTAAAAATGGTTCGATTTCGATGAAATTTTAGTAGGTGGTAGGGGGACCACCTCCGTACAAACCCTATTGAAAACAGACGAAATGGGGTCAAAGGTCACGACATAGGAGCGGGATCCCTTCCATTGCCCTTATGCGTCATAAAACGTTTTCGATTTCGATGAAATTTTAGTATGTGGTAGGGGACCACCTGGGGTCAAATGTTGTTGAAAATGGACGAAGTGGGGTCAAAGATCTGGACATAGGAGCGGGATCCAACCCATTGCCCTTATGCGTCATAACTTGCGTAAAAATAGTTCGATTTCGACGAAATTTTAGTATGTGGTAGGGGACCACCCGGGGACGAATCCTATTAAAAATGAACGAAATGGGGTCAAATGTCACGACAAAGCAGCGGGATCCAACCCATTGCCCTTATGCGTCATAACTTACGTAAAAATGCTTCGATTACAAAACTTTATCATGTTGTTTCAGAGGTACACTGAACCAGTTCTGTATAATATCATTGCAATGGGGTCAAAGGTCAGAACACAGGAGGGATATTTATTTCACAGCCATTATCCTCATAACTTGAGTAATGATTTCCGGCATGAAGGAAAGCGTATCATAACCAATGCATTGCATGATTTTACTAACCTGTTCTCTGTACAAACTTTCTCAGATGACGACACAATCTTGTTTGTGGCACATTTACACCCCTACAAAAGCAATGTGCGTTATTATTCCACTTATTGAAGACCAGGGATGTCTAACCTTTTGAGGAATCAGTCAGCTGTACTATTTTCAAAATCGTCGCTGCAGCCAGACGGGCACCCACAATAAGCCTTTTAACGAACACGGAAAGATCCTTTGTTTTTCCTATTGTAGTCAGCACTACCCGGGATTACTGACGAGCAGGAGTATTAAATAATTGCCTATATCACTTGATAACACACGTAGTCACGTATTTTGCATACACGCTGCATAAATGACGCTTCAGTACGTCTGCATAGAACTTTCTAATTCAGTGGCTGATGTGCGTAGATTATCTTGGTTTTGGGAACAGGCTGGGTCTTTAGAAACACGTAAATTATGCATCCAATTAAAGACTGATCCATTTCAAAGTGTTTAATCTGAAACCTATTACAATCATTTAAAAGAAGCATTTTGCGGGAGGAGGTTAACGATAACTATCAGCAACTCAATGGGCTATAAGCAGTCGCCCGTCTCAAATTTAAGGCCACTCGTTCAAGGGAAAGGAGACAGCCTGTACCGTAAGACAAATACAGCTTCGGTTGCTTCACCGACACATGTTAGACGAATTGTCAGAAGCGAGCGCTTAGACCACTGTGCCACCCGGCCGGGTAAGGAAGTTTGGCTACATTTGCCTTAATTGTGGCTATAGCCTTCCTTTTGACTTTCGTGTGTAAATTTAGTGTCTTCTCATTAAACGTTTTATAACTGAAAGACGCATTACTTCCCCGAATTGCTTTCACATTACCATAACATTAACTGTGAGTCAGAGCTAGAGAAAAATGTCAACATTGAATATAGTAGCGGTGTAACGAACCTCGCTCCTTTTCACCTCTTTCTTGATTTAACTTCGATCCAGCGAGAGTCATCACATATTTTTGTTGGTTCGATCCATAGAATCACACACTTGAAAATACCAAGTCCGGACCCTTCTTCAATAATAACACTAAATCGTTTAATTCGATGTTACTTTGTGGCTTTGGAACTGTCGTGGGACAGGTTAATGGAAGACTTTAAATTTACCTCGTCTCCGTCCGTCTTGTGGACCCTTTACTATACTTCGTGCTTTTCTTTTTGGAAAGCGTTCCCTCAGACGGCAATCCAATCGATCTCTCTCTCCGACCAAAGTCTCGTTTGCCTCTCTCGACCTCCAAAGACGTCCCTTCTTAAAAACTCAAGAAAAAGATCAGTTCATATGTAGAGGATTTTAGGAAGGGAGTGTCAGACCCCAGGTCTTAAACAACCGTTAGAAATAGGAAGCAAGGAGATTTGGGCTAGAGTGCCCGATAGAAATGTGACACGGAAGTGAGGTAGAAAGGGGGAGGAACACGGCCTTATTTATCACCGGAGGGCTAGTGCCCGGGGCCCGACGGATTAACGTGCTCATCCGACGCACGGAAGATATTTAGTGGTTCGAGCGTTCGTACCTGCCTGGGATCGAACCCGAGGTCTCCTCCGTGGCAGTCACGAACGTTGACCACTAGGACACTCGCGGCCCCAAAAACTCAATAAAAATCTCCACTCCCTACTTAAATATGTTTCGAAGTTAAACCTCAATATCTTTGGCTACCTATAAGCCCCTTATGCGCCCGTCTC
This sequence comes from Macrothele yani, assembly GCA_039090855.1. Lineage (NCBI taxonomy): Eukaryota > Metazoa > Arthropoda > Arachnida > Araneae > Macrothelidae > Macrothele > Macrothele yani. The sequence continues at coordinate 147,330,346 of CM077027.1, forward strand.
TCTCATTAACGCACCCAACGAAATAATCCCATGCCACAAGATAAGTACAATACATTTTAAACACTTAGGAATACTTACGTACTAAGCCAAATATAATGCGGTTAATCGCGTGTTTTCGAGCACCAGCAAGCTTAAAAAGCATGCTTAATTTCGTCCGGTCTGCTCTAAAATGGTGCCAGCAAAAAAATTCCACGTGGAATTGAACATATAAATACATATTTGTGATTATTCTTCCTGAACTTCCCGTCCCGGTGGCGCACAGATCTAATCGCTAGCTTTTGACAATTCGTCCGAGATGTGTCCGGGTCCGAATCCCGGTGAGGTAACGATGCTTTGTTTGTCTTATGGCACTAACCAGTGGCCCGACATTTGGACGCGCGGCTGCTTATTGTCCATTGAGTTGTCCATAGTGGTCGTTAGCCCCTCCAGCCTCCTTTAACGATGTTAATCGGTTGCAGATAAAACATTTTGAAATGGATCAGTCTTTAACTGGATGTCGAATTTACGTGTTTCTAAAGTCCCAGTCCGTTCCAGAAACCAAGATAGTCTACGCACATCAGCCACTGAATTAGAAACCTTTATGCAGATGTACAGGTACGTAAACGTTACTTACGCATCGTGCATGTGGCCCAAGATTAAATCGGGGACTGCAGGCTGCTTATACAATAGTGTGAGGAATCTTCGGAAGAGAAGAGAGTTAATGGATGTCCAATTTACGTGTTTCTAAAGACCCAGTACATTACAGAAACCAAGATAATCTACGCACATTAGCCACTGAATTAGAAATATTTACGCAGATGTATAAGTACGTTAACGTTACTTACGCATCGTGCATGTGGCCCAAGATTAAATCGGGGACTGCATGCTGCTTATACAATAGTGTGAGGAATCTTCGGAAGAGAAGAGAGAGTTAATGGATGTCCAATTTACGTGTTTCTAAAGTCCCAGTCCGTTCCAGAAACCAAGATAATCTACGCACATTAGCCACTGAATTAGAAATATTTACGCAGATGTATAAGTACGTTAACGTTACTTACGCATCGTGCATGTGGCCCAAGATTAAATCGGGGACTGCATGCTGCTTATACAATAGTGTGAGGAATCTTCGGAAGAGAAGAGAGAGTTAATGGATGTCCAATTTACGTGTTTCTAAAAACCCAGTACATTCCAGAAGCCAAGATAATCTACGCACATCAGCCATTGTATTATAAATCTTTACGCAGATGTATAAGTACGTTAACGTTACTTACGCAGCGTGCATGTGGCCCTAGATTAAATCAGGACTGCAGGCTGCTTATACAATAGTGTGAGGAATCTTTGGAAGAGAACAGAGAGTTAATGGATGTCCAATTTACGTGTTTCTAAAAACCCAGTACATTCCAGAAGCCAAGATAATCTACGCACATCTGCCATTGTATTATAAATCTTTACGCAGATGTATAAGTACGTTAACGTTACTTACGCAGCGTGCATGTGGCCCTAGATTAAATCAGGGACTGCAGGCTGCTTATACAATAGTGTGAGGAATCTTTGGAAGAGAAGAGAGAGTTAATAGATGTCGAATTTACGTGTTTTTAAAGACCCAGTACATTCCAGAAACCAAGATCATCTACGCACATCAGCCATTGTATTATAAATCTTTAAGCAGATGTGCAGCTACGTAAACGTTATTTACGCAGCGTGCATGAGGATCTAGATTAAATCAGAGAATGCAGACTGCTTATACACTAGTGTACAAAGCTTAAGGACGAGCCAGGTTTTGTTTGAGCTGTAGCGTCGCACAGGAGTTGCCTGGATCTGGGAAATTCAAACCATAAAAACTCCATTACTTACCAAAATATGACGGAAACGACACAGACACCACTACAGATACTAAAGGATATAGTGGAACTGTCTTAATTAAAAATTTCTGTCAAAATTCATTCCTTTTCGTCTATAGCAAGTAATGAACAATTTTGTAGATTATCGTTTAATTTTGCACACCAGTGTAAATTATTTAGTTTATTTGAAATTAAAGTTTACGCTTTGAAGGAGGGTAATAAAATTAAAACAATGCTCTTATTAAATGCGGGTAATATTTGCGAAATTTGCGTATCAGTAAAAATGGGTGCAGACCATCAACTTTTAGTATACACTAGTCGTGCGGAGCAGGGTATACTAGACTGCCGACCAGTAAAGTGTTTTAGAAAATTCTACCATTGCTGAGAGAGGGTTTACAACAGCAACACACAGTCTAGAATTAAGTCTCGTATTGATTTAGTCCTAGAATTCATCGTCTGTCAAGTCCTGCTAACAGGTTAAATTTCAGAAAGAAACGATCACTGAAACTTTTTTTTAAATATCCTATATGTAAAGAAATATTTTCAACACACCACTCTTTTATTTATACGCTGAGAACTTCCTAAATATCCCTTGATACACTGAAAATATTTAAGAACGTTTCACTGAATTTTTTAAATAATCCATACGATTTAACTAAGCTAAAAAGGACTCCCTAACCCTATTTCTTTAAAGGGATTTCTCTACGAAGTCAAAGCGAAAAGTTATTTCAAAGAAAATAAGCAACAAAAACTTCATTTCGTCTAGAACGGTTAAGGAACATGAACAGTGATCTTATCTACATTGTTTTTGTCTAGGATTATTTCCAAAACGTGTCCTCTGGGTCTTTCAAGAGCCTGTTGAGAAAACAACAGTGATGAGAACACGTTAGCTCCGCCTACCGTGACTCGTGTAGCACTGCGTCGCATCTGCTGCAACCAAGGTCATCTGCTTCATTGGTGCTCAGTACGTTTTTCTGAAATTGCTGTAAGAAGTGAAGTGATGACAAAGAAACATGCTTTTTTTCTGAAATGGTAATACACCATGCTTCAGAAATAACACAAAAGTCCTTAAGCAGAAGGAATTTTAGATAGAATTTTGTTTTGTTAGAAAGATATTTTAAAACATAAATATCACGTATGCCCATAGTTGATACATAACAAACACGGTGACAAAACAAATCTCATACAGAGTCAAATGGGGAAGAATAAACTGCTTATATATACAGTTTTGGGCAGAAAACTTTCCCTCTTGACAAAATTTCGCTTCTATTTCTCGTTACAGTTACTATCTTCTTTTAAACAGATTACAGCACTGAGAGAAATTTTGACAAGAGTGAAAAGATTCCTACACAATATACACTGGCCTGCTAAAATTAAGAACGAGACGGTTTTTCGAATGTAACGTCGTGCAGAAGTGCTCCACATCGACTCAAATCATACCATAAGATCCCCAAGATTTAAGAATATGGGACAAGTGCGCAAAACTGTCCAAATAAGGAATCCAAAGAATACAAAGGCACTTTATTGAAACGGTAGCTTCGAGCACAACTGGACAGAAGACTACAACGTCCATGTGACAGGCTGCTGCCAAGTAGGGGATATAATCACTCCTGACTGCGTTGCAGGATTTACAACGTCTGTCCATGCTGAGGACGAGGTTGTCAAGGAGCTGTTTAGGCATCGCGGCCCATTCCTCTTGTAGCGCCAATCGTAGCTGCGGAATCGTTGTTGGCGGCTGGTGACGTGCTTCCAAGCGTCTCCCGAGAAGGTCCCACACGTGTTCGATTAGATTTAGGTCCGGGGACCTTGCGGGTCAATCCATGCGTTGAATATCTTCACTCTCCAACAGCTCTGCGACAGCCACTGTACGATGTGGTGTAGCGTTGTCGTCCATGAAGAGGAACTCAGGACCCACAGCACCTCTAAACAGACGCGCGTGACGCAAGAGAACCTCGGTACAATAGCGGACACCAGTGACTGAACCTCCTTGGAAGATGTGGAGGTCAGAACGGCTCCCAAGCATGATACCGCCCCAAACGAGAACTCCGCCACCTCCAAACCGGTCCCTTTCGATGATGTTGGAGGTGTGATTGCGTGTTCTCTGCTCTCTCCAGATGTGTATACATCCAGAATCGCTCGTCAGACTAAATCGGCGCTCATCCCTCGGATGGTAGCAACGGTCCCATCGTTCAGTCCACTTTTCAAAGCATGTGGCGAAGGCATTTTGTGGAAGCTGTTTCAGCGACCCATGTACAGCTTGAATAACGTCATCATCTGTGTTGAATGTTGCGCCACGGAACTTCGCCTTCGTTGTTGGAAACAACAAGAAATCACACGATGCGAGGTCAGGTCTGTAGGTAGGCTGTGGCATGATTTCAGTACTGAATTTCGTAAGAAACTGTTGAACACAAGCAGCCACATGTGGGCGGGCGTTATCATGGTGTAGGGTCATCTTGCGCACCAGTTGCGGTCACGTAATCGATATCTCCCGTTGCAGACGCTTCAAGATTTAAATGTAATACCCAGCACTGACAGTAATTTGTGGAGGAACGGCATGCTGGTAGACTACACCTTTAAAATCAAAGAAAATTATCATCACCGCCTTCCCAGCTGTTTTTGTCTAGCGAACATTTTTCGGAGGAGGCGAGCCTGTGTGTTTCCAGACACCCGTTGCGCGCTTCGTGATGGGGTTGAAATAGTGGAACCATGTTTCATCGGTAGTTATTACTATGTTTAGAAAGTTTGGATCCTTTGCAATCATTTGACACACCTGAACTCTGGCTAAGAATTGTTCTCTCGTCAGGTGATGAAGTACCCATCGGAACACACACGATGCAGCAGCAATTTGTCGCGTTAAATTCGGAATGCCGACGTTTTTGAAATATTAGTTGACGCCGCTATGTCTTCATACGGCATTCGTCGATCTTCTTGCAAGATTGCCAAAACAGTGTTAACAATGCGCTCCGTAAGAACACTTCCAGGTCGACCAGGCCTAGGAGCGAGTTCTGCCGACAAATGCCCTTTTTTGAAATCATGGTGCCATGTAGAAATCGTTTACTCACCCAAACATTTATCTTTGTAAGCTTTTAGGTTAAACCAACTGTTTCTGGAGCCGTTTTACCCAGACGATAGCAAAATTTTATCACACAAAACGCATTTCACTTCTTAACTTTGAATCACTCACTTCCATAGCTATATGACGCAGACGTACCTTAAACAAGTGCGCAATAACAAAACCAGAATCATCTGCTACGGCTAACAACTGTTGCCATAGATACTTCCTTAATTCAGTTAGTCGTCTGCGTGGTTATTTTTTCCCTTCGCATTGTTGCCAACTTGAAAAAATTACTCAGTTTTTATGGAACGGCCATCGTACAAATACATTTATGCTGGTAAAACAATTAAAATTCGGCAACTAAAAATTGAGATCTTAAATATGAATCGAATTTATGGAAAGTTGTTTTCCTGTGCAAACATATTTAAATCCATGAAATACAAAAACATCAAGTTTTTGAGATTGCAAGTTTACCATTGGTCATCTTTTCCTGCTGTATGATCTTTTCTTTATATCAGGGATGCATGTTTTCTTGCCTCACGAGTGCATACTTTGAGGTTATCTCACTCGCCCTAAACTTCAGTGTTATAGAGAAGTAGAAAGTTTGCAAAAAGGTTTAACATTTTGGTTTCTGAGTTAAATTACAAATAATGCAAAATCAGGACACGTACCTTTTTAATGATGTTCTCCTTTCTTATTCCCTCATGGGAGTTTCTCCTTAGAAAACTGTCCTTCTTTGCTTCAGCTGTCGACACTTATATTCTATTCACTGAAGAGGAGAATTCTTTCTGAAGGAAGCAATATCTGTGAACGACCTGAAAAGAAAAGGTGAATTAAATTATTCTAAAAGCTAAACATCCAGAAACATGCGTTAAAGTCTTACAGGTGAGACAGCGTACGTTTCTTCGTGTGTTAAATGAGAGCGTGCTGCAGTGGCAGATATCTTATTTTCTACGTGTGTTAAATGGGAGAGTATCGCAGAAGCAGCTATCTTATTTTCTTCGAGTGTTAAATGGGAGCGTACTGTAGTGGCAGATATCTTATTTTCTTCGAGTGTTAAATGGGAGCGATATCTTATTTTCTTCGAGGGTTAAATGGGAGCGTACTGCAGTGGCAGATATCTTATTTTATTCGTGTGTTAAATGAAAGCGTACTGCAGTGGCAGATATTTTTTCGTTTGTTAAATGGGAGCGTACTGTAGTGGCAGATATTTTCTTATTTTTTCTGTGTGTTAAATAGGAGCGTAGTGCAGTGGCAGATATCTTATCTTCTTCGAGTGTTAAATAGGAGTGGCAGATGTCATATTTTAATTCGTGTGTTAAATGGAAGCGTACTGCAGTGGCAGATATTTTCTTATTTTCTCTGTGTGTTAAATGGGAGCGTACTGCAGTGGCAGATATCTTATTTTCTTCGAGTGTAAATGGGAGCGTACTGTAGTGGAATATCTTATTATCTTTGAGTATTAAATGGAAGCGTACTGCAGTGGTAGATATTTTCTTTTCTTTGTGTGTTAAATAGGGGCGTGCTGTCATGGCAGATACCTCATTTTATTCGTGTGGTGAATGGTAGCGTACTGCAGTGGCCGATATCTTATTTTCTAGGAGTGTTAAATGGGAGCGTACTGCAGTGGCCGATATCTTATTTTCTAGGTTTGTTAAATGGGAGGGTACTGCAGTGGTAGATATCTTATTCTCTTCGTGTGTTAAATGGAAGCGTACTGCAGTGGCAGATATTTTATCGTCTGTGAGTGTTAAATGGAAGCCGTCCTGCAGGGGCAGATATCCTATTAAAACGAAAAATGCAAGCAATATGAAAGTCATTTTGTTTGTTTATTTTTGTGTTCGGGTTCAACAGCCACTATTTACACCAAACACTATGGACACCACTATGGACAACTGAAACGGGTTTGAGCAGTCTACAGTCCTTTCTACACAGTACGGGAATTAAGTAATGAAACTGATTTTTTTTAATCCCGGTAAGACACACTGGTCGTGAAGGCATCGTTTTTTGATGTCATTTACCAGCTATGCGGTAAAACAGCGTTTGCGTGAGAAGTCAGGTCAAAGATATGAACGACATTATGCCACCAATCGATGAAGGAGGAGGCTGACCCTGCGCCCGGACAGTCAGAAGCTCATACTTCTGGATAATTCTCCGAGTTGGAGGATTATATATCTATAACCAGTGACAATAAATTGGGAACGGCGACTCCCCATTGCCTCAAATGCTCATCGAGACAGTTTATTCCCCGAAACAAATATTGAAACGAAATAAAAAAATTTCGTTTAATTTCATCAAGAAGAACCTACACAAACCGGTCACTGAATATGAAACGTTTATTTAATATCGGATTGGGCCTTTTTTGCCAGCACGTATGCGGTTTGACATACACTGTTAAAAAATCTTCTTCAACATGAGTACCTGAATCTACTAGTTTTTTTTTTTAAGCACAATCCGTATCGTAAACCAGCACATGACATGCTCAAATATAAATAACCATACGTACTTACAAATAACTGCTTCAATGAATATAAATATAGTCTCTTATTACTTCATTTTAGATATTATAGATTTCAAGAGAAATTGTTTAATAAATGTGTAAAGTGACACACATAAATAATTAGTACAACAAAGTCACCGATCCCAAGCAATTTAATTATGCATAAAATACCTTTGTATACGTTTTTACATTAACTATATGTGTCAATCTCATAAATAATATATTGTCGCTTCATCACTATATTTGCCATAAAATTGTGCGGTCCATTTGCCCAGCATGTGACAACGAGTGTATCTATTATCCCAGATGTGCCATCGAATAATAAACTTCCAGTTGATTCTATGAATAGATGAGTATGTATGGAGTACACGTATTCCAAATTTGAAATCGAGCCGCGGATGGCTTCCCACACAGCACAGAATATTTCGTATATGTTACAAGTATGTAGCACTGAAACATTGAGACTTTTCTGATACGTTGCGCAATGTAACAGTTATAACGAAGTAAATTTCTCCGTCATTTTTGGTCTACGCCGGGATTCGAACCCGAGGCCGCTTATTCCGGAACAAGTCGCTCTACCAACTGAGCTACGCAGACGTTTATTCTGACTACTATCTGCCTTTATGTCGTGTGCGTCCTTCTGGCAGGTACGTCACATCTCCTGGTACGTTACACAGTAATGTTTCAGAAACCTTACGGTTACCGCAAAATGTCCGCAAACGTTACATAACTTTGAAACATAACTGATACGTTACAGTGAAAGGTCTTTGTAACTTCAACATACCAATTTCATGTTACTATTACGTATTTGAAAGATATTTGTGTCATCATCATGTTACTGTTACGTAATAATAGGGGGTTTCTGTAAAAGGAAGCCGTCCACGGCTGCCTCAAGGACGGATGTGGTCGATTCGTATTCAATCATTATGTCAGTTGCGGCCATTGTTTTTCCACGTGATATTCCTTACCAAATTTTGTCCGCCATTTTCTCTTTGTGTTCAACCATAACATATTGTGTGTCATGTGGTCCTACCGAACATGTTTTGTTCGCCAATTTTTATTTTTTTACCTCCACCGATACCTTTTGTACGCCATTTTGTTTTTCGCCCATCAGGAAATTTTACAGTTGTGACGTCACGACGCTAGGGAAATTTTCTTTCCAAGGAAATACAAATCCTCGAAGATCACGCCAGGTTCGTACCATTGTCCAGCGGCTTTCTAAGCAGACGCATTATCTCACTCGACTATGGGACGCCTCGCGCTTACAGCGTTCTGTAGGAACTAACTAGAAGGCCGATGCTTTGCGAATACGTTATTTATTAGAAATGCATTCTTTTTTCCAGGGATCATTTTTTTTGTTGGATGACTTAAATTTCTTCATGATTAATCAACGAAATGTGCCTTTTAATGTATGTCCTGGTCAATCATGATGTCAGTCGCAGCCATTTTTTTCCCCCTCGTGATCTTCCTTACTATATTTTGTCCGCCATTTTCTCTTTGTGTTCAATCATAACATATTGTGTTTGTAAATGTTGTTGGAATGAGATTCGCGATGCAAATACTCTTCACCCGTCGAAAACGACGGATAGTTGTTTTGTTCTTGTTGATTTTTTAAAGAATAAACTTACGTGAAACAGCAAATGTAAACTTTATTTGATTGACAAATTCATTCAACCACTTCAGTAAAGACAATAGTCCAGGTTCGTAATTTTTTTTTTTTTAACGACCACTGTGAGCACCTCAATGGGCTGTAAGAAATCGCCCGTAATATTTTCACTAACGATGGTCAACGAAATGTTTATTTACATCTCTACATAATGGGAAATGTCTTACCTACGTGAATAAACTGGATCGAATGAATATTAAATTGTATATATGCATCACACCGTCCAACGGCATAACGCAATCAGGTCTTAGAAGGTGCTCGCTGTTCCGATGAGAAGAACTTTGATACAAATGCTTGCTAGCGTTGCTTTTGCGCAACGGTTCGCTCAGAAAAGAGAAGACTTCGCACTATCTCAGTCCTTCCATGCCTCCGCCTTCAACAGCGCGTGAGTCAACAGCAGGCGATCGAATATCAACCGCACGCTTCTCCCATAGACTTTACATGGGAACTTTGCCGCCACACAACGCCCGAACCGTTGCCGCAATCTCGTCTTTCTCTTCGACTGGCACATCTACATAGTAAGACCTTTATTTTGATACCTCAACCGTATCGTTACGTTCAGCCGTTCTCTCAAAATAGGACTCACAGTAAAAAACCTTATAGAATTAATATATAGATAGTGCAAAATAAAATGGTGAAGAAAATGGGTGTGTGTATTCATGACTGGCTTTGGTACAGCGTTTCCCCATATTCCTACCATTTTCTGTCTTTCTTATGAGAAAATGTTATTTAAGTGGTCATTCTCCCAAACGTAACTCGCACATAAATCTACAATTGACTGCACTTAAATCTCGTAGGAGTTTCGAAACACAGACCCGCACAGCGAGAGTTTTTAGCTGCAGACAATCGGTAAGCAAAGGCCATGTCCGTGAAGAAAAAAAATAATAAAGATGAAAATAAAAATATGATTTTCCCCATGCCGATCATCTCGGGAAAAATATTCTTTGGAGTTAAAACAAAAAACAGCATTTGGCGGCAAATATATATATATATATGCTTTTTTTTTCAGTACATGACAGCTTTCGGAATGCTCTTTATACTTTTCACGGAAAGACGTTATAGAAGGACATTTTTTTCTCTTTGTCTCCTTCCACTTAAAGTAAGACTTGCCTTTTCGCTAAGGCACTATCCTGGTATTCTTTGTTTACTTTTGTTTTGAAAACATCGGTCCAGTTTTTGTTTTTATAGCCTAAAGAATTTCAGCTCGTCTGAGATGCACTTTAAGTGGAATAAAGCTTTTGGAAATAAAAACTTACGGAACTTATATAAATCTTTAACTTTTCGTTGAGTTGGTACATCACGCTCTGCAATGCCGCCGAAAACGATAGGAAACGATAATACTACTACATAATAAAAGGGGCAAACAACTAAGTTATGTTCTTTCCATGAGGATCGAGTGTATCTAGTGGCAATCACAAAATTCTGGAGTGATCATGGAATGTGAGTATACCTATGCCGGTTAGTGTATAATGAATACAACTTCTTCTACGCTTCTTCTAATGCTTGTTGTTTGTTAATTATATCATGAATAAACTTTCCTGCTAGTAGTGTAGTAAAAATAATGAACAAGCTTTTAACTGCTAGTAATGTTGTAGTAGTAATTAAGATGAATAAAGTCTTATGCTGGTTGTTAATAATAATCAACTAATGAAATAAACCTAACAGCCAGACAGAGATCTGACAAAACTATGAACTGAGAAAAACGTACTTACAACAAAAGCTTTATTCAGAGAAAGTCCTGGTATCCTCCAACATACAACGAAACTCTACTCACATAAACGAAGATCTCTTTACACATAAAAGCTCTCTCACGTAACACAAACAAAAGCTCTCCTCCACGTAAACAAACGCTCTCTGGCACATAAACAACAGCTCTCTGGCACATAAACAACAGCTCTCCCTGGTATCGTTGAACGCGCCTATTTATACTGGCTACCACCACGTCATGACTACACTCGTTGCCAGATCTCATTCAGCGGGAGAAGTAACATCTCGTTCAGTAAGAAGATAATTTACATAGTAAAATAAAATAACCAGAGATAGTAAAAATCAAAAGGAAAGTGAATCTAGAGTATACGTTACAAGTGATGGTTCGGTACATCAATAACAGTTACAATGTAACGAGTACACAGCATCGGTACTTCCGTATTTTAGTCGTTACTAGTTACTTTTTCTTTCTCGGGTCAAGTTCTCATTTACGGCAGTCGTTTTTCTTTCTCATTTACAACAACCGTTCCTTGGACCTGGTTACAAGTTGTGCTAGTGATGGGTCGGTACATCCGTTACTCGTTACTAGTAATAAATACATACAGTATCAGCTTACCCTTTAAGGTTAGCTTCTGTTGAGCATTTTCTTGCACGTCAGGTTTCTGGGGTTTCCTGTAAGTTTGTGATGTACCTACAGAAAACCGCAGAGATCCGGGTACTGGCCCCCGGTAATAAATAAGGGCGTCTTCCTCCCCTTTTCTACTTCGCTTCCGTGTCACTTTTCTATCGGGCACTCTAGCCCAAATCTCCTAGCTTCCTATTTCTAAGGGTTGTATAAGACTTGGGGTCAGACACTCCCTTCCTAAAATCCTCTACATATGATCATGATCAGAACCGCAGAAGCCTGACGTGCAAGAAAATGTTCAACAGAAGCTAACCTTAAAGGGTAAGTTGATATTTCTTACTATTAGTATTTATGTACGTGAATTTAGCGATAGTTAGGGCAGTAAACATCCTAAGATACTATTATAGAGTGTTAGTCGTTATTTTTTCTTTCCAGGGGAAAGTACCAATTTGCAACAGTAGTTCTTTGGACCTGGTCACAAAAGCCATCCATTACTTTTTTCTTTCTCGGGCCAAGTACCGATTCACAGTAGTTTTTCTTTGGACCGGGTTATAGAAGGCGTTACTTTTCGTTTTGTTTTTTTGGTTTTTTTGGAACAAGTTCCAATTCACAGTAGTCGTTCTTTGGACCTGGTTCCTGGTTACAGAAGCCAACCATTACTTTTCCTTTCTCGGGACAAGAACGATTTACAGTAGCTGTTCCTTGTTTCTGATTACAGTCAGTCCTTTATTTTTATTTTTCGAAACAAGAATTAGTAGAGAAAATGAAAGGCTGAGTCGCTGAAAACCACGATACAATATATACGTAATGTATATCTATCTAATTTATTTTACTTTTATTTATCATTATTATTTTGTTATTGCTTAATAGCAGTGAGGATGTGAATTTTTAAAAATAAATTTTCTAGACAGAAGTAAAAGAGCGGTTGGAAAGGTACTTTAAGTAACAGAGAGTTTTGAAACTTAAACACTTTTTTACGCTTTCCAACCGTAAGTTGAAGAAGCGTATATGCTCCAGCTTTGTCCGTCTGTCCGCACGATAACTCGCGTAAAAATGGTTCGATTTCGATGAAATTTTGTTATGTGGTAGGGGACGAGCTGAGGACGAACCCTATTAAAAATGGGCGAAATAGGGTCAAAGGTCAGGACATAGGAGCGGAATCCATTCCATTTCCCTTAAGCGTCATAACTTACGTAAAAATATATAATATGGAAGAAATATTAATCTCATACGTGGAAAATACGTCACAGCAATTAACACAGCAATCAGAAATCTCTGAATTGACTGTATTTACTGTTCCACATGTAATAACAATCACATCAGAGAACTTGAAAACTTCCATCGCCCTGGAGTGGGAACCGAACCCGCATCTCCCGATTACCGTTCGAGTATGCTGTCCGTTCCCGCTCCAGGGCGATGGAAGTTTTTAATTCTCTGATGTGATTGATATTACATGTGGAACAGTAAATACAGCCAATTCAGAGATTTCTGATTGCTGTGTTAATTTCTATTACGTAAAACAAAACTTCAGTATGTTGTTCCTGAGATATACTAAACCGATTGTGTTGAATATCATCGAAATGGAGTCAAAGGTCAGGGCACAGGAACGACATTTATTCCACAGCCATTATCCACATGACTTGAGTAATGATTTCTGGTATGTTGTAAAGCGTATCATAATCAATGCATTGCATGATTTTACTAACTTGTTTTTCGTTTAAAGGTACTGGTTCCAGGGAAGCGAAAGAACCGGTGCCGTAAAACAAATAACATTCATGCCTTAACGGGGTTCGAACCCGACCCGGACCCATCTCGGACGGATGGTCAGCAGCCAGAGCTTAGACCATTGCACCATCGGTGCGACAAACTTAAACATCGCCACCCTGCCCAAGTGGTGCAGTGGACTACGCGCAGGCTTCTGATCGTTAGTTCGAGATGGGTCCGTCCAAGATTCGGATCCCGCTGAGGCATGGATGTTGTGTTTGTCTTACGGCACTGGCTCTCTCCCTTTCCTGGAAACAGTGACCCTAAATTAGGGACGGGCAACTGCTTATAGCCCATTGAGTTGCTCACGATGGTCGTTAAACCGCCAATCAAAAAAAAAATGGAAGGAAAAAAACTTTGTAACCGTACCGTAATGAGAACCGGAAAACTGCAACGAAATTTTTGAAAATCACTCGCTGAGAATTTTTTTCTTTTTTAGGTTTAGCAACCACTATAAGTAATTCCCAGGACTGTAAGCAGTCGCCCGTTCCTAATTTAGAACCACTGGTTACGGGAAGGAAAAGAAACGCCCTCATGCATCCATGATCACAGCCTGAGACCACACACCCACAGTGAGATTTCTTTTGCGCGTATTCTTGAAAACCACTGCGTCATTGGGGCGGTGCTGTGGTCTGGGCGCTGACTTCTGACTTTTCGTCCCAGATGGGTACGGGTTCGAATCCCAGTGAGGCTGTTGTGCTTGCTTGTACCGCATTGTCGCACTCCCTGGAACTAGTGGCCCTAAATTAGGGACGGGCGATTGATCAGAGCCCATCGTGAGCAGCATCCCGGCCAGTCGCATTTTAGAATCCCTGCCCATTAGCACGTCGCAAGTACGGGCAATGGTAAGGGGGCGAGAAGTGGTGGTCCCACGGGGGCAGTTTAGTTTGACCGGTCCCCTGATCGATCCTGTGCGAGTGAAGACCCCCTCGGATCCTGGCAAGGTTGCTATCGCAACGCCTTCACTATATAATAATTTTGAGAGAGTTCAGTTTATTCCAGCAGAGTCAGCATTTTGATGGCGCAGGTAGCAGCCATCAGATGGTTATCCCCCCTCCCCCCCCCAAAAAACACACACACACACACAATGAGGTAACAAGGTAACAATGCACATTTATACAATTTCGTTTTTCTTTGCAGTTGTTTTATGATAATTTTATTTAACATTGTTTTTCTGCTTAACAAATAAAAATCGGTCACCTCGCTTAACGAAGCTTATCAAGTTACTTTACCAGGTTAGTCAGAAGTAATGCAGAATTCGTACTTTTACACCAGAACAAAAATTGCTTGAAATTATGCAGGTTAAAGGTTGCGCTTCCAAAAGGGGTCCGGGTTCGAATCCCGGTCAGGCATGGATGTTGTAAAGAGTGGAAGAAATATTCTTCTCACAATACGTGGCAACGCTAGATAGCAGCAGAATCTCCATTGATTAAGAACGCGGTCGGAGAATATTCCGAAGCTCTTAACACTCAGATACTTGCGAATTCGCCGTCGTGGGTGGTGCAACGGATAGCATGCTCGAACGGTAATCGGGTGATGATGGTTCGATTCCCGCTCCACGGCGATGAAATTTTCAAGTTTTTCGATAATTGTCAAAGTTTAGTTAATATTTTTAGGTTTACATTCAACTAAATGTTTTCAATAATATCTCATTCCATTATTTAATTTTCACATTTTAATAAAATACAATAGAAAGACAAAATAATACAAAATGGCACGTCACGGACCGGGTCGGGTTGGGCCTTAAAAGCACGGGCTAGGGCCAGGCCGGGCTTACCGAATTAGGCCCGTGCAGACAGACCTCTACTGAGGCAATCGCTTCCACAGCTTTCTGTATTGAGACAGTCTCTTCCACAACTTTCCCTATTGAGACAGTCTCTTCCACAACTTTCCCTATTGAGACAGTCTCTTCCACAACTTTCCCTATTGAGACAGTCTCTTCCACAACTTTCTGTATTGAGACAGTCTCTTCCAAGTCATGCAAGCGTATTTTAAAAATTCACCCACCCATCATCCATGAGGTCGTCTTCTGGCTTTTTCCTATCCCTTGGAACCCAGTTCCAAATAGGTAGAAATGGGAGAAAGACGCCAAAGGGGGCAGTACCCGAAGTTATTTTTTTTTTTTTTTTGATTGGAGGTTTAACGACCATCGTGAGCAACTCAATGGGCTATAAGCAGTCGCCCGTCCCTAATTTAGGGTCACTGGTTCCAGGGAAGGGAGAGAGCCAGTGCCGTAAGACAAACACAACATCTATGCCTCACCGGGATTCGAACCCGGACCCCTTGGGACTACCCGGAGTTCGATGCAAGGGGGAAATGTAAAGGTTCGAGCGTTCGTACCTGCTTGGGATCGATCCTGAGACTTCTCTGTGGCAGGTACGAACGTTGACAACTAGGTCATTTGCGGCCCTATTTCATTTTCCCAACGGGGGTCAGTTATTCTAGCAACATGTCCAGCCTATTGCCATTTGAAGATCTTTGATCATGATGTCAACAACTCTTGACATTTTACTGAATCACGTGTTCCTGTTCCTATCAATCTTAGTTATAATAAAGCATGCACGTCTCAATGCTTCTTTGAGTTGTTTGTAGTCTCCGAATACCGTTCTTAGCTGAGGTTCATGTCAAGCGCTCTAGCCAAGATTTATACGTCCATTTATTTCTTCTTCTATGTGGCACTCGTTCGACATCTGTTGCCCAAGGTAATTAAATACAGGCACCGATTACTTCGAGGTTTCTCCCATCAACTTCCAAACCTTCAGTTTTTGTAAAAGCATTTTATATCAATTTTATCTTTTGTAAGTTCATTTTTAAACCCACTAAACATTTTTTTAAAATCCACTAACAGTTATGATGGAAACGTTATCATTCCGACTGGTGATCAACTCCGCTGCTTTTTGCGGTGCTGTGGTCTTGTACTTCCGCTGTACAATACATGCCAACGTTCGCCTATCCCTATCTGACTTCTTTGCATGGCGTCCACAATTTGCATATTTGGAGGCAACACCGTGTCCGTTTCGATAGGTAGTCATAATCTTCGATAAAGTTCCTATCTTATCGAAGCTTATGACTACCTATCGAAACGGACACTGCCATTTCCAGCAACTGCCATTTCTGGCGTTCTAGTTACCGAAGCTCCTACAAGACGCGTACCAATGATCATGCCTCTTTTGAAGTCACTGAGATCTGACACTGTCGACAATTACAGTTAACTCTGGATATAGTGAACTCTCTTATAGTGAACATTTGGCTATAGTGAACCTAAATCATTGGTCCCATCATCGGAAATGTACATTAAAATTTTCATTGATAGTGAACCTTCAACTTCGGTTATAATGAACCTAAAAAATAAAACTTCAAAGAAAGGATTGTACTCGTAATATGAAATTGTAAGTTATTTCAAAACAAACCTTCTTGTAAAAACTTTAAAGAATGTGTTGAGAACAATATTGTAGGCCTACTACACTCCTTAAGTGCATTGAAGGACAAAGGAAGGATTAAAACCCTCAGCAACATCAAGCTGGTGTTCCTGCCTGCCAACACCACGTCAGTCCTCCAATTCATGGATCAAGGTTTTAAAGCTGCTGGATTAAATTCGCAGCTTTAAAACCTATTACAGAAAGGAAGTAAGGTCTCATTTAATCCAAGCCTTGGAATCAAAGCAGAACACATCAGTAAATATTCTGAATGCTGTACGTTTTGGAAGCAAAGCTAGGAGGAGTGTGTCAACTGTCACTATACAGAACTATTTCCGGAGGTCTGGTTTGGCTACTGGACGTGTGGCATTCGAAGATGAGGAGGATATGCCTCTCAAGCACCTACTTCAGCATATCAGTGTGAATTCCACTGAAGCTGAAGATTTTATCGATGCTGACTGTGAAGTTATGACGAATGAAATTCCGTCGGATGAAGTTATTGTTGAGGCTCTGAAAGGGATTTCCAGCACAGAAGAAAACGAGGCTGAAGATGACGAGGACTTTAACGAAGAACGTGTTCCAACAGTGAAAGAGGCGTTGCAATGTGCCAGGACTGTGCTTAAGTTCCTAGAATGTATGGAAAATGTAGAATCGAGGGTAGCAAAAACACAGACTCTAGAACAGGACATAGAGAAAATATTTATGAAAACTGTTTGCAGCAAGCAGTGGCACATACAGACTTTTTCGTTTTAATTAAAGTAATGTAAAATTAAGTTTGTTTACTTAATCTAATGAATATATACACTACGTACATGAAAATATAATAATTTTTAGATACATATGTACATATTTTATTTCCTTGCTAACCATTTCACTCAATTCAGGTTAAGAGAAGACACTTCGGTTTTAGTGAACGTCGGACATAGTGAACGAAATATGCGATTCCGCGAGCTTCACTATAAGCGGACTTGACTGTGCTCCACAACATCTGTTTCACTGCGACTGTGCACTGCCACGTGATAGCCGACATCGTACTGCACCTCTTTATATACCTCATATCCCGGGTGACGTCGCCCCAACAATTTGCATACGGCGCATTGAGTGGAATCAATGCGCCGTATGCAGTCGCAGTTTCCATTATTTTTATTTTAATAAACCCATGTATCTCTCTTAGATCAGAACATAGCTCTCTCTCTCTTTCTCTCTTTCTGTCTGTCTGTCTCTCTCAACAAGCAGCCCACCCACTCATTCTTTCTCTCTCTCTCTCTTTCTCTCTCTATCTGTCTGTCTGTCTCTCTCAACAAGCCGCCCACCCACTCATTCTTTCTCTCTCTCTCTCTTTCTCTCTGTCTGTCTGCCTGTCTGTCTATCTGTCTGTCTCAACAAGCCGCCCACCCACTCTCTCTCTCTATATATATATATCTCAGCTGTCTTCTTATAGCTCAGAAGACCGCTCTTATTTAACTTTGACAGAACTTCAACCCACCTGCCAACTTTAAAAACTCCTCGAGAGAATGTGCCGTTAAGTGAGAAAATTTAACGAAAAGAAACCGAATTCACAGAAAAACTCAAAGGGAAGGTTAAATTAGAGGCATACGTCACAAACAATAACACTCTTTCGTAAGAAATAACGTGCTGTTAAGTCAGAAAATATTTAAGGAAAAGAAACCGAATTTATACATTAGAACACAAACTCAAAAGGAAAATTAGAAATACACGCCACATGACAAAAGATCTTGTGCAAACAAAAGACTGAAATTGCGAAAGCACCACAAAAGACGAATTTTGAGATATGACAATCGGCAGTTAATAATAACGAAACTAAAAATAATTTTCTTTAAGCACATATATATGATAGGTAAAGTATGCATGAAAATCCTTAAGCCCTGAAAACCAAGTAAACTTATTAATATTAGATACAGCGAAATGATTTTTCTTCACCTATGCAGACATAATTAAAAGTAATTATGGTGAGCACTCGGAATATTTCTCTATGTTTCTGAGAAACTAAGTGCTTCCTCTTGCTGTACTTCGCCGTTTGAATTTGCGTTACAACATTTGGTCAATACGCAGCAGTTGATATCTCCGGAGAAACAACGGATTGTTTTAGACGAAACATATAGAAGTAATTTCCGCAAAATTTCCCCAAGAGTTGAACAACTTCTCAGCTATAGTTCGTGGAACGAGTTCTTGGCAAATGTTATTAGGTCTTTAATCATCATTTGAAACTGTCAGCGGGAAGAAATGTGATTTTCCATTACGCTAATGAAATTGTAGGACACATCGTCGACCGGAACCGCCATCTGTCGTCCTTTCACTAGCGATCACCCATACGCAAGCACGGCTCGGCCAGTAACTCTTCCAACACACGCATACACACGATGACGATCGTTAGATTCTTATTTCGTCACTCGACTGCAAGAATGTTTCATTCCCTCTCCTTCAGACTCAGGCACACACATGCATGCATGCTGGCATTCCGGTTGGCAATCACTAAGCCTTTAATTAACACTCGCACGGTGATGCTGTCTGTACCTGTTCGGGAAAGACTCGGAAGGGAGTTGCCATGCAAAATGTGAATCACAGCAATTAAATGATTTGTATTTATATAATTTAGCGTCATTGCACAAAAGTAACAATATTTTTAAAATGTGTACTTCGCGATGAACCAAAAAATAAGATGCTAATTCACATCCAATTGAAAAATGAATATACATATTTCATTTCATATGTAATGCACACAATTTGTTTATACGTATCGGAAGTATCTTAGGCGAGGTCTCTCTACAGTCTTATGTACTCTTCCTACTTCTGAATGACGGCGCCTCAACACTTTGGGAGGTCCATAATTCAGGTCCCCTCTTTTGTTCAGCTGTCGGACGCGCTGGGTATCTGGAGCAGAAAGATCTGTGACGTATTACAGTGGTAAAAGCACGTGTCACGACGACAAATCTGCAGCCATACATTCCGTCCGTGTAGCTTAGTTGGAAAAGCAACTTACTCCGGAGTGAGGAGGCGCGGCTTCGATTACGAACAAATTTGTTTTCAAAGGTCCTCCAGGGAGGAAAATCGCTCTCTACGAATATGGACTGTTTGAACAGATCAAAGGCTCGTCGACTCATACTAGACTATATGGAGCGTGAGGTAACACTTTCCACCTGTACTTCTCCAGAAAAGCTGTCACCACCTTCCGTATGTGTAGTCTTGCATTGTCGAACAAAATTAGAGGCCGATGAGAACAAAAAGTTTCTAAGATAAGCGTCTGCGAAACTCAAACACTCTTTTCTGTGAGCTGCTTTTTCCAGTAAAAGCTACTAATACAATTGACGACATCTGGCTAAGGTTCACTAATGAACATATCAAAGTCTGGTGGACTCATATCTAGACTACTGACTCTTTGAACAGGCCAAGGTCTGGTGGACTCATATCTAGACTACTGACTCTTTGAACAGACCAAGGTCTGGTGGACTCATATCTAGACTATATGACGCGTGAGGTAACACTTTCCACCTGTACTTTGTGACGTACCTGCCAGCAGGACGCACACGACATAAAGGCAGATAGGAATCAGAATAAACGTCCGCGTAGCTTAATTGGTAGAGCAACTTATTCCGGAATGAGGGGACCCGGGTTCGAATCCTGGCGTGGATAAAAATGACGGAGAAATTTACTTCGTTATAACTTCTCTAGAAAAGCTGTCCCCACCTTCCGTATGTGTAGTCTTGCATTGTCGAACAAAATTAGAGGCCGATGAGAAAAAAGTTTCTATGATAAGCGTCTGCGAAACTCCAACACTTTTTTCTGTTAGCTGCTTTTTCCAGTAAAAACTACTAACACAATTGACGACATCCGGTTTAGGTTCACTAGTGCGGCAAGTCGTCGCCATCTCTGAGCACGTCAGGTCGGTTGCTGTACATTTTTTCTGCACAAGTTTTGCAGGAAGTCATGGTAGTAAGCTGCTGTGACACTTATTCCACATGGTACTCTATCTGTCATGATGACTCCAAGATGATCATACGCGAAGATCATCATTTGCTTGACCTTCAATTGTGCCCGTCGGATTTTTGGAGTCGTGGGGAGCATGAACCTCTCCATTCACTGGACTACGACTTCAACTCAGGTTCGAAGTCCCCAACCTACGTTTCATCAATAGCAACATTTCGTAACAGGAAGGCATCACCTTCAGCGACAGATCTTTGCTTGAGCAATTGTCGACACGAGTCTGTTTCTGTGCGGCAGTCAAGTCATGAGGGACCCATCTGGCCGAATTTTTTTCTTTTCTGCCAATCAGTTGTTAAAATATGGAATATTGATGTTGCAATTCCTGTAGCTTCTGCAATTTCCTCGCATGTCTTATTCGACACAATCCAAGATACGTTTTACACTTCACTCATCCGTTGACGTTTTCGGCCTCCCTGACTTCGTGTCGTTGTTTATGGTTAAACGCCTTTCACGAAAGCGAGTATCCGAGTGGGGAATTGCACTCCATTCTACTGTTTCATCACCAGATACCTCACGCCAAGCACTATGAATGTCTGTTGGATTTTTGCCACGTCAAGTTTCAATCTTGATGTACGACCGTTGGCCTTCACACGTCACAGTACCTGAGACATCTGCATGAGCCATTTTAACCCTCGGCAACACATAATGTCACGCACTGCAGGAGTAATGAGGCCACATGCTGCTTCCTCAAGTCCTACGGTGCAACTGAGGCAATCATGGTTAAGATTGCAATGTCAACTCCACGGCGTTAACACACGACACATTTCATGTGAAATGAGCCCCGTATTTAATCGCACTTATGAGTTGAGATCAACGACAATAAAATTACATTATATTCAGGGACGAATTTACGACTAGGCCAACCTAGTCCGTGAGCTAGGGCTTCAAGGCTATGGAAGTCGCGCGAATTTCTGAAAGTTATTCGTCAGACGTAATTAATTTCACTCTTTCCTAACCTGAATCTGGACACCGTACTGTCGCCCCGGTGGCGCGTCTAAGCAATAGCTTTTGATCATTCGTCCGAGATGGGCCCGTGTTCAAATCCCGGTGAGGTATGGATGTTGTGTTTTCTTATGGCGCTGGCTCTCTTTCTTCTCTGGAACCAGTGGCCCTAAATTAGGTAAGAGGCGACTGCCTATAGCCCCCTAAGTTGCTCACGGTGGTCTTTAAACCTCTAATCAAAAAAACAAACTGTACTAAGAATTTTTTTGAGTATGACTTTTTTTTGTTTCTTTGTTCGGAGTTTTAATGACTACCGTGAGAAACTCGATGGAACATAAGCAGTCTCCCGTTCCTAATTTACGGTCACTGGTTCCAGGGAAGAGAGAGAGCCAGCGCCACAAGACACACACAACATCCATGCCTCAACGGGATTCGAACCCGGACCTATCTCGAACGAATGGTCAAAAACCAGCGCTTGGACCACTACGCCAAAAGGGCTGCCATGATAACTTCATATGTATCTAATAAACGGCTTTGGAAATTCTTTAAAGAGTTAAAAACTTCATTAGGAACTCATCCGCGGATCTGAGAAACTCCAGTTCGGCTAGTTTTATTGCAAATGCTGAACTTGTAAAGGAACTTAATTTTGAAAACATCCTTAAAGAATTTTGCTACCATGAGAGCACGTCGAGTGGACTTGTGAGATGAGGTATTAAAAACTTTTTAGTACTCATAATAATAGTTCAAGATTATTTTTATAGCTTTAGTGTAATCAGACTTTTTTAAATTAGATGGGTTTTTTTTAGAATTGAAATTGTGGTATCGTAGCTGATTCATTACTATTGTATTTCAGTTAAATGTAGGAAAAAATTAATATATTTCTTTTCCTCTCAATTTTTTGGTTATAATACAAACAACACATTCATATAAAATTGTAAAGCGCGTGGTAACAAATAAAGAGCCGCGGACTAAAACGTAAACAAATTCTCCGTCTACTGCTGCAAAAGGATACATACAGTCATTTGTTGACCGATACTACTCATGTCGACAAACCTTTTAGGAACATTTTCTTCTTGAAATAATGCATGGTTTCTACGCCAGGGACGTAGATGTATATCTTATTTTTGTCAATATCTCTACTTCTAGGAGTCCGATTTGGAAAATTCTTCCTGTATCGCATACAAGACCTGATGGAAAATAGTTTTCACATATTTTCTAATGTTTGGTAAAGAATGGTTTGGTCACCACGGGGCATAAGTGTTAATTTCTGCTGCTGATGTATTTGTAGCAAAATCTGGGCTCCTGAACACTCGACAAATTTTTTTTCTTGTACCGAAACCGCTCTTATGGAAAATCCTTTTGAAAATACTTTCTTCCTAAAATAATGCATGGTTTTCCCACCAGGGGACGTAAAGTCATCTTATTTTTATCGATATCTCTGTTTCTAAGAATCCGATTTGAAAAATTCTTTGTGTTGGAGAGCGTTTCCGGTGCGAAATTTTTCTCATATAAATTCATGTTTTTCTTAACGCACAAGTCTGCAACCAGAGGGCGTAAGCTCACGATTCCATTTACAGCAATATCTGAGGAATTAAAAACCCGATTGAAAAACTTCTTTCTTCCGTCAGATACTATTGTTTTCCATACCGGCTCCATTGATTTTGAATAGCTTTGATAAATTTAATTTGTGTCAGAATGGATTCAAAAGACGTGCTTATTACACCCGAAAATTCTGTGTCATCTTTCTTGTTTATATTGACAATAGCATAAAATCCTATAAAAACTTATGCGAAATTAAACTTTCATTAAATAACAGAAGCAAACAGTTCGTTCTAGATGATCATTAGGATGCCAGTACGATACAATATCAGTTAAAAGTTGATCAAAGGCATCGCTATTTGCTGCTTTCACCTTTTCTCTCCATATGAATTCTCATAAATAACTAACATTGAGCGATGGGTGCCCACATTTTTTTGTTCTTTGATTTTGCTTTTCCCCACAAACTCTGAATGTCCTGAGTATGTGCACCGGTATCACTGTATGAATTCTAACTAACTATTAAATGAGTATATTTTGGTTCATTTTATAAATTTTGGTACGCTTTCCATTCACCAGAAATCATTGTAGTATATGGAACAATTCGCTGACGAATAACTTCTCACAACGTAGTAGCAGATCGTTCAGGAACGGAAACTAAAATACACTCTTGTTTCTCTGCAAATGCCACCGAATACCCATTGCTGGGGCAAATCTCGTCCTCGATTGTATTTACAGCTGCCGAACAGCGATTCTTCTAATTCAGGGGCCGCGGGTGGCCTAGTGGTCAACTTTCGTGACTGCCACAAAGAAGACCTCAGGTTCGATCCCAGGCAGGTACGAACGCTCGAACCACTAAATATCCGCCGTGCGTCGGATGGGCACGTTAAGCCGTCGTGCCACGGGTATTGTCTCCCCCGGTAATAAGTAAGGGCGTCCCCTTTCTACCTCGCACTTTCCTATCGGGCACTCTTGCCTAAATCTCCTAGCTTCCTATTTCTAAGGGTTGTTTTTTAATTCAATTCATTTATTTTGCTGAGCAAAAAAAAAAAAAAAAAGTGTTTGCAAAAAAAAAAAAAAAAAGTGTTACAGAAATATCAGTTGGAGCAATGCACAGCAAGGAAGCAGAGCGGGGGGGGAAGGCCAGCTAGGCCTTTCAGGGTCCCATGCTCCCAAGGCTAGTTTTACGCTGAGATCAGCAGTTGTAATTACAAACAAGAGTATCATAGTAACAAAAAAAACAGATAATGATATATGAGCAGATAATAAACATTACAGATAATACCATAATATTAGTCATAGTTCTCATCCACTGTAATCATTAATTTGAGGAGCTGCAATTCATTATAAAGTTTTTTAGTGTTTTTTTAAAAAAGGTTAAAATTATTTAAAGAAGTTAGTTCCATAGGTAATGAGTTCCAGTAGTGTGGGCCAATGTAGTTTAAACTTTGCTTCATGGTCTCCGTTTTCGGATGAATAGGCCGAATATGTGATTTAGTGAGTGTGTCATGTGTGTGTATCTGGCGTATAATTTGTATGATGTCGGCGTGTAAATTGTTCTTAATGCGTTTGAACATAATTTTCCCGATATTGAAGTAATATAATTGGTTAATCGTAAGAATGTTATATTTGTTTGGGAAAACTCTTGTGGTATTTTACAGTATAGTGTTAGTTGTGTATTTCTATCAAATTTTAGGTCAATTAATGTTATATATTTGTTTTGAAGAATTTGAAGTTTTTTGAAATTATATTTAGTTGTCTGTCCCCACGATAAGATAGCATAATTGATATGAGTCTGAAACATGGTATAATATAAATGAATTAGTGTTTTATAGGTAAGGTTTGTAAATACCAAGCAGATAACTCCAATGTTTTTAGACAGTTTGAGAAGAAGAGAGTCCACATGTTGGTTCCATCTAAGGTCCCTGACCCTATGTAAGGTAATCCCCAAATAAAGTAAGGAGTTAACCTTTTCTATGTCTGTACCATTAATAGATAATGTGATAGAAGGAGGTAGTGAAATATTTTGTTTTAAGAAAATTAAATATTTTGTTTTGGTAGTATTTATAATTAATTCATTGGAATTTAGCCAATCTGAGATGTTATTAAGTTGAGTATTAATAATACTAGTCTTTAAATTAAATGAGGTGAGGATAGTTATGTCGTCTGCATAGAGGAGTAAGTCTATATCCCTTATTGAAATAAAAATATCGTTAATGTATATACTGAAAAGTTCACCAGTTGGTATAAGTTGAAGAGTGGATTGATGTAAGACCTGGGGTTAGATACTATCTTCCTAAAATCTTCTACCTATGATCTGATCTGATTCGTCTATTTCAACATTAGTGTTCGGACCACCATAACATTCTCACACTTCAATAATTCACTAGCACAAATTTCTCGCATGTATAGTTTGATGAGACAATAACCGTTCCTCTAGAAATATTTAATTCTTTTTCACAGAATTTTATTGTATAACGAAGTAAATTTCTCCGTCATTTTTGGTCTACGCTGGGATTCGAACCCGAGGCCGCTTATTCCGGAACAAGTCGCTCTACCAACTGAGCTACGCAGACGTTTATTCTGATTCCTATCTGCCTTTATGTCGTGTGCGTCCTACTGGTAGATGCGTCACATTCCCCCCCCCCCCGAAAGAGGGCCGGGGGCATGGCCCACGGGTCACCCGTGACCATGAATCGTTGCAGGCAGCCATCCACTGTAGAACGTGCACTTGAGAACTCCCAGTCAATCTGCTGTGTGGAATGCAACATCACACATTTTTATTTTTCGAAGCGCTGGAGAAGGAATTCTCTGATTTTTCCTGTCTCGCGGTGTGGAAATAACATCACACCAATGCCAGATTTTGAACAGCCGGGTCATCCGGATAGTTCGGGCGCCATTATAACGAAGTAAATTTCTCCGTCATTTTCGGTCTACGCTGGGATTCGAACCCGAGGCCGCTTATTCCGGAAGAAGTCGCTCTACCAACTGAGCTACGCAGACGTTTATTCTGATTCCTATCTGCCTTTATGTCGTGTGCGTCCTACTGGCAGGTACGTCACAATTGTTGTTAATTAAATTGCCCATGAATAAATGAAAAGGCCGATAGAAGTAATAGAAAGTCTGCTACCTGTTAAATAACTGTACGAACGAAGTGGTTTTTCAAAATGACAACTACGTAGATTACATCTACATCTGTCTTGTTTACCTAGTTCCAAAGCCATTTCGTGTCCCAAGCGGCACTTAAAACTGGAAGGCAGAATTCCTTTAGATTGAAAAAATAAAACTCTGCTCTTTTTTTCTTTAATTTTATCATACAATGATAATAAATCGGAAATAGTTCAAGTGATTACTTTTTCTTAGTCTTTTCATACAGAAAAAACTAAGAAAAAAGTAATCACTTGAACTATTTCCGATGTATGCAATAACGCTACGAATATTTCGGACAAATTTTGTAAAAGAATAGTAATAATCGATAATCATCGATAACCATCGATTATAATCGATGGCTTCAAGAAGCTAAACTGATAAATATATTTTCAGACGATTCGCTGTATTACCACGCCCCTGGTAGTACGGTGGTCGCGGAATACTTAATCATCGTCTAATTGGATAAACAGTGAGGTTGCGTTCCAGTAAATGTAAGGAACCCAATCTCAAAGTTTACGGACGTCGCGTTGTGTTTCATATATGTTCGTTACGAGGTATTCGTAAAAAAACCGATATGCCGCAAATTGTAAATTAGAGAAATATACACAGCCTAGAAAAGTTAGCTACACCAGGTTAAGTAATTAACAGTGTTTATTATAAGAAAAGTATATTTAAGCAATTACAGCCTTCAGGTGGAGGCCAAATAAAAGTTACGTTAAATTAAAATAATAAAATTAGCCATGTTGACTGGTACACTGCTGCGTAAGCCTGTTACACCCCTGAGCTCAATTTTAAACTAAATCCCTCAATCTATCTGGAGGAAGCATAGCGACCATGCATATGTATATATACAGATAACATTGGAACTGGAATTGGGGAAAACAACGTCATCTTACCTTCCGTCAATTGGGTTGTCGCTCGTTGAGGTCCCAAGCTGGCAGAGGAATAATCTTTGGGTATGCTGACTCCGGATCTATCTATCGCGTTTAAGGTTACTCAGTCTCCGTCTCAACATCAGTATCCTATCTGTTTACCTCTACATAACTACATCTATCTACGAGTCTTCGACTCTGAATATCTCGTTGAATACTCTTGAATAATTTCTCTCCGAATCTATCTACGAATATGTTCCCCGAATATGTCTTTTTTTCTGTATATATATTTCCGTCCCTTTAATTTCCCACGTGGTAGGGGCGTGCCTACAACCCTCTAGGAACTTTTCGCCTGGGGTCTGGATTGGTCAGCTGAGCTGACAAGTGCTGGAGCTTAGTGGCTATTGGTTGGCCCTCTGGTCCACTCAGCTACCTTTTCGCAGCAGCTGGCGGGTTGGGGCAGGTGATACCTCCGCAAATTCAAAAGGACATAACTCCTGAGCTCGGATGAATAGCGAATAATTTGCAGGGGCTTCCTTCTGACAGAGTTACGACTTTCTAGTGGCGCCGCGATGAACTTTACGATTTTCGCTGGTGCCTCCTTCATCGAGGAGATGGTCGTAAACCGTAACTCGCCTATTCATCTGACCGCGGGTCGAACTCTTTCATGTGCACTCCTGAAATACTGGGTTGTTTTGTTCCGACAGCAACGCTAACACTGGGGCCATTTTGTGAATGCCGTGCTTCTTCTCGCAAGAGTGAAACGAGGGGAAATTCCTCGGTCATTCTCCACGGGTTTCCGGGGAAACCGCGGTAAACCGCCTTGACCACCTGGGCTTTCTGCTCCAGTGGGGAAAATGGGATTTATGAAGCACAAATTGAGCAAAGGAAAAATAATTTAAATTTAGTAAAAAATAATTAAAAGTAAATTACCCCTAGTCTTTGTAATTAATTAATTAAGCCGCAAAACAATGTGGCCCGAACTATGAAGTAGTTCTGCTGCAACAGCTGCGAATTAATGTAAAAATGTATTGGTGGGGAATTAATATAAAAAATCCCGGATTTTTACAGTAAAAATATGGATTACACCATTGTACCACACAAACTTGCAAGTTGTGAATCCGTTTATTGGTGTAAATATGGCATTAATGGTAAGTCGGATAATATCCGAAAACTTGAAAATTTCGTCGTCTTTGAGCGGGAATCGAACCCGCGTCTCCCATATAGCGCCCGAGTATCCCCTGATGGTTATATTCAGATTAATCGGAAACTTCAAAGTTGGTCGTTCTGGGTTGTGTAGGGGGTAGCATACTCGGGCGCTATCCGGGAGACGCGGGTTCGATTCTCGCTTCAGGACGAATAAATTTTCAAGTTTCCGGATATTATCTTACTTACCATTCATGTCAGATTTACACCTTGACCTGATTCACAACTTCTAAGCTTCTATCACGTTTGGCATGAGATTTCCGTATTTTCTCTGCTTTAGAAGGCCTAACATCGGAAGAAGTGGACATCTCTGAAGTTAACAGAAAAGTAACCAAAGCTCTTATGGAAACAGCAACAAAATTAGCTGGGTCTAAGAACAAGTTGCATGTGAACAAATTATCAGGAAAAACCAAAATGTTGATGCAAAAAAGAAGAGAGATGAGGACAACTGAAGAAGATGTGACTTCCAAAGTGGAATATATAGAGCTATGCAAGACAGTAAGAAAAAGTATCACTGAAGACGTAAGGAAATTCAACTGTGAACTAGTGAGGAAAGCAATTGAAAACAACCAAAGCCTAAAGATAGCAAAGGGACATCTCAGTAAGGGAAGAAAACAGATTATGGCACTGAGAAAAGAAGATGGTTCTGTAACAAGAAATAGAGGCGAAATTTTGACAAGAGTGAAAGATTTCTACTCCAAATTATATGAAAGGGATGATATATGCACTCCAGACATCATGAAAGATACCAGTACCAGAGTTCCTCCAGTCCTTCCAGCAGAAGTTGCACATGCAATCAAGAACATGAAGCGAGGAAAAGCTCCAGGAGAAGATGGAATTACTGTAGACATCATACAAGAAGCAAGTGGAGAAATCGAAACAGTACTCGCCCAAATTTTCACTCGATGCCTTAATGAAGGAAAGATTCCTGAAGATTGGAACACCGCTACAATGATCCTGCTACATAAGAAAGGTGACATTGAGGATCTCGGAAACTACAGACCTATCAGCCTCCTATCAGTAGTTTATAAAATCTTCACTAAAGTTCTTTCACACCGCTTGAAGGTAGCACTAGACATGGCTCAACCGAGAGAACAAGCTGGATTCAGGAGTGGCTACAGCACAATAGATCATATCCACGTGCTGAAAGAACTAATTGAAAGAGCGAGGGAATATGAACTTCCATTGTGCATGGCTTTTATCGATTATGAAAAAGCCTTTGATTCGGTGAAACCATCAGCAGTTACAATGGCTCTGAAAACCTGCGGTATTGAAGATGCATACATTAATATTATTAATAACATCTATGAAAATGCAAGTGCAAAGATTAGGCTGTTTGAAAATACAACACACGTAAAAATTGGAAAGGGAGTGAGACAAGGTGACACCATATCTCCGAAGCTCTTTAATGCCACATTGGAGGGTGTTTTTCAGTCGCTGAGCTGGGAAAACAAAGGGATAAAGATTAATGGAGATTATCTAACCCACCTTCGTTTTGCTGATGACGTAGTCATTTTTGCAACTACCCCATCAGAGCTGCAGAGTATGATCCAGGAACTTGCTGACAAGAGTAAAGAAGTGGGATTAAAAATGAACTTTCAGAAGACAAAAGTGATGTTCAATGCTTTTACAAGAAATGAAGATTTATCGATTGATGGAGAAAAGCTGGAGATAACAGACACGTACGTTTATCTTGGACAGCAGATATCAAGTGAGGGTCACATTGATGAAGAAATTAATCGGCGTACAAAACTTGCCTGGAGAGCTTTTGGAAGAAACAGCATAATTTTCAAGAGCAATATGCCATTATGTCTTAAAAGAAAAGTGTTTGATCAATGCATCCTTCCAGTGCTTACGTATGGTGCAGAGACGTGGACCTTAACTAAAAGAGACATACAAAGGCTGCAGACAACTCAAAGCAGCATGGAGAGGTGCATGCTTGGTGTAACCAGGAGAGATAAGAAGAGGAACACGTGGATCCGAAAAATGACAAGAGTGCAAGACATCATGATCAGAGTTAAATCCTGAAATGGCAATGGGCTGGACATACTGCCAGAAGGACAGATCATCGATGGACAGCCGAAATTTTAGATTGGATTCCAAGGGACAGGAAAAGACCCAGAAGAAGACCACATAGGAGATGGGTGGATGAAATTCGAAAGTATGCAGGGGTGACATGGAGGAGACTGGCACAAGACAGACCGTTGTGGAGGAAACTTGGGGAGACCTTCGTCCAGCAGTGGATTGATAATGGTTGACAATGATGATGATGAATGGAATGAAATAATATTGCGTAACTGTGAAGTGAGATATTGTTACGTACACTTATGATACAGCATACCGCAACATCAAATTTTAATAATAGCTGAAAGCTTTAAAATGCAAATACAGCTTTACAAAAATGCAAAGAAAAGAAAAAATGCAAATTCGATATTCCAAACATATTCCTTTGCGGGTTTCTTCCAAATTTCAAGGCTATGCGTTCAGTATTTTCCTTCTGTTGGTGACAGAGACACAGACACGGTATTTTTTACGATTTCCAAACGTAAGTTCGAGAGTATATGCTCCAGCTTTGTCTGTCTGTCTGTCCATACCATAACCCTCGCAAAAATAGTTCGATTTCGATTAAATTTTAGTACGTGGTAGGGGACAACTTGGGGACGAACCCTATTGAAAATTATCGAAACGGAGTCAAAGGTCTGGACATATGAGTGGGATCCATTCCATCGCCCTTATGCGTCATCACTTACGTAAAAATACTTCGATTGCGACAAAACTGAATCATGTTGTTCTGGAGGTACACTAAACCGGTTCTATTGAATATTTCCCAAATGGGGTCAAAGGTCAGGGCACAGGAGCGAGATTTATTTCACAGCTCTTATCCTCATAACTTGAGTAAACATTATTGTATTGCGACAAAACTAAAGTATATTGTTCCGGAGGTACACTGGACAAATTCTGTTGAATATCATCGAAATGGTATCAAATGTCAGGGCACACAGAAGCGAGATTTATTCCATAGCCATTGTCCTCATAACTCGAGTAATAACTTCAGTAAAAATGCTTCTATTGTGACAAAACTTTAGTATGTTGTTCCGAATGTATACTGAACCAATTCTGTTTAATATAATCGAAATGGGGTCAAAGGCCAGGGCACAGGAACAAGATTTATTCCACAGCCATTATCCTCATAACTTGACTAAACATGCTTCTATTGCGACAAAACTTTCATATGTTGTTCTGGAGGTTTACTGAACCAATTCTGTTTAATATCATCGAAATGTGGTCAAAGGCCAGGGCAGAGGAGCGAAATTTATTCTCCAGCCATTATCCTCATAACTCGAGTAATAGCTTCAGTAAAAATGCTTCAGTTGCGACAAAACTTTGGTATGTTGTTCCGGGGATATACTAAACGAATCAGTAGTCAGGGCAGGGAGGAGGGTTTGTTTGCGCGCAATTTCTGGTATGTTGGAAAGCGTGTTATAATCACTGCATTGCATGATTTTACTAACTTATAGTTATACACCGTTAGAAATTTTGGTTTAGTGTTACCCCACACTGTCGTGCACAATACTGTGGTACAACTTGGGCACTTGGACAATATAAATTGGTGCTTAAAATCATCTGACTTTCACCATGATTTCGTATAAACTACAAAAGTGGCGTGATATTCCGTTGAAATTTAGTGCTACTTAAGAAATAGATTTTTCATGGGACCACAGATCGTTTGGAGAATAGTAAAGTGTTCGCTCAATATAAAAGCAGAGCCAAATGTATCATTGTGAGATTGGTTTTGTTTTTATGCCAATGTGTTTAATGCAGTCGCATCAGAACGGGATTTGTTGGATGATGTGTTGTTAGGGAGGGCATTGCCTGATGTCTGAGCCTTCGCCATTGTACCTTTCCTAAACCTCTGTTTACTATCCTTGCTGGTAACGTCGGGTTTCGCAGTGCCTCTTAGTTCATGACATGTCAATCACTCTATCGCGTCTACGTTTTCTCATCTTCTAACCGGTAATTAAATATCTGCACCATAACTATTCAAATTACACGGGATTTCGTTGCGGCTGCCGACATTTTCGCTGAATTCTCGCGTGTTATACAGTAGCGAACAAAAGTATTTGGCGAAACACTTTTTCGACCATAGTTTTTTTTCTTCTGGACCAAATCGGGTCATTTTGGGATATGATATGTGTTATTCAGTTGTAAACATGACCCATGTGCAGATTGATCGGAATCCTTAACACATATCAGATACCGAGCTTAATTGCAAAGATCATACAAATTGACCAACAAAGTAGGTGTGTATCACATTCATTTAATGCAACGATAACAGAAAACAAGTACGAGAAAACGACAAAACAATAACTAATACTTAGTGGATAACCACGAGACTTAACAACAGCTGCACAACGGGCCGGCATCGAGTCCACTAGCTTCTCGACGGTGACCTGCGGAATTCGCGCCCATTCTGCAGACAGCTGGTGGAACTTCTGGGCCCTATTCCGGCAGGTTTTCTTCGCATATCGTCTCTCCAGCTCCTACCACATGTGCTCGATGGGGTTAAGGTCTGGAAATTGGCTTGGCCAGTCTAAAAGTGTGACCTGTTGCTGCTGGAAGGCTGCCATCGCTACTCTGGAGATGTGTTTCGGGTCGTTGTCTTGCTGCATGATCCATCCGGGTGGCATGTTCTGGTTTGCCCATGGGAAGACATCGTTGATGAGTATGTTCATGTAGCTCTGGCCGGTCATTATTCCGTCAATCTTGATGATAGGGCCCATTCCATTGCGAGAGACGTAGCCGTAAACCATGAGCGATCCTCCTCCGTGCTTGACAGTCGGCTGAATGAACTGTGGGTTGAATCTCTGGCCACACGGACGTCCCACGTATCGGATGCCATCGCTTCCGAACAAGTTGAACTTCCTCTCGTTGGTGAAAAGCACCTTACTCCAGTCCGCCGCGGTCCAGTGTCGATGACGGGGCGCGAACGCGACTCTGGCTCGTCGATTCTTGACTTCGATGAGTGGTTTCTTGGCAAGGCGTCTTCCATTCAATCCACCAGCAATGAGACGACGGCAGATGGTCATTCGTCTGACATTCAGGTCGTCGCTGTCGCGGAATTCGGTGGCGATGTCCACAGCAGTCGAGGTGGGATCAGCACGAGATCGATGGAGGATGCGTCCATCCTGACGCAACGTAGTGGAACGAGGCCTACCACATCGCGGACTGTTCTCGACGGTCCCAGTCTTCTTATAACGTTGCAGGATAGCTGAAATTGACTGGTGTCGAATCTTCAGGGCCCTCGCAACGTCGGTGACGCGCATTCCGGATTGCATCCGGTTCACGGCCGCCTGGAGAGCTCCAACAGGGATCTCCGCCTTTTTACCCATTTCTGAAAACCTAAGATTGACTTATTATCACACTACACATCACAAAACCCACAAAAATCACAAGAAAAACATTAATACATGCAGCAAACAAATGGGTAATAATTGGCGACTCTTGAATATGGCCCATTTCGAACGACAAATTCGCTCTGAGCGAAATACAAACTACGCAGCATTGTAACCCACGAATCAACACATATCATATCCCAAAATGACCCGATTTGGTTCAACAGAAAAACAATTATGGTCGAAAAAGCGTTTTGCCAAATACTTTTGTTTGTTACTGTACCTGATCTATTCAAATTGAATTTCCTTTTCATTTTTTACGCTTTCCAATCGTAGGTTGAAGAAGTGCATATGCTCCAGCTTCGTCCGTCTGTCTCTCCGCACGATAACTCGCGTAAAAATGGTTTGATTTCGATGAAGTTTTAGTATGTGGTAGGAGACAACTGGGAACGAACCCTATTGAAAATGGGAAAAATGGGGACAAAGGTCAGGACATAGGAGAGGGATCCATTCCATCGGCCTTATGCGTCATAACTTACGTAAAAATGGTTCGATTGCGACAGAACTTAATCGTGTTGTTCTGGAGGTATACTGAACCGGTTCTGTTGAATATCATCATTGAAATGGGGTCAAAGGTTAGGGCACAGGACCGAGATTTGTTCCACAGCCATTATCCTCATAACGTGACTAAAATGCTTCTATTGCGACAAAACTTTAGTATGCTGCTCCAGAAGTATACTGAACCAATTCTGTTTAATATCATCGAAATGGGGTCAAAGGTCAGGGCACAGGAGCGAGATTTATTCCACAGCCATTATCCTCATAACTTGAGTAAAAATTATTCCATTGCGACAAAACTAAAGTATATTCTTCCGGAGTTATACTGAACCAATTCTGTTGAATATCATCGAAATGGGATCAAAGGTCAGGGAACACAGAAGCGAGATATTTTCCATAGCCATTATCCTCATAACTTGAGTAATAACTTCAGTAAAAATGCTTCTATTGCGACAAAACTTTAGTATGTTGCTCCGGAGTTATACTGAACCAATTCTGTTGAATATCATCGAAATGGGGTCAAAGGTCAGGGCACAGGAGCGAGATTTATTCCACAGCCATTATCCTCATAACTTGAGTAAAAACGCTTCTATTGCAACAAAATGTCCTGGAGGTAACTGAACGAATCAATAGTCAGGGTAGGGAGGAAGGTTTGTCTGCGCGCGATTTCTGGTGTGTTGGAAAGCGTATCATAATCAATGCATTCCCCGATTTTACTAACTTGTTTCTCTTTTCATTTGCCAGCAGCCGAACTAATGAATTCATGAGAATTTGGATATGCTGAACGCACTAGAAATATGTCAGAGTTGTAATGAAATGAAATTGTTAGTAGCTGCAAATGTTTTGGAGGAAAACGCACATATATTATTTCCACAGGTATTTTTAATTAATGTTTTTTGCCTCGCAGGTCAGACATTTCTAATCTTTAGATGTCTGAATAAAACAAAATATTGCAATGATTTCTCGTATGAAGATTACAGGAATTGCGGTAATCGTGTAATGGAAAATTATTATTTACAGATCAGTATATGTAGGATACGTAAATGAAATCTGTTCGGAAAGTGTTACGTTAACTTGGTCGTTTGTATGAAAGAATCCAGTTGTTAAGAGGTTGTTTCTTCCCGTTTGGATTAGGCCTGTATGATGAGTTGCAACTCTTTGCGGACACTCAAAAAAAATATCACTTCACGAAAATATCAAGCTCATTTGCGATATCAAATCCGTTCTTTTTTTATTATTTAACTTTCGTGTTGGGTATGTCTTGAAGTTATACGGATCGCGGAATTAATTATGTTTGCTTTGCTTTCTACTTGTCATCTACACGATTTAATATCTCTTCTAACTCCTTTATTTCTTCTCGCTTCCAGGTCCCGAATCAGTCTTTCACTCAACCTCCTCCCTGCTCGCTGTCCAAAATTTGTCTCCACACTTCAAAATCCATCTTTCGCTCTGTCGAAATATTTCTTTCTCAAAACATCATCCCCCTAAGTTCTACCCTCCCGATTCTTTAGCTTGGCCTCTTGTGTCTGTCACTATCTTGAAGGGCTATGACGTCTTTGATGCAATAAACTAATTAAGCAGTCTGGATTTGCTGATGACAATACCCCTGATTTCGACGTATTCCATTTAATTACTTTAGGCACTTATGGTTTTCTAAAACGACTTTCCATACAAAAGAACTATTCCCAATGAAACTCACTTTAAGGCCTACAAGTTTAATTACTGATGCCGCCTTAGATAAATTTGATTTAGTGAACAAATTTCGTGCTAATAAGGTCGGTGATCGATATCGTAAGGTTCGGCGGCCCGGCTCGCAGTCGCCGTTCCAATTCATTCCAGAGCTGTTCCATGCGGTTGAGATCAAGCCTTTGTATAAACCAGTCAAGTTCTTTCATACCCATCTCATTAAACCACCCCTGCACCAAAGAATATCTAACGCTTAAAGAAGATCAACTCTCCTAGAGATAACGTAAAACAGGCGGCAACAGCGCCACCACATCTAAAGAGATAATATGCTCTGCGGGAAAGTTAACATTCAGGAGCAAAACACGTTAGGGGAGACTACGGCAGTGAAGCCAAAGAATATCTAACGCTTAAAGAAGGTCAACTCTCATAGAGATAACGTAAAACAGGCGGCAACAGCGCCACCACATCTAAAGAGATAATATGCTCTGCGGGAAAGTTAACATTCAGGAGCAAAACACGTTAGGGGAGACTACGGCAGTGAAGCCAAAGAATATCTAACGCTTAAAGAAGGTCAACTCTCATAGAGATAACGTAAAACAGGCGGCAACAGCGCCACCACATCTAAAGAGATAATATGCTCTGCGGGAAAGTTAACATTCAGGAGCAAAACACGTTAGGGGAGACTACGGCAGTGAAGCCAAAGAATATCTAACGCTTAAAGAAGGTCAACTCTCATAGAGATAACGTAAAACAGGCGGCAACAGCGCCACCACATCTAAAGAGATAATATGCTCTGTGGGAAAGTTAACATTCAGGAGCAAAACACGTTAGGGGAGACTACGGCAGTGAAGCCAAAGAATATCTAACGCTTAAAGAAGGTCAACTCTCATAGAGATAACGTAAAACAGGCGGCAACAGCGCCACCACATCTAAAGAGATAATATGCTCTGCGGGAAAGTTAACATTCAGGAGCAAAACACGTTAGGGCAGACTACGGCAGATAAGCTTTTCTTTGATCCATGATGGTTTCCTTCGATCTGATGACTAATGGCTTAGAGCAGTTTTTTGTTGTTGTTGTTTTCTGATATCCCGCCCATCATTTATTTTGGTGAGAAAAATATGCAATAACATTAGTATTACTATTTAAATTAAATTTCAGCAAATATTACAGTTAGGCCTAAGGATCCGTACAAAATGCAGACATTCCCTAGTATTTGGCGCTACTGAAAATATTTCTGAAAAACTGAAGAACAAACAAAAGTCTTAACTAACCCGGTTGGCGTAACAAAACTAAGATATCCGATTTGCGAAGAGATTATGCTACCGAGAAGGTTACAATCACGTGCTGTGAGTCTGAGCAGCTCGGCTGACGGTTCTTTACGCAAACAATTGAAGTCAACAGAAATACGCATGCGCAGTCTGCTCCGGCATCAGACGATCAGCCTGTATGTTGGCTTCTGTGCACTGCATATTTTCCTTGAAGATATGGCTGCGCTAGATACGTCTCGCTGAGCCTTAACTTCTTCTCGTTAGATATTCTTTGCCTGCACGGACCTCAATTTGTAGGATGGGCCACTGTCTTGTTGGTAAAGGACAGAGCCTTTTTCAAGGCCCATAGCCAGACAAAGAAGTTGGGAGGAGCGGTTGATGATAAAGATCGGGCAAAAGACGTGCTAAAAATATGCCGGACACTGGACTTTAGTGTGAACAAATAACTAGGACGGGTAAAAAAGGAAACGCAAGTCTGGCAGTGCCCGACCTGGACCTTCCCTGGTTAATGGCCTATCTTCACCGAAGTGCTGCCATTACTTTGGAAGCAAAAAATTATTATACATTTGAGAAACGAATTTCTCCGGAGAAATAATTCTTCATTTATACATAGTAAGCATTAATGCTGGTTTTATGCCTCCGCACACAATCCACAATCACCACATCATGGCCTGAGGAATATTCCACGGATTATTGACATATTTTCATTGCATTCCATGTATATACTTCATTCAAAAAACTTGAAAAATTTTGTTGTGTTGGAGTGGGAATCGAACCCACACCTCTCGATTTCCGGTCGATTATGCAAGTCATTACACTACCCAGGAGAAGGGAATTCCAAGCAACATGTATAAGCATACGTAATCAGGAACAGTTTCGACAAGCGCAAATCAGATGATAATCAGTTATATACACTATATTGTCAAAAGCCACCCAACACCCCTTTAGAAGCAAATGAACGGATCCGCTGCGTTGTTAAGATGCGCGGTACAGCTGCAAACGGTATAAACACAATCCTACAGCTGACCGCGATCATATCGCACTGTGAGATCGAATAAAAATGTCGCGGCAGGAGAGAACTGACTTTGAAAAAGGGAAAGATTGCTGGGTGTTATATTAGTGGGTTGTCCATAAGAGAAACCGAGAGGCGTTTAAACATACCCAAATCAACTATTTTGGATTTACTGAATAAGTGGAAGACACATGGCGTGCCTGAAGCAGCAAAACGTACCGGCAGACCAAAGAAAATCAGTGATAGAGGATGTCGAAGCATCAGGAGAGTCGTTACAGCTAATCGACGAAGTACTGCACAAGACCTCAGTGTACAGGGAAGTAAAAATGCTGGAACCTCGGTATGTACACGTACCATTCGCTGAGAACTTCATTCCGTGGGTTACCGTGGTCGTGCGGTTGCTAATAAGCCTTTCATCTCCACTCGGAATGCTACTCGTCGTTTAGCATGGTGTAAAGAACATTTATCGTGGACCGTAGATCAATGGAAACGGGTCCTATGGACTGATGAATCCAGATACACGATCCATCAGTCTGATGGCCGTATGTGGGTATGGTGGTAGCCGGAGGAATGTTATTTACCACAGTGTGCTGTTCCTACAGTCAAGTTTGGAGCTGGCAGTGTACTCGTATTAGGGTGTTTTTCGTATTATGGTCCCGACCCATTGGTTATCGTGGACAAACCTGTTAACCAGCACGTCTACCTCGATATTCTCGACAATTATGCATTACCAACTCTGTGACAATACTATCGAAATAAGCCTTGTTGGTACCAGGAGGATAATGCACCGAGCCATAAAGCAAGGATTGTTACGGCGTGGTTTGACCATAATTCCGTATCGTGCGTGGACTGGACAGAACAGAGCCCTGATCTAAATCCCATAGAGCCCCTATGGGATGAATTAAAGCCCCGCATAATAAGTTTGAAACCAAGGCCTACTACTAAGCAACGGTTGGCGGATGCACTGAATGGAAGCTCATACCTATCGCTGTGTTCCAAAACCTTGTCGACAGCATGTTTCAAAGGGTCAGTGCATGCATTAAGGCCTAAGGTGGACCGACACCGTACGAATGTATGTCAATAAATGATCTGTTGTGTTTGTCTCCTAGGTGTCCGATGACTTTTGTCAATATAGTGTATGTTCAGTTGCTTGGAATTACCTTGTCCTGGGTAGTGTAATGACTAGCATGCTCGACCGGAAATCGGGAGGTGCGAGTTCGATTCCCGCTACAGGACAGCTAATTTTTTTTTGAAGTTTTCTGAGTGAAGTAAATACATGGAATACAGTGAAAGTATATCAATAATCCGTGGGTTATTCCTTTTAGCCATGATTTGGTAATTGTGGATGTGTGCAAAGGCATAAAGCCAACAAAATTATTGAGACTGTCATTATTGGCCACAGCGTTAAGATTACCAAGAACTGGAACTAAGAAGCCGGCCCAGCCCAATCACGGAAAAGAGCCCCAGATCATGATGTATCTTCCTCGTTTAGACAAAATGTTCTCTTTTGATTGGAAGTGGATTCATTTGAGTACTTCCATTCTGTAATGGGAGACAAATTTTTAACTAGTGGTTTCGTTATGTTGTTAAAAGCCTAAAAAAAAAGACAATTTCGTCTTTTAAAGGCCCTTTTCTAGAACAATTTCAGGATAAATGCAAAAATATGCTTTTATTCCTCAAAATGACTAAATATACAATTTACATCTGAAAAGTTCCAGAAATAACGGCATATCTGACGTAACAGAAGTGGAATGAACCAGAAGACAGCAGTCCTTGGCCAATCAGCGAACAACTGGAAACTGGTTTATACCGGTACCAATAGCCGGAAGACGGGCATTAAAGTAGTCACAGCAAGTGTTCTCGTCCTATTGCATTTTAGCCATGGAACAGCACAGAGTTGTTTTTGGAAACTTGGTAAATCAGCTACTGACACTTA
This sequence comes from Macrothele yani, assembly GCA_039090855.1. Classification (NCBI taxonomy): domain Eukaryota; kingdom Metazoa; phylum Arthropoda; class Arachnida; order Araneae; family Macrothelidae; genus Macrothele; species Macrothele yani. Next base: position 147,370,461 of record CM077027.1, read on the forward strand.
CAGAAGGTTAAAGAAGCGTGTGGAGGCACAGCATTATCCCGCAGCAGAGTTTTCCGATGGTATACACGATTTTGTGACGGGCGAGAATCGTTTGATGATAATCCAAGATCTGGTTGGTTGGTTGTTGAATTTTTATGGAGCAAGAGCCATGTGTGGCCAAACAACGCCAAACAGAAGATAATCAAACAAACAGTATTACAAACATGGTATAATGATTAAAATCTGGCTGATTTGGTAAATGTGAAAAATTAGAATGATGGAAGTAATCTAGATACGTTTAAAAAAGTCAATAATTTGTTTTAAAAATGAAAAAACAGTGACAGTATCGCAGTGGTCATCTAGGAGCCGCTGCATCATAGCGGCGTCCTCGGTCAACAAATGGGAATGAAAGAAGTGAAAACGCACATCACAACAACGAACACAACTACACAGAACATAAGTGCCAGAACATAAGTGCCAGTCGCCACACAGCAAAAAGTGGTGAGTGAAAAGACAATGTCCATTGCGGAGACGCGCAGGCACAACTTCTTCCCTACGGTTCCGACGACATGAGGATTTCCAGATTCCAAGAATAGGTTTAAATACCATGCAGTTTGTTTTCCACCTGTTGGTGCCGAGGGTGGCCTAGTGGGCAACGTTCGTGACTGCCACGGAAAAGACCTCAGGTTCGATCCCAGGCAGGTACGAACGCTCGATCCACTAATTACCCGCCGTGCGTCGGATGGGCACGTTAAGCCGTCGGACCCCGGGTACTAGCCCCCCCCGTAATAAATAAGGGCGTCTTCCTCCCCCTTTCTACTTCGCTTCCGTGTCACTTTCCTATCGGGCACTCTAGCCCAAATCTCCTAGCTTCCTATTTCTAAGGGTTGTTTAAGACCTAAGGTCAGACACTCCCTTCCTAAAATCCTCTGCAATCAATCATTCCACCTGTTGGTCCCACAGACCCTGCCTCGTTCGCTTGATATGATCGCGAACAGGAAAGCGGAAATCCCGGTGAAACAGTGGCAAATGTGTGACGACCAAAGAGGAAGCAGATCTAGCAGCCGCATCAGCACACTCGTTACCCGAGATTCCAACATGCCCAGGAATTCAGCAACACTGAACCTGAAAACCGCAAACGACGAAACAACCGTCTCACATCCAAAAGAAAAGAATAGTCACAGCAATCCGCAGATGGCAAAGACTGCAAGACACTTAAGTAATCCATATAGACCATAGCAAGATGATGAGAACTCGTCTGAACATGAAGAAGGGCGATATACACAGCATACATCTTCGCCGAAAACACGGTGGCCTCAGCTGGGATTCGAGCAACAGAAACGTCATCTACACAGGCAGCCCCGGATTCAAAGACTCCATGCATCTTGGAGCCATCAGTGAAACTGGGAGTGTATTCGGAATTGAGGGAACGGTGCTCAGCGAAGAGATGCTAGTACACGGAAGCAGGGGTTAAGGACTTATCAAAAGAAGTAAAGTTGAGATCAGTGAAGACCTCAAAAGGCTGTCAAGGCGGGTCCCCAACGACCCTGGTCTCTCCAACAAGTGACAAGTCGAGCCCTGCATCACGAGCTACGGCTGCCATACGATGACCGAAGGTTGGAATACACGAGGGACGGTTTCCAAATAAACGAGCATGCTGGTGATGGAAAACTGCATCGTACAAAGGATGGTGTGACGTATATTCTAAATTAACTTTCCTTTTTAGTTTCTTTCCCTATGTAAATCTTGAGTTTATTCTGTTATTCTTCACTCTTAACGTGATATCTTTCTCTCAAACGAATACGTTTGGCAACAGAATTGAGGTTGAATGAACGTGACGTATACCTTAGATTGATAAGAACAAGAGATAAAAACGACGACTAATCTATTGCTTAAGAGCGTTGGGTTGTAAACTGATTATTGAAAAGAGCGTTGTGTTGTGTGTGGAGAGTTTAGCGCAATATGTTATGTTACGATGTGTTTGCTACATCCTGAATAAAGCATCTTTTCCGTAAGTGTGACTTCTGTTGTTTACATGTTTCGTCTGGCCGTTAAGGTTTCTTTCATTTAGGAACTATTTCTTAGTATGTTGATGTTTTAAATTAACGTAGAAGTAAGACAAGATTTCTTCGTCATAATGGTCTGGAAAAGATCGAAGTTTCAAGTAAAATTGAAGAGACAGCTGCAGACGGCGTAATTCAAGCGATGGTTCGTTCGCGTCAGCATAAAGGCTGAGAATCGGAGATGTTCGAAATTCTCCCGTACAAAGACGCAGCGCTTGATGGTGAATAGCATCCAAAGGCCGGAGAACGGAAAGACGCGCAGAGCCATACACGATGCAATCATAATCCAGTTTCGACCGTATTAAAGAATGGTAAATGCGAAACAAAGAAATCCTGTCTGCACACCACGAGACTCTCGAAAGGATCTTTAAAATGAACAGAGCCTTCAGACAGGAAATCTTGAGCCGCCGAAAGTGCGCACAGTCGACGATCAGGCCAAGGAATTTGGTCTCCGGCAAAACTGGTATGGCTGTTCGTTCCAAATGAAGCTCTGGGTCTGGATGGAAGCCATGCCTCCAACAGAAATGGACACGCGCGGTCTTGTCGGGAGAAAGAACGAAACCATTGCTGTGAGCCGCTTTAACAATCTGATTAATCGCAGACTGCAACTGCCTTTCAATGAAATGCATGCTTGATGACGAGCAGAAAATTTTCAAGTCATCAACATAAACAGTAGCCTAAACCGCAGAAAGAAGATTTGTGAGAAGACAATTAATGCGGAGGGTGAACAATGTGACAGATAAAATGCAACCTTGAGAAACACCTTGTTTTTGATGGAACGGTGCCGAGAGCGTCGTACCCAGGCGCACCTGGAGCACCCGATTGCGAAGAAATTTTACAATGAACGTCGGAAGGTTTCCTTGCAATCCGCATGCTTGGAGGTCACGCCAAGCACGATCATAGGCTTTCTCGATGTCGAAGAAAACAGAAACCAGGTGCTGCCTACGCACGAATCCCTCGCGCACAGATGTCTCAAGGTGCAGGAGATGATCCTGAGGTGGATCCAAGATCTGGGAGTCCTTCAGTGTGCGTGGTACCAATCTGACATTACGTTTTCGTTTTTCCAGATACTCGCTTACGATTTCATGACATATAGACTTCCTGATGCCCACGGACCCAGCCAAAATTCTCACTGTAATTCGGCGATCTTTATTTAACTGATTCCACATCTCTTCAATTTTTTCCGCTGTTTTCACACTGGAGGGTCGGCCAGATCTCGGATCATCATCAAGTGATTCCCGCCCGTTATGAAACCGTGCATAGCATTCCAAAACTCTGCTGAGGGATAATGCTATGTCTCCATAAATATCTTTTTACGTTCTGTAAGATTCAGTAACTGATTTACCAAGTTTTCAACAAAAATGGATGTTTACTCTCCGCTGTTCAATGGCTAAAAGTAAATGGGACGAGAAAAAAGGATATTGGATATTGGACTGATTGTTGGTCTACTTACAGGACACTATCGTCTTAATAGGCACCTTAATTTGATTGGGGTGAAAGAGGATCCACTCTGCAGAGGATGTCATCTAGAAGAAGAGACTTCCTTGCATTTTTTTTTTGTGACTGACTTTTTTGCAGCACTGAGGCTCAAACACTTTGTACTCATAACTTGAGACCAAGTGATCTCTCTTTAGTACCAGTCAAGAGCATTCTTGCTTTTGCCCTTGCATCTGGTCTCTTTCGAGATTAGGGCTGGGGATATGCACAATAGACCCTAGGTCGTGGTGCTGGGTCATTGTACCCCCCCCTTTACAATTACAATTACAAAATGGGACGATAACGCTTTCTATGACTCCCTTGATGCCCGTCTGTCGGTACCGGTATGAACACGTTTGCAGCTGTTCGCTGATTGGCCAAGGTTTTGTGGCGTACACGTGATGTTTCATTCCACTACTACTACGTCAGTTATGCGGCCAGTCCTGGAAATTCTCGGACGTAGGTTGCACAAAAATTGGCAAAACAAACATTTTGCTTGAGCATCCTCACTTTAGCGACCATTCTCACAGACTGGAAACTGAGCTGACTAGCAGAACTGTCTTTTAAACTGCATAAATTCTATTTTATTTTACCCACAAACTTAAATTATAAGAGGAATATATTACGAACTTCATCAGCATACTTCAATTTGTGTGTAAAAAGTGCATTTATGCTCATATCATTGTTGCGAGGGACCGCTGGTACCATTGGATGGATCCTTGAACGCCAATGTCTACCTGTCCATCCTCGCTGACTACAAGCAATCTTTTCATATTGGATGTCTACCCTGGTGGTGATGGTGTCTATACCAACAGGACAATGCGCCCTGCCATGTCACTAATCAGGTGTGTGGCTGGTTCCAGGAACACGACAGCGATGTCTCCGTTTTCCCTTGGCCAGCGAATCGCCCGACCTCAATCCCATAGAACACTTGTGTGATTACTTTGATCAACAGGTTCGACGTGCCGACGCACAACCACGTCATGTCCGGGATCTACATGCTCTGCTACAGTCCGAATGGGCACGTGTACCTCGGGCAACTTTCCAGAGCCGCCATGTGACGTCGTCTCGCAGCTGGCATTCCAGAGAAGGGTGGTTGTTCCCATTATTAGGTACGTGGTCATATTATTATGATACAATTGTGTATGAGCATGTGCTTTATCCACCATTTTCCGCAAATTTTGTTAGAGAAACAAAAAAAATTACGATTAAAAAAGTGGGTGAGAAGATTACATTGAAAACATTTTGTTCTTTGCTTGAGGGTTCAACTACGTATCACCGTGAGCAATTCGATGGGCTATAAGCGGTCTCCCGTCTCTAATTTAAAGACAGGGAAAATAGAGAGCCAGTGCCGCAAGAGAAACACAACACTCATGCCTCACGAGATTCGAACTCGGACCAATCTCAGATGAACCCCAGCGCTTAGACCACTAGATGACCGGAGAGACGGATACGTATTGAATCAACATGTTATTACCACTAAGTGAAAAGAAAGATTTACTTCAAAGTCACCCTGTTGTTTTAGTGAACCAATCTCGTGCTACATAGCATAAAATCCAAGTTTCGGAAAGAATCCTACTGCCTGAAAATTAAAATTAATTTGAAATTATTCGCGATGTCAAAACCACAAATGCAAAATTTTGTAGTTTGAATTATCATTATTTGAAAATTAAATTTGATCAAAAAATCACTTTTGCAGTTACATCAGACTGTTCAAGCACTATACATGACATTTACATCAAGTTGCATCCGTGTTATGCATCAGTGAATAACATTTTTATATGATGTAAAGTCAACATTCGAAAAATTCTCACATTCTTGTTTTTATCACTGCAGCTACGATATCGTTCCTTCCTATAAAGTGATGAAAGAATGCGCATAAGAACAGGCATTTTTATTTTTCTCAAATACTATTAATTACAAAGTAATGTTCATTATGTTTTTGTTTTCCTGCTATGCTGTGTACTCAAGATAAAAAGCGTATTCCCTCCCGCCTCCCCAACCATTCATTAGACTAACACCCTAACCACTACAACATACACTACCAGTTCGCTCTCTTCTTTCTTTGGTGGCATACAAGTGGGAAATGTGCACGGGGGGGGAGAACAGGCATTAACAATAGGCATATGTGACCTCGTCTGACCATTCCCAATAAAGAAATAACTAACGGGAATTTAAGGAAGACCAGAATGCTGACACTAGCAAAATAACGTCACCAAAAATTTTTATCAGTTTTTAATACTAGACAAAATTTTGGGGGTGCATATATCCCCCCCCTCCTGGGTACGCCATTGATCAAGTTGTTCTAAGGCCAAATTTTCTTGCAACTTGACAAAAAATCTTGTTGACTGCAAATTAAAGTTTACTTTAAAGTTGTGTAGTTGTTTTGAGATTTTGTCAAATAAAGTCCCCACCACGCTCAATTTTGCAATGACATCCTTATTTTTACTTTGAGTGGCAACCGCCTGGAGTTATTTTGATCTTTTCTTTCATCATGTTTCTTCTTGAATTCAGCGAATTTTGGTAATCCACCCGAAGTTCAGTATAAAAACTAATCGATCATTTGTAAGATGGCGGAAAGAGAAGAAGGGGGTGGGACAAACCTGTCTCATAGTTCGGCAGCATTTCCATTGAACGACAGGAGAGTGACCTCAATATGTCTGTTTCCAGCCCTGCGTGTTTAAATGTCGATGAAATCGATAGTGATCATGAAACCGACGGCCGGGTAATGAGCTCTGAACGATGGACGATTCTTAGAGCCTTAGAAGTCCCTGTGAAACGACATCTTCTTAGCAATTTCATCAACCTTTACTTCCGCAAATTAACGTTAAGTGGAAATTTATGGCATTCTGCCCAGCGAAGAGAATATTTTACTCGTTTTACAATGTGCTCTACGTCACTCGAAGCTTTTAAGGTATTATTAAAAAGTATCCCTAAAGATCACTGCGTGCGAAAACTCCTTTGAGTAAAGGTACAGGAAATTCGTTTCTGAAGTAGAAAAGAACGATTTCAGAACAAATAAAGTTAAATGGGTTCACACGCACGACTGTTTCGTTTCAATTAAGACTATTAGAGTCTCTTGTGATACTTCACATTTCCTTTTTCTTTCTTTTTTTTTCTGTAGATGTGTTATCGCCAACATGTAGTTTCGAACAAAGATCTTCGCTCTTTCCACGTTTATAAGTGAGTCACGGAAAAATTCTCACTGGCCGCCACCGGGAGTCGAACCCAGGGTCTTCCAGTTACGCGCCGGATATGCTTCCGCTACACCACAGCGGCCTCGAATTCCTCCAGACTCCCACACGCTAACTGCCAAGCCAAGTTGCAGGTTGATTCTTGGAGCCCCGCACAATGCTGAGGATTCACCAAAGATGGTAAGCAGCAACCGAAGAAATAAATAGAAGGCGAATGAATAATTATTACAGACATTTAACGTGGACCAGGAACATCAAACAAAGATCTCCGCTCTTTCCACGTTTATAAGTGAGTCACGGAAAAATTCCCATTGGCCGCCACCGGGAGTCGAACCCAGGGTCTTCCAGTTACGCGCCGGATATGCTTCCGCTACACCACAGCGGCCTCGAATTCCTCCAGACTCCCACACGCTAACTGCCAAGCCAAGTTGCAGGTTGATTCTTGGAGCCCCGCACAATGCTGAGGATTCACCAAAGATGGTAAGCAGCAACCGAAGAAATAAATAGAATGCGAATGAATAATTATTACAGACATTTAACGTGGACCAGGAACATCAAACAAAGATCTCCGCTCTTTCCACGTTTATAAGTGAGTCACGGAAAAATTCCCATTGGCCGCCACCGGGAGTCGAACCCAGGGTCTTCCAGTTACGCGCCGGATATGCTTCCGCTACACCACAGCGGCCTCGAATTCCTCCAGACTCCCACACGCTACCTGCCAAGCCAAGTTGGCAGGTTGCTTCTTGGAGCCCAGCACAATGCTGGGGACTCACCAAAGATGGTAAGCAGCCATCTTTGGTGAATCCCAGCATTGTGAATTTTTCCGTGTCTCACTTATAAACGTGGAAAGAGCGAAGATCTTTGTTTGATGTTCCTGGTCCACGTTAAATGCCTGTATTAATGTAGTTTCGATTTTCACAATAAGATTTAAATAAGTTCACGCGCCAAAATGATTATAAAAAGAACTGATATCTCTGCACCGAATCTGAACTGCATCATTAGGCTATCTATAGAAAGATTTAGTTCACCCTCTATCATCCGAAAAATTCGGCAAACGAAAGAATCTAAGCAATGCTATACAGAACATCTAAAATTCTAAAAGAGAATGTGTACGTATGCGCGCGCGCGTGTTTGTAAAGAGAGAGAGAGAGAGAGAGAGAGAGAGACCTAACCGACTGGAAAATTGCTGTAGGCACTTCCAAAAGTTAACACTTTCTTCTTCTTTGATGTTGGAATTGACGTGCTCGATTTCATGTCGAAATACCAAAAGGGTGAGTTATCAGGGGGAAAATCCGCCGCGTGATATTTGCACGTGATCTAGGAAGTCATGAACGAGGCATGCTCTCCCACTGTTGTTAACATGAAAATGTTTTTGTAGCGTGTGCCCTTCTCGAGAACCAAAACAACTACCCTTATTTGGGCATTGTTATTCAGTCGGTGGTCGCAATGTTTTCAGGTGAAGGATGTGCGAAGAATGCAAATCTCTGCCATCAGTCTAAAGTTCGGTAAATTATTTTACCTACGATTCATAAAGGATTAAACAGCGCGTGTTTGTCTAAGTCGTCTGGTTCACATTTCTTCTGAAAGAGAAAATTCATGGCTGCTCCTAGGAAAAACGAAGGCACAGAAAAACATTTTAGCACCTACTGGAAAGACCATTACCATAATTCATAAGGAGGAATTATGTATGGGCTTATTACACTGAGATTTTTCCAGAATTCATGAATTTCAAAGAAATTATTATTGCGCTGCTAACAAGATTTTCATACAATGCATAAAAAAGAAACGGAAAACTTTCGTGGTTTGGTTAGGTGGTATTCCCAACACAATTATTCACCACGATAAAAATCACAATATACAGATTTCATTTTAAACGTTATATCGAAGCAGTTCCGGATACAATTCTCTAGTCTATAATAGAGGGAATGTGCGTGCGTGAGAGAGGGAAGCGATAACACAATTTCTCCACCAATATACACCGAAGTGCCAGAAAAACTCGAACAGACGAGCTTATGCAAAATACATAGCAACGTCACCTATGTGCGTACTCGGTTGCGTCCGCCAGTGCGTATATAAAGCGATAGACATCCTTGCCAGCTGTCAGAGCTGTTTTCGGCATGAGAATGACAAGTAATAACCATTTAAGTGATTTTCAAAGCGGTGTCATAGTTGGCGCTCGTGAGATGGGCCATAGTATTTCTGAGGTAGAAAGGAAGTTCGGATTTTCACGGACGACCATTGCAAGGGTGTACCGTGACTACAAGAATTCCGGCAAAACCTCCAACCTACGATACCAGTGTGGCCGTAAAAAGACATTGGGTGAACGTGACCATCGTCGGCTGTCAAAAATCGTTTCATGCGATAGGCGTGCAACACTCTCTCAGGTATCATTGGAATTCAATGCTGGAGCCACAACAACATCAGCGTCCGGACTGTGCAACGTACCCTGCACGATATGGGCTTTGGGAGCCGACACCCAACTAGAGTCGTCTTGATGGGTGCACGACACAGAGCTATGCGCCTTGCTTGGGCACGGCAACACCGCCTCTGGACACTTGATGACTGGAAACAAGTAGCCTGGTCTGACGAGTCGCGTTTCCAACTGTATCGGGCAGATGGAAGGATTAGTGTGTGGCGCAAACCCCATTAAGCCATGGATCCCGCCTGTCCACAGGGAACTGTACCGGCTCGTTGGGAGGGGGAGTCCATAATGGTATGGCCTGTGTTTAGCTGGACTTCACTGGGACTCCTGGTACGTCTACAACTGTCTGTGACCGGCCAACGCTATGTGCGCATCCTTTCTGACGAGGTACATCCGTTCATGTCCTGCATTCATGCTGATGGGTTGGGCCTGTTCCAACAGGGCAATGCACCTCCACACAAGTGTCGGGACGCCACATTAAGGTTCGAGGAGCATTCATCTGAGTTTGGGGTGTTTCCATCACACCCAAATCCCCATATCTGAACGTGGTAGAACACATTTGGGATGCCATGCAACGTGCTATCGAACACAGGAATCCGAAACCTCGGAGTACACCCGAATTGTGTAACGCTCTGCAGGACGTATGGTGTGCATTGCCTACATCATATTTCCAGAAGTTAGTGCAGTCCATGTCCCGTCGTATTTCTGCAGTACTGCGCTTCCGTGGGGGACCTACCAAGTATTAAACTGGTGTACCAGTTTTCCTGACACTTCAGTGTATATATTTAAGTTCGTTTCCAATTTTTTTACGCTTTCCAACCGTAGGTTGAAGAAGCATATATACTCCACCTTTGTCCGTCCGTCTGTCCGTCCGTCCGCACGATAACTCACATGAAAATGGTTCGATTTCGACGAAATTTTAGTATGCGGTAGGGGACTACCTGGAGAGAAACTTTAATGAAAATGGGCGAAGCAGGATCGAAGGTCAGGACATAGGACCGGGATCCATTCCATTGCTCTTATGCGTCATAACTTGCGTAAAAATTGTTCGATTTCGATTAAATTTTAGTATGTGGTAGGGAGCCACTAGGGACGAACCCTATTGAAAATGGGCGAAATGGGGTCAAAAGTCAGAACACTGGAGTGGGATCCATTCCATTGCCCTTGTGCATCATAACTTACCTAAAATGCTTGGATTGCGACAAAACTTTATCATGTTGTTCCGGAAGTATAGTGAACCGGTTCTGTTGAATATCAACGAAATGGGGTCAAAGGTCATTGCACAAAAGCCAGATTAATTCCACAGCCATTATTCTCATAACTTGCGTAAAACTGCTTCTATTGCAACAAAACTTTATCATGTTGTTCCGGAGGTATAGTGAACCGGTACTGTTGAATATCATCGAAATGGGGTCAAAGGTCAGGACACAGGAGCGAGATTTATTCCACAGCCATTATCCACATAACTTGAGTAATAATTTCTGGTATGTTGGAAAGCGTATCATAATCAATGCATTGCATGATTTTACCAATTTGTTATAAAATATATACAGTGGAAGCCTTTACAACGCAGGTATGCGGGGACAAGGCGATAACTGCGTTATATCCGAATCCGAGTACGTATTTTCCTCATGGGAAACGATCGGACCCGCGTTATATCCGGCTTTCACTGTGTTTAAAAGCATATATAAATGTATTTTAAAATAAGCAATCAATTACAAAGAACGAAGGACCAAGCGTTGCTTCATGGGAAGGGCTCGAGCCGCTGGGACACTCCCACTGAGGACACCACTGATGGCAGCCATGATATTTGATATTTGGCAGATTACTTTTCATTAATTGCTCGAATTGCACCTGTGGGTCCAAATTTGAAACTCCAAAACAGGTACTTTCTAACGGCAAAGACATTTACTGTGCTACGCCATTTTTTTTTATTGAAGGTTTAACTACCACCGTGAGCAACTCAATGGGCTATAAGCAGTTGCTCGTCCCTAATTTAGGATCACTGGTTCCAGGGAAGGGAGAGAGCCAGTGCCGTTAGCCAAACAACATCCAAGCGTCAGAGAAATTCGAACCCATAACGTTCTAGGACGAATGGTCATGAACCAGCGCTGAGATCACTGCGCCACCTAGAGACTGATTTTACATGGGGCAGAAGTGTAATGCAGTAAACATACACTACTTTCATACCTTCAAAGTGTTCTCCCTCTATCTGAACGTTCCACCTTTCTATCCTCTACCGGGAGTTGAGTTGTGTTCAAAGCCTTTCCTCGACATGTGGTTTAGGATACCCATCACAGCATTTTTCAGCTCAGTATTTGATGCAAATCGACACCTACAAATTGGCTTTTCACTTCAAGGAATAGGTGGAAATCTCACGGCGCCAGATCCGGTGAATACGGAGGGTGCGCCATTATTTCGATGCCTATATCTTGGATAACCTCCTGGGTAAAGAGCGCGATGGGCAGAGCCATTACGTTGATGCAAAATCCGTCCAGTTTGTGCATATTATGGGCGTTATGGGAAATATTTTTACTTTAGAGTACCTTTGAGAACTTCAGAATAAGAGGCATCGGTAACAGTTTTCCTTTGTGGAAAAACATGGTCGTACACACAATTCCCTTTTTTATCGAACAAAACCAGGATACATGAGCTTCCCTGCACTTGCTTGAACCTTTGCTTTCTTCCATCGGGACTCTGTGGGTGTTTCAATTGGGTTCTCTGTTGTTTTGTTTCTGGATCGAAATGGTGGGAAAATGTTTCATCACGACTCGATCCAAAAAGTGTGGCTCACGTCGTAGGTAGTACTTTCATTGGAGACAAGTGATAACACGATTTGCCTTGTGTTTATCAGCGAGCACGTACCCACTTTGCAGCGACCTTTCGGTACCCCAACCGGTTTCTCACAATTTCATCAACTGAACCAACCGACATCTGCATTACAATAGCAATCTCCTCAATGGTCATTCGGTGCTCTCAGAGCAGGAGTGCCTCGATGGTACTGACATTAACCTCCGTAGTCGATGTCCTACCGGAGAATGGCACAATTGCCAGACACTTTTCACCATTCTCAAATTTCTTGTGCCACTCAAAAACTCTTCGACGGGACAAAGCATCTTTCTTATATGCTGTTTTAATCATTTTGTGCGCTTCTGTGGCGGTTTCATTCAAACGCACACACATTTTTACAGCGGCTATTTACTCCAGTTTTAAATCCATCGTGAACTCTATGCCGCCGTCTACTACAAAAATGAACTAGCGGAGCACTGTAACGACGCGTCGTCACGTGGGTGCTCCGACACAAACACCTGCATTTTTTGCGTGGGTTTGTTTTAGAGCTATGACGTCAGTCTCGTAACTTTTTGAGCGATTTACGTACATAAGGGACGGGCCTCTGCTTATTGCCTTTAGAGGTGCTCATAGTAGTCGTTGAAACCAAAACAAAGACAAAAAGTCCACTTCAACAAAAACAAAAAAAGCAAAGATTTTTGTAATTCCGTGTATCCTGACCTTTCTCATCTTCCAATATCAATTGGGTTTTTTTTTTTTTTTTTTTTTATTGGAGGTTTAACGACCACCATGAGCAACTCAATGGGCTATAAGCAGTCGCCCGTCCCTAACTTAGGGTCACTGGTTCCAGGGAAGGGAGAGTGCCAGTGCCGTAAGACAAACACAACACCCATGCCTCACCGGGATTCGAACCCGGACCCCTGTCGGACGAATGATCAGAGTCCATTGCCTTACACCACTGAGCCACCGATGCGGCTCAATTGGTTTTAAGGCACTGGGTATGCTAACCTTCTATGCACAAAGTAGTAGTCATGCCCGTTCTCCAAACTGTGAATCTATAATTTTTTGAACATAACGTTAAAGAAAGGGAAAAGACTTTCACGGAAAGAAAAGTAATTTAAGATCCGTAACTGTTTTACGATTTAGAACAGGGTCATAACGTCAACGCATACGGTTTGATGTAAAATGGTTAGTTAATTAGTTAGTTGATTTTTATGGCGCAAGGGCCATGATTTGCCAAAGAGCGCCAGACACAGAACCATCAGAGGAAGAGTTTTAAAAAGGGGTGTAACAACCTTAGCAACCTACATCTGAGGCGGGTGCGTGTCATGATAACAACAAAAGGCTTAAAACTGGGAATACATCATCCATTGTATGTTGGCTCGGGCCGTGGATTCGCTACTCCCCATCAGCCGGATGAACAGCTGTCCCTGCGGTGAGAGTATCGTACAAATACGAAAAGACAAGATGTTCGGTCACAAGGTCAGCTCGGGCAGTGAGGGCGCTACTACCCAAATAACTGGAAAACCAGTTATTCCCGTTCGGATGGCAAGCTTTAGCACCCACTTAATTGTAAATCAAAATTTCGTGGAATTTTTATAGCATTTCAACGTTTCTGCCATAATTATCTATAAGTCCATCAGCATTTTGAACGGTAAAGCTAAGTCTCCCGTTTTTTCTTTTGGGGGGGGAGGGGTGTTAGACTTTTCAAGGTGTAGAAATGATAGAAAATTTCAAACAAAAAATGTTCCAAAGCCGCCATTTTGATTTTTTTTTTGGTTTTCGAACTTTTTTAGGCATCCGGACCTTAAGGCCAACCATCAGTATGCCAATTTCCAGATCTCTAGGCTATTTAAAAGTGGTCGAAACAATTCACGCAAAATTAAAGCAGACAATCTTCCAAAGCCGCCATTTAAATTTTTGTGGTTTTCAAACTTTTCTAGGTATCCGGACCTCAAACGCCTATCAGCATGCCAATTTTCAGATATCTACGCCATTTGGAAGTGGTGGAACAATTCCCGAAAAATTCAAGCAAATAGAGTTCCAAAGCCGCCATTTTGTGTTTTTGTTTTTCTTAATTTCGGACTTTTCTAGGTATCCGGACCTGAAGGCCTATCTATCAGTATGCTAATTTTCAGATCTCTAGGTAATTTAAAAGTGGTCGAACAATTTACGAAAAAATTAAGCAGACGATGTTCCGAAGCAGCCATCTTGTTTTTTTTGTTTTTTTTTGTTTTTTTTTTTCTGACTTTTCTAGGTATACGGACGTTAAGACTTATCTGCATACCCAATTTTCAGATCTGTAGGTCATTTAGAAGTGGTCGAACAATACGCGAACAGAAACACTGTCATTTCCTTCCATTTTCCCCACTTTGCTTTATATATATATATATATACATATACATAAGACCAATTCCGTGAAACCATCAGCTGTAACAATGGCTTTGAAATCCTGTAGTATTGAAGAAGCATATATTAGCATTATTAATAACATCTATGAAAATGCAAATGCAAAGGTTCGGATATTTGAGGATACAGCACGAATAGGAATTGGAAAGGGAGTGAGACAAGGTGACACCATATCTGCCAAGCTCTTTAACGCCACACTGAAAAACGTCTTTCAATCATTGAACTGGGAAAACAAAGGGATAAAGATTAATGGAGATTACTTAACTCATCTTCGTTTTGCTGATGACGAAGTCATCTTTGCAACTACCCCTTCAGAACTGCAGAGTATGATCCAAGAACTTGCTGAAGTGGGATTAAAAATGAACTTTCAGAAGACAAAAGTGATGTACAATGCTTTTACAAGAAACGCAGATTCCTCGATTGATGGAGAAAAGCTTGAGACAACCAATTGCTGCATTTATCTTGGGCAGCAGATATCACATTGATGAAGAAATTAATCGGCGTATAAAACTTGGATGGAGAGCTTTTGGAAGAAACAGTACAATTTTTAAGAGCAGTATGCCATTATGTCTCAAAAGAAATGTGTTTAATCAATGCATCCTGCCAGTGCTTACGTATGGAGCAGAGACATGGGCCTTAACTAAAAAAGACATACAAAGACTGCAGACAACTCAAATAATCATGGAGAGATGCATGCTTGGTGTAACCAGGAAAGATAAGAAGAAGAACTTGTGGATAAGGAAAATGACAGGAGTGGACTACATCATGACCAGAGTGAAATCACTGAAATGGGAATGGGCTGGACATGTTGCTAGAAAGACGGACCACCGATGGACAACCGAAATTTTAGACTGGATTTCGAGGGACAGGAAAAGACCCAAAAGAAAACCCCATGGGAGATGGAATGGATGAAATTCGAAAGTATGCTGGAGTGACATGGAGGAGACAGGCCCAAGACAGACAATTGTGGAAGAAATTTGGGGAGACCTTCATCCAGCAGTGGATTGATCGTGGTTGATGATGATCATGATATATAAATTAGGCGGACGAAATGCGAAATGAGCTAAGACGTATCCTGAAAACAAAACAAAAGAAAATCCCCGCCTTAAAAAAAAAAAAAAGAAAGACAAACAAATTTAATTTTCAACATTTCTGCGTTTCCAAAAATCGCCCACAAGTAGTGAGTAACACTAGCTTCCATTTTAGTTAACGACATTTACAATGTAAAGATGGGTAATGCTTTTTTCCGTCAAGTACGGTTATCAGAATACTCATTGTGGAGGGGCTGTCTTTTAATCTCTTACAGCAGGTCCGATAACGCTGGTTTCTAACCATTCGTCCGAGATGGATACGGGTTCGAATCCCGAGTAAGGCATGGGTGGTGGGTTTGTCTTATGGCACTGGCTCCTTTCCTGGAACCAGTAACCCTAAATTAGATATGGGCGACTTGCTTATAGCATATTGATGAGTTGCTTACGGAGGTCGTTAACCCTTCCACCCCCTCCCCCGAAAAAAATCTCCTACAGCACCGGAAACCTTTTTTATACTGACATGGTAACTTCCAGGGGAAAAAATCGTTAAAAACTCGGATTCACGGGGCGGGAATCAATTCACGTTTGCCCAAGAATTCTATGAAACTGAATCAAGCAGAAACACTAGCCAGTACACTCTGCATGTGTGTTTCCGTTTTTCAAAATCAGTTACTTAGTTTCTTAGAGGTTTCCATCTCATGACTAAAAGAACCGCTAAAAGTTGTTTCTAAAAAGATTGATTCCTTTTTCATATACACAAGTGCTTTTCCGTTTTTTTTACTCTCTGCGAAAAGGTCCACAGCGACTGAGTAATGTCTGTTTCGATCGTAAAGATCTTCTGAAAAGGACAGTGAACTTGCTCTTTATTTTATTTCTTTGATGTGACGCCCCAAATGGCGAACGATCAAAGTACAACTGCCGCTTGCCTCCAATTGATTTAGTAATTGCATTTCTTCATTCTGAAACATCACGTTTGTGCGCTTTTTACTGCTAAGTATCCATCGTAACAAAAGAGGAAAATGTTTCAGTTTGGAAAAAATAATAAAGGTTTAAAAGTTTGCGGCGATAGTGTCGGATTTGCTCGTCGCGTACCACAAGTAGTTCCTCTCAATAAGGGTCACCCATGGGGCTGGATATTTTGTCCCTTAAATAGAGGTGTCCTTTATTGGGTGGTTCTTATCGAAATACGTGTTAAATAAATGTGTATTAGACATTTTAATTTAAATAAGGAATGTAAATTCTATATGTAAATAACAGTAAATTTTAAATACGAAAAAAATATAAAATACGTAAGTGTAAAGCAGAAATACAGTACATGTGCACTAAAGAGCAATTGAATTAGAGACAGCTGGCGTTATTTAAATGTGGCGCTGTGGGCGGCCCTGTAAACGGAAACGACATGACATATGCAGCGATCCGACAATATAAAGAGTGATGCGACGGGAATCAGTAAGAGTCGGACGCAGTATGGGTAAGACGAAGGATCTAAGCGCATTTGATCGTGGGCAAATTGTCAGGGCCCGACGAATGGGTCCCTCCATCTCGGAAGTCCTGCAGGCACTGGGAATTACACGAGCCACTGTGTCACGGGTGCACCGTGAGTACATCGAATCCGGTAAACCCATCCCTGCAAAGGCCAACTGCCGTGGACAACAGCGTGTGGATGAGTGGGATCATCGTCGGATAGCTCGCATTGTAACAGCGGATAGACGGGCCACAGTGCAAGAAATCACTCGGCAATTTAACGCTGGTGCACAAAAACGTGTAAGGAGCCACACCATTCAGAACCATCTCTTCGCTATGGGGTACAGTAGCCATCGTCCCACGAGGGTACCGCTGCTGACAGCACATCACAGAGTGCAAAGATTGGCATGGGCGCGGGAAACATCGCCACTGGACCCTAGACATGTGGAAAAATGTTGCCTGGACTGATGAGTCGAGATTCACGTTGGTACATGCGGATGGCAGGATACCAGTACAGCTCAAACCACATGAAGCGATGGATCCTTCTTGCCAGTATGGTACACTTCAAGCTGGTGGAGGTGGCATTCTCGTCTAGGGACTGTTTACGTGGACTGAAATGGCACCCCTGGTACGTGTGACATCGTTCCTCACAGGTCAACGTTACCGGGATATCCTGGACGACCATTTGCTCCCGTTTGTGCGTCTTCAACATCCCACTGGAGACCTCATCCTGCAACAAGGCAGTGCAGCTCCCGAATTGTATCCGAATGGTTTGATGAACAGTCCACCGACGTGACCTCGCTTCTTTGGCCAGCTAGGTCACCTGACCTCAATCCCATCGATCACATCTGGGATGCCATAGAGAGAGATGTTCGAGGCTCTGACCCCCCCCTCCATCAAATCTTCGTGAACTGCGGGAGATTGTTCTGGGATCTTGGATCCGTATGGCTTTTCCAGCGCTTCCGGTGTCTTGTCGAGTCCATGCCGAGACGAATCGCCGCCGTCATCAGGCCGAAAGGTGGTGCTACACGTTACTAGACAGGTATCTCTAATTCAATTGCTCTTCGGTGTATAAAGACACAGTACCTGTATATGAAACAGTGGAAAATTAGTAGAGTCTTTTCTTCTTTTCTTTTTGGAGGTTTAACGACCACCGTGAGCAACTCAATGGGCTATAAGCAGTCGCCCGTCCCTAATTTAGGGTCACTGGTTCCAGGGAAGGGAGAGAACCAGTGCCGTAAGACAAACACAACATCCATGCCTGACCGGGATTCGAACCCGGACCCCTTACGGACGAACGATCAGAGGCCAACGCCTTAGACCACTGCGCCACCGGGGCGGCAAATTAGTAGAGTACATTCTTCTTGAAATAATCACACAAAATGGCTTGCTTTGAAGTTTTCAATCTACAAGTATTAATAAGATATTACGATAATTAAATTGAGCCCCTACTGTCACCGACAGTTTAAAATAACCTATGTATCCGTCCGGGGTATTTTAAGGCTTCCTTAAAGTTTTCCTCCTCTTCTTCCTCATCACTTTTCGGATCCTCGAAGCACTTTTCTGTTATGCCTTCATTATCAACTACAGGAATAAAAGCTCTCATGTCTTCATCAGTATTGTCGGTACACAGCTGTTCATCGATCGCAATATATTCCTCTATGGCAAAATTACTGCCACTGTATTAGACAAGTTCTCACAATTCTGTATTTTCTTCAGTGTACTTACTCAGTTCACTTACACTGGAAATTGAAATAGTGAAGCCTGCTTTCTTAAGAGACTGTTTAACTTAGAGGTATACACCGATGAGCAATTATATTATGACCACCAACAGCCTCGAGAAATGAGCGCACCTGGAGACCGAAAGGTGGCGCAGGTGAAGTTCACAGAGCAGTATATATACAAACCGAGGACCGGTTTTCGGTTAGTAGAGTGTTCGGAGTCAGAATTGGTAAAGCTGTAGATGTTTCGCAATCTGATAAAGGATAAATTGTGATGGCAAGGCGCCTCAGGACTACGATCTTGGAAATGGCGCGGCTTGTGAGTTGTTCACGTGCCGCTGTAGTGAGTATGTATCAAAAGTGGTGAACAGATGGCCAAGTTACGAACTGTTGTCCGTAGCTCATTGATGCCAGAGAGTAGCGGAGACTGTCGCGCATTAAGGATGAGAACTTACCGGCGGCGTACAGGGCACTTTCTCACCTGACAACTGAAGCAGCCGAGAGTGCTAAAAGCGAAACGTTTGCTTAAGCGTTATGCAGAAAACCGTCACAGAAAGATCCTTTTCTCTGATGAAAAAATTTTCCCTATTGAAGAGGCTTTCAACCGCCAAAATAGCAGGGTGTATGCGTCAACCTCATGAAAAGCTCAGTAGAGAGCTCCAAGGATTATGAGGGGCCATCATCCTGCTTATGCCATGGTTTGGTGGGGAGTCTCCTACGAGGGTACCACGGAGTTCCATTACTGTGAAAAAGGAGTGAAAACATCAGCCAAAGTCTGCCAGGATAGGGGTTTGGAGCCAGTGGTCAAAACTGTGAGTCACAGTCTCTTCTAAAACCGACAGTGGAGCTTTCAGCAGGATTCCGCACCTGCCCACAAGGCCAAGTCAACCCAGGAGTGGCTTCAGGCGAATTTGGCAGACTTCATTTCTCCAGCTGATTGGCCTTCTAGCAGCCCAGACCTCAACCCATTGGACTACAAGTTGGGGGCCACACTGGAGAACATGGACTGCAGAAAGAGACACCCCAGTATTGACAGTCTCAAACGCTCTTTGGTGCGGGCAGTAGCAACTTTCACTATGGAGTTCGTGCGTAAAGCTATTGATGAGTGGCGACCGAGACTACAGGACTGTGTGAAGGCAAAGGAAGCAATTTTGAAAAGTGATTGGTGCCATGTATTCACAAGAGTACTACTTACGTCATATTACAGGTATACAATGTTAAAATATCTTTAAATTTCTTTTATTTTACTAAATACTTTGTAACAGTATTTTATGGTAAGACTAGGTACTGGTTATAATGAAGACATGGTTTTTGTTCGTAAGTACTGCCTTTGTTACTCACGCTTGTCATTTTCTTGAATTGCATAATTAGAGATTTTATGCCTAGTTAAGACTTTCAGCGTCAACTAGAATTGAAACTATCAGGGATCAACGAAATTTAATTTACAGTGAGTTAAGCCTAATGAGCTCCAATCTTTTAACGTTGCAGTAAACGTAACTTAAGGCTAAAATTGAACTTTTAAGTTCAATTTTAACTTCAAGCAATGCTCTGCCTTCAATGGAAAGATAACGTGTAATTCAACAAACACTACGTGTGAACAGATGACGATTCAAGAAAACAAAAAGAGGCCACCTACAGCATGATCAAAACCATTGATGCTTTGGTTTAACAATGGGACAGTTTACATACAGTTTATGACTGCAATAACTGAATTGAAATAACTTGAATGAAAATAACTTTGAATTAAAACGTGTTATGCCATTTTTGGTCCTCAAATTTGCTTGGAATTTCAAAAATTATGAAACCATAAACAAGGTGAATTTCTACGGATCAAAAGACTATGTCGAAGACTTAAATTCGTGGGGAATTTATCAGATCCCTTGTAAATGTGGACTTTTATAGGATAGACCCGCAGAGCTTTAAGTCTTGTGTTCCTTCACACGGAAGCTTTAAGCTTCCGTGTGAAAGAACATAAGACTTACGTACGGAACTGTGAACTGGAGAAGTAGTTTATAGCCGAAAATTGTCACGAAAATAAACATACATTTGTGTTTGAAAACGCTACGCTTATTGATAAACCTGATTCGACTATCAAGCTTAATATACACTGCCGGACAATTGCTAAGGACGGATGACAATAGCAACGATAGCAACCATAAAATGGAAGGTAGGAAAATGTGGAAATTAGCATAAGTGCGGGATACAGTAAGACGTGTTGTGCGTATGCAAATTTTGGATTGCCGAACTTGTTCGTGACGTCATAGCGCTGATAAGAGATATAAAGGATTTGACGCGTATTGACCGTTGTTGTTCAAACGCAAAGTTGAAAGGGAAAGAATCAATTGACGAACTTGCAATTTTCAGTATGTCTTCCCGACGTCACCTAGATGATTTTACGCGTGGCCGTATTATTGGCAAGATTGAAGAAGGGCGAAAAATAACAGATGTTGCCAGGGAGTTCGACGTCAGCCACAGTGTTGTTTCAAGGCTTTGGAAATCATTTCAAACAAATGGAGAGTGTAGCAAACGTCACGGGGAGGTCGTGTTCGCAGTACGACACCTGCAGAAGATCGGTACATAGTGCTATCAACAAAAACACACCGGCGCAGCACAGCTAGTGAGGTAGCAAATCAGTTTATGGCTGCTACTGGCAAGCGGATCTCCCGAAAAACTGTCGCCAGACGTTTGCATGAAGGAGGACTATACGCCCACCGTCCTGTTGTGTGCATCCCATTGTCCAGACGTCACCGTACCGCCCGTTTGCAATGGTGCCATCAACATCGCAATTGGACTGATAACGACTGGTCTGCTGTCCTCTTCTCAGATGAGAGTAGATACAGTCTATCGTCTGATTGTCGACGACAACTGATCTGGCGTGATAGTGGTACTGCATATTGTCCAGCAAACATACAGGAAAGGGACCGATATCCGACATGTAGTGTCATGGTATGGGCTGGCATCATGATCAATGGCCGTACGTCCCTCTATGAGCTTCCAACTGGGACTATGACTGGCCAACGATACATTAATGATATTCTGCTACCTCATGTTCGCATGTTCCGTGGTGCTGTCGGTGATAGATTCATTTTCATGGACGACAACGCAACATGTCATCGAACAGTCGCTGTCCAGGAGTGTCTAGAGAGCGAGGATATTCAACGCCTCGTATGGCCAGCACGTTCTCCAGATCTCAATCCCATTGAAAATGTGTGGGATGCTTTGGGGAGGAGTCTTGCTAGTCGCTAATGCCCTCCAATAAACAAGGACACCCTCATCCGTGCACTGACAGAGGAATGGGATAAATTACCCCAACAGCTGCTTGATAATGTTGTGCAAAGCATGACACGACGTGTGGAATCTTGCATCGCCCTCCATGGTGGCCATATCCCGTATTGACATCTTACGCCGGAACGCCTGCGGACGGTAATTGCATTTTTTTCACGTTTACGTATTTTGCACAAAATGGCCTGTTTGTCCCTTGAACACGTTCCAAAGCCTTCTGGATTTCAGAGCACAATAAATTGTCTTTCTTGTAATGTCCTGGCATTCTGACATTATTTTATTTCACTTGGCATCCAACCACACTTACTTTTTTATGCGCTATATAGCCGTTTATGATCCGTCCTTAGCAATTGTCCAGCAGTGTATTAGAAGCTTTCCACTTATACCACATGGCTTGACAAAGACATGACATCTCTTCCATTTCTTTCAAGCGCCTGCAAACAACTCACCAAAATCCGTGACCGTCAGAACTCTGATGATGTCACAATACCGTATTTACTCGAATCTAACGGGCACCTTTTTCCTCCAAAATCGAACTTCTTTATTCGGATGCGCATTAGAATCGGTGACAAATACCTACATCGGGAGTCTCGCAAATGCCAGAATGTCCAGGCTGTCTTCGTCGCGTCGCGCCAGCGGATGGAATTTCCTTTGAGCGTCTGACTGTTGCTATGGCCACCGACAATCTCCAACTTTCCCCATTCTTCTACATTCGTTGAGAAGCTTCGACGAAAGATATAAAATACGAACAGTCGCTTGCCTCATAGTATTGTTATCTGAAAGAAACACTGCATTTTGTTACTTGAACGCGGAGTATACTGTCTAGAGATGTATTCTCAACGGCAGCAAAGTTTAAACTGCAGGTGGTTGCCTACGCAGAGAAAAATGGCAGTCGCTCTTGGTGGGTTGGTTGGTTGTTTAATTTTTACGGCGGAAGGCCATGCAGTCGCGCTTATTATAGGGAGTATGGAGTTTTAGAAGTGAATGTAAGGCTTTGGAGGAAGCACAAGAAAAAGCTGAATCAGTGCTCCAAAACAAGAAAGTCGTTCTCGGGACCTAAGACGGGTAGATCTACCGAGATGGACGATCGTCTAGATCATTTCGTGAAGCAGCAGCGTGCATCAGGTTTTCCTGTTACTGTAGAAATTCTTCAGGTTAAAGCACGAGAAATTTATCGTGAACTTTGATCCAGTGTAAGGTTCAATGCTTCAAGAGGATGGGTTTGCCGTTTTATGAAAAGAAAAGGATTTTCTCTGAGGCGGCGTACTTCAATATGTCAGAGAATGCCATCTGACTTTGAAGAAAACCTAGACAGTTTTCTCAAGTACGTCATATCAGTAAGAAAGCAAGGACACAATGTTTTAAGCCAGATTGGGAATGCTGACCAAACACCATTGTATTTTGATATGCCATCAAAGTACACTGTAGAAAGTATTGGTACAAAGCAAGTTAAAATTCTAACACCACCAAACGAGAAGCTCCCAATGACGGTCATGCTTTCCATTACCGCCGATGGGAACAAGCTACCACCGTATGTTGTTTTCAAGAGAAACACATTTCCGAATAAAGAGACTTTTCCTCAGAAAATTCATGTCAGAGTTCAAGAAATTGGCAGGATGACCGAAGAACTAGGAAAGGACTGACTTCAAAAAGTGTGGTTTCGACGACCAGGTGTGGGGCGATTGGTGTCCATGCTTGTATTGGATTCATTCAAGGGGCATGCAACCAACTAGGTGGAAACCAGCATTGTTGAAAACAGAACTGATCTAGTTGTTGTGCCTGGAGGAATGACTTCCCAACTTCAGCCCCTTGATGTCTGCATAAATAGTCCTTTTTAAAGCAGCAATCCGATCATGCTTTAATGCGTGGATTACATCGGGAGACACAGAACCGACAAAAACTGGATGTGTTAAGAAACCTTCACTCGCTGAGTAGCACAGTGGATTTTAGTTGCCTGGAAGTTCATTCCTAAGGATTTAGTTAAGCGGTCTTTTCTGAAGAGCTGAGTTTCCAATGCTATGGATGGCACTGAAGACGACGCTATATTCGAACAATCCAGCACTGAAACCACAGCCGACAGCAGCAATGAAGATTCGTGCAGTGAAATATCTGAGGATGTAGATGGAGAGATGTCTCTGAGCAATGCATAATTTGGAATAATGTAGAATTTAAATAAATTCAATAATTGCCATATTTCGTAAGTTTCATAAGTTTGTATTTCTTCAAAGTTTTCTTGCGTCTTAGTATACCAGTATTAAGAAAAAATACGCATTTTCGTAGCTGAGAAATAAGGTGCGCGTTAAATTCGGGGCCGCGTTAGATTCGAGTAAATACGGTAATTTGAATGTTTACGCTGCACTTGTCCTCATGAAGTCTAGCCAAACGCTCTGCAAAACTATAGTAGACGTTAAATAAGCATTTAATTGTGAATAAACATTGCTATGTTATTTTAATGTGATAGTTTTCTCTTGCGCAGAATCTGGCGTCCCTTTCGTTCATCCATTAATCATATATAAATTACTTTAATCCTGAAGCCTTTTTTTTCGTCTGCTAGCTAGATGTCACTTCAACGGAAAGAGATTCCTGTCTTCAACGTTCTTCTTAGGTCAACATCAAGTTCGATGACATTGATGACAAATGTGGGCGACGAATTTTTTTTCCAGCACCCCCATTCGGAAACACGCAGTTCTGGTGACAGACGTCGTAAGTTTTTGCTGGACATTTCTCCATTTCTCTATTTGCTTCTTTTACATGTCAGGTGAACAAACTGACGGGCAGCCCAAATGATCATTGTGCGCAGTCGAAACACTCCCCATTTCTTCGAACGATCGAATTAACCTTCAAGTACAGGGTCGAGTATGTCCATCACGAAATTTTTGTTGCTCAGCAACAAATGAATTTCAAGACAAATGCCAAGTTGCGCCAGTCACTAACCACTAGCTCTTGTCGAACAAAATTACAGATATTCTGTTCTCAAAAATAAAATAAGTCAGTCTGGATTTTACTGTTTTTACGTCTTTTATTATGATCGCCACAGCGATTTTTTTTTTTTTTTTTTTTTGATTGGAGGTTTAACGACCACCGTGAGCAACTCAATGGGCTATATAAGCAGTCGCCCGTCCCTAATTTGGGGTCACTGGTTCCAGGGAAGGGAGAGAGCCAGTGCCGTAAGACAAACACAACATCCATGCCTGACCGGGATTCGAACCCGGACCCCTTACGGACGAATGATCAGAGGCCAGCGCCTTAGACCACTGCGCCACCGGGGCGGCCACAGCGATTTCATTCTCTTGATAAAAAAAAAAAGACATCCAGGCTGAGTAACTGTTTAAGTAACAGTTGCAAATGTTGAACAGGACAGAAGATACTGAATTCACATCTATCATCGCTGCTTTTCCGCATTTAAGAAGATGTGAAAATACAAATTTGTCCGTGACGGGTCTCGAACCAGCGCCCCCTCACACCGGAGTAAGTTGCGCTCTCCCAACTTAAGGCTACACAGGCAGAATGTAGAGCTGCCGATTTGTCGTCTTGACACGTGCTTTATCTCTGTAGTGCGTCACATCACCCTCTTAATTTTTTTTTATTTGAAGCGAAGTAGGAATTTTGTCATTAATTCCAGACGATGCGTGGAACAAACATTATACATTTTTCGAAGAACCCAATGGCCAGCAGATCCATTTTTACGTTCGGGCGCCAATGTGAAAACATAGTTTTGTCCGTGACGAGTATCGAATCCGCGATCCCTCACTCCGGAGTAAGTTGCTTTCCCAACTAAGCTACACAAACAGAAGATATCGCCACAGATTACTTGTCTTGACACGGGCTTTACCTCCGTAGTACGTCACAAACATGGAAGCTAAAACATATAAAACCAGTTGTTTTTCCCTTACTGAATTTGTTCCCTAATTTGATTAAAATTAGGAAAATGAATCCAAATCATTGCATTAATTCCATACATAATCTGTTATTCCAGGAAACTTTACGTGCATCAACGTAAAGTTTCGTTGATGCACGTAAAGGAATCTCTCCTACATATAATCGACCAGCGGGACGAATATGTCGGCGAGATTCCCACAGATGGCGCTATACAAGAACTGCGCGATACAGTAAAATGGTTCATAGCTTATACGCTGAAGTTCACATACTGTCTTTCATTCAAGCATGTCATATTACATCTGGATTGATTGCGGAAGACTTTGCACTTGTGAACTCTTCCACTGGTGAAGTCATAATATTTGCAGAAACATGTACGGATACTAGTAGCATGAGTAGAATGGAGATAGGTTCCGTGTTTTTATCATTGTTAACTTTGTTGGTTTTACTTCTCAATAGATTTTAATTGTTCTCATTTCATTCGAATTTCACCCTTTTATACTTGGGTTCATATCTTTCAATTCACTTTTTACTCAATTGGTCATTTTTACCTTTCGCTGTGATGTATATCTTGCCAACGGCTTATACTTATTCTCGTTCAGAAGCGGGACGACAATGGATCGAGGCCTTACTTTCCGAAGTTGGGGAAGTCCTTTTTGATTTGCTGCTTATTATAGTTTGCTTTTTATTAATAATACCGGGAACCTGTTGACTTCTGCTTAAAATTGCTGGTATAAACACGTGAAGAACAGTATTTTTGCTACTGTAATTAGTAGTTATAGATTTATTCAGTGCTACTGATTCGTTTTATTCACACTGAATATTTGGAATCATTTTGAACGACAGAACAGTATTTAAAAGAAACACTTTACATTCTTACCATCTCACGTAGCATTCTTTTATTTAAAATTGTCCAAACTAAACAACTTTGATGCAAATTGATAAAAATAATAATTAATAAAACTTTTATAAAAAATCAGATTTCAAATTGCTTTTGTAAACTTTTCTGATCTTCTTCCAAGTCGTTTTTACTTCATCCGCTAACCACTAAAAAGGCACGTTTTTCCTTAGCATTACTAACCGCAATCAATCCATTATTTTTACAGTATTATTAGCTAATTTTTCTTAGCAGAATGTTATTCAGTAACTACTTTCCTCTTCATCTAGCTTCGCACGACATATAAGGCTGGGTTTTATTAATCTTAAAACGTACATATTCCAAGACATTACTTTCAACTGCAGACACTGAGATTTTTTTCTCTTTTGCGTTTAAGCACTGTCAAGAGATTACTGCATGAATGTGTCGCATAATAAATGTTCCTCAGTCTAGATTCTTCCGTCAGGATGGGAATATTTTTATTCGGAAAAAAATCCGTTTAATGTGTTCATGGTGGAAAAAGCATACTGGAATTGCTTATTTCGTTCTTCATTCGTGAAGCGAATAGCAAATGAGTTCAGAATCCTTTCGCTTGGTTGAAAATGTGCATTTCAGAAAGCAAAAAAATAAGAAAAGAGCACAGAAAAGAAAGGAAATCTCTGGCCGTTATGTACCTACACGAATTTCCTATTTCTGAAACATTGCCCTTACCTTTTACAAAAAAGATTACGCTTTTCTACGAAAAGAAAATGTCGTTTAATAAACAACGAATATAGCATCGTATCCAGGAGACAATCGGAAGGCCTTAAAATTTCCACATCATTTTGTTGCTCCCTGACCATACTTCCCAGAAATCTGGAACAAGAAAATTTTACTGCAAATTCTCCAAAATGTTGTCAAGAAAATATAGTTCAAAAACCCAAGAAAATAATCAACAGGATAGTATAAAATCCCAAATATATTTCCAATCTTCGAGCCGAATTTCAGGATTTAGTTTAATTCAATGGAGTTTTCTGTTCTGAAAACGCGTTGTATTTTTTTATACCCTATATTTGATCTCCGAGGGAAATCTTTCGAACTCTGACGAGCTGTTTCATTTGAAAAGAACCTATTACTTTAACAGTGTATGTCTCTAATGAAATCAGAATATGTATCGTAATCGATTTCTAGCCTACTACGAAAGAGAATGTGGCCTCAAACAAAGAACTATGACTTTTTAAAACCATAGATTAATGGTAATTCAACAATATGTAATCGTTTAGTGAATACCACTGTTCAACACAAATTTTGGCTTCCTGTACGAAAGTCGGTGTTTTTTATATATTTTAGCCCGCTGAATCTAAATATGCAATCCGTTTCGTTTTATCATGTAACATTTCTGAGGAAACAATGATTACTGTATTTCCGGTTCTGCTCAATCGTCGGCGGATTCTCTCAAAACAGGAGATCCGGTGCTGGACTTTGTTTAGTGCTGTTATCGCAGCATGTCATGAGTCATCGTGATCTAAGACTAGCATGCACCATTCACACAGCCCTTCAGTCAGAGTCAATTGTTTGTAAAAGAAACATGTAACAAAAAGAGCGTTACTTCTCCTGACCTGTTTTGCTATGTGTGTGTTGAGTTTACACCGAAGAAAAACAGGCCATTCACACGAGTGATAAAACAAACCTATTAATTTTATTTCGGATGTAAGGTTGGTGACCAAGAGAAAAGCCTTGCACCACATTCGTGTTGTGTGAATTGTGTTGTGAATCTCAGAGCATGATTGAAAGGACAAGAGCGTCATATGCAATTTGCTGTACTTGCTGTATGGAGAGAACAGGAAGATCACATGACAGATTCTTGGTTTTTTTAACGAAAGAGGCTGGATTTTCTTCAAAAAAATAAACGTTCTACTGTTTGTCCAAATGTTCCTTCAGTCATAAGACCGGTGCCGTATTCAGAGGAACTACCGGTGCTATAACCTCCGTTACTCACCGATATATGTACATATTAAAAGTAGTGATGAACAGGAAATGGCTGTATGTGAACAAGATTAAGTTGACAGTGCATGCTCCCCAAATCGTCATATGATCAAACAAGAAGAACTTAATGACCTGGTAAAAGATCTTAATCCATCAAAGGCACAGTACGTACTATTAGCGTCTCTACTTGACTCCAGGAAATGGCATCGTTTTACTCCAGGAACAAAAATGGCATACTTTTAGGTTTTGTCACAGTGAGTAAGTACATGCCGTTTTTCAGTGAAAGTGGTGAACTATGTTACTGTAAAATGGGTTGTTTGAAGCTCTTAGTATCGTGCATAAACCCGAGGAATGGAGATTGTTTGTGGATTACTCCAAACCCAGCTTGAAATGCGTCTTGCTGCACTATAGTAATGTCTATCCATCTGCCCCTGTGGCACATTCGTTTACTATGAAAGAAACATACGACAATATGAAAATTCTATTAGAAAAATCAACTATGAACATCTGTGCAGTCTTAAAAGTAATAGAGATGCTGTTCGGTTTACTGGGTGGATACACAAAATACTGCTGTTTCCTCTGCGAGTCTGATAGCAGAGCAAAAGGGAATCACTATGTAATTAAACAGTGGCCACCTCGTGAAAATCTAACACCTGGCGAAAAGAATGTGAAATCTATTTCATTAATAAATGCTGAAAAGGTTCTGCTCCCACCGTTCTACATTAAGCTGGGGTTAATGATAAAATCTGTAAAGGCTCTGAAACGTAATGAGGCTGCGTTTCAGTATTTGCAACAGAGGTTTCCTAAACGGAGCACTACTAAGCTGAAGGACGGGATATTCAATGACCCTGAGATTAGACAACTAACGAAAGACACTGCATTCAAGGCCAGACTTCTTGAAATTGAATTGGCTACAAGGACACCTTTCAAAGAGGTGACACAACAGTTTTTAGGCAATGTGAAGTCACCGGCTTACAAAGATGCTGTGTCTACAATGGTGATGGCTTCCTATGACATGGAATACATTATGTCCCTAAGACTTCAGTTTCTGGACTCCCACATTGAGTTTTTTCCATACAACTTGGGCTCCGTGAGCGATGACCACGGAGAACGTTTCCACCAGGAAATTTCGACAATAAAAGGCCGATATAAGGGGAACTGGAATCCTACAATGTTTGCAGATTACTGAATATTCAAGTAGAGGAAACTGAATTTGCTTGTAGCACTTACTACTGGTCATCCATGTAACACTTCTCCTAAAACTTGAAAATTTCAAAAGAAATGTTACATGGATAGTGAGAAGTGTTACATGGATGACCAGTAAGTGTTACAAGCAAATTCAGTTTGCTTTGTTTGAATATCATGTAAATTTTCCATGTATTCTGAAGAATATTTCTTCCTTTATTGATTTATCCGTGGTACTGATGACCTGCGACCTACATCCTTCCGGATGGAAATTGGGTCAAAGCGTTATGAGGAAGCATGGATGCTTCACCTAGCGTAAAATCTGAGAACTTTCAGATTCCTATGTCTCAGTTGCTTGGAAATTCACTGTCCTGGATGGTGTAATGGTTGTGGTGAATTGGGTCAAAGCGCTATGAGGAAGCATGGGATGCTTCGACTAGGGAAAATCTGAGGACTTTCAGATTCCTATGTCTCAGTTGCTAGGAACTTTACTGTCCTGGGTGGTGTAATGGTTGTGGTGAATTGGGTCAAAGCGCTATGAGGAAGCATGGATGCTTCGACTAGCGAAAATCTGAGGACTTTCAGATTCCTATGTCTCAGTTGCTAGGAACTTTACTGTCCTGGGTGGTGTAATGGTTGTGGTGAATTGGGTCAAAGCGCTATGAGGAAGCATGGATGCTTCGACTAGGGAAAATCTGAGGACTTTCAGATTCCTATGTCTCAGTTGCTAGGAACTTTACTGTCCTGGGTGGTGTAATGGTTGTGGTGAATTGGGTCAAAGCGCTATGAGGAAGCAGGGATGCTTCGACTAGGGAAAATCTGAGGACTTTCAGATTCCTATGTCTCAGTTGCTAGGAACTTTACTGTCCTGGGTGGTGTAATGGTTGTGGTGAATTGGGTCAAAGCGCTATGAGGAAGCATGGATGCTTCGACTAGCGAAAATCTGAGGACTTTCAGATTCCTATATCTCAGTTGCTAGGAACTTTACTGTCCTGGGTGGTGTAATGGTTGTGGTGAATTGGGTCAAAGCGCTATGAGGAAGCATGGATGCTTCGACTAGCGAAAATCTGAGGACTTTCAGATTCCTATGTCTCAGTTGGTAGGAACTTTACTGTCCTGGGTGGTGTAATGGTTGTGGTGAATTGGGTCAAAGCGCTATGAGGAAGCATGGATGCTTCGACTAGCGAAAATCTGAGGACTTTCAGATTCCTATGTCTCAGTTGCTAGGAACTTTACTGTCCTGGGTGGTGTAATGGTTGTGGTGAATTGGGTCAAAGCGCTATGAGGAAGCAATGGATGCTTCGACTAGCGAAAATCTGAGGACTTTCAGATTCCTATGTCTCAGTTGCTAGGAACTTTACTGTCCTGGGTGGTGTAATGGTTGTGGTGAATTGGGTCAAAGCGCTATGAGGAAGCATGGATGCTTCGACTAGGGAAAATCTGAGGACTTTCAGATTCCTATGTCTCAGTTGCTAGGAACTTCACTGTCCTGGGTGGTGTAATGGTTGTGGTGAATTGGGTCAAAGCGCTATGATTAAGCAGGGATGCTTCGACTAGGGAAAATCTGAGGACTTTCAGATTCCTATGTCTCAGTTGCTAGGAACTTTACTGTCCTGGGTGGTGTAATGGTTGTGGTGAATTGGGTCAAAGCGCTATGAGGAAGCATGGAATGCTTCGACTAGGGAAAATCTGAGGACTTTCAGATTCCTATGTCTCAGTTGCTAGGAACTTTACTGTCCTGGGTGGTGTAATGGTTGTGGTGAATTGGGTCAAAGCGCTATGAGGAAGCAGGGATGCTTCGACTAGGGAAAATCTGAGGACTTTCAGATTCCTTTGTCTCAGTTGCTAGGAACTTCACTGTCCTGGGTGGTGTAATGGTTGTGGTGAATTGGGTCAAAGCGCTATGAGGAAGCAGGGATGCTTCGACTAGCGAAAATCTGAGGACTTTCAGATTCCTATGTCTCAGTTGCTTGGAACTTCACTGTTCTGGGTGGTGTAATGGTTAGCATACTCAATCGGGAGATGCGGGATTCAATTCACACTCCAGGGCGATGAAATTTTCAAGTTTTCTGACAACTGTTACATGGATGACCAGTAAATGGTACAAGCAAATTCAGTTTGCTTTCCTTGAATATTCTGCATATTTTCCATGCATTATGAAGAATATTTCTTCCGTCATTCATTTATTGCATATTACTGTGGGGTTTAGTCATGGAAACACCACGAACTTCACACAAACGTAAATCATCAGGTCGAGCCTTCTACGGAGATTCAGGTACGTTTCATTATGTCACTTCTACGTATTTCTGTTATGTGTGTTATTATGAATATTTTTGATGTTATGTTTCTCAAAAAGTATGCGCGATAGGAAAAACACTAAACATAGACTAGAATGAACAGGAAAAACTATTTGAATCAGTTATCGTTTTTCAAGAAACATGGAAAAAAACTTACAATTTGTCGAACAGTATAATAAACTGGTCCTTCCGTTTGTAAAGCGAAGATCGTCAACCATTATCAATTCACTGCTGGATAAACTTCTCCCCAAGTCCCTGTTACAACTATGTCTTGAGCTAGTCTTCTTTTTGTCACTCAGGCATGCTTTCGAATTTCATCCTCCCACCTCCCACGTGACCTCCCCTACCCCCAAGCCGGCTTACAGCCACGTAAGGTCCTGCTGTCTGTCTGGTGATATACGCGGCGCCTCGTGTTTTTGAGCTGCGGCCGGACACCACTATCACCGCCGATGTGTACTGCTGTCATCTAAACGATCTGCACACATCGCTTACGTCCAAACGATCTGCACACATCGATGACGTCCAAACGATCTGCACACATCGATTACGTCCAAACGATCTTCACACATCGCTCACGTCGAAACGACCAGCACTGCTGTACCTCAAGGGCGTCCTCCTGCAGCAGGATTGAGTGAGACCTCACGGGAGACCCTGTCACAAGATCAGAGACCTGGGTCGAGAGTTTCTGCCCCACTCAGCCTATTACCCGTATATTACTCCAAGCGACTACCACTTTTTCCGGTCGTTGCAGCATTTCTTGGACTGACAGCGGTTCACCAACAGGGACGATGTCGAACGTGCACTTACTTCTTTGCGTCCAAACCGCCACAATTCTACAGGGACGGTATCAGACAGCTGACCAGACGATGACAGCAGGTTGTGGCCAACGATGGCGACTGCATTTTGGACTGATTTATATTTGTATATACGGCAATTAGAACTTTTCTGTTGCCTTGCATTTGTAGACATTACTTTCTTTCCACCCTAATATGACCCTTTTAGGTGTTTTGACCCAGCAGAGCTATGTAGACTTTTTTTGGTAACAAAAGAGTAACCCTCTCAGCGTATCCCACTTAAATTGTGATTATTTCTGGTTACTACCTTGGAGAACTATATTTTCACGCCGGAAAAAACGGTATGTTTAGTGAATAAGACCAAACTACCTTGAACCATTATGATTCAGCCAAGAATCTTTCAAGTTATCCAGAGATTGAGCTTTCTGAGGGGCTGACTTTCGAATCGTGGTCGGAATCCCAAACATTACAAGAGCGTTGCGTTAATTCTTACACTTACTCTCTTCTTTTGCTGAAAATAGTTACTCTGACTTAGCGTCAGGAAGCTCCTCCTAATCGTCAATTCCCATGCAAATCGTCGGGCATTTTAAAAGGAAATCGATCTGTAATTACCCTTCCAGCTGGATTACATTTCATTACACGAGCTAGTATTACAGCTATACTGTTCAGCATGTTATGCCTACGTCTTCCATCTTCTCAAAATGTCCACTTTTTTAATAAACCTTTAGAATACAAGAATTTCAAGCGATTTTTGATAGGTGAATTTAAGTGGCCTACTAGATATACGCCGGTTCATTTAATAAAGCTATAAACTAAAACTTTGCAACATCTTTCCTCCACGCCTTGTGGTATCCGTCCTGGCACTGACGATTTTTCGCCATGCGAGCGTTCGTCACTTGCAATAGCTTGTAGGGACAAATATGTCTGCTATCTGCGTCGCGTTCGTGTGCTGTAAACGTGGTGTAAAGAGCAGGTGTGTGTTGTCGTCTGGTGTGGGTTAACCATGGCTACGTACAGAAACTCCATCAAAAGAAGGATAATATAAGTATACGTAGAAATTTTAGTATTAGAGGAAGTGTTTCTAAAGCATGATAAAGAAATCTCTGCGCTGAATATCCACAATTGGTTGTCTCTTTATTCCCAGTGCAGAACGAATGAACCAAATGATCAACAAGAAATATGACATCGAATTTTCTGATGTAATGAGCACGTCTTTTGAATTCGTTCTGGCCGCCTAGGTGGCGCAGTGGTCTAAGCGATGGCCTCTGATCATTCGTCCGTAAGGGGTCCGGGTTCGAATCCCGGTCAGGCATGGATGTTGTGTTTGTCTTA
This sequence comes from Macrothele yani, assembly GCA_039090855.1. Taxonomy (NCBI): domain Eukaryota; kingdom Metazoa; phylum Arthropoda; class Arachnida; order Araneae; family Macrothelidae; genus Macrothele; species Macrothele yani. The sequence continues at coordinate 147,404,618 of CM077027.1, forward strand.
CGGCACTGGCTCTCTCCCTTCCCTGGAATCAGTGACCCTAAATTAGGGACGGGCGACTGCTTATAGCCCATTGAGTTGCTCACGGTGGTCGTTAAACCTCCATTCAAAAAAAAAAAATCCGTTCTGACGCAAATTAAATTTATCAAACCTGTTCAAAGTCAATGGAGCCGATATGGAAAACAGTAATACCTAACCAAAGAAAGAAGTTCTTCAATCGGGTTTTTAATACCGAACATACTGCAGTAAACCAAATCGTGAACTTACGCCCTCTGGTTGCAGACTTGTGCGTTAAGAAAATGTTGAGATTATATGAGAGACATTCCGAGCGGAAACGCTCTTCAACAAAGAATTTTTCATATCGGACTCTTAGAAGCAGAATGTCGACAAATATAAGACATGTATCTACGCCCCCTGGCGGGGGAAAACATGGATTATTTTAAAAATGAAAATATTCTCAAAAGGTTTTTCGATGTGAGCGGCATAAGTCCACGAACGATTTTTTCAATCGAGAATTTGGAAGGTCAGATTTTGTGGCAAAAACATCAGAAGCAGAAATTAACACTTACGCCCCCTGGTGGCCAAACCATTCTTTACCAAACATTATATGCAACAGATTTCCCATCAGAAGCTGTTTCCGTTAAAGAAAAAAATTTTCAAATTGGAATTATAGAAGCATAGATATCGAGTAAAACGCAATTTACTTTTACGCTCCCTAGCGGAAAATCTATGCGTAACTTGAAAACTTGACTATACCTAAAATCGTCTTCGACATAAATGGAATCGAAAAGTAAAAGATTTTTTTCAATCGGATGTTTAGATGCAAATATATGGAATGAAATCTAGTTTGAATTCTACATCATCACCATTTACGACCTCTATCGGCAAAATTGTACATAACTAAATGAAGGATCATCATTCGTATATTTCAAGCTTTCCAATGGAAAAAGAATTTTTCAAATCGGACTAATAGCTGCAGAGAGTGTCCACGGAGGAACGGACGGACAAACCGATTACATAAGCATGATCTTTTTTACAAGACGTGCTAAAAATTTTGAAAAGCTAAAGTACAAAATGGCCACAATACTGGTCATGTCGATTCGCAGAGTCCACGCCGTCATTCATGAGCTTTTGGCATAATGTAAAAAGTCTATTTCTTTTTTTAATAAAATTTCCACGTTTTTCGACCACCGTAAGTAACTCTAAGGGCTATAAAAGCAGTCGCCCGTCCCTAAATTAAATCTCATTGATTCCAGGGAAAGGAAACGGGTAATGCCCTAAGGCAACTACCTATTTCTCTCAAGCAATGGATTTAAATTACCACCCATGCCTCATCGAGACTCGAGCTTGGGCCTTCTTGGACAAACGGTCAGGAGACCACCGCGCCGGAGTGTCCTTCCAACTTTTCCTTGACCACCTACACGACATACAGGCTCTACCAAACTTTTCTTTGACCATTACAGAAACATGACGGAACATGTCACCCACCACCTCTGGTTTCGGTGTCAGACATCAATTTATTGAGAGATGACTGATGTTTCTGGAAACCTGGGTAGTTGAATAGGTCAATTTTTCAAGAATCTGTGCAGCACTTCCGCCGAACAGTGAGCAGATATTTCTTTGCGTACGAAGGTATGCTGAGAAGTTCTTGGTCTAACCCTCTTCCTGTAACTGTAGCATTACTTTGTCACTGCAGCTCGAAAGAGTGTTCTTTTGTATTGTGAAGTCCCAATTTTCAGATTAATAGCTCCGTTTTTATTTTATTTTTATTTTTTGGGGTAGATTTTTGACGTCCTGAACTGAAACATGTCAATGCAAAGTGTTGAATTTTCGAATGTGAAACTCCGGGCTGTCATGAAATTTCTGTTGCTGCAGAAGAAAATGGCAGAGGAAATCTATGAGTGTCTGACTCAAACATTAAGTGACAGGTGCCCCTTCATGTTAGATTGTGAAGAAATGGTGTGCCAACCTTCAGCGTGGAGACTTTGAGACCGAAGGTGCAGCATGATGTGGGAGGCCTTCAACAGTGACAACACCAGAAATTGTTGGTCGTGTTCATGACTTGATTTTGTCAGATAGGTGAATCTCGGTAAAACAATAGCTCAGACACTGAAGATATTCAGTGAACGTGGTAGGTTCATATTTCATGAGCACTTGGATACGCAAAAGATTTCAGCGAAGTGGGAGCCCAAATGTTTGAACGCCGATCAGAAACGTAATCGCGGGGATACTTCCAAATCGGTTTTGCAGCATTTTGAGCGATCTGGTGATAATTTGTTTGCAGCGACTTGTCACTGTTGATGAAACGTGGTTACATCACTACGATCCACAGACGAAACAACTGCCCTTGAAGTGGCGGCACTCAGGTTCTCCACGGCCAAAGAAATTCAAGACTCAAAAGGTCTGCAGGAAAGGTCATGGCAATGTTTTTGGGGATTTGGAAGGCATTTTACTGACTGACTATCTCCCGAAGGACCAAACAATAAATGCTGAATACTATTCCAACTTGCTGTGCCGATTAAAAGGAGGCGTTGAAAGAAAAAAGGCGAGAGAAACTCCGGAAAGGTGTTCTCTTTTTGCAGTACAACGCGCCCGCTTACAAGGCGGGCAAGACAATGGATGTTTTGAGGGATCTGGGGTTTAAGTGCATAGACCATCCACGCTACTCACCAGACCTTGCTCCATCGGACTATTTCTTGTTCTCCAACCTTAAAAAAAGTTTGAAAGGGAAGCAGTTTTCGAATGATTTGGAAGTGATATCAGAAGCAGAGCAGTATTTGAGTGATTAGACTTCAGATTTTTTTGTGGAAGGGTTAAATAAACTCCAGAAACGCTGTTCCAAGTGTGTTGAACTTCGGGGAGAATATGTAGTATAGTCTGTAGGTTTCATGGCTCTAGCCCATTTCGTTCTTGGTGAGGTCGAGAACTTATCAGCATCCCCTCTTAGGATGAATGCATGAGAGTGGAAGAGAACTCTGTAAAGAAAAGAGGAAGAAAGTCACTAATTTTAGTCTAGACTTCATTTCTCCTAATACGTTGGTGAGGTCATACAAGGCCTTCGAAGCATACCGATTGTGCTTTCATCGTATACGACCCATCTGTTCCACTTGAAAGAACACAAAATTAAAGAACACAAAATTTTGAATATACCTTCAACCAGTCGAAAGCGTGGCTAACTTTTTAGTAACTTCTTGTAGGGGCGTTGTAAAAACATTTGCTCTGAGAAGCATGCAAAGCGTTCAAAGAGGGAGAGAGGATTTTCACCTCTTAGCATTATTCTGTTTTCCTTTTTATTTTTCCTGTTATTTACGCACTTTGCTGCTGAACTAAATATTCATTTTCGCGAAACAAAATGAAACTTAATTTTGAACAAAATGTGAGAATTATATGTAGCGATAGGAAGAGGCTTTTTCCTCTCCTTCTAATGCACAATATTTCAGAGCGAAATATATATTACCAAGTGGTGGTAGCACTCTAAGGGTGGATTTTATTTTTGGAAACAGCCAAACGTCACTCCAATGAAAGCATGACGAATGAAGTGGTTCATCATGCTGGGTATTATCTTTTTACAGAAAGGGAGCCAAAAGCTATAGGAAACAAAATTTAGTCGAAAGGGTAACGAAGTTTTCACGCGCATCCAATGAAAAGTCCTTCTTTGCATCTACGAAAATAAACCTCATTGTTTTACAGGCTTGTCACGGTCTCTAAATAGGAACCACACACCCACACACACACACCACCCATTTGGTTAATTTCGAATAAGACAATGGATGCAAAACTGCTGTTTTGTTTGGAAAAGCAAATGTCCAGACACATCAATCGTTGGAATGAAATTGGTAAAGTCAGTTCGCAACAAACGTATTACAACGTGAGTTGATGATGCCCAATTATAACGAAGAACGCATTCATTTTATGTGGGCTTTAGATTACAACGGGAGTTATTTCCTCCAACGTTCCGGGAATGGTGGAGTTAAATAATAATGCTCGTTGATAATAAAGTATTCTGTTTGTGTAATGCCATTACCGGATTTTTGCTTCCTGGGACTCATTTATTTTGCGGAGATATCAAATTGTCGGCAATTAAAGAGTAGCGATAGCTATCAGCACTACTTCAAAGCGAGCACTTAGGAAAATAAGCTCTTCTTCCAAGCGGAGTTTTATGAATAGAATAATAATAATGCGTCCATAGCAATGGAGAAATTCTGATTTCGGTCAGTTTGGCTCAGTTTTAGTGCACATTTTTTGTTAAATGTACAACGAATCTGTAAAAGTACAGTGAAACTGAACAGAACTGATGCTGTGACGGAAGCTCAAGTAACATTTAGGAAACATCTTAAAATGAATAAAGGAGTCGTTTAATAGAAAGCAAACAAAGGTTTAACGAGCGCTTGTATATAAGACGAGCGCGTGCATATTGCTGAAATGTTCGTTTCAAAGCCATAGGCATGTCATAAACTTCAGTCGGAAGGGAGAAATATATCACTTTGTTAGTTATTTCAGCTTTTCGAAAGGCATTTGTTACACAAATTTGATATGCGTCACTTTGTTTTGCAATTGTATACAATATCAAAATGCGACACACACACACACACACACACACACACACACATCAGGTTTTTTATTTCTTAGTATATTTCCGGCACATATCACAGTGAGAAATATTACGACTACACAGGGTGCATTAATTATAAATGCCGTGGTAAAGGTAGGTTCAACACAAAGTAAGTGACGAACTACACCCAAACCCTTTCCCATAAACATTTCTCTTAATAAAATTATTTGAAATAGCATTTGAAACGATACAACGGTAGATTACACGGTGTAACATAAAAATTGTTTATGTTGACATTTTAATGTTTTTTATACAATTCAGAGACCCTGATACCAACTGTGATCTTAGTGTTTTTGTGAAAACACCAGTTTCTCCAGACGAAGATGGAACTCGCGCCCCCTCACCCCGGAGTAAGTAGCTCTCCCAACTAAGCTACACGGATGGAATGCATCGCTGCAGATTTGTCGTCTTGACACGTGCTTTACGTCCGTAGTACGCCACATTTTATATCATTAAAACTTTTTTTAGTTATCTAAACTTTTGTTTTTTTTATTAATACACTATCATTTGCCTTTGTTATAGGATCAACATGGCCACGACAAAAGGTAAGCTCTCACCGAACTTTCTATATTATTTTTGTGGGTACTGTATTGGTCCTAAGCAAGTCAAGCACAAAATTACCAGACCAATCCGTTGGCGCAGTGGTCTAAGCGATGGCCTCTGATCATTCGTCCGTAAAGGGTGCGGGTTCGAATCCAGTGAGGCATGGATGCTGTGTTTGTCTTACGGCACTGGCTCTCTCCTTTCCCTGGAAACAGTAACCCTAAATTAGGGACGGGTGGCTTTAATGACCACCGTGAGCAAGTCGATGGGCTATAAACAGTCGGCCCTCCCTAATTTAGGGCCACTGGTTCCAGGGAAGAGAGAGAGAGAGCCAGTGCCGTAAGACAAACACGACATCCATGCCTCACCGGGATTCGAACACAGACCCGTTTCGGACTAACGGTCAGCGCTTTGATCACTGCGCCACCGGGGCAGCGAGCAAAGACTTAGCTGGGTATTCTGGAGTACTTTCTAATAGAACCCCGAAACAGGGTAACAGTTATGGCCAAATAAATTTTGAAAGGGCTGAAGGTGTTCTGCTAGCCAGAACATCTGCTCGAAGTGACTAGTGGTCAAAGTTCGGCGGAAGGACGAATCTCAAGCTGTCAAGGGGAGCCCCAGTAACCAATGATGTCGTAGGTGTAAAGCTCCATGAAATGACAACCCGCCCGGAAGCTCATGGAAAGCGTAAACGATGGGGAAATGAAAAGGGAAAACTTGCAGAAATCGAGGCTGATGAGGTCTTTTATTTTTTTGTCTTAATATTCCGATTTAGTCTTGTCAAAAATGATCAATAGCAAGCCACCGGGCGGGCAATGCGCGGAGAACGTAACTAGAAAGTGGAAACGGTGGTTAGCCGAGTTTTATCCATTCAGAATACCAGGCAGGAGGGGTATATATGAAGCCATCAAAAGCAGCTGAGTGATAGACACACCCGCATCCCTGAGCGCAGCCACGGGAGACCATCAACGCACAGAGGAAGTTAGGAGCAAACGGTTAAGGGTAAGACATCATTCAAACATCTCAATCTCTTGCTTGTTTAAATAATATCAATAACATGGAAATCGAAAACAAAATATTGATCACCTCGTACAAGGAGGATTGGTAGAGAATTAAGAAACCGTATACTTAGAGCAAGGTTAGCATGTTTAACTTAAAGCGATATGCTTTAATAGAACTGATCTGGTCCCAACATTAAATTCTACGTAAATGTAATACGGGATTACACCATACAGTGCAAATTTTGAAGATGACAACCCATTTTTTTTTACACCAAAAAACGGATTGTCGTCTTCAAAATATGTGTTAAATTCTACACTATCTACCAACAAGTAATTGAACACCTGTGATAGCAAAGGAAAATGAAGTTTATTCACCTTCAATAGTTAGTGGAGCCCCCACGAGCGGCGTTTACAGCTGCGATCCTCCGGGGCATACTCTCAACCAGGCGTTGTACGACGGTTGGCGGTATTTTATTTCACTCGGCTTGGAGAAGACAGGTCAGTTCCTTCACCGATTTCGGACGTTGGGGGCACCCCTTAAGCTCTCTAACTCGTCCCAGAGGTGCTCCATAGGGTTAAGGTCCGGGTTCTGCGCAGGCCAGTCCATTCGATTAACCCCATTGTCACCATACCAAGACATTATGGACCTCGCAACATGACAGGTGGCATTGTGATCCTGAAAGTGACATGGGTCCACTCCGTAAAACTGCCACAACGTAGGAAGCGCATGGTCATCCAAAATGGTGAAGTAGGTCTCGGCGTTGAGTCTACCAGGAATTGCGACCAAGGGTCTCGTGCCATACCAGGAGAAACACCCCCATAGCATAATTCCACCGCAGCCGAACTTCACAAATGGCACAATACATTCCGACAGGAGACGTTCTTCAGGCAGACGCCAAACCCAGACCCTGCCATCCGAACGGTAGAGGGTGAACCTTGATTCGCCGCTCCAAAGAACCTGTTTCCACTGTTCAACGGTCCGCTGTCGACGTTCTTTGCACCACACGTTAACCGAGCAGCGCTATTGGACTTGGTGATCAAAGGCTTGTGGGCGGTAGCACGTCCATGATAACCGAGAAGATGGGCTTCCTTACGGATGGTATTCATCGGAAGAACACTACCAGATGCCTGTTGAAACTCCTTGCGGATGTGGCCGATCGATTTGGTGTGGTTCTTCCGAATTTCTCTGGCCATCACCCGTCGGTCTGTAACTCCCAGTTTTGCGGGTCTACCGGGTCGGGGCACATTCCGACAGTCACCTCTCATCTTCCACTTGCCAATCACGTAGGCCACTGTCGATTTTGGGTACTTCAACTCGCTGGATATGTCACGTATGTATCGGCCATTTCTGTGATACCCGACGATTACACCTTTCTCGAAATCAGAGAGCTCCGAACTGCGTGGCATCTTGCATGCGACTGGTTGCGTTGTTGTTTCCCACACGATATTTAACGGCGGCGGCCGTGACGTGTATCAGGACCGCAGATATCGTCGATTGCTGGGGTGCCCAATTACTTGTTGGTAGATAGTGTACATTGAAGTGCCAGAAGTCATGGGATAGCAGTATGGAAATTTTTAAAGGGCGCTGCTGACGTATAAAGTCTTCGACGCACGCCACAATTTCAGTTGCTTGGTGTAATCTCGTGAGTCAGGTTCAACAACTCCTAGTAAAATTATGGCAAGCCTACGTGAATTACCGGAGTTTGAATGAGGCACGTCAGTGGGAGCCATACCGGTGGGACATTCAATTTCCGAAGTTGTGCGAATATTTTACATTCCTCGATCCACAGTGTCACGTGTGTAACGAGAATACCTCATGGATGGCATTACCACCCCTCGTGGACAATGCAGTGACCGACCACGGGTGCTGAATAACCGTGACCAGCAGCTTCTGACCAGGATTGTCCATGCTAACAGACAAGCCACACTAGCTCAAATAACACCCACATTCAATGCAGGAGATACCAGAGATATACCCATCAGGTCAGTGCAATGTTTTTAGCGTCCATGGGGTATGGGAGCAGAAGACCTACCAGAGTGTTTTATTAACACCACGACATCAGACACAGCTCCTCACCTGTTCTCTAACACTGGCAACATGTAGCGTGGTCCTATGCGTCACGCTAGTAGTTGTTACGAGCTGAAGGCAGGGTTCTGGTGTGTCGCAGACCCCACGAGGCCATGAACTCAAGGCGTCAACAAGGCACTATGCAAGCTGGTGTTGGCTTCATAAATGTGTGGAGCGTCTTTACGTAGATCAGGTTATGCCCTGTGGTCTTCGTAAATACGTCATTAACCGGTAATCTCTTTGTTACTCTGCTGGGTGACCATTTGCAGCCCTTCATGGACTTCATGTACCCCCAACAACGATGGGATTTTCTGGGAGGACAATGCACCATGTCATCGGGCTCAAGTTGTCCAAAATTGGTTCGATGAACATTCTGGATATTTCTTACTGATGCTGTGTCCGGCATGAACCCAATGGAGCGCTTATGGGACATGGCGGAAAGGTCCATTCGCCCCAGAGAACTGTGGGCGGCTGTTCAGACGGGATGACTCAACTTTCCCCAGAAGTCTTCCGGTCACATGTGGAATCAGTGCCACGTCCACTTGCTGCAGTTCGCCGGGCTAGAGGAAGTCGTACACGATACTATGTACGTATCCCATGACTTTTGGCACTTCAGTGTATATATATATAGATATTTTTTTAAGTTGAATTTAACAATTTTCTTTCTTTCGCTTGCAGCTCCGAAAATTTATTTCCTTTTGGCTTAAATTGAGTGTCTGACGCATTTTGAATCTTAAGGTGAACAATTTCCTTTTCCAGAAGTTACTAAGATAAAACAAAATATGATACAGGGATATTAATTTAACTTTCTTGCGGCATATGAATTCTTGCGACAACCTCGTACGAGCTAGTATGAAAACACAGCACGTAAATGTTGCAACGACGAGACTGGGTCGCCGAACCTAAGAAACCTAATGTTATTGTTGCCATTTTAGACGATCTAAATTGGTTAGGAAATTTATGCTCTCAAGTTCTCAGACGGGCTTGACGCTGCAAAACCATCGTGGAAAAAAATGACAAAATCGAAACACCCTCGGTGCTGCAATTTCCGGGTATCAAAATTGTGTAGCACCTCTCAATAACTCTGGAAAGTAACAGGGCAGGTCACGGATCTAGTTTGGCGATGTTCTTCGAAAACGAATGAAGCGATGATAAAAGCTGCTGTGAACCCACATTAAATGATGCCTTTCGGCGAATGCAAACGAATTCCTTGGATTTTCCGCAGCTGAAATATGGCAGCTGTGAATGCTCACAGTTCCACCGAAGTGAAAATGAGCCTCGTCTCCCCACAAGATCTTCCACGACCATGCACCATCGATCTACGATATAGCAAAGATGACAGATCATATTCTGCGTAACCGAATAACAACTTATGGATGTGGCTGATTTTATAAAAATGAAAATGCAACAATTTTAAGCTGAATTTCTCATATGGTTGTGTAGGGTATATCATAATGGCTAGACGCCACTCGTACACTGCTAGAACTACCCTCGTGACCAAAAAGTTAAGCATAATCCATATACCTGGGAATATTTCACGAACCAATCGTCCGAAAGGTACAAAACTGGGTATGTTTTCGTAGTAACATATTGCAAGAACAACAGTAGACAAAACTAGTCATGAAACAAAGTTTATTGTTAATTTACAAAAATTAACAACACAGTTAGTTTCGTGCTGAGTACATAAAATTTAGAAAAGTCTGGTGCACTATGAATAATAAGGAATTCGGTGACCCCTTGCAGCCAAGTATCGACCTCTCATGCTGCTTATCAGTTTGTCTAAGAGCTCTGTGGGCAATAAGTCCTACTCCTGACGAAGAGCAGTTCGGAGCTCCAGAATGGAGCTCCGAAGGAGAGGCTGATCGGATGCAATTCGCCTCCCTAGTGCACTCCATACATTCTCTATAGGATTCATGTCCGGAGACCTTGCTGGCAAACACTACATGTGCTGGATTTCTTCACTTTGGAGAAAGTCATCCACTAGCAGAGCTCTGTGGAAGCGTGTATTATCGTCCATGAATGCCGGCTCTGGACCCACGGCACCTCCGAAAAGTCTCACATGAGGTTCCAGTATCTCACAGAAACGGTAACTGTCGAAAATGTGGAGCTTTATGCGCACATTCAACATGATGCCTGCCCATGCCATGCCTCCTCCGCCACCACCAAATGGGTCCCTTTCCCTTATAGTTTTTGGGATTTAACAGGTTCCCGTTCTCTCCAGAGAGTTGTTCGACGAGATTGTCTTAAACTGAATCTGGACTCATCAGTGAATAGCACATTGCTCCACTGATTAAGTGTCCACTTTCGATGTTCGCAACTGCAACTTAAACGGGGCCTCCTGTTCCCAGGGGTGAGCAGGAACTGAAACTACTGGACGTCTGGCATACAGACAGGTTGCCTGCGCCTCCTGTAAACAGTTTTACTTAAAACACTTGGTCTCGAGGCGGCCACAAGCCCTGCAGAGAGTTGCCTGGCAGACATCGCCTTATGACGTCGTGGAGTTAATGCAAGATACCGGTCCTGCTGAGGGGTTGTGACTCTTGGACGACTTTGTTCTGGTTGACGTCTAACGTGTCTTGGAACCTTTTCCAAAGCTTGTAGATGACCCTTTGAGACACATTCAGTGCTCTGGAGACTGCAATCTGTGACCGTCCTGATTGGGGCCTTTCGATTTTTCAACCTTGCAAAAAAAAAAAAACAGGTCAACCTGGTGTCTTTGTTCCATATTACGTTCTTGAATACCAGTAACAACAACTATTCTCACGGGGATTGCAAGAAAAGGGAATACGATACTTAGGGTTGGCTAAGCTTTTTTTATGAAACTGCGAGATATTTGCATATCAAACGTCAGCGGACGTTATTTGACCGTGCACTGCGATTAGTTTAGGTGCGCGATTGATTTACATACCAATGTCCGCAATTCTATCGGTTTTAACACTTTATATTGTATGTTTTACTAATTAAGCTTAACTTTTGGACACCAGAGTAGCTGCATTATACAATAATCGCTCAACGACGGCAGTGGTCACATCCTTAGCTTGTTTTGCTCAAATCGGTTTCTCCCCCTTACTCTTAGACATCCGGTTTCCTCAAAACAAGCGACCATTCTTCTGAGAGCATATGGTGTCAAGTTACAGTTTATTCAAATCATACCGTCGTGGTGATTCTTCGAGCAAATTCTTCGGCTGAAATTGTTTCCAAGTGTTCCGAATAGTATTCCAACACCTGGAAGCGATTAATAGTAAGTTTGCTAATTTTGAAGATGTGAATGCGTTTTTTGGTGTAAATATGACATGGATGATAAGTTAGATAATATCTGAAAACTTGAAAATTTCCTCGTTCTGGAGCGGGAATGGAACCCGCGTCTCCCGGATAGCGCCTAAGTATGCTAACCACTAAACCACCCAGAACGGCCAAGTATCAAGTTTCCGATTAATCCCGTATTCCATTCATTCCTAAGTTTGAACGAGTTTCGTTCGCTAGATATCTCAGTAGACATGCTTGGGAAGAGGAATGCTTTAATTATTATTCCCCCGTATATTGGGTATTTCATGAAGAGTGTCCGAAAGGAATAGGAAAGTATCAAACAGAGGTCATTGCTCTTTCTACGTTTATAAGTGAGTCACTGAAAAATTCTCATTGGCCGCCACCGGGAATCGAACCCGGGGTCTTCCATTTATGCGCCGGATATGCTTTCACTGCACCACAACGGCTTCGAATTCCTCCAGACTCACACACACACTAACTGCCCAGCCAATTTGGCTGGTTGCTTCTTGGAGACCCGCACAATGCCGGGGATTCGCCAAAGATGATAAGCAGCAATTGAACAAATAATTAGAAGGCGAATGAATAATTAATACAGACATTTGACTTTGAACATCAAACAGAGGTCATCGCTTTTTCCACGTTTATAAGTATTACAGGAAAATTCTCATTGGCCGCCACCGGGAATCGGACCCTGGGTCTTCCATGTGCTGGGCTCCAAGAAGCAACCTGCCAAATTGGCTTGGCAGTTAGTGTGTGTTAGTCTGGAGGAATTCGAGGTTGCTGTGGTGCAGTGGAAGCATATCCGGCGCGTAACTGGAAGACCTGAGTTCGATTCCCGGTGGCGGCCAATGAGAATTTTTCCGAGACTCACTTATAAACGTGAAAAGAGCGATGACCTCTGTTTGATATTCCTAGTCCACGTCAAATGTCTGTATTGAATAGAAAAGTAACCGAGGCAAGTAAGCTAGCTGCGAGGCCCAGAGAATGCACAAATAAAACTGAATTAAATACACACAAATAAAAGTCAATTTTAAACGGTATTAAAATATGTTCATGCTTTCGCTGAGAAAAAAAACGCTAGCGGATTCGCTTCTTTGTCTCAGTCCGGCGAGCGAAAACTAACGGCATAACGCAAGCAGCTCTTCCAGAGGCTTCGCAGTTCTGATGCGAAAATCTTCGGTACAATCGCCTGCTGGAGTTTCCATGACAACATGAATCAGCTGGTAGAGGGGAATAGGACATTGCTTTGGAAAACGGTTTGCTCAGAAAAAAGAAGAGTTAGACTATCTCAGTCACTCGCATACTCCCGCCCATAAGTGTTTCGCGAGAGTTGTTTCAGTTTGTGTGAAGTGTCAATGAATTAAAATCAGAGATATTATATCCTAAATTCGTGGCTTTGTTAGATTCGAACTGTTTTGATAAATTTTGTGAAAGCTTCCCTGAACATCTACTGTCAGAACTTAAATAACTCTATGCTTCAAATTTTGATACAGCTCGACTAGAAAATGAACTGAAGATGTTTTATTCCCTTGATGAATACAAAAACAAATCAGTAAGAGACATTACGTGTTACATAAATTTGAATAAATTGGACATAGTGTTTAGTGAGGTGTACAAATTAGCAGACCTCATATTAAGCTTTTCCTCAACAACTGCAACTGCCGAAAGAAGTTTTTCTGCATTAAAAAGAATCAAGATGTCACAGAAGGACATGCACATTCGAAAAACTTGGCGTTTTTGTCAGTAGAGGAAATAATTCTTTTTAAATACGAAAAAGTACTCTGAAGAAACATTTTATGAAAACGTAACACTCAAGTTCACACAAAAGGAAAGAAGAATGAAGTTTATGTACAAATAAAGTATTCCGAAGAAGAATGGAGTTCATGTACAAATAAGTGTTCAAATCCTAATCCTCATAATTTTTTGTATCACGTTAGCAAATGGCATGTACCTAAAATTTAGAAAAAAAAGTTACTTCTATTACTTAACAATTAAAGATTAAACTTCTCAATTTAAAAAAAATAGTACTGGGGGGACGGGGGGGTTCAGATAGCCCAGGTCTCAGACCCAAGGTACGCCTCTGAAAGTAACGGTTGGTCGTAGCAATAAAGTGAAAAATGCAAAATACGCAGCAAACAGAGGACAATTCAGCTATGATAGTTGCACACCCGGGAATGGATAGCTTCCGAAAAATACGAATATTTATATGGCCCCCCACGGAAACCGAAGTCAATTAGTAAAAAAACATGCCGCGCCGAATTAGAGGGGAAAGAAATTTACCCGGACGTTTTAGAGGAATATTTCGCTGAGATATCGATAGTTGACATTCTGGACGTATGCCAGCTTACCTGCCTTCAGCATGTGCAGCGTTAACGTCCGCGAATGGTACATGGTATGAGGGTCACCTGCAAATCCATTTAAAAAAGGGCAACCGACACGTTGTCTGTTCAAACATTAGAGGCATTAAAAGTAATTCTCAAACAGACACTGCACATGTTATGCGTTACATTTGACAATGCACATGTTACGCTGCACATGTTTACCGCAGATAAGCTGGCACACTTCCTGAATTTCAACTATCGATATCTCGGCGAAGTATTCCTCTAAAGCGTCCGGGTAAATTTCTTTCCCCTTAATTCCGCGGAGCGTTTTCTTCCTTTTTTTTTTTTTTTTAATATTTAAAAAAATATTATTTAATTTTCGTACTTTTCGGAAATTATCCATTCCGGGAGATGCACCTATCATACCTGAATTGTCCTCTGTTCTCTGCGTATTTTCCATTTTCCACTTTACTGCTACGACCAACAGTTACTTTCTTATTTCTTTCGGACACCCTTCGTGGAACATCCTGTATATGTATTTATATGCATAAACATATTTTCGAGGGAAAACGCACCTATGCGTTGCTTTTTTCTCAAAAATGAATGTACGCGTACATACAAAAGGATATCACATTTGTCCTTTTATATATACGCTTATTTTCGAGGAACATTTATACATATATTTTTCTTGTTGGAGTAAAACGTTTTTAAAACAGCTGCTAAGTATTCATTGTGAAGCAGAAAACAGATTCCCTAAACCATTTTGTATATTAAAAACAATAAGGAAAAAATTCATTTTTAAGAAAATGTTTTACATTTTCACTTCAGTGGAAATAACAGGCGTTTTGTAACGCTGTAATTTCCTAAAAATACTTTGCAAAAATTACCTTGTGGCAATACTTAACAAAAAATGTAAATGCTTCTCCGTTATTCAAGGCTGAAGACTTAAAACGTACAGAAAGAGTTTTATCAAACACATAGGTACTTCCAAAAAAGTATTTCATGCTTGGCACAAAAAATTAAATTTTAAATTTTTATAAATAATTATAGCGTTAAAGAATGTTTGTTTGGAGGTTTGACCACCGTGAGCAACTTGATGGGCTACAAGCAGTCCCAGTCCTTAATTTAGGGCCACTGGTTCCAGGTAAGGGAAAGAGCCAATGCGATAAGTCACACACAATATCCAAGCCTCACCAGGATTCGAACCAGGAACTTCTCGGACGAATGATCTGAAGCCAGCGCTTAGATCACTGCGCCACAGAGGCGGCTAAAAAGTCTTTACTTCATCTTCTCCAACAAGGTAGTCAGTTCTTACTGAATGTCTTGTTTAAGGTCCAGGCTTAATGTAGCACAAACTGATTCTTGAAATTATTTACTTCATTTTGCTTACTCCTAAAATTTTTAAAGGGCGTCTGCAAGTATGGAATGAGACATACACTATACTGACAAAAGTCACCGGACATCCCTTTAAAAGCAAATGAACTGATCTGCTGTGTTGTAAAGATGCGCGGTACAACTGCAAACGGTATAAAAACAAGCTTGCTGCTGACCCCGATTATATCACACTGTGAGGTTGAGTGAAAATGTCGCGGTGGCAGAGAACTGACTTTGAGAAAGGAAAGATTGTTGGGTGTTATATTAGTGAGTTGTCCATAAGAGAAACCTAGAGGCGTTTAAACATACCCAAGTCAACTGTTTTGGATGTACTGAATAAATGAAAGACACATGGAGTGCTTGACGCAGCAAAACGTACCGGCTGACCAAAGAAAATCAGTGATAGAGGACGTCGAAACCTCAGGAGAGTCGTTACAGCTAATCGACGGAGTACTGCACAAGACCTCAGTGTACAAGTGAGTAAAACTGCTAGGACCTCGGTATGCAAAAGTTTCATTCGCAGAGAACTTCATTCCATGGGTTACCGTGGTCGTACGGCTGTTAATAAGCCTGTCATCTCCACTCGGAATGCTACTTGTCGTTTAGCATGGTGTAAAGAACATTTATCGTGGACCGTAGCTCAATGGAAACGTGTCCTATGGACTGATGAATCCAGATACACGATCCATCGGTCTGATGGCCGTGTGTGGGTACGGCGGCAGCCTGGGGAATGCTATTTACCACAGTGCACTGTACCTACGGTCCAGTTTGGAGCTGGCAGTGTACTCGTGTGGGGGTGTTTTTCGTAGTATGGTCCCGGACCATTGGTTATCGTGGACAAACCTGTTAGCCATCACATCTACCTCGAACTTCTGGACAATTATGCCCTACAAACTGTGACAATACAATGGAACCCAACCTTGTTGGTACCAGCAGGATAATGCACCGAGCCATAGAGCAAGGACTGTTACGGCGTGGTTTGACGATAATTCTGTATCGTGTATGGACTGGCCAGCACAGAGCCCTGGTCTTAATCCCATAGAGCACCTATGGGATGAATTACAGCGCCGCATAAGAAGTTTAGAACCAAGGCCTACTACTAAGCAACAGTTAGCGGCTGCATTATGATCTGAATGGAAGCTCATACCTATCGCTGTGTTCCAAAACTTTGTCGAAATCATGTTTCAAAGGGTATGTGCATGCATTAAGGCCAAAGGCGGACGGACACCGTACTAATGTATGTCAATAAATGCTATGTTGTTTTTCTTTTCTAGGTGTACGGTGACTTTTGTCAATATAGTGTATACTCTTTTCTAAATCAAACTCGTCGGAATAAAGAATTTTTTCATCCAGGACGGTTTTATGCGGCAGAAGACTCTCGCTGCCTTTTTCGATGCTTTTTTAAGGAATTACATTTTGATTTTCTTTTTGAAAACTTAACACTACCCAAGATGCTCGAAAAAAATGCCTTGTGGGATTAAAACGTCAACTTCTAGTAATCTCAATCGTCAGAGCTTTGAACATATCAAGTATAGCCTAATCTGTTGAATCAGAAAGTCTGTTTTCTTTTCTGAATTATAAAAGTGCGTTTTAGAGTGACAAAACTGTAAGACATACTCATAACCAGATCGGCACTGCTATGGGAAGTCTTTGAAGTACAGATAAGAACTGTTTAGAATGTTCACAAGTTTGATACAACGCCAGATCTTGAGAAATATCATGCACGAATGCGTCCCAACGAGCAATAGTTATGTGTCCAGTAGACCTTGATCATCAATCCCACCTGACCTTACAAGACCTTTTCTATTCTTGTTAAGCAATCGCACCATATGTTTCCACAGATTTTTTTACTCGTACTTTCACAAGAAAGTAGACATTTAAAAACACGGCACCAAATCAAAATCAGTAATTTGGTCACATTGACAATACCTGTGCCCTGATGAAAATCCAAAGGACGAAGCAACAAAATTTTTGACAACCGATGCTGAGATCTTTTCTTTTAATTCGAAGAAACGGCCAGTTCTGATAAGCTCACATCGTTGAAAAGGCTCTCTTTTTCGCGTCAAAAACTTTTCTATCTTCATTCATTGAAGCGTCGAGAAATTCATCTTCCGTAAGAGGTTTTTTTTTTTTTTTTTGCTCTTGGTTATTTTCATCGAAAGAAGCATTTTACTAGCTTTGCTACTTCATTTTCTTCAGTCGTCTGCTTAACGGCTTGCTGAGCGAGCCTTATTTTTTGCATGTTTTCAAACTTCTTTCTTCTGTCTTTTCCTACAAACTCATTAGAATCTATCAGCATGGTAATGGCTTTTTGCCTTCTAATACTTCATTACAAAACAAATTTATCAATGTCACCCGCACGACAGAAAAATCATGTTTTGAATATTTCCTTCGCGAAAAAGGAATCGCACGATCTTTCTTAAAAGTTTGATTGCTAACAATACTGTAGAAAAACTCCCGTGATAAGCCCAGTTTATATAACTTAGGGAGAGCATGATTATCATAATTCAAGATAAACAACACATGCTTTTAAGCGAGTATGAAAACACACTGGTCACAAAAAATTTAGGGTTATAATAGTTTCGAAGGGAAAACGCAGTGATATGCAAATTTAGCGACTACTGGAAATCAGTTATCAGCTGGGGGTAGCTGTGTCATATGTTAATTAGCATCATGACAACACAGCACGTGATGTGCAAGCTCCGATAAAGATACCCTCCGAGAAAAAGAAAACAGGTAGTTTATTTTATTTATTTATTTTTGATTGGAGGTTTAACGACCATCGTGAGCAACTCAATGGGCTATAAGCAGTCGCCCGTCCCTAATTTAGGGTCACTGGTGCCTCACCGGGATTCGAACCCGGACCCCGTTCGGACGAATGATCAGAGGCCAGCGCTTTAGACCACTGCGCCACCGGGGCGGCACACAGGTAGTTTCACCGATTAGCATAGGTTTCCTGAATATGTATTTCCTTCAGTGTGGGATTAACCTGAAAAGACGATTAAACATTGACAACGGAAGTATGATTGTTGGCATGCATTATATATGGGTGTTAGTTGAATTTTGGGGTTGGTAGATTTTATGGTATTTGCTTATTACTCGTTTTTTAGATCTGTGTGAATACATTGGAGTTTGGGTAAGTGACACCGGTTCCGTATTTGCTGCCACTAGACCAGTTTTTATTTTGCCAGTCCTGGTCTAATTTACTCTATTGTGCTGCTCCTCAGAGGCACGGTGAAGAATAAGATGAATTGCAGATTTTAGAGCTGATCATTGGTTACACTACGTGCGTATTTTTATTCAATGTACGTATCCTTTCAGCAGGGAGTGATTTCAGCTGATGACACGACTGATGACTTGATGTATTTGACATAGATGGTTCTTGATCTCGAGCAAATCAACATCGTTCATTCACAGTCCAGTCTTGCACTATATGTGTTCAAACATATGGCATTGAGAAGTTATTACAACACCACAGGAATGAGCTGCTTTAAAGTATGCAGGATCTCTCAGGTGAAGCATTTTCTTAACAGGCCGCAGTCTGGCAAACGATTCTTAAATTACTACGCATTTACCTGCAGGTAGGCTCCTAACTATCTAATCAGCCGCAGCGGAATAGCTTGCGTAATTATCGAGCGCTCTCATCCCTTAAGCGACGACTACCGGTCGACTTTCCTATTTCCTTTTCGAGCGAGAAGTGACCTGCACAAGTTCGTCTATTTTTCCTCAGACGGTCAGGCCGCGACACTGCGCACCATCACTGACTCAACTAGGCTATTTCATGTAGGACTTCCGTCCACAGAAAAGGTTTACGCCCAAACCGCCTACAGCGGATCCGCCGTTTGGGAAGGGCACAGAAACGGAAGGAATGAGAGCGACTTTGACAAAACAGTTTGTGAGTGAGAGAGAGCACAGTAGATGGCGCCACCGTAAAAGTACGATGTTGCTCATAGAGGGGTGAGAGAAAGTCAAAGGGGGGGGGGAGGAATAGGAATGGAGACCCAACATAACAGGGGGGTCAAAGGAGGGGGTCAAAGCCGGCGGCCGTCATTTAACGTACTCTTCCGATGCACTGCGGATATTCAGCGATTGTCAGCAAATCACACCTCTGGAAAATCAGCCCAGGGTTGTTTTTTTTATTTTTTTTAGTTGGAGGTTTAACGACTGCCGTAAGCAACTCAATGGGCTATAAGCAGTCGCCCGTCCCTAATTTAGGGTCACTGGTTACAGGGAAGGGAGAGAGCCAGTGCCGCAAGACAAACACAACATCCATGCCTCACCGAGATTCGAACCCGAACCCCTTCCGAACGAATGATCAGAAGCCATCGCTTCAGCCCAATGGTTGAACCTGGGGACCCTCCATCGATAGTCTGACTCGCTAACCACTAAGCCATCCGCGGCTCTGCACAAGTTCGTTACAACCTTTTCCCGCTCAAACTGTGCAGCCCGTACCTGGTACGACCAATCGCGTAAGCGCACACCTTTGGAGCAAGAGGGCCATGTGGTAAACATCTTACGCCCCTCCGCCTGTTTCTAGCTGTTTGTAACTTTCTGCGCTACGAGGAGGTACCCCATGTTTTGTGAACTTCTGGCTCAACGCGGAATTCACCAAGAACATAATTTTCTTCCTCCTTCTCTCCGTGGGACCTTGGCACACAATATGGCAGACCTTTTTCTTCCCTGCAGGGCAAAAATGGCGTTCCGTCTCTCATTTCGGATTTTTCCCATTTTTCCTGTCCTTAATATTTTCACATCATGACAGCATGTTACAGGCAGGTCAATGTGGCTGCTCCTTCAGGAATTTCGCAAAGTGCAGTAAGTGTACTACACACAAACAATTTCTATGCATGGAAATGTTACAGGTCGATCCACGAGTGGTCTCGCGAAGATAACCATCTGGAGGAAAGTCCGCTACCTATCAGTAATTGATCGCCCATTATAACCATCTGGAAGCAAGTCCGCTATCTGTCAGTAATTGGTCGCCCATTAAAACCATCTGGAAGCAAGTCCTCTATCTGTCAGTAACTGGTCGTCCATTAAAACCATCTGGAAGCAAGTCCGCTACCAGTCCGTATGTGCTCGGAGACGGCCTAGTATCACCAGTAGCCTACTCTTTGAATCACTTCGAGCTACTTCTGGTATCACAGTATTGACTCAAACGGAACGAAGCCGTCTTCACAAATACAGACTCAGGGCAAGGAGGCGGTTGAGATGTATGACACTGACATCAGCTCACCGTCGTCAAAGATGTACCTGGGTCAGACAGTACATGTTATGGAATACTGAGTGGCACCATTTATTTTCACAGACGAATCTAGTACCGCTCTCTATCCTCATACTCGACACGTGGGAGGAGATACGGTGCACGAATGTAATCACACTATGTGCAATCCGTCCACCAGTTCCAGCGACGTCAGTTCTGGTTTCGGCATAAGGGTATTTTAATGGCGGTACTTCCTTGTACAATGGCGTGCAAAAATTAAGAACGAGACTGTTTTTCGTATGTAACGTCGTGCAGAAGTGCTCCACATCGACTCAAATCATACCATAAAATCCCCAAGATGTAAGAATATGGGACAAGTGAGCAAAACCGTCCAAACAAGGAATCCAAAGGATACAAAGGCACTTTATTGAAAAGGTAGCTTCGAGCACAACTAGACAGAAACGTCCATGTGACAAGCGACTGCCAAGAAAAATCCAGTCTTTAGTAGGGGATATGATCACCCCAGACTGCGTTGCAGGATTTACAACGTCTGTCCATGCTGGGGACGAGGTTGTCAAGGAGCTGTTGAGGCATCGTGGCCCATTCTTCTTGTAGCGCCAATAGCAGCTGCGGAATCGTTGCTGGCGGCTGGTGACGTGATGCCAAGCGTCTCCTGAGAAGGTCCCACACGTGTTCGATTGGATTTAGGTCCGGTGACCTTGCGGGACAATCCATGCGTTGAATAGCTTCACTCTCCAACAGCTCTGCGACAGCCACTGTACGAGGAGGTGTAGCGTTGTTGTCCATCAAGAGGAACTCAGGAGCCACTGCACCTCTAAACAGACGCACGTGAGGCAGGAGGATCTCGGTAAAATAGCGGACACCAGTGACTGAACCTCCTTGGAAAATGTGGAGGTCAGTACGGCTACCAAGCATGATATCGCCCCATACGAGAACTACATCACCTCCAAACCGGCCCCTTTCGATGATGTTGGAGGTGTGATTGCGTGTTCCCTGCTCTCTCCAGATGTGTATACGTCCAGAATCACTCGTCAGACTAAATCGGCTCTCATCCGTAATGAGAACTCGACCCCATTGCTTATGTGTTCAGTTCTTGTGTTCCTGGCACTACAGAAACCGCCGTCTCCGATGAGCAGGCGTTAATGGCACACACCGTACTGGTCGTCGTGCAAATAGACTACCTTTGTGCAGCCTCCTGGTCACGGTAAAACGCGATAACGGACGTCCAGTTGTCTGTTGCATGTGGCTTGCGATTTCTCCCGCTGTCTGCCGTCTGTCTCTTCTCGCCTGTAGGACAATATACCGGTCGTCCGCCGCCGTGGTTGCTCGTGGACGACCACTTCTAAACTCGCGGACAGCTGTTCCTGTCGTTTGAAATGCTCTGCAAGCTCGTGAAACGATGCTGTGAGCGATCTCGAACTCCTCGGCTACACAGTCACACTTCGACCTTCTTCCAACTTCCCAATGACGCGACCTCGGGTAAAGTCATCCAGATGTCGTCTACTGGATTGCCTGTTGGCCATATCACACGGTGGTAGCAACTCGATGTCGTTAAAACCAATGTACACCGTGCAATAGCTTTCACCGAATTGCTGAGCGTACACCGCCCGTGTATTTTATACCTTTCCGATACCCATCCCCCCTCCTCCCTAACGTCATACTGCATATATGGGCATGTCCTACCATACCGGACCCTAGTCTATCTCCTTAGTGGTCTTCCGGTCCGTTCTGCCTGTTCGTTCCGCTGTTATGCTAATTTCTCCTCTTCGTCTTTAATTTTTGCACACCAGTGTATGTATGTCAAGGCAACATGAATGCCTCAGTGTACCGAAATGAGATCATTGTAGCTATTGTAACACTCTTCCCCGCTGCTACTGAAGGTGCATTCAGTTTTATCGACGACAATACAACCAGTCACAGTGGCTGGAGCGTGCTTCAGGTGCTGGAAACAATGGGATTAAATCGTTACAGCTGCCTCCAAGGTCTAGTGGCCTTAATCCTGTTCAGAACATTTGAGACGCTATACAGCGAATAGCCACGTTCCATAACCCAGTACACATGCAGTTCTCCGTAACGTGTTGCCTGTAATATCGAACGAGTTTCCCCAGACACACATCAATGTGATTGCAGGTATGCCTCGCGGGGTGTCAAGATATTCTTCGACACAGAGGTAGTGCTACCGGGTACTGACATCCAGAGGTATGGAAATTCTATGAATTTATTATTCCGTCTATATTGCCGTGCTGCTTTGTTGTGTGCAGAAATTGCACAGTAAATTGTTTTTATAAACACACTCTATCGTTTGTGTTACATAGTCTTACTTTTTTTTTTTTGATTGGAGGTTTAACGACCATCACCGTGAGCAACTCAATGGGCTATAAGCAGTCGGCCGTCCCTAATTTAGGGTCACTGGTTCCACGGAAGGGAGTGATCCAGTGCCGTAAGACAAACACAACATCCATGCCTCACCGGGATTCAAACCCGGACTCCTTTTGGACGAATGATCAGAGTCCATCGCTTAGACCACTGCGCCACCGATAGTCTTACTTCAGTCAATACTTGCATCCTTCATTTCATGAAATATTCCTCACTTTTCGTAACCAGTATGTAATCTACAATATACTGACAAAAGTCACCGGACACCCTTCAAAAGCAAATGAACGGATCGACTGCGTTGTTAAGATGCGCGGTACAGCTGCAAACGGTATAAAAACAAGCCTGCAGCTAACCGCGGTCATATACACTGCTGGACAATTGCTAAGGACGGATCATAAACGGCTATATAGCGCATAAAAAAGTAAGTGTGGTTGGATACCAAGTGAAATAAAATAATGTCAGAATGCCAGGACATTACAAGAAAGACAATTTATTGTGCTCTGAAATCCAGAAGGCTTTGGAACTTGTTCAAGAGACAAACAGGCCATTTTGTGCAGAATACGTAAACGTGAAAAAAATGCAATTAGCGTCCGCAGGCGCTCCGGCGTAAGATGTCAATACGGGATATGGCCACCATGGAGGGCGATGCAAGATTCCACACGTCGTGTCATGCTTTGCACAACATTATCAAGCAGCTGTTGGGGTAATTTATCCCATTCCTCTGTCAATGCACGGATGAGGGTGTTCTTGTTTATTGGAGGGCATTGGCGACCAGCAAGACTCCTCCACAAAGCATCCCACACATTTTCAATGGGATTGAGATCTGGAGAACGTGCTGGCCATACGAGGCGTTGAATATCCTCGCTCTCAAGACAATCCTGGGCAGCGACTGTTCGATGACATCTTGCGTTGTCGTCCATGAAAATTAATCTATCACCGACAGCACCACTGAACATGCGAACATGAGGTAGCAGAACATCATTAATGTATCGTTGGCCAGTCATTGTCCCAGTTGGAAGCACATAGAGGGACATACGGCTATTGATCATGATGCCAGCCCATACCATGACACTACATGTCGGATATCGGTCCCTTTCCTGTATGTTTGCTGGACAATATGCAGTACCACTATCACGCCAGATCAGTTGTCGTCGACAATCAGACGATAGACTGTATCTACTCTCATATGAGAAGAGGACAGCAGACCAGTCGTTATCAGTCCAACTGCGATGTTATTGGCACCATTGCAAACGGGCGGCACGGTGACGTCTGGACAATGGGATGCACACAACAGGACGGCGGGCGTATAGTCCTCCTTCATGCAAACGTCTGGCGACAGTTTTTTGGGAGATCCGCTTGCCAGTAGCAGCCATAAACTGATTTGCTACCTCACTAGCTGTGCTGCGCCGGTGTCTTTTTGTTGATAGCACTATGTACCGATCTTCTGCAGGTGTCGTACTGCGAACACGACCTACCCCGTGACGTTTGCTACACTCTCCATTTCTTTGAAATGATTTCCAAAGCCTTGAAACAACACTGTGGCTGAAGTCGAACTCCCTGGCAACATCTGTTATTTTTTTGCCCTTCTTCAATCTTGCCAATAATACGGCCACGCGTAAAATCATTTAGGTGATGTCGGGAAGACATACTGAAAATTGCAAGTTCGTCAATTGATTCTTTCCCTTTCAGCTTTGCGTTTGAACAACAACGGTCAATACGCGTCAAATCCTTTATATCTCTTATCAGCGCTATGACGTCACGAACAAGTTCGGCAATCCAAAATTTGCATACGCACAACATGTCTTACTGTATCCCGCACTTATGCTAATTTCCACATTTTCCTGCCTTCCATTTTATGGTTGCTATCGTTGCTATTGTCATCCGTCCTTAGCAATTGTCCGGCAGTGTATATCACACTGTGAGGTTGAGTGAAAATGTCGCTTCGGGAGAGAACTGACTTTGAGAAAGGAAAGATAGTTGGGTGTTATATTAGTGGGTTGTCCTCAAGAGAAACCGAGAGGCGTTTAAACATACCCAAGTCAACTGTTTTGGATGTACTGAATACGTGGAAGACACATGGCGTGCCTGGAGCAGCGAGGCGTACCGGCAGACTAACGAAAATTAGTGATAGAGGACGTAGAAGCATCAGGAGAATCGTTATAGCTAATCGATAGAGTACTTCTGCACATGACCTCAGTACAACAAATTCAAGACTGAGAAGGTTCTGACGTCATTGAAGAAAAAGGACCTACAAAAGTGCTTTGAACAATTGCAGAGGCGCTGGAACAAGTGTTGGTATTCAGAAAGTGAGTAGCTTGAAGGTAATAATTGCTGTAAGTACTTGTGCTTGTAGTTTGTGTTACATAAAAACATATTATTCACAAGACATTTTGATAACACCTTTTGTCTATTCCTGCCACGGGGATCGGATGAACTCAGTAGAAACCCGCTCCCTAGATAATCCGGAGACTTATTTAGAAAATTCTCAGGGCTTTGTATCCGTTGTTGAGGCTCACCCCAACAGACTTACCTACAATCTATCCGTCAAACTCATAATTTTAACAAAAGCAACGTGAACCGAAAATTTGTAGAAACAAACACAATCCAGTTGAAAACAAACTTCAAATCACTTTCCATTAGAGTACTACTTCACAGTGGCGTGAATCTCTGGAGAGTAGTATCGTGCGCAATCGTAGAGCAATAATGTGCAAATTTTGTAATTCCTGAGAGCACCTTCAAAGTTGTTCTTTCACGGGAATCTATTACTTAAAACAATTGATTCCGGGGAAGGGAAAAAGTCTCTAAAAACGATAGAACTGAAAGACGATTTGCTTCTCTCTCTCTCTCTCTCTCTCTCTCTCTCTCTGTGTGTAAGATGAGGTAGTAGAACACTAAAATAATTCAACAGGTTGTAAAACTGGACAACAATAACTTGCTCCAAAATATCTCCAGAAGGGAAGTAACCGTTACTCCGATTCATTTGACGTTGATTAGGAACATCAAATAGAAGTCATCGCTCTTTCCACGTTTATAAGTGAGTCACGGAAAAATTCTAATCGGCCGCCACCGGGAATCGAACCCAGGGTGTTCACGTTACGCGCTGGACATGCTACCACTGCGGCATCGAAATTCCCCAGACTCACATACGATAAACTGCCAAATCACCCTTCTAGTTATTTGTTCAGTTGCTGTTGTCCATCTTTGGTGAATCCCCAGCATTGTGCGGGGCTCCAATGAAGCAACCTGCCATGTGCTTCGGCAGTTGGTCGTATGTGAGTCTGGAGAACTTCGAGGCCTCTGTGGTGCAGTGGTAGCATGTCCGGCGCGTAACGTGAACACCCTGGGGTCGATTCCCGGTGTCGGCCTATGATAAGTTTTCCGTGACGCACTTATAAACGTGCAAAGAGCGATGACTTCTATTTGATACAGTTATGCAATGAGAACTTCGTACGCATGGAACTTTATCATCGTTGTCCAAATACACGTTTTAAAAAATATGTCTTCACCTGATAATACGTATTAAAAACTTCCTGTATAATACTAGATTATCCATATTATGAATGTGGGTTTCAAGAAGACAATTTTTGTGTGGCAATACATCATGTGATCATGGAATTTTTCTATAAACACCTGAAACTATATTTTCTATAAACACCTGTACGGGAAATTTTGTGGACGGTATGGCAGATACTTCGCAGCGCAGGGCTAAAAAGACGATGCATTCATATAATTTATCTTCCTAAAGGATGTTTCTTAGTAAAGAGCACTAATTGCACAAAGCGATAAGATTATCCCACAAATGCGTACTATACGTACATTATAGACACATTACCTCAAGCTGGCAAAAAGGAAGTGACTTTTTCTAAGTTAGAAATGATAGAGGTTAAAAGGAATAAAGAAGAGAAATATTATGCATATATACCGTACAAGTGTATATATATATATACTGAACAAGCTGGATTCAGGAGTGGCTACAGCACAATAGATCATATCCACGTACTGAGAGAACTAATTGAAAGAGCGAGGGAATATGAACTTCCATTGTGCATGGATTCTGTGAAACCATCAGCAGTTACAATGGCTCTGAAATCCTGCGGTATTGAAGATGCATACATTAATATTATTAATAACATCTACGAAAATGCAAGTGCAAAGATTCGGCTGTTTGAAAATACAACACACATAAAAATTGGAAACAGAGTGAGACAAGGTGACACCATATTTCCGAAGCTCTTTAATGCCACATTGGAAAATGTATTTCAATCACTGAACTGGGAAAACAAAGGGATAAAGATTAATGGAGATTATCTAACCCACCTTCGTTTTGCTGATGACATAGTCATTTTTGCAACTACCCCATCAGAGCTGCAGAGTATGATCCAGGAACTTGCTGACAAGAGTAAAGAAGTGGGATTAAAAATGAACTTTCAGAAGACAAAAGTGATGTTCAATGCTTTTACAAGAAATCAAGATTTATCGATTGATGGAGAAAAGCTGGAGATAACAGACACGTACGTTTATCTTGGACAGCAGATATCAAGTGAGGGTCACATTGATGAAGAAATTAATCGGCGTACAAAACTTGCCTGGAGAGCTTTTGGAAGTAACAGCATAATTTTCAAGAGCAATATGCCATTATGTCTTAAAAGAAAAGTGTTAGATCAATGCATCCTTCCAGTGCTTACGTATGGTGCAGAGACATGGACCTTAACTAAAAAAGACATAGAAAGGCTGCAGACAACTCAAAAAAGCATGGAGAGGTGCATGCTTGGTGTAACCAGGAGAGATAAGAAGAGGAACTCGTGGATCCGAAAAAGGACAAGAGTGGAGAACATCATGATCAGAGTTAAATCCCCGAAATGGCAATGAGCTGGACATACTGCCAGAAGGACAGACCATCGATGGACAGCCGAAATTTTAGATTGGATTCCAAGGGACAGGAAAAGACCCAGAAGAAGACCACATGGAAGATGGGTGGATGAAATTTGAAAATATGCGGAAGTGACATGGAGGAGACTGGCACAAGACAGACCGTTGTGGAGGAAACTTGGGGAGACCTTCGTCCAGCAGTGGATTGATAATGGTTGACAATGATGATGATATACTGAAAATCACCATAATACTTAAAAATGTAAATACTGATTTGCCAGACCTATATATATATATATATATATATATAAACATACACAGACTGTTGACAAAAGTCACCGGATGCCCCTTCAAAAACAAATGAACGGATCCGCTGCGTTGTTCAGATGCGTGGTACAGCTACAAACGGTATAAAAACAAGCCTGCAGCTGACCGCGATCATATTGCACTGCGAGGTTGAGTACAAATGTCGCGGCGGGGTAAAACTGACTTTGAGAAAGGAAAGATTGTTGGGTGTTGCGATAGTGGGTTGTACATAAGAGAAACCGAGAGGCGTTTAAACATACCCAAGTCACCTGTTTTTGATGTACTGAATAAGTGGAAGACACATGGCGTGCCTGAAGCAGCAAAACGTACCGGCAGACCAAAGAACATCAGTGATAGAGGATGTCGAAGCCTCAGGAGAGTCGTTACAGGTAATCGACGAAGTACTGCACAAGACCTCAGTGTACAGGTTAGTAAAAATGCTGGAAACTCGGTATGTCACGTACCATTGGCGGAGAACTTCATTCCGTGGGTTACTGTGGTTTTACGGCTGCTCATGAGCCTTTTATCTCCACTCGGAATGCTACTCGCCGTTTAGCATGGTGTAAAGAACATTTATCGTGGACCGTAGATCAATGGAAACGGGTCCTATGGACTGATCAATCCAGATACACGATTCATGAGTCTGATGGCCGTGTGTGGGAATGGCGGCAGCCGGGGAACGCTATTTACCACAGTGTACTGTTCCTACGGTCAAGTTTGGAGCTGGCATTGTACTCGTGTGGGGGTGTCTTTCGTGGTATGGTCCCGACCCGTTGGTTATCGTGGAGAAACCTGTTAACCAGCACGTCTACCTCGACATAGTGGACAATTATGCTCTACCAACTCTGTGGCAATACAATGGAACAGAGCCTTGTTGGTACCAGCAGGATAATGCACCGAACCATAAAGCAAGGACTGTTACGGCATAGTTTGACGATAATTCCGTATCTTGTGTGGACTGGCCAGCACAGAGCCCTGATCTTAATCTGATAGAGCACCTATGGGGTGAATTAGAGCGCCGCATAAGAAGTTTGAAACCAATGCCTACTACTAAGCAACAGTTAGCGGCAGCATTATGTACTGAATGGAAGCGCATACCTATAGCTGTGTTCCAAAACCTTTTCGAAAATATGTCTAGAATGGTCAGTGCATGCATTAAGGCCAAAGGCGAGCCGACACCGTACTAATGTATGTCAATAAATGCTCTGTTTTTGTTTCTCTTCATTGGTGTCCTGTGACTTTTGTATATATGTGTGTGTATATATATATATATATATTTATAGACAAAAGTCACCGGACACCTGTGAAACTACACCCAAAACGAACGCAGGAAATTAATAAGCGGGCAGCAGGGCTTCCCAACAGTCTATCGCAATCGACAAAAATAGGTAAACGTGGTGATCTGAGCTCCTTTGATCATGGATGCATTGTTGGCGCAAGACAGATGGATCATTCTATTGCTGAAGTGGTATGAACCTTAGGGTTTCCGAGGGCAGCCGTATAAAGGGTGTATCACAAGCATACCATCGACACGAAGCGCCAAGACAGCAAGCGGCTCTGTCCCTTTCCTGGAAGCAATGGTCCTGTATCTCGGACGAACGATTGCTTATAGCTCTCAGTGTTGCTCATAGTGGTCGTTAAAGCCCGAAAAAAATATAAAATGCTATAAAAAAGGTTGTTTTTCTAATTTATTGGTGACCAGATGAAAGCACACAAGAAGAGCCGTAGATTTCAGATGCCTGCTGTGTGGCGCATCTCTTGAACACCAGGACGAAACTCAAAATTAATATTAAACCCAACACCCTTTGTCCTGAATACCTCGGCGCACAACTAATAAAAACTGCAGTACACGAATATAATGGCATTTCTTCTTCTTCTTAGACTGCTGACACCCACTGCAGGGTATAGGCCTCCGCCAATCTTTTTGAAATTCGTCGATCCTTTGATTCAGTCCACAATTTAGCACCTCTAAATTTCTGAAGGTCATCTCTCCATGTTATTCTGTGGCAACCTCTTCATCTCCTTTAATCCCTCGGTTGCAATTCTGTTATTAATCTCGTCAATGTTTCAGTCTTCCAGCATGTCCAGCCCATCTGCACTTTGATTCTTTTATTATTTTCATAATATGTTATTCCTGTTCTTTCTCTTATAATTTCATTTCAAATTCTATCTTTTCATGTTATTCTTAACATTCTCTTCTCTCTCTATATATATATATATATTTTTTTACATTGTCGCTCTGTGAAACTCCATGTTTCACTTCCGTAAGTAAACACGGGGATAATACATGCCCTAAAGATTTTTTTCTTTTTAAACACTAGGGGCTGCGCCTCTAGGCTCGCTTCGCTCGTTTCCAGAGTAGCGCTCGGGCCCTGCAGCCCGATCTCCAAGTATATCACATGAAATAAAAACTGGAAAATTCATATAAATTTCAATTTTTATTGCATGTCTAAGCAACTAAGGCTTGTTATTCCGAAATTTCAGAGTTTCTTTTACTGTCGTTAATTTTTGGAAGGTCGGACTTTTGTCGTTTGAACTTTACCACTAAAGAAAATAAAAGCGGTCCAAAGAGCATTTCCGTAAACCGTTATGCTAAATCGTTAAGGTAGACGTCAAGTAATTTTGCTTCCTATACTTCCAATGGAAAAACTTTTGTACACATTTCCTTCACAATTAGTGTATTCCCAAGGATGAAAGCTTGAACATCGATTAAAATAACTTCATATTATAACTTGGAATACTTAATAATTTCTTTTAAAGCATAACCATAATTATATAAAAAATCAATAACTTTTCCTTTGGTGGTGTTGGAACCAGAAAAAGATGGCGCGACCTGTACTTTGATGACGTCAGTAGACAAACAAATGTTGGATTGCATAATTATGGTTATGTTTTAGAAAATATTGAGTATTCCAAGTTATAAAATGAAGCTATTTTAATCGATGTTCAAATTTTCATCCTTGGACGCGCATGTATTGTGAAAAAGTATGTACAAAAGTTTTTCCATTGGAAGTATAGGAAACAAAAAAAACTTGACGTCCACTTTAAACAACTGAGATAGCTTTACCAACAAAACATATGCATAACAAATTCGCTGCGTCACCATGGCAGCAGGTCACGGGACCAGAACTTTCTTCTGTGGTTATTTTTAGCACGATCTTTTTACAAAAAACGTGCTGAAAAAGGGTGACGAGGTGCAGAACTTCGGTCATGGCACTACATGTCTACAAAGTTTCTTGGTTCTGTTGCTGTTAGTGTGTCCGGAACGCGACCTGATAGCAATTTTTTGCTTACCTTAACTTTGAAATACAATAGCTCTTGAAGTATCGCTAGAATCGAGAAACGGTTTATTTCAGCGTGTTCTCCAGATAATTCTCTACAAACGATGCATATTTCATATTTTTGTGTTCAATACGTTTTGCGCTGCGAGCTAGGAAACCAAGAATGTCGCGAAATTTCTAAAATAGCGGCGGCAGCAGTTACTTTTTCAGCACGTCTTTTGTAATAAAAAGATCGTGCTTATGTTATCGGTTTGTCCGTCCGTCCGTCTGTACCCACGTTATCTCTGCAACTATTAGTCCGATTTGAAAAAATTTTGCATTAGGAAGCTAGAAATATGCGAATGATGATCCTCCATTTCGATTTTTTTTACGATGTACAATTTCGCCGCTAGAGGGCGTAAAGGCAGATCATGTCGAATTCCAAAAATACGTTTTATTCCACATATTTGCTTCTAAACATCCGATTGAAAAAATTATTTTGTCTTTCGATTCCATTTATGTCGAAGAGTATTTTAGATAGTTACTTTTTCAAATTACGCATAGACTTTCCGCTAGGGACGTAAAAGTAAATTACAGTTTTCCCGATAACTCTTCTAAAACTCCGATTTGAAAACTTTTTTCTTCAGCGGATACATCTCCTGATGGAAAATCTTTTGCATATAATTTCAAATTTTTGGTAAAGAATAATTTGGCCACCAGGGGGCGTAAGTGTTAATTTTTGCTTCTGACGTATTTGCCATAAAATCTGAGCTTCTAAAATATCTATTGAAAAAATCTTTTCGTGGACTGATGCCACTCACATCG
This sequence comes from Macrothele yani, assembly GCA_039090855.1. Classification (NCBI taxonomy): domain Eukaryota; kingdom Metazoa; phylum Arthropoda; class Arachnida; order Araneae; family Macrothelidae; genus Macrothele; species Macrothele yani. The sequence continues at coordinate 147,436,661 of CM077027.1, forward strand.
ATAAATCCTTTCGGAATATTTTCTTCTTAAAATATTCCGCAGTTTCTCCGCCAGGGGGCGTAGATGTTCATCTTATTTTTGTCAATATCCCTACTTCCAGGAGTCCAATTTGAAATATTCCTTCTTTGTTGGATAATGTTTTCCGTGTGACATGTTTTTCATATAATTTCAAAATTTTCAAGTAATTCATAGACTTCCCGCCAGGGGGCGTAGCGGTGAATTGCGTTTCCCCCTATATCTCTGCTTCTCAATCTCAGATTTGAAAAACTCTTTCTGCACCGGATACAGCCCCCGAAGGGAAATCGTTTGCACATAATTTATAATTTTTGTAAAAAAAAAAAATGATTTGGCCACCGGGGGGCGTAAATCTTAATTTCCGCTTCTGGTGTATTTGTAGCAAATTATGAGTTTCTGAATTCTAGATTGAAAAAAACGTGGTTTGTTGACCGATACTACTTATGTCGACAAACCATTTAGGAAAATTTTCTTCTTGAAATAATGAACGGTTTCTACGCCAGGGGGCGTAGACGTATAACTTATTTTTGTCAAGATATCTACTTCTAAGCGTCCGATTTGAAAATTTTTTTCTTTGTTGGATACTGTTTCCGATGCGAAATGTTTTTCTTATAAATTCAAAATTTGCAAGTAAATCAGACTTTCCGCTAGGGGGCACAAAGGTAAATTGTGTTTTCTGCGTTATTTCTGTTCTTAAAGCTCCGATTTGAAAAAATTCTTCCTGTATCGCATACAAGACCTAATGGAAAATATTTTTCACATAATTTCTAATGTTTGGTAAAGAATGGTGTTGCCACCAGGGGGCAAAAGTTTTAATTTCTGCTTCTGGTGTATTTGTAGCAAAATCTGGGCTCCTGAAAACTCGACTAAATTTTTTTCTTGGACCGATACCGCTCATATGGAAAAACCTTTTGAGAACACTTTCTTCCTGAAATAATGCATGGTTTTCCCACCAGGGGACGTAAAGTCATATCTTATCTTTGTCGATATCTCTGTTTCTAAGAGTCCGATTTGAAAAATTATTTCGGTGTTGGAAAGCGTTTTCGGTGCGAAATGTTTCTCATCTAAATTCATGCTTTTCTTAACGCACGAGTCTGCAACCACAGGGCGTAAGCTCACGATTCCGTTTACAGCAATATCTGGGGGATTAAAAACCCGATTGAAAAACTTCTTTCTTCCGTCAGATACTATTGTTTTCCATACCGGTTCCATTGACTTTGAATAGCTTTGCTAAATTCAGTTTGCGTCAGAACGGATTCAAAAGACGTGCTTATTACGACCGAAAATTCGGTGTCATCTTTCTTGTTTTAGAATAGAGAGACAATAGTTAAATGGTCGTTAAGTATCCAAAGGGCCTATTACCTTGGATAATTCTTCTATTGGTTTTCTCTTTGTCTTTCTTTAAAACTGATTACTTGGACTAAATAGATGTATTCGTCTACTTTTTCAATGTCTTTTCCTTCTATCAAAATCTTTTCTGTATCCTTTTCTGTATTGTTGATATATTTAAATTTTGCAGTGTTCATTGTCAGACCTTTTTTTAAGACTTCCCACCCATAAGTCCTTTTCCATACCCTGCATTTCTGTTGCTAGTTTCAATGATATGTCATCAGCAAATTTTAAGTGCTTTAGGTACCCTTTCATTTATGTTTAATACCTTTTCTTCCCAGTTTAAATTTCTAAAAATAAGATATAATACAGAGTTAAATACTTTTGGAGATAGTGGATCTCCCTGTCTAACTCCTCTCTGTATCTTAAAAACTGAGCCCAGGTTCTTTATTGTTAGGAAATGAGTTTTTCAATCTTTTAATTGAAAAACTCATTTCCTTTTGATATACAGAATCAAAAGTTTTGATATAGTCTACAAAAACTAAGTGAATTTCTTTCTGACATTCGTTTGCTTTTTCTATTAATTGGTTAATTGTATATAAATAATATATTGTACAGTAACCAAACCTAAAACCCGCCTATTCTACCGATTGTGCATCTTCTAATTTTGAAATATTTATTTAATGGTATTTATTTCATTTTAATGATGTCATTTGCTTGCGAGTAACTGTTTTTAAGGCGATTATGATATAGCCACTATGTAACGGCACGAATTTGAATTGCTCATCGTTCTTTCTGTATTTTTTCCGCCTACCAGTATCGAAAAAGAGTTAAAAAATACACGACTAAACATTATTTCAAAAGCATTCTAGAAGGATTTACCAAGCATTCCTTTCTCCTGTAATAAGTAGCGCAAAAGGAGTCTTTGCAGAAAATAAAGTTCATAAACAGCTTGCTCCGAAAAAGGCTCACTGGGAAAGCCATTAATACGATTCATTACTTCATTCGGTAGATGCATCTCGTAAAGCTGTCTGCAGCAAACTGACAGTTCGTTTCGGCAATGAATTGAACAAATGCTTAAACCTATGTTTAACTCTGACATAACAGTAAAAAGTAATGGAGTCGTAAATATAAATATGTCAGATTGAGCCATTTCGAATAACATAAAGCAACACAGAATACATTCCTACGATGAAAAGGTATGCACATTTGATTTTTAAAACTGGTTTATTATTGCCTTACAAACTAATTAGTATTACAAATACAAGTTTCTGCGTTGCTAGAAACTCCCTGCGAATAAATATTCCCACTTATTTTTTCTAGTTAATTAGAAGTCTTTAAGAAAGACAGTTGTGTAATTACTTTTTGAATTATCGTAATTTATAAACATCGTTTGAATGTAATTCCTGAAACTTTGCAAAGTTTCTGATATTTTAAACACATGGAATTTGTTTTTTGAATGTGCTCAAAACATCTTGTGCAGTTCCCAGTCCTGGATAGTGACGACATTGCTGACGTCAGAGCTGACAGGATAGCTTTGAGGTTGACAGCAGAAGCAAGCAGACGGAGTGAAGAGCGTGGAGAGAGAGAGAGAGAGAGAGAGAGAGAGTGTTTTGATTTGTAGGGAGGATGACAGGGCGTAAGAATCGCATTGTTTTTGTTTATTAAATTAAATGTTATGTGTTGTGAAATTTATGATAGTAGTAAATGAGTTTTCGTGATGATTACTAAGACATCACACTCTTAAATACAGTGGAAGCTTATTACAACACTGGCATACAGGGTTAAGGCTCGTTACAGAGATACCCGCGATGTATCCGGATCTGTGTGTGTGTATTTCGTTTGGGGGACACAATTGGAACCGCGTTATATCCGATTTCGCGGTGTGTTATATCCGGCTTCCATAATATTTTCCCCCTCAGGGGAGAAAACTACAATGACTTGCAATTTGTTGCATACAACAAGATGCCAGTTTCTTAGGTACTCGGTTTCGTCACATAAATGCCTCACTCCAATAGGTAAGACGGCAACTGAGTGTGATGTGCGGTATAAATCACACAGACCTACTTATCAAGCAACAGTTAACATCGGTGCTGCCTAAGGCGAGTAGATATTATAAAACTGATTTAAGGATAAAATGGCGTGATGTTCCCAAATCAGTAACTCATGTGGGGACACATACATACTCAAACTAAGTATGAATTTTTTTGTGACAAAACTGTATTGTAAAATGTGCATACTAAAAGAATATCATGTTTTCAAAGCAAGAGTTTCAATCATTCTAATCCTGAGGCCGAAAGCATTTCTTCATTTGTGAATTAAGTAAAGTAAAAAATTAGAAACAAATTGGGTGGGATTCACTGAATGCTCTGAGCAGGTCCCATCTCCCATGCCAAGGAGCTAAACTGTAATACTTTTCACCCCAGCAAAATGCCCAATTCGTCAGATCTGTTTATATTCAGTGATGCTGAAAATACTGAAGAAAACAAAAACTGCATGTACTACGTAGTCTGACCGTAGGTATTTAATTAATTTATGCTCCTTACCAGCAGCAGTTTCTAATTTTAAAGTTTTCAATAGCATATTTTTCTTTCAGTGCCTTTGGTGAAACGTATTTACTTAACATTTGTTTAGAACTCGAAGTCTTTCATTAACATATGCAGTCCAAAACAGTTATCAAATATGTGGTAAGTAGTAATTTCAATACAAACCATACCTATAAATTTTAAAGACGTATTAAAATGGCGTTCAACTTTTTTTCTGATAAGCAACATTTCGTTTTAAACTTTTAAACTGTTTCTTTGTTCACACTAAATTTTCTTGTTGAAACTGAAACCCTGTTTAAGTCATGATGTGGAGAATGCAAAGTTTTATTTAACGTTTGACTGAACTTGAGTTTAGTTTATAACTCCCTGTTTAAAATACATACATCGTTACAATTTATTGTTGGTAAATACTGCTTCTGGTAGTGTTACTTGCACAGTTTTATCTGATTGAGGAGTGTTTTGAATTTGTAGCAAAATTTATGTAGAATACACAGTGCGTCAAAGAACTTTTAAGACTGGCGCTAGATTTCAGCCTACGGTGGCGCCACCAGTGTAATCGCGAATGCGTTATAAACCGTGATTATCAGCTTGGTTTCTGCCAAAAGTACTGCGCAGCTGTTAAAGTATCTCAAACGAAACGGCCGTTCATTAGAGAAGTGAATTTTTTTTCATGTTGAATTATTAAGATGGAACAAAGGGCTGTTATTAAATTTAACGCAAAACTTAGCAACAGTGCCTCGGAAATGTACCAAATGATGAAACAAGTTTACGGTGAGTTTTGTTAGGGTAGATCAAATGTTTTCCTTTGGCACAAACGTTTTTTGGACGGACGGAAGAGATACGCTAGAAGATGATAAGCATACCGGAAGATCTAGGACACCTGAGATTATTGAAAAAGTGCGTGATTTCGTGGCAAACAATCGATGTGCGTCACTAAGAATGATGAAAGAGTCTTTAAACATCAACGAAGAAACGATTCGAATCATCCTGCATGAAGATTTGGGCAAAACAAAAGTCTGTGCTAAATTTGTTCCACACACGTTAACCAATGAACAAAAATCAAGGAGAAGTGCACATTGCAGAGACATCATTTCAGCCGCTGAAAATGATCCAAACTTCTTAAAACTGATTGTTACTGGTAATGAGCATGGTGTTTTCAATATGATCCTAAAACAAAGCGACAAAGTGCGGAATGGAAGTCAAAAAACTCACCACAAGCCAAAAAAACAAGAAAAGTTCCATCAAAAATCAAAACAATGCTCATTACATTCTTCGATAGTAAGGGTATTATCCACAAGGAATTTGTTCCAAGTGGACAAACAATTACTGGTGAGTTTTATTTAAATGTTTTGAGGCGTTAGATGGGCAGAATTCGTCGCATTCGTCCAGAATATCGGGATGAAAACAGTTGGAGTTTGTTGCACGATAATGCACCCAGTCACACCTCACTTCTTGTTCGTAGATTTTTGGCGAAAAATAACGTCTGTGTGTTGAATCATCTACCGTATTCGCCTGATTTAGCACCCTGCGACTTTTCTTTATTCCCAAAACTTAAAATGACGTTAAAAGGGTGTTATTTTGATGATATTTCGACCATACAAACAGCTTCGACGCATGCTTGGGAGGCAATTCCGCAAAGTGAACTGGAACAGGCATTCGAATCATTATTAAATCGCTGTAACAAGTGTATTGAAGCCGGAGGGTCTTATTTTGAATAACAAACCAAAACAAATTATAATTTCTTGTTTATATTTCATTTTACAGACCCAGTCTTAAAAATAAAATTCTTTGCCACAATGTGTACAAGCAGCTGTTTCTGTACATTGTAGCGAATTTTGGAAGTAGTATAGATTATATATATATATATATATATATATATATATATATATACACACTTTCAATTGACAAATTGTTAGAGATCGTATAGCGTGTTGGTAAGCTAAAGCGCAAGAAATACCCTATATACACCGAGGCATCTACTATACCAGATGCCAGAGGGTTTCCAATGCTAACCATTCCTGTTGCAGAATTGTACACAACTCCGCCAGAAAAGAAGTCGGTCCAGGATCCATTGATCTAATGTTACGCTTCGCGACATTCCAGAGAGCTTCCACAGGGTTCAAAATCAGGGGACGTTGGGGGGCGGGGGCACTGAATGGTTCTATACTCAGGTCCACCCAAGCATCATTTGTACCTCGAGCCATGCCTGGATGGTGTGTCTGAGCATTTTCCTGCTGGAACAGATCATTGGCCTCAGTTAGCGCGAAGGCCATTAAAACGTGTAGGTGATCAGCCAACACATGCTGGTAGTGCGCGGTGGTTTAGGACCTCTCCAGACACGCTTGGGATGCAATATGTTCCATGAGAAGACTCCAAATTTTTTTATCCCCGGCACCAGTTGAGGCGTAATGTCCGATAACAGACAGTGAATAGTGGCCCACGAGTAGGGAGCCAGCTCCCGTAGCCCAGGATATACAGCGTGCGCAGTACCATATGCTCGCTGACGCTGCTTGGGTCTCAGACAACCTGGATATGATTTGCGCCGTCCTTGCCAAACGGTCACTCTGTACGAGCTTGGATAATCTACGTCGACCCCGGTCATCAACGGCTCGTGGTCGGCCATCGCTTGCTCTCTGGGCGCTGGTACGTCCGTCGATGGTATATACTAGCAGTACACTCTTGATAGCGTTGCCCTCGGGAACCCTAGGGTTCTTATTACTTGGGCGATAGAATGAGTTATCTGCCTTGCGCCGACAATGCGTCCACTATCAAAGATGGTGATGTTTACCCATGTTCGTCGATTGCGATACATACACTACTGTTGGGAATTTCTGATTTTCGCCTATTAATTGCTTGCTTTAGGTTTGGGTATATTCCATTCTGCACGCAGGATGCCAATGCTAACTGCCCATCACCCCTTATCTCTAATGTTGTGTCTACTGAGTATATAACTGGATGCGTACTCTCAATTCAAACTGGTTTGGAAACCGTCCAGTAGTATTATGTCGTTAAAATAGTCATCTGATTTTGCATCTTGATGGTACGCAAATCAAATCTGCAGTAAAACTGTAGGCATGGGGAACTTGCGTGGTAAAATGGGAATTTTTAGCAAAGTTTGTAGGGATTTTCATTTTGAATTATACTGGCATCTCTAGTTAGCGTTCGACTGAAGACCGGATTTTCAGTCATTTGCAGAACTTTAAGACCACCTGTCAATTTATTGAAAATTATGATTTATTTATTTTTTGATTGGAGGTTTAACGATTACCGTGAGCAACTCAATGGGCTATAAGCAGTCGCCCGTCCCTAATTTAGGGTCACTGGTTCCAGGGAAGGGAGAGAGCCAGTGCCGTAAGACAAACACATCCATGCCTCACCAGGATTCGAACCCGGACTCCTTTCGGACGAATGATCAGAGACCATCGCTTAGACCACTGAGCCACCGGGGCGGCGATTATGATTTTCAAAGAAACAACTAATTACTAGTCAGAAATGTTTGAAAAATGAAACCACATATGAATACTTACATTATTTAGTACACACAAAGACCGAGATCAGTACTTCATGCGACACCTTTGTTTTGTTTTTTATAACGGACAGAATACGATGTGACATACTCTCAATGGGGGATTTGCAGTAGTCACTTGAAATGTCTTTGCACTACACGTACTTCATCACACCAATCAAAGTTTGGGAGTTTGATGGCTGTTTTTCCAGCTACCTTGCCTTTTAAAATGGTCCTCAAATTGTCGATGGGGTTAAAGTCGGGACTACTACCGGGCCAGTCAAGCGCAGTTATGTTTTTCCTCTGCAGGTAGTCCTTTACTGTCTTTGGTCTGTGGCATGAAGTACAATCGTACATAAATATTGTGCATCTGCGCACTCGCATATGAGTTCACAGCTTCTCATGTAACATTTCCAAAGGACCAGTCATGGTAGTGCCTGTCGGCAAAAAGGATAATGAAGCACTACCGGATGCTGACATAGCACCCGATATCATCCGACTAGGCGGATGTCTCAGTGCTAACGGTGTATTTTTCATCAAACCTTTTGGTCGTCGAGAATGTGTATCACGTGATTCAGATTCACGCACAGTTGAATCATCGGAAAAAGAACTTGGCTCCAATTTTCAACAGTCCACGATTGATGTTGCTTCGCAAACTGGAGTCTTCTTTTTCATGACAGAGGTCAGTCTAGGTTTATAAGACTTTAACCCAAAATCTTTGCTAAGACGTCGGGAAACAGTGCTGATACTAATATCAGATCCTTTTTTAATGTTGAAGGGCCTGGATTTTCTTGCACGAACTCCTCGGAAAACACAACTATTCGCCTCATGGTATTGTCTTCACGTGGGGTTGTTTTCCTTGGACGTCCACTTGTCTTTCGGTTGCTAAATTTACCTGTATCTCGATATTTCATGATTGTATTATAAATCGCAGTCTTGCTCACATTCACCTTTCTGCTTATGCTACGTTCGGAGTATCCTTCGTGATTTAAAGTCACTATTTGTGCTCTCTGAGAAACACTTAATGAACCTTTTTCGTCCATTTTTCGCTATACAGAAAATACGTACAAAACCTCCCAGCATGAAAACCAGAAGCAAACTGATGCTTGCATGCTCTCCCCAACTCTGTCAACAGCTGCCGTTGTAGAATGATGCAACACCGACATTAGTTGATGCAATCGGCAGAAATCTAATACCAACAAGGGGTCTTAAACTTTTAAAATGACTGAATTGTGACACGCAAAACAAACTTCCACCAATCGGCGATCCTGTGGATGAAAACAGCGGCTGGATAAAAGGGAGTCAAATATCAAAGGAAACTGCCCAAAATCGAGAAAGCGAATAGACGGTCCCAACCTAGCAAATCACTGTACAATCGGTGTGTCAAGGGTCATCTCCGAAAGCACAACGTATCGGAACTTCTCTGGAATGGGCTTCAATAGATAACGACCACGTAGCTTGCCTAAGTTGTAGAGACAAAACACGAAGGCGCGCCTCCAGAGGGCGCGGGAGATTCCACACTGAAATTTTGAGGACTAGAAAATACGGTCGCGTAGACTGATAATTCAAAGTTTATTCTTCATCATACCGATAGCATGATCCGAATTTGGAGCAAGCTACACGAGGCCAGGGAACCATCCTCTCAGGTCAAGGGTTTATCCAAGAATTTCGAACTGGAAGCATGCTGAAAAGTTTGGAGGAAGAACGGTGTTGAAAAATACGTTGTGAACGATCTTTTTGAGGAAAGTCATCGTAGCACTGAGTCTGCAAAAATAATCCCTGGAAGTCTTGTACTGTAAATGCTGTGTTAAGAAGAAGCTTTTAAACTAGCCAATTTGTTTTTTTTTTTCCAGAAGCGTAGTTGTACCAAGGCTCATAATACACATTTGGAACGAACACCCTGATTGGCCAATTTACAAAGTAAACTTGTGGCAGAATTAAACTGAAGGTGCCTTATGATCTGAAAGACTACTAAAATTTTTACTCTCGCAAACTTTGTGGAAATTTAGTAACACCGTAAAAGCAAATCCGAAAATTTCCTCGAAATATGTGTGGGCGTAATGAAAAAAGGAAATTCACACCTTCCAAAACCTATCCTTTATATATTCTGTTTCCAAACCACGACAGCGCTTCTGTGGTTGGTTTGGAGACACAATTATGCCTTTTTAAATCACGTTTGAATCATGAAAATTAACAAAACCATAAGGTTAATTCTTAAAATCTGGCAAAATAAGCCGGATGTAATGAATCAGAAATCGTACCAGCAACACATTCGTCAATTTTTTTTCCGATTTTGAAACTACTAATTGAAATAAAATGTGTTCATCATTTCAGGTGTTATTTTATTGCCATCCTTGTACATATAAACGAGAGTTAACCTTTTAAGGCCGCCCCGTTGGTGCAGGGGACTAAAGCGATGGCCTCTGAGCATTCGTCCGAAAGGGATCAGAGTTCGAATCTCGGTGAGGCATGGATATTGTGTTTGTCTTACGGCACTGGCTCTCTCCCTTCTCTGGAACAAGTGACCCTAAATTAGGGACGAGCGACTGCTAATAGCCCATTGAGTTGCTCACGGTGGTCGTTAAACCTCAAATAAAAAAAACATTAAGTCCATCTAGAGAAAACTGATGTCTCCATAAGTTAAATACATAAGCAAAAATTGCTTTCCTTATAAATGCTCTGATTTTTCATCGGCGTAATGTATTCTAACCAAAAATACAGACCACACAGGATGGTCCCCCTATTCCCAAAAGACAGCTCTTCTTTTTGGCAACACAAACGGTAAAAGTCAAAAAAGACAACTCTTCTTGTTAGCAACACACAAATCCTATAATCTTAAAATCTCTAGAAAGGACAGTTAAAAATCCAAAAGGTTTGGAATCAACACCACACCCTTCAAAATATCGGTTTATCTAGAACCAATCTATGACGTCAGTCCTCAAAATTTTCAAATCCCTTTCGCTTCTCCTTTACTCCAATACAGAAGTTAAAATTTCATAAGATGAAATTTCTCAATTTTCGGCTTTAAACTTAGCTCACAAATTGTGCGTGTGTCACTGAAACCGCGAAGTACAACTACAAGAGGATAAAGAGCTTCAAGAAGCTATTAAAGAGCTTCAAGAAGCTAATAGGTCTTTTCGCATTTAAAAACGGTTCGAACAATGTTGACAGACATTGTTCGAACCGTTTTTTAAATGTTAATTTGCATTGTAGGCGCATTATATTTACACATTCTGAATATATATATATACATTTTCGTGAAAGGTGGTAATGCAGGTCTTTATAAAGAATTTCGGCGTGATGGGTTTGCCCTCATTTCACGTAGGTTTAAAAATGAGAGACAAAGTTCGTTTCCTTCATTTAATGTTTTTTTTTCTACTGCATGAGTAAAAAACACAACGCAAAAATAAAAATGCTGCGTATGTTGAAGATGCATTAAACGTTAGATTGTGCCGGTATTGGTTTGGGAAACTTCGTCATAGAGATTACTCACTCGTCGATGAACAACGCTTTGCACGACCCATTGAAACTGTCGAAGACAACATTAAGGCACTAATTGAAAGCAACCCACACACAACGACCAAGAGCAATTTTGGCGAAGCTTAGATATGTAAATCTCCATGATGTTTGGCAACGGGAGAAATGTTCTAGGCCCGATATCTACTTGCTATTCACTGCTCAAACAGAATTAAAGAGAACCATTTCTGAAACGAATGGTGACTAGCGATAAGAAATGCATTGTGTATGCTAATGTGGAGCGGAAGAGATCGTGGAGTAAGAAAGGTAAGCCTCCATTACTTAGTCCAAAGGCCGGTCTGCATTCCAAGAAGGTAATTCCTTGTGCATAGTGGAACTAGACGGAACTCTTATATCACGATATCTTGTCGAACAACCAAATCATCAATTCTAATATACACTCAGTAGGCAAAATATACAGGGTAATTCAAAATGAAGTGGTACTCATGTTTAATGCAAAGCAGATACACACAACTAGTACTATTGAAAAGCACATTTCCTAAAGTTTTGTTCAGCTTACTTATAATTCAATGTGTGCTCTACGCGTAACATGGCACACACCAAGTCAGTAATCAAGTTTCTGCCAAATTCTTTACAGCATGCCTGTGTCAATATTTGTGATGGCTGCTGTGATGCGAGCTTTCAAATCAACCAGCGTCGTTGCAAGTGGTGGTACATAGACACGATCCTTTATGAAACTCCACAAGAAAACTCACACGGGGTGAGATCTGGGGATCGTGGTAGCCAACGCAACAGTTCATCCCCCTCAGCTGAACAGCCAATCCATCGTTTTGGCAGCCTGTCATTGAGGTGGCCCCGAGCCTCGACATGGAAATGAGGTGGAGCACCATCGAGTTGAAAAATGAAGTCATCAATGTCTTCTTCCTGCTGTAGGAGAAGCCATTGTTCGAGAATGTCGAGATAGGTAATTCTTATCACAGTGGCTTTAGCGAAGAATAAAGACCCATACACTTTCCGATGAGTAATTGCACACATGGAATGCCCCAACTTCTCGCGTTATGCCTGTTCACCTTTCCTGAAGTGTTGAATGTTTCTTCGTCACTAAAAAACTAACTTTTCAGAGAAACCGTCATCCTCCATTAGAGTGAGAAATCTTTCACAGAAAGACGCTCGCAGGTAGCGGCATCTCTCTTCAGCTTTTGAATAAACTTCAGACGCACGGTTGCATGTGCAAACGTTTCCTCAGAACTCGCCATACAGTTTTCCGCGGGACACCAAGTTCCCGACCTGTTCGATAAGTGGATTTCTGAGGGCACCTTTCATAACTTAAGCTAAACATACACGCTCCACTACGTCGTTTCCCATCGACGGACGTCCAGTTGATTTTCTCTTGCAAATGCAACCCGTGTCTTTAAATCGTGAATACCAATTACAAATTGACTTACCACTGGGTGGCTATATCTTAGATTTTGTCGGAAAATGCGGTCTCAACTGGCTCGTTGGTATGAAAATCCTGAACACAAAATGTCTTCTGTTGTCCGCTTGCCGCCATTGTATGACTTGTTCCTTCTGCCGGACTTATCGCGCCATCTTCCGACCAACCGTGGAATCAGTAGCGGGGCATTGGAACTTCGAGAGATTACCTTCTAAAATACACATCTGAAAATACTTATTCCCGATTTCAGGGTTTTACCATACAACATGTAATATCATTTTGACTTACCCTGTATTAAAGACAGGGGTGATGGGCAGTTGGCATGGGCACAATGGAATAGACTCAGATGATAAATAGGCTGACAGCAGGGCTTCCCAACAACGTATCGCAATCCACGAACGTATGTAACTGGTTGGTTCGTCGATCGTGGCTGCATTGTCGGCGCAAGTCAGATTAGTTATTCTATCGCGCAAGTGGTAAGAACTGGATGGTTCCGGTGGGTAACCGTATCAAGGATGTACCGCGAGTATACCATCGACGGACGTGCCAGCGCCCAGAGACCAAGCGGTGGCCAACCACACGCCACTGATGACCGAGGTCGACGTATACCATCCAGGCTCGTACAGATTGACCACTTGGCAACGGCGGCTGCTGCGCAAATTGCATCCAGGTTGAATGTCGGAGGCCCAAACAGCGTCAGCAAGGAAACGGTATGACGCACGCTTCATACCATGGGGTACGGGAACTGACGCCCTACTCGTGTGCCACTGTTCCCTGCTCATCACCCAAAATTACGGTTCCCCTGGTGCCGGAAACATCAAAACTATACCACTGAGGAGTGGCTCTGCGTCGTGTGGTCTGATGAATCCCGTTTTCAGCTGAACCGAGCTGACCGGAGGGTGGAAGTGTGGCGTCGACAGCATAGGGCCATGGCTCAGTCGAGCCAGATAGGCTCTGTTCAAGGCGTTAGTGGCTCTGTGATGCTTTGGGGAGCTTTTTCATGGGACACATTAGGTCCCTTAGTGTGTCTGGAGAGGTTCTTAACCGCCGCGTGCTAGCATCTATCAGCTTTTAATGGACTTCGCGCATCTTGCTCTCGATGGTCTGTTGTAGCAGGAAAATGTGTCGTCACACCGGCCACCGCCACCACCCAGGCATGGCTCAAGGAACACTCATCTGAATTTGGAACCATACAGTGGAGCCGTAGGGACCCGGATTTTATACCGTCTAGAAGCTCTGTGATGCCGTGGAACGGAACACCACATCCATGGATCCTGAACCGATGTCTCAAGCGGCGTTGTGAGCAATGCTTCAACAGGAATGGCTGTCATTACCTCCGCAAACCCTTCGACATCTGGCGAAGTCAATGCCTCACACAGACTGTTATTCGCTGTAGAGGAAGGCCAACATGCTATTAGTGGCGTGCAAACGTATTGCATCACTTGCAAAAACCGTGAATTTTTAGGTTTGACTCTTTAACAACTTTTCATGGTTCTTTCATCATTTATAAGCCATTTGATGCGAAATTTAATGGAGATTTCAAAAATGGCTTAGTTTTTTCCTCTAGCTACTTCTGTTCTTAAGATACATTGCAAAAATCATGACCAAGTCGAAATTATTATGAAAAGGATCATTTATCCAATACTTAGGTTTACAGCAATGAATCGTATCTGTAATTCATAAGGAATATGATGAAGCAAAATCATAAAATGTACCTAAAATTTTTCCGCCCAGCCTTTAGCTTTAATCATAGCTTTGCATTTTGATGGCATACTGTGAACAAGGTTTTTTTAGAAGATTGGGTTGATCAATACAATTCCAAATTTGAATTACATTTTCATTCATTTGTATTTTGGCTGTTGGCTTCTTTTGTTATAGCTCATACGACACTCTGAACCCAAATTTTCGATCGGGTTTAAGTCCGGTGATTATGGTGGCCGATCACGTTGCTGGAATTTTTTTCCTGAAACTACTTTTTAACTACTTTAGCACAATGACAGGGAGCATTGCCATCATGTAATATGAAATTCCCTTCATAAAGTCTTCTAGGTGATGTTAGTATCTTGTTTTTCTAATATCCAGATTCATTTCCGGGCATTTACCGTAACATCGACAATATGGAGGTTCCTGACATATCATGTGCACACATGCAGCTCCAAACTATGATTTTCACCGGATGCTTAAAAGTAGTCACTAAGCAACTTGGATGGAATTCTTCATGCCTGAATCTTCTTACAGGCACTATTCAGTTTCCATTAAGGCAAAATTCTGATTCATCATTGAAAAGAACATTTTCCCATTGCTTGGTTGTCCAGGAGACATGATGATTTGCCCACTAAACTCTACGCTGTCTTTGATTTGCAGTGGCTTACGCCTGCCTTTGCAGCCACGTAAATCACAGTGAAGCAACCTCCTCCTAACAGTAGATGTAGTAACAGTAACATCAGTCACTTCAGACCATCTTTGAAGCAATTCAGGTGAACTGAGCATCCTGTCTGCCATGCTTAGCTTTCTGAGCACTCTGTCCTGCCTGGCTGTGGTGGATCTGGGACTTTTACTGCGACGCATATTTTTAATATTACCAGTGTCTTTTACTTTCTTCAGTAGCCTAATAACTGTAGATTGATTACAGCCCACTCTTTCAGCGATTTGCCTTGAAGAATATCCCTCTTCATGCAGAACAAATATTTATACTCTGTCCGCTGTGGGCAATTCCGCAGTTTTAACCATTGTTAAGAATGAACACAAAAATATACCCTAATAACAATAAGAAGAAATTACTACAATGCTCTAGTAGCTCTGCGTCAACCTTTATAAAGGCTGGAGTAGGATTGCATTAGGAAGTAGCCAATCAGATAAAAGAATGTATGATTTGCTGTAACAACTAATACGCAGCTAACGTGAATTTCCATGTGTTTGTCAAATCCCATATTTTATGTCATATCTTAAGAACGGAAGTAGTTACAGGAAAAACTAAGACAGTTTTGAAATCTCCATTAAATTTGAATTTTAATGACATAAATGGTGAAATAACTATTTAAATTAGTTGTAAAAAAGAGTTAAACTTAAAAATTCACGCTTTTTGCAGATGATACTTTTGCCCACCACTGTAGGTAGGTATCTTATACACGAATGCCGATTCGTGTACATTCCCTATTGAAAAAGCTAAAGCCCGTACGTGATGGCAAACTTCCAAACAATAATCTAAACGAAGAGAGTGTGCCTCCACCAAGACAACTCCAGATCTCATTTCCTTTTTGATCACTAGAGGGGGAAACCTGTTAGAACTTGGCCGGAATCACTTGCTTCAATCAACCGGCATTTTTGCCCGATCATGCGTCTTCAAGATTTCCATTTATTTCAGTCTCTGAAGAACTCGTGCAATGGAAATAACATCGCTTCCTTGTGGGCTTGTAAAAATCATCTTGTCATCTTTACCCAAAAGCCTGCAGTGATAAAATACTGAAGCTACCCTATAAATGGCGAGAGGTACTGAAAAATAATGTTGCTTACATTATTAAATAAAGTTTTAATGGTATGAAAAAGTTTAGTTTTTCATTTATCTACAAATGTCTCTCTTTTCTAAATCACTTCCTTTATTATCGGAAGAAGTATTTCCAATGGTGAAAATAAGTATTATTTTTTCACCATTTCAGATTGCTCAGCATTTTCGTTTTATACAACCCATTTTACAGGCATGGTTTGCAGGACATTATAACGATTTTTTATTACAGGGAATGAATGTCACTGCTGAAACTAAGCTTCGCTACGTGCGTTGAATCACTAGTAGAATTGCATCGAAAAGCAATGAAAATATTCCCAGAATACAAAGCACAGATATGTTTGGACACTAATACACAGAACGCCCCTCACGTGACACTTCTAAGCATGTGCATCGTTTCGGTAATACTTCTTCCGATAAAGGAAGTGATTTAGAAAAGAGAGACATCTGCCGTTCCCCAAGTAAACAAGTCTGTGTTTACAGAGCTACATATTCATGGCTAAGAAATGAAACATACTTCCTTCGCTTCAACGCTCATTAATAAATACAGAATTATGTAGAAGTTGAAAGCATCGATTAATCGATTTTACCATTTCAGATTGTTCTGCCCCACCCTTTCAACGCAGCTACCCTTAAATTTGCTTTTTTTTTTTTTAATCGCTTTTTCGCTTCATTTTTCAAGGGTTATTCATATTATGTGCGTTTGTAGAACGCGATGCTGAGCCTGTTGTTTTCGCGATATTAATGGGGCTTTTTCGAGAGAGTCATTCTGTTTGACTCTTTATTTTCTTTTTTGTCGATCGTAACGACATTTATATTAGTGCTCAACATTTTCGTTTTTTTATCATTAGGATATTCTCTCTCTCTCTCTCTCTATTTTTTTTAAAGAGAATTAACTTCTTTTCTAATGCGAGGAAATATTTTTTTCTTTTTATGGAGCTACAAGAGAGGAATACATGGGATGTAAATGGCTACTCATTCAGTCACTCATATGTTAGTCCATACCATTTGCACAGTTCCACAAGAGCAAAAAAGAAAAAACTGCATATATACACACTATCTACCAACAAGTAATTGGACACCTGTGATAGCAAAGTAAAATGAAGTTTATTCACCTTCAGTAGTTGGTGGAGCCTCCACGAGTGGCTATTACAGCTGCGACCCTCCGGGGCATACTCTCAACCAGGCGTTGTACGACGGCTAGCGGTATTTCTTCCACTCGGCTTGAAGAAGACAGGTCAGTTCCTTCACCGATTTCGGACGGGGGGGGCACCCCTTACGTCGACGCTCCAACTCGTCCCAGAGGTGCTCGATAGGGTTACGGTCCGGGCTCTGCGCAGGCCAGTCCATTCAATTAACCCCACTGTCACCATACCAAGCCATGGTGGACCTCGCAACATGACAGGTGGCATTGTCATCCTGAAAGTAACATGTGTCCCCCCCGTAAAACTGCCGCAACGCAGGAAGCGCATGGTCATCCAAAATGGTGCAGCAGGTCTCGGCGTTGAGTCTACCAGGAATTGCGACCAAAGGTCCCGTGCCATCCCAGGAGAAACACCCCCATAGCACAATTCCACCGCCGCCGAACTTCACAGTTGGCACAATATATTCCGGCAGGAGGCGTTCTCCAAGCAGACGCCAAACCCAGGCCCTGCCATCCGAACGGTAGAGGGTGAACCTTGATTCGTCGCTCCAGAGAACCTGTTTCTGCTGTTCAACGGTCCACTGTCGACGTTCTTTGCACCACGTTAGCCGAGCAGCGCTATTGGACTTGGTGATCAAAGACTTGTGGGCGGCAGCGCGTCCATGATAACAGAGCAGATGTGCTTCCTTACGGATGGTATTCATCGAAAGAACACTCCCAGATGCCTGTTGAAACACCTCGCGGATGTGGCCCATCGATTTGGTGCAGTTCTTCCGAATTTCTCTGGCCAGCACCCGTCGGTCACTAACTCCTAGTTTTGTGGGTCTGTCGAGTCAGGGCACATTCCGACAGTCACCTCTCATCCTCCACATGCCAATCACGTAGGCCACTGTCGATTTTGGGTACTTCAACTTGCTGGATATGTCACGTATGGATCGGCCATTTCTGTGATACCCGACGATTACACTTTTCTCGAAATCAGAGAGCTCCGAACTGCGTGACATCTTGGATGCGACTGGTTGCGTTGTTGTTTCCCATACGATATTGAACGGCGGCGGCCGTGACATGTATCAGGACCGCAGATATCGTCAATTGCAGGGGTGTCCAATTTATTGTTGGTAGATAGTGTATATATACAACGTTTCAACAAAAATTTTACGAAATTCTGCCTAAGTAGAATTTCAAAGAATGACAATAATGCAAGAGTTTAGTAAGCGTTTTAAGTACTTTAGATAATTTATTCTGCACATGATCTCACGAAGCTTACATAGTGAAGTCAATAAAATATACACGGTCGAGTGATATTATTGTGACCACAAGCTAATATCCAGAGTAACCGACGTGTGCAGCGTGGACAGCAGCTAGACGGGATGGGAGTGACTCAAGGTGATGGTGTTCACAGGTATGTGAAATCATGCTGACTGCAATGCATTTTATAGCTGCTAGAGGGCGCGTGGTGGAGGATCCATAGAGCGAACAACACGATCCAGGTGGTCCCACAGCAGCTCAATTGGGTTTACGTCTGAGAAATTAGGGGGCCAAGAAAGTACTTTCAAGTCTTCATCGCGCTCTTCCAACCACTCTCGGACGTTTCTAGATGTATGACGCGTCACTTTGTGGTTCTGGAAGATCCCCTCCGCCGCAGGGAAGACAATCAGCATGTATAGGTCTACGTGGTCTGCAAGGATGTATTCATAACGAATCTGGACCATAGTGCCTTCCACAGGTATGAGTGGACCCAAAGAATGCCTCGAAAATATTCCCCAAAGCACAAAGCTGCCCCCACCAGCTTGTTTTCTTCCAGAAATGGTTGAAGATTGTTTGTTCTCCGATGTTGCTCTCCTTATACGCCAACGTCCATCCATTCCATGAAGCAGAAAACGTGACTCATCGGAGAAGGCAATCCTTTGCCAATCAGCGGAGGTTCAATTCCGATACTTCCGTGAAAATATAAGCCTTTTCTGCCGAATGCACCTTCGTTAGCATAGGTGCAGTGGCCATCCGTCCGATACGCAGCAGGGTTCGCTGAACTGTCGTTTTAGACACACTTCCGGTAGCCCCCTGGTTCATTCGGCCAGTGAGTTGCTCCACTGTAGCGTTTCGATCGGTCCTCACGCACCTTCTAAGCCGACGTTCACCTCTCACATGAATGATACGTTGTGCTCCGCAGTTTCCACGTCGCATATTCGCAATGGTGCCATTTCTCTAATCACGATACATTTTAACCACAGCAGCACGCGAACAGTTAACAAACTGCGCTATTTTAGAAACACTACCACCCTTGGCCCGAAAGCCGATAATTATCCCTTTTTGTAAATCTGATAAATCGCTCCTTTTATCCATGACAGCAAGAGTGATATGTTTTCAGAATGCCTACAGCACACCTTGTATACTCTCCAAACCAGCCAGATCACGACACGTGCCTTCTTTCATTGGCTACGCGTTGTTGACGTGAAGAGTAGGAGGCGGTCACAATAATGTGGCTGGACTGTGTATATATACACTGTATCATCAAAAGTATTCGGACACTACCAAATATTTACATAAGTGCAAAGTACGGTGGCGCAGGAAGGGGGATGTATGTAGGGAGGCACGTATATAAAGCCAAGATATTCTGTCGTGTTATCAGTAACTTTGAAGCGGATATGTCGCGCGGACGTGAACTTTCCGAGTTCCAGCGTGGGCTGTCTATAGGATGTCAGTTGAGTAACGTTTCCATAAGCAGCATTCCCGCTAAACATACCAAAATCTACTAAATGATGTGAAAGGATCGAAGCAGGACTTTGCAACTACAGCAAAAAAAAAAAACTTTCAGGAAGGCCGCACAAACTGACGGAACGTGACAAAAGAGCCATAATAATATATGTTAAGAAAGTTCGTTCTTCCTCTGCCGTTTCCATTGCTGTTGAAGTAGAAAACTCTTGTAATGGCTCGGTTAGTAATATAACTATACGCAGAGAGTTTTACAGTATGGGCTATTATGGTAGAGCAGCGGCACACAAGCCACATACCACTAAAGTGAATGTGAAGCGCCGTTTGGAGTGGTATGTCTCCCGTCGTTCTTGAACTGTGAGCGACTGTCGAGTCACGCTTTCCACTCTTCCAATCTGATAAGTCACACTTTTCACTCTTCCGATCTGATAAGTCACACTTTCCACTCGTCCAATGTGATTATCACGCTTTCCACTCTTCCAATCTGAGTCACGCTTTCCACTCTTCCAACCTGATGAGTCACGCTTTCCACTCTTCCAATCTGATGAGTCACGCTTTCCACTCTTCCAATCTGATGAGTCACGCTTTCCACTCTTCCAATCTGATGAGTCACGCTTTCCACTCTTCCTATCTGATAGGCGTGTTTGGATTCGGCGACAGCCCGGCGAACGATTTTCGTCGGACTGTGTTCTTCCAACTTAAGTTCGGCGGTGGCTCCATCATGGTACCGTAAGCTGACCAGAAGTCCCCAATTCTTGAGGACAGTCCTCAAATTTTGTTTACTGTCCCCAAAAACGTCTGATGCCTTTGGGGACGCAAACTGTCCTCAAATGTCCTCGAATTTACACTTCCTCATTAGCTCGTTAGATTTCTAATGAAAAATGTTCTTAAAAGTAGTTTTTGTTGCACTAATTTTCCTACATACTTCTTCTGAAAATAAACTTTGACTTCTTTTTTTCTTCTTTCAGTGTTTAACGACCACCGAGAGCAACTCTAAGGACTATAAGCAGTCGCCTGTTTCTAATTTGGAGACATTCGTTCTAGAGAGAGAGAGAGAGAGAGCGAGCGCTAGTGCTGTAAGACAAACACAGCATCCATGTCACAGTCGGGACTCGAACCCGTACCCCCTTGTACGAATGATCAGTGGCCAGCACTAGAACACTGAACTATTGGTGCAGTGAAATTTTGACTGTACTTGATCTAAGTTTCTCCAAAAACTTTGGCAAAATGAAAAATTCGCCATGCGATTAGTTTGGTGTGCAGCTTGTTTTTCTTCAGCACATGTACAAGGTAATTAAAGCATTTCGGTTTTGCTCATATGTTCTCGCCATCATAATTCTACTTTGTCAATACAAATTACCAACATTCTACAAGATATATCCTTTTAAGACACAAACTTCAATATGTAATACATTTATTGAAGCAATGCAGTTTTGTGACAAAAAGATTTGCATATTTATTTTGAGTACGTATATGTCCCTAAATGAACTGCCGATTTGGGGATGCCACGCCCTTTTGTCCTTAAATCAGTGTTCCGATATCTGGTCACCTTATGGTACGGAGATGGTTTTCGTTGATGGGACTCTGCCCGTTGGTTATTATAACACCAGTGGCGTACCTGAAAAACTCGGAGCCACCCCGCAAGAAATATTTTCGAGGCCCTTTTTCGAAAATCTATTACCTTCTATTACAAATAATTTAACTTCCATGTTTTTAACTGGGCTTTACTGGCGTTTTTTAATAAAGTAAGTTCTTTGGAACCTACGAGTATTTTTCCTAAAACCAAAATTATTAAATTTTATTGCGTGAAACACAAATGTGTGCATTATAATAAAAATGACTGCCCTAGTTTTATACCGATACAAAGTACAACTAAACACTTACACCAAAGTTAATCATATCATGCAAAAGTTATTCTTTTAGGGAACTAGTCCCTTTGAAATGCCTCACGATCATACTCACGTAAAATATGCAAATGTCGTGTGACAGTATGTAATGACCTTTTCCGGTTTATACGAAATGCCAGAACATAAGTAAGTAACAATTAAGTATTGTAGCACGACAAACTTAAAACTACTTAAATTATTTACTCCCGAATATAGAAAACACACTTTACATAATTCCGCAATCTTTTTACACATAGTAAAACTTCTTTCTCTTAACTCTAATAAAAATATGATGCAGGTCTCTGTTTCTTCGTTCTCGTAAAGAACACCTTTAAGTTTATTATATTCTGAATGATGCTTATTTATGTGCGAACAATTGTAAAACATATCAGTTTACCTTCATTGGTATAAAAATTCCACTCATTGAACTGACATTTCTTTCACATTCTCTTGTTAACATATATGCATAGGAACTATTGCTATGGCTGTGAAAAGGGGTCTCAAGTCCTCTGGAATAGCTGTTTTCTCGTCATCCAGTTTTTATAAACTAAAGCAAAATAAATGATTTTTAAAGATTTTACTTATTTACTGAAAAAAAGCAAAAAACTACTTTTTATTTTAATACTTCATTCAAAAAGGCCTAAATTCCTGGCTATTTTTTAACCAGATTCATATGAAGTTTCCACAAAAAAATATTATACAATATTTTTTTTGCGGCTAGAGGCCCTTTTAATTGTGAGCCCCCTCCCCCGCAATCCGTGGGTTGCGGGGGCTATCAGCACGCCCCTGTATACCACAAACCATGAACTCTCGACGTTCTGGATAATTCTGCCCTAGCAACAACGTGGCACTATTACGGAAAAGACCGTTGTCTCTTTAAACACGATCGAGCTCTTTGTCAACATTGCACTGGGTGTGCAAAACTGGTTTCATGAAAATCAGGTGGAATCGTTAGACTGGCCTCCTCATATTCCTGATCTTAATCTCATAGAAACCCTCTAGAGCATCGAATACGAAATCGACCGCAACTACAGTCTTCGCTATCTACTCTGGCAGCTGCTATGCAGGACGAATGGCCAGCCATTCCTGTCGAGAGCTACCGGAAATTGGTTGACAGTATGCCTCGACGTGTTGACTCTGTCCTACAAGCAAAACGTGGACCGACTAACTGTTAATTGCGACAACAATACAACGTAGTTTGTCATAAATATTTATTTTTTTCAAATCGACCATGCTTTCGCTGGGTATTGACCTAGTTTCATCAGGATGAATGGCACGTAAATATTCAAATTGTATATGATATCATAAACGGTGTTTACAGTCACGGGTTTTCGTTAGTTGCTTACACGCGCTTGATAGAAATTGGGAGGATGCCATGACATTAACAAGTTGCGAAGACTTCCTGATACATATGGAAAGCTTCCAAAATATCAAGTTTGCTGGTTGAATCTGGCTTGTCAATTGCTTTTGCTTCTTCAAAGAGAAATTTATGGTCCTTTTCGTAACAGTGTTTAGCCATCAATGACTTCTTTAGATCACAGTTCCGAATGTAGGTCTTGTGCTCCTTCAATCAAAAACGCAAAGCTCTACACGAGTCTGTCCTATATACGAAGTCAAATTCACATGGAATTTGATAAATTCTCCGCGAGTTTTTACCTTCAACATGGTCCTTTGATCCTAAAAAGTTCATTTTGCTTATCGGTTTAAAAATCACTTTAAAATTAAAGGTTTTGAGAATTTTTGAAGGCAATGTCACGGGGAAAATGGAATAATGGCAAAATTATCTCGCAATGGGCGCACCACAGGAGTTAACGTGGAGATAGGCTTCGGTTTCCGGAATTTTGTTAGAGCTTTGTCTATAATGGAAGGGTTGCATCCTCGCTGTACTGCAACACCTTTAAGGAAATAAAGTTGTTTTTCCAAACTGTCTTTATCTGAACATATATGTATCGCACGATATACGCAACTGTAAAAGGCGCCGAGTTTTTGTTGCCAAGGGTTATTGGACTTGGTATGTGGACTTGAGAAAACAGCAAAAGGCTTCCGATAAATTGTGGTTGCGAGAGATCCATTTGAGCGAGTAACCAGGACGTCAAGAAATGGTAGGCATCCGTTATTTTCAGTTTCGTAGCTGAATTGAATAATGAGGATCAATGGAATTTATAAGTTTGACTAATTCCGGAATTTCAGAATGTTTTCCCTTCCATGAATTAAAGTATCGTCTACATATCGTATCCATAAGTCACATTTCACAAGTTTGAACAGATATTTTTCAAATCGACGCATGTAGATCTCAAATAATATAGGTGACAGTGGGCAGCCCATGGCTATACCTTTTGTCTGTTCATAAAACGTCCCACGGTAAGTAAAACTTATATTTTATGCAAATGTCCATTAGCCTTGTTATTTCTTCTACTTCAGGTTGGCTGTAATGATGCTCTATAAGACTTGTTTTTAGGGATTCCAGAGCTCCTTTTACTTCCACGCGCTTGATAGAAATGGAATGAACATAGATACCACATCAAAGGATAGAACAGTGGTGAACATAGGAACCACATCAAAGGATAGAACAGTGGTGAACATACATACCACATCAAAGGATAGAACAGTGGTGAACATAGATACCACATCAAAGGATAGAACAGTGGTGAACATAGAAACCACATCAAAGGATAGAACAGTGGTGAACATAGATACCACATCAAAGGATAGAACAGTGGTGAACATAGATACCACATCAAAGGATAGAACAGTGGTGAACATAGATACCACATCAAAGGATAGAACAGTGGTGAACATAGATACCACATCAAAGGATAGAACAGTGGTGAACATAGATATCACATCAAAGGATAGAACAGTGGTGAACATAGATACCACATCAAAGGATAGAACAGTGGTGAACATAGATACCACATCAAAGGATAGAACAGTGGTGAACATAGATACCACATCAAAGGATAGAACAGTGGTGAACATAGATACCACATCAAAGGATAGAACAGTGGTGAACATAGATACCACATCAAAGGATAGAACAGTGGTGAACATAGATACCACATCAAAGGATAGAACAGTGGTGAACATAGATACCACATCAAAGGATAGAACAGTGGTGAACATATATACCACATCAAAGGATAGAACAGTGGTGAACATAGATACTACATCAAAGGATAGAACAGTGGTGAACATAGATACCATATCAAAGGATAGCATAAGTTGATCTACGCAGGGGTGTAGTTTGAGTCGATTGGTAAACTCAATGGAATTTTTCTCAGATGTTTCGTTTGGAGTGGCCAAGGTAGAAAATTTTGAAGATAAGAACTTGGATAGCCTATATGCTGCTGTGCCGATATTACTTACTATAGGCCGGAAAGGAATGCCAGATTTATGTATTTTAGGGAGAGCATAGAATCTCGCACAACGGGCGTATGAAGGTTTAAGTTTGCTCTTTATGTTTTGGCTCAGAGGTTGAGGTTTTGATTCATTTCTGTATTTCTTTTCATTGCAATTCATTAAGCACGTTAATTTATTTGGTGGTTAATTTGATCTAGGTTATGTGGCGTGATTTGCGATTACCACTTCGCTGATGCAATGTCTAACTATTTCGTTTTCTTCAAAGTTGAGGCGTCTTTTTATTAGAGATTCCTCAAATGACGCAACTATGCCTGCTACCGGTATCTTTCTTGAGATAGCAAAGTTAGAATTATATCGTAAAGTCCGCATCTGAATTTCAGTGAAACTATGACCGGACAAGTTGACAAACATTGCATTATGTGGATCAACTATTCCGTTATTATTATTACGTGACGCAGAAGTAGTTGCGTCAGTTGAGGAATCTCTAATAAAAAGCAGGCTCAACTTTGAAGAAAAAGAAATAGTTAGGCATTGCATCAGCTCAGTGGTAATCGTAAATCACGCTACATTACCTAGACCAAAGTTGACCACCAAAGAAATTAATGCGCTTAAAGAATTGCGCTCAAATTCGAATTTAATTGTCACTAGAGCTAACTAAGGAGTTCAGGTGGTTGTTTTAGACAAAAATCATTATGATAAAGTCACAAATCTTATTTCGGATGGTCCTTACAAAGAAATAAAGAATAATCCTTTTCATTTTTCATTTCATTTCATTTATTCATTTTTCAGTTGCCACATATTGCAGTTCAAAATACAAACAATATAATCAATTACAAAAAATGTAGCAACCAGGAGAAGGAGGGAAAAGGCAGTAAGGCCTCACATAGCCTTCACACCCCTAGTACTAAAAAGAAACACAAACAACAAAGAACAATACAAAACACAAGTCAGAGGCATATTGAATATAACTGAAAGATTAAGTAAACACATAAGTGTATATAGATGCAAGATCTATCCATAAGCCGTGAAATCAGATAAACAATTAAAAGAAATACAGAAATTGATCAAAAATTCAGAAACTCTGAAACAAAACATAAAAAGCAAACCTAAACCTCCATATGCCCGTTGTGCGAGATTCTATGCTCTCCCTAAAATGCATAAATCTGGCATTCCTTTCCAACCTATAATAAGTAAAATCGGCACAGCAGCATATAAGTTATCCAAGTTCTTATCTTCAAAATAATCTACCTTGGCCACTCCAAACGAAACATCTGTGAAAAATTCAATCGAGTTTACCAACCGACTCAAACTACACACCTGCGTAGATCAACTA
Organism: Macrothele yani; assembly: GCA_039090855.1. NCBI lineage: Eukaryota > Metazoa > Arthropoda > Arachnida > Araneae > Macrothelidae > Macrothele > Macrothele yani. The sequence goes on from CM077027.1 coordinate 147,462,905, forward strand.
ATGTTATCCTTTGATGTTGTATCTATGTTCACCAATGTTCCAGTAAAAGGAGCTCTGGAATCTCTAAAAGCAAGTCTTATAGAGCATCATTACAGCCAACCTGAAGTAGAAGAAATAACGAGATTATTGGACATTTGCATAAAACAGAACAGTTTTACTTTCCGTGGAACGTTTTATGAACAGACTGAAGGTCTAGCCATGGGCAGCCCACTGCCACCTATATTATGGGAAATCTACATGCGTCGAGTTGGAAAAAACTTTTTCAAACTCGTGAAAGTTGACTTACGGATGCCATATGTAGAAGATACTTTCGTTCTATGGAAAGGAAAAAATTCTGAAATTCCGGAATTAGTCAAACTTATAAATTCCCATTGATCCTCACATTAAATTCAGCTACGAAACTGAAAATAACGGATGCCTACCATTCCTTGACGTCCTGGTTACTCGCTCCAATGGATCTCTCGCAACCACAATTTATCGGAAGCCTTTCGCTGTTTTCTAACCCCCACAAGCCAAGTCCAACCACCCTTGGCAACAAAAACTCAGCACCTTTTACAGTTGCGTATATCTTGCGAAACATGTATGCTCAGATAAAGACAGTTTGGAAAAAGAACTTTACTTCCTTAAACGTGTTGCAGTACAGCGAGGATTCAACCCTTCCATTATAGAAAAGGCTCTAACAAAATTCCGGAAACCGAAGCCCATCTCCACTTTAACTCCTGTGATGAGCCCATTGCGTGAGAATTTTGCCATTATTCCATTTTCCCATGACATTGCCTCAAAAATTTCAAAAATTCTCAAAACCTTTAGTTTTAAAGTAATTTTTAAACCCATAAACAAAATGAACTTTTTAGGATCAAAGGACTGTGTTGAAGAGAAAAACTCGTGAGGGATTTATGAAATTCCATGTGAATGTGGCGCTTCGTATATAGGACAGACTCGTGTAGAGCCTTGCGTTTTCGATTGAAAGAGCACAAGACCTACATTCGGTACTGTGACCAAAAGAAGCCATCGATGGCTAAACACTGTTGCGAAAAGGACCATAAATTTCTCTTTGAAGAAGCAAACCTAATTGACAAGCCAAGCCAGATTCAACCAGCAAACTTTATATTTTGGGAGCTTTCCATATATACATATATATAAGGGTTTTACATCTTGAACTCCTTCTTCAAGAAAAAGCCACACAGGAAATGGACATGGAGACATCCAAATGGGACGACAAGTGAAATTGATTTTAATATGTGTAACAAAAAATTCGTCATAGAAGACTGCAGTGTGCTAAACAAGTTCAACACAGGTAGTGACCATAGATTGGTGAGATGTAAGATGCACCTCAACACTAAACTTGAACGTGGCAAGCTCATAAGACAAACAAAATCTATTGACATAACCAACCTTAAAAAACACCATAATACCTTCAAGTTGGAACTGAAGAACAGGTTCTCTGCTTTAGAAGGCCTAACATCGGAAGAAGTGGACATCTCTGAAGTTAACAGAAAAGTAACCAAAGCTCTTATGGAAACAGCAACAAAATTAGCTGGGTCTAAGAACAAGTTGCATGTAAATAAATTATCAGGAAAAACGAAAATGTTGATGCAAAAAAGAAGAGAGATGAGGACAACTAAAGAAGATGTGACTTCCAAAGTGGAATATATAGAGCTATGCAAGACAGTACGAAAAAGTATCACTGAAGACGTAAGAAAATTCAACTGTGAACTAGTGAGGAAAGCAATTGAAAACAACCAAAGCCTAAAGATAGCAAAGGGACATCTCAGTAAGGGAAGAAAACAGATTATGGCACTGAGAAAAGAAGATGGTTCTGTAACAAGAAATAGAGGCGAAATTTTGACAAGAGTGAAAGATTTCTACTCCAAATTATATGAAAGGGATGACACATGCACTCCAGACATCATGAAAGATACCAGTACCAGAGTTCCTCCAGTCCTTCCAGCAGAAGTTGCACATGCAATCAAGAACATGAAGCGGGGAAAAGCTCCAGGAGAAGATGGAATTACTGTAGACATCATACAAGAAGCAAGTGGAGAAATCGAAACAGTACTCGCCCAAATTTTCACTCGATGCCTTAATGAAGGAAAGATTCCTGAGGATTGGAACACCGCTACAATGATCCTGCTACATAAGAAAGGTGACATTGAGGATCTCGGAAACTACAGACCTATCAGCCTCCTATCAGTAGTTTATAAAATCTTCACTAAAGTTCTTTCACACCGCTTGAAGGTAACACTGGACATGGCTCAACCGAGAGAACAAGCTGGATTCAGGAGTGGCTACAGCACAATAGATCATATCCATGTGCTGAGAGAACTAATTGAAAGAGCGAGGGAATATGAACTTCCATTGTGCATGGCTTTTATCGATTATGAAAAAGCCTTTGATTCGGTGAAACCATCAGCAGTTTCAATGGCTCTGAAAACCTGCGGTATTGAAGATGCATACATTAATATTATTAATAACATCTATGAAAATGCAAGTGCAAAGATTCGGCTGTTTGAAAATACAACACACATAAAAATTGGAAAGGGAGTGAGACAAGGTGACACCATATCTCCGAAGCTCTTTAATACCACATTGGAGGGTGTTTTTCAGTCACTGAGCTGGGAAAACAAGGGGATAAAGATTAATGGAGATTATCTAACCCACCTTCGTTTTGCTGATGACGTAGTCATTTTTGCAACTAGCCCATCAGAGCTGCAGAGTATGATCCAGGAACTTGCTGACAAGAGTAAAGAAGTGGGATTAAAAATGAACTTTCAGAAGACAAAAGTGATGTTCAATGCTTTTACAAGAAATGAAGATTTATCGATTGATGGAGAAAAGCTGGAGATAACAGACACGTACGTTTATCTTGGACAGCAGATATCAAGTGAGGGTCACATTGATGAAGAAATTAATCGGCGTACAAAACTTGCCTGGAGAGCTTTTGGAAGAAACAGCATAATTTTCAAGAGCAATATGCCATTATGTCTTAAAAGAAAAGTGTTTGATCAATGCATCCTTCCAGTGCTTACGTATGGTGCAGAGACGTGGACCTTAACTAAAAGAGACATACAAAGGCTGCAGACAACTCAAAGTATCATGGAGAGGTGCATGCTTGGTGTAACCAGGAGAGATAAGAAGAGGAACTCGTGGATCCGAAAAATGACAAGAGTGGAAGACATCATGATCAGAGTTAAATCCCTGAAATGGCAATGGGCTGGACATACTGCCAGAAGGACAGATCATCGATGGACAGCCGAAATTTTAGATTGGATTCCAAGGGACAGGAAAAGACCCAGAAGAAGACCACATGGGAGATGGGTGGATGAAATTCGAAAGTATGCAGGGGTGACATGGAGGAGACTGGCACAAGACAGACCGTTGTGGAGGAAACTTGGGGAGACCTTCGTCCAGCAGTGGATTGATAATGGTTGACAATGATGATGATGATGATGATGATATATATATATATATATATATCAGAAGTCTTCGCAACTTGTTAACGTCATGGCATCTACCCCATTTCTATCAAGCGCGTGGAAGCAACTAACCAAAACCAGTGACTGTAAACACCATTTATGATATATCATCATCATCATCATCATCATTTTCAACCATTATCAATCCACTGCTGGACGAAGGTCTCCCCAAGTTTCCTCCACAACGGTCTGTCTTGTGCCAGTCTCCTCCATGTCACCCCTGCATACTTTCGAATTTCATCCACCCATCTCCCATGTGGTCTTCTTCTGGGTCTTTTCCTGTCTCTTGGAATCCAATCTAAAATTTCGGCTGTCCATCGATGATCTGTCCTTCTGGCAGTATGTCCAGCCCGTTGCCATTTCAGGTATTTAACTCTGATAATGACGTCTTCCACTCTTGTCATTTTTCGGATCCACGAGTTCCTCTTCTTATCTCTCCTGGTTACACCGAGCATGCACTTCTCATTGCTACTTTGAGTTAACTAAAAGAGACATACAAAGGCTGCAGACAAGGTCCACGTCTCTGCACCATACGTAAGCACTGGAAGGATGCATTGATCAAACACTTTTCTTTTAAGACATAATGGCATATTGCTCTTGAAAATTATGCTGTTTCTTCCAAAAGCTCTCCAGGCAAGTTTTGTACGCCGATTAATTTCTTCATCAATGTGACCCTCACTTGATATCTGCTGTCCAAGATAAACGTACGTGTCTGTTATCTCCAGCCTTTGTCCATCAATCGATAAATCTTCATTTCTTGTAAAAGTATTGAACATCACTTTTGTCTTCTGAAAGTTCATTTTTAATCCCACTTCTTTTTACAGCTCTGATGGGGTAGTTGCAAAAATGACTACATCATCAGCAAAACGAAGGTGATATCATATACAATTTGAATATTTACGTGTCATTCGTCCTGATGAAGCTAAGTCAATACGCAACGAAATCCATGGTTGACTTGAAAAAATAAATATTTGTGACGAACTACGTTGTGTTTATCGTATATATAATCGCCACAAGACTGTAGTCTTTGAGATCAAGAAAGAGCATTACTGTTAACAAGTAGGCTTATAACGAAGTAAATTTCTCAGTCATTTTTGGTCTACGCCGGGTTCGAACCCGAGGCCGCTTATTCCGGAACAAGTCGCTCTACCAACTGAGCTACGCAAACGTTTATTCTGATTCCTATCTGCCTTTATGTCGTGTGCGTCCTGCTGGCAGGTACGTCACATCTCCCCCCCTTCCCCCGAAAGAGGGCCGGGGGCATGACCCACGGGTCAGCCGTGACCATGAATCGCTGCAGGCAGCCATCCACTGCAGAACGTGCACCCGAGAACTCCCAGTCAATCCGCTGTGCGGAACGCAACATCACACATTTTTATTATCCGAAGCGCCGGAGAAGGAATTCTCTGATTTTTCCTGTCTCGCGGTGTGGAAATAACATCACACCAATGCGAGATTTTGAACTGCCGGGTCATCCGGATAGTTCGGGCGCCATTTATAACGAAGTAAATTTCTCCGTCATTTTTGGTCTACGCCGGGATTCGAACCCGAGGCCGCTTATTCCGGAACAAGTCGCTCTACCAACTGAGCTACGCAGACGTTTATTCTGATTCCTATCTGCCTTTATGTCGTGTGCGTCCTGCTGGCAGGTACGTCACAGGCTATGAAACTCAATAAATTATTCGTAAATCATTCCTGAAAGCTTTTTATGAAAAAATTTAGTTCTTTTGCAGTTATGAATACAAAACACTTTCAACTGTACCCCATTTTCCGGCAAAGCACCTTTTGTAGATAAATGATCAAGTCCTGTGTTTGATAATACAGATAATAATAATAATAAACAATAGAACGACATAGGATATGATTTATGAAACACGTATGGAATTTGTATTGCAATTTTGTAAATCAATTTTACACGGGATTAATAATGAAATGCCTACTTTTTTTTCATTTAGGGGTTTTAATGACCACCGTGAGCAACTCATTGGGCTAAAAGTATAATCAATCGCCTGTCCCCAGTTTAGGGACACTGCGCCGTCTCCCGGATAGCGCCCAAGTATGCTATTTATCCAGTTCATTAATTTTTCCAATTCAGTACTCGTAGCAAAGCATTGCATGCATAGTGTGGACGATTTACAAACGTTCCGAGGAAAATCTGAAACTACCTACATAGCAATAATGCCCAGGTATTTTGCCATCACGAGATTTTTTTTTTAATTGAAGGTTTAACGACCACCGTGAGCAACTCAATGGGATATAAGCAGTCGCCCGTCCCTAATTTAGGGTCACTGGTTCCAGGGAAGGGAGAGAGCCAGAGCCGTAAGACAAACACAACATCCATGCCTCACCGGGGTTCGAACCCAACTCGGACGAATGATCAGATGCAAGCACTTAGACTACTGCGCCGCCAAGGCGGCCCATCACGCGATGCACACGCGTCCTAAGTCTCAAGCAGCAGCCAATAGCATAGCGCACATGTTCGAGGTCACACACACACACACGTTCTCAGGTATCTCTCTGCTTTCCACAGAAATAGCATAAAACGTGGTTAAACACTTTTGCTAAAAACAACGAAGCACCGCGAGAAAGTAGTTCTGTCCTGATGAAACTCCTCGTGCAAGTGTATTAATACCTGAAGGTCGAATATTCAACTGATTAATAAATAACGACCGTTTTGTAAAGAGTGGCCCGCCACAGCGCACGGCAACCGCGCGTTGAGGAAGATATAGAGCAAAGCTCGCACGCAGTGACAATTGTAACAGAGGATTGCGGTTGCATTAACCTTCACGGAATGTGAGGGTGCCTCGACTTCGGATCCGTCCGCAATACGAGCAGATGAACGAGTTAGGGAGATGACGTACACTGAACAGCAATTGAATTAGAGATACCTGTCTATAGACAGGTATCTCTAGTAACGTGTAACACCACCTTTCGCCCTGATGACGGTGGCGATTCGTCTCGGCATGGACTCGACAAGACACCGGAAGCGTTGGGAAGCCATACGGATCCACGACCTCTGAACAAGCTCCCATAGTTCATGAAGATTTGATGGAGGGGTGTGTCAGGGCCTTGAACATCGCTCTCGATGGCATCCCAGATGTGCTCGATCGGATTGAGGTCCGGTGATCCAGCTGGCCAAGGAAGCGAGGACACGTCGGTGGAGTGTTCATCCAACCATTCGGATACAATTCGGGAGCTGCATTGTCTTGTTGCAGGATGAGGTCCCCAGTGGGATGTTGAAGGCGCACAAACGGGAGCAAATGGTCGTCCAAGAAATCCCGTAAACGTTGGCCTCAGAGGGACGATGTCACACGTACCAGGGTTGCCATTTCAGTCCACGTAAACAGTCCCCAGACGAGAATGCCACCCCCACCAGCTTGAAGAGTACCCTGCTGGCAAGAAGGATCGATCGCTTCATGTGGTTTGCGTCGCACTCGTATCCAGCCATCCGCATGTACCAACGTGAATCTCGACTCATCAGTCCAGGCAACATTTTTCCACATGTCTAGGGTCCAGTGGCGATGTTCCCGCGCCCATGCTAATCTTTGCACCCTGTGATGTGCGGTCAGCAGCGGTACCTTCATGGAACGATGGCATCTGTACCCCATAGCGAGGAGATGGCTCTGGGTGGTGTGGCTGCTTATACATTTTTGTACACCAGCGTTAAATGGCCGAGTGATTTCTTGCACTGTGGCCCGTCTATCCGCTATTACAATGCGAGCTAGCCGACGATGACCCCGCTCATCCACACGCTGTGTCCACGGCAGTTAGACCTTGCAGGGATCGTTTTACCGGTTTCGATGTACTCACGGTGCACCCGTGACACAGTGGCTCGTGAAAATCCCAGTGCCTGCACGACTTCCGAGATGGAGTGACCCATTCGTCGGGCCCCGACATTTTCCCACGATCAAATGCGGTTAGATCCTTCGTCTTACCCATACTGCGTTCCACTCTTACTGATTCCCGTCGCATCACTCCTTATATTGTCAGATCGTTGCATACGTCATGTCGTTTCCATTTACAGGGCCGCTCACAGCGCCACATTTGCATAACGCCAGCTGTCTCTAATTCAGTTGCTCTTCAGTGTATAATTGGGCTAAGAAAAGCCGTTTGGTGAAATGTTTAAACAGTGGCATGATAAACATTCAGAAGTCAGGCTTGTATTAGGATTAACTAATTTTCCAAACACCTCTGCGCTGACCTCACTGAAATGTTTATGTAGAAATGTCTGTCCAGAATTTTTGAAGAATCTGTGTGTTCCGTGAGAAAAAGTACCATTTTGCTTTTTAAAGGGGTCAAGGTACGATTTCCTATTAAACCTCAGAAAAGAGCACACACATGCTCGCGAAAGGGTAAGTATTCCCGTAATTCCCACCGGTACGCCAGGCGATACGATGCGTTTGATGACTTCAGTCTGGAATACTGAATTTCATTAAATGTTTTTATGCATTATGGATGTGATATGGAACTGCTTTATACTTTCCGACTTTGGTAAGTGAAGGAGTTTAGGTCTTTGACAGGAGGAAGAGATGGAAAAGACATTTTCCTCTTGAAACGCAGTGAAAAAGAGCCAGCAATGCCAACAGATTTTTGATGCTGCGGAGAAGTGAAATGGCTAAGACGACAGATAAAGTGCGGACTAAAGTGAATCCAAGCGTCAAACGAACGCTGGGTCCCATCTCCTTAAGTCTAAAGGGAATTGAAAAGGTTTCCGGCGATTCTCGGCTTTCCAACCATGAAGAGGTTCTGTCATATCTCTTCAGCGGCTTTTGATTCCTGTTGAGTTTGCGCCGAAGAAAGGAAAACAGGCTTCAGCCCTTATTCGAAAGTGAATAAACTGTTTTAGCTTTTATAAACAGTTCATCAAATTTTCCTTTCTAGTTTCCTGGGATTGCTGGAAGGCAGAATACGAGAGAGAGAGAGAGAGAGAGAGAGAGAGAGAGAGAGAGTGTGTGTGTGTGTGTGTCCGTCCGTCCGTCCGTCCAAAACACAATTGTGGCCAAAATTCCAGCATCAGTAGACCGAAAGTCACATTTTTGATGTTAACATATACAACGTAATGGTAAAGTCAGGAAAACATACTATGCATCATTTTAAAGGAAAATTTAAGCTGAATTCAAATATTTTTACAGAAAGTTATCAGTAATAGAAATGAAGTAACAAGCAAAAGGTACAGCGTCTAGTCATAAAAAGCAAAAAAAAAAAATGGGATTTGTGAAATTAGTGTACAATGCATTTAACGTAAAATTACCGTACAGTACATTATTGAAACTTGGAGAACAATTGAAATAACTGACCAAAAAGCACAATACGGTTTAATATTTAATTGGATAACTACGGTTTCTTCGTAACAAAGTGCACCTTCTTGGCATGGAACTAATAAGCTTCTCTAGTCGACCACTGGTGATAACACGATGCCACAGACTCAATTAAAGTCTTTAAGTAGACTCAAAGTCTTTAATTGGGTCTGTAAGGGCCGTATGGAACCGTGTTATCACCAATGGGCAATAAGAGAAGCTCATTAGTTCCATTCCAAGAAGGTGTACTTTGTTTCTAAGAAACCGTGGTTATCCAATTAAATATTAAAGCGGTATTTTGCTTGCTGGTAAGTTATTTCAAGTGCCCTGCAAGTGTCAATAATGTACTGTACGGTAAGTTTGCGTTAAACGCATTGTACACTAACTTCCCAAATTCCACTATTTGTTGCTTTTTATGACTAGACGCTGTACTTTTGCTTGTAACTTCACTTATGTTACTGGTAATAACTTTCTGTAAAAATATTTGAATTCAGCGTAAAATTTCCTTTACAATGATGTATGATATGTATTCCTGACTTAACCGTTACGCTGTATAAGTTGACATCAAACATTTGACTTCAGGTCTTCTGGTTGCAGGACTTTTGGCCTCTATCAATATGTGGATTCCTCATATGTTTCAGCTTGTTTTCTTATTACCACATTCTGTTTTGTGTCGTACTGGGAATTAAAAGGATAAAAAAGCCATTCTGCTGTTCATTTTTCCTAGAAATGCTAAAAAAAATGCTTGCGTAAACATTCTTAATCTCTTCTCTTTTTTTTATCATGGATTTAATTACGGTGGACATTTTTTAGACGTTTGTAATTTCGAAGCATCCAGAAAAAGCTCGTATTGTTTGCATCCGAGCATAATTATCTTGATTCAATTGGACCTCTTAAGTTTCCACTAAGCGAATTTCTCCACAGTAGAGCCTAATTTGCTTTAATTTATACGAATCGCTACATGTTCTTTTCTTAGCGGTTCAGACATTAGTAGAATTAAAATGGTTCTTAAATGCACGATGTTTGTTCCCTAAATATGGTGTTCCCTCAAAATTTGTCTGTGAAAAGAAACAGCGGTCTCTTTGGGCGAGCGGTATGAAGCCTTGGCTTCTACTCATCCGTCTCAGATGGGCCCTTGTTCGAATCCCAGGTGACGCACGGAAGGTGCATTTATCTTACGGCACTTCACTCTCACTTACACTGTTTGTGAAAATTGCAACACCATGAAAACAATCGCGTTATTAAAATGAAATTTATGTCACAGATTCCTCGTATTACAGGAGATAACTTTACAGGAGTTACCGCGTATAACTGAATCCCCGTAAAATAAATACGTGTAAAATGTGGCACCATTTTAATAAAGAATTGATGACCAAATTTACGTGTTTTACATAGTTCATGTCTGGTTCAACAACTCTTTACTATAATTCTTATTTTAAGGAGATACTGTTTTAATCAGTCATGAGCGTTGCTGCCCAGATTATACTCTGAGGGTGGTCTTATTAAAGAATGCAAGAAGTGAAGGTTCGGGATGTAATTTCAGATGATCTAGTGTTGCAAGCCATCGTTTAGTCTGATACATATCTCAACGGTTGCCAACAATTCGCACCAAGTCATTACTTTTAATAGATTCATCGCGCCAACAGTAGCATTTGTCCTGCCGGAATTATAAAACGGCGAGAGATCAGTCTATCCACGTATTAAACGCTTCATCTTTAGCTATTACTTTTGAGATTTTTGGTCAAAGGATGTGCTCGTTACACCCAAGAATTCAAAGACATCGTATTCGGAAAGATCAAAGCTGGAAACACAGCAACAGCAGTTCGAATACCTACGTGCAGACAACTACTAGAAAGCTTATTTACTGAAGAATTTTAAAGAGCACGATTATTTGCCAGGCATGGTACTGACATTTGGACTAAGTGCATTGAATCTTAACTGTTCTTCGGACATAACTTTTTGGAAATCATATTCTAATTTGGCTTTTGATAGAATACAATGAACTCTTCACTTTGCTCGACAAATGAAAGAGTATTTTTGTTGTCTTTTGCATGGTGTGTGGTCGCGTTACATTGATCTGTTCAAATTAACCAGTATGTACCTAAACACACCGAAAAACATTCCAGAGATTTGATTCGCGTGATGGTGGAACCGGTCTGAAGATCACAGATATGATAATTCCAGCTGTTGGACTTAGCGTTCAGTTCCCGAGAAGACAGGAACAACTTACTGGACTTCTCGACCTCGCTTCAGTAACACGGGAACTGTATACCACGATTATGTACAACTGGCTTCGCAGTGTCTGGGAACTGAAACTTTGCATTTGAGATCAGCCATCGAATAAATTAAAAAATCTTGGCTCTACCATCCAATGATCTGCTGCTCCAGGCCTTCAAATTGTATCCCGGCTCCATTTCAGACTTTTAAAGTAACTGAAAGAGCCTGGTCACTTTCAGACTTTTACTCAACTTATTTCCTGGTCCATTTATGACATTTGACTTATAGCATTGCCAGTTTCAGGCTCTCAACTTGTAGACACGCCCATTTCAGACTCTCAAGCTAAAGTCAAGCATCTTTCATACTTCTAACTTACAGCTCGGTTCGTTTCGTTTCATGCTTTCGAATCACACCGCGGCCCGTTCATTTCAGCTACAACGCAAGACGCCCGGTACGTGATGCATTTCCGCATTTATATTATATTTGAATAACTGGATATACTTGAAAGTTTTAATTAACTACATTAGTACTATATTTAATTAATTAAATCTTTCAATTATATATCCAACTTGAAGGCCACGCACGTGACACTAAACCACAGTTTTTAACTATACCGCTGTTTAACTATAACACACACGTGACGTAAAAGTAGCACCGATCTTTCCAGTGCACCGCTCAATTGGAGGGCAAAAGGGGGCCACTGGAAACTATTCCATTAATTGTTATCTTCATTTCCACTCCGACTATATCCCCAATTCCATTACTACCCTCTGAAGTTATGATCCAGAAATCCACTTACATGTTCGTCAGCCCTACTCAACATCTTTTTTCACGTGACTTGTTTTCAACTCTTCTGACGCGATATACTCAAGGTATAGCCTCTTGCAGTGGATGGCGAAGAGAGTCTCTTGAACATTTCGCTTATAGAGCATTTGATATACTTTCTCCCCATTCCTTTTCTTCAACATTCTTCCACTAGCTCACTGAAATTTTTTCCCTGCACTGTTGCAGTTTCGTCCTGTAGGCCACTGACTTCATTTCAGGACAGTGCGCAGCAGATTTTTTTCTACCTCGTTAAATATGGAATTCTATTAAATTTTGATACTTTACCTATTAAAAGCTATCATCTGTTTTTTTCTCTCCTTCGTTAAATCCGGGACCACTAAATTTTGTTCGTTAAAAACGATCATATTGGCTTTGAATTAACATTATACCAAACGAAAGTTTCTGTTTTGCTCGTTGTCTTCATTTTGCTAGCCGAAATCTTTTTGTTAATCCAATATCACGACGTTCTTTCAGCTTAAGCAAAACCCCATCCCGTGCTTCACATTTTTAGAACATTTTTGATAAGAAATTACAGAAAACAAAAGATGTTCAAAGAATTGAAACTCGAAACAGCGTGTTAGATAAACACGGAAAAAAAAACATCAGCTACAGTTACACATCGTCTGCTAAGAAATAGGCGCAGGTAAACAAGCTGTGGATAAAAGGTAACATTTTTTCTCTTTACGAAGAGAAATATTCGTATACTGTAATTAGACAAAGCTGGAAAATCATGAAATTAGCATTTCTAAATGTAAAATAAGAAACATTATTAATTATTATTATTGAGAACCATGAAACATTGTTCTTTATAGGAAAATGAACAGCAGACGAATATCCAAAAAAGGTACGTACTTTTACGACTATTTCAAAAGTAAGGTCTCTCTTAAAAGAAAATCCACAGAGCAGTCGCTAAGTTGTTAAAAAATTATGTATCATCTGTAAACCACGTAATAAAGATTTGAATCTGAGAAAAAAAATTCACCGCCTTTTGCCTATAGGCAAGTTGTTGAGCGTAGAACACGGTGCAGAATTCCTTATGAAAATCACTTAGCCAGAGACAGATGAAAATTTATTGCGCAACTATTGATGAGAAACATGGGTCTACTTGAAAGACTAAAAAAAAAAAAAGTTTATTTACTATCGCAAAAATTCGGAAAAAGACTTACAAACCTGGTTCCAAGAAAGCAAAGAAAGTTCCAGTAAAAGATTCATTATTATCGCCGATTTCTCGTACAACGGGAAATTAAAGTTAAATAAAGTTGAAAAGATTGTTAAAATCAATTCTAAATATTACCAAAATAATGTTTTAGCTCCTATATTTAAGGAGGAAATACCATTCCTTTATCCACAGAGCCTTCAAAGAGTAGAACTCCATCAGCATAAGGCTACCAGTCATACATCCAAACCTGCCACTCAAAAAAGTGAAAAGAGACGGGTAAGTCTATATCGTTCTCTGATATTCCTTCAAAGTCCCCTAATGTGTCACCAATGGACTATTGTGCCTTTCGACTGCTAAAACGAGTGCTTCCTAAACGCAGACCTAAGGCAATGATTGGACTATGGAAAGCAATTAAAGAGAAATGGAATAAAATACCACTACCAATTTTAAGAAATGCCCTGTTATCTTCGAAAGCTAGATGTAGTATATATAATTAATGACTACAAAGCTTGCGGTGTTAAGATAGAATAATAATAACAACGTTTCGCACAATAAAATGTTTATTATACATCGACTATAGTTTCGCAGAGCGTTTGGCTCGGCTTCCTCAGGACGAATGGAGCGTAAACATTCAAATCATTGTGACATCATTAGAATTCTGACGGTCACGGGTTTTGGCGAGTTGTTTCCACGCGCTTGAAAGAAATGGAGTCGACGTCATGTCGTTGACAAGCCGTGACGAGTTCCGGTATATGTGGAAAGCTTCTAATACATTAAGCTTCAAATTCGAGTCCGGTTTATCAATAAGCGTAGAGTTTCCAAACAAAAAGTTATGGTTATTTTCGTGACAACGTTGAGCTATAGACGACTTCTTCATTTCATAGTTCCGTACATATGTCTTGTGTTCCTTCACACGAAAACTTAAACCCTGCGGGTCTGTCCTATATATGAAAGTCCACATTCAAAAGGTATCTGATAAATTCTCCAAGAGTTTAAGTCTTCGACGTAGTCTTTTGATCCGTAAAAATTCATCTTGTTAATGGGTCTGAAAATAACTTTGAAATTAAAACTTTTAAGGATTTTTGAAATCGCGAAGCAAATCTGAGGCGCAAATGGGATAACTGCCCAATTCTTTTGTATTGGGAGGTCTTATAGGCATGAGCGTGCAGACAGGCTTTGGTTTCCTAAATTTTTGGACAGCTTTGTCTATAACGGAAGGGTTGTATCCTCTGTGTGCTGCAATTCGTTTAAGAAAATCAAGCTCTTTCTGTAAGGAATCCTCAGTTGAGCAGATATGTATTGCACGATATACGTATGTGAAGAATGGCTTCGGACGATTTTTTGAGCTTTGGTCAAGGGTTACACAATTATTTGTTACCACTTTCCGAACTTAAACTAAAAACAAAGGTTACCACATATTGTGTAACCCTTGACCAAAGCTCAAAAATTCATCTGAAGCCCTCATATTCCCGTTGTCTACGTTTCTATGCACTTCCGAAGATACACAAAATTGGTGTCCCCTTTCGTCCCATAGTCAGCAATATAGGATCAGCTACACATAAGTTGGCCAAATTTCTATCTTCGAAACTATCGACTTTAACGACTTCTTCGAACACAACTTCTGTAAAAAATTCCATTGATTTTGTCAATCGGCTAAAGCGACATCCATTCAACGATCAGTTCATGTTATCCTTCGATGTGAAATCCATGTTCACCAGTATCCCAGTGAATGGAGCTCTCCAAGCATTAAAATCAAGTCTCAAAGAACATCATTTCAGCCAACCGGAAATAGAAGAGTTTTTGAGGCTAGTGGAAATTTGTATGAGACAAAACAGTTTCCTTTTTCTAGAAGATTTTTCCAACAGACCGAAGGCCTTGCAATGGGTGGCCCACTGTCACCTATTTTATGCGAAGTCTACATGCGCCACTTTGAAGACCAACTATTTCAGCTTGTTACATTTGACCTGTGGATTCGATATGTAGATGATACTTTTGTTCTCTGGAATGGCATGAACTCGGAAATACCTAAATTAGTTGAACTTATCAATTCATTCGATCCTCATATACAGTTCACATATGAGACTGAGAATAATGGCTGCTTACCATTCCTCAGATGTCCTTGTGTCACGCTCTCAAGGATCCTTTAGTACAACAGTTTATCGAAAACCATTTGCTGTTTCCTTACCCCCTCATGCAAAATCAAATCATCCATAGAAACAAAAAGATCTCGGCCTTCTTCACATACGTATATCGTGCAATACATATCTGCTCAACTGAGAATTCCTTACAGAAAGAGCTTGATTTTCTTAAACGAATTGCAGCACACAGAGGATACAACCCTTCCGTTATAGACAAAGCTGTCCAAAAATTTAGGAAACCAAAGCCTGTCTGCACGCTCATGCCTATAAGACCTCCCAATACAAAAGAATTGGGCAGTTATCCCATTTGCTCCTCAGAATTGCTTCGCGATTTCAAAAATCCTTAAAAGTTTTAATTTCAAAGTAATTTTCAGACCCATTAACAAGATGAATTTTTACGGATCAAAAGACTACGTCGAAGACTTAAAACTCCTGGGGAATTTATCAGATACCTTGTGAATGTGGACTTTCATATATAGGATAGAGCCGCAGGTCTTTAGGTTTCAGTGTGAAGGAACACAAGACATATGTACGGAACTATGAACTGAAGAAGTCGTCTACAGCTCAACATTGTCACGAAAATAACCATAACTTTTTGTTTGGAAACGATACGCTTATTAATAAACCGGACTCGACTTTCAAACTTAATGTATTAGAAGCTTTCCACATATACCGGAACTCGTCATGGCTTGTCAACGACATGACGTCGACTCCATTTCTTTCAAGCGCGTGGAAACAACTCGCCAAAACCCGTCACCGTCAGAATTCTAATGATGTCACAATGATTTGAATGTTTACGCTCCATTAGTCCTGAGGAAGCCGAGCCAAACGCTCTGCGAAACTATAGTCGATGTATAATAAACATTTTATTGTGCGAAACGTTGTTATTGTTATTCTAGCTAGATGTAGGTTCATAGTACAGGGAAAGTACAGGTAAAGCAGGCACTGGGATTTTCACGAGCCACTGTGTCACGGGTGCAGCGTGAGTACATCGAATCCGGTAAAACCATCCCTGCAAGGGCCAACTGCCGTAGACAACAGCGTGTGGATGAGCGGAGTCATCGTCGGCTAGATCGCATTGTAACACCGGATAGACGGGCCACAGTGCAAGAAATCACTCGGCAATTTAATGCTGGTGCACAAAAACGTGAAAACAGCCACACCATCCAGAACCGTCTCCTCGTTATGGGGTACAGAAGCTATCGTCCCACAAGAGAACCGCTGCTGACTGCACATCACAGGGTGCAAAGTTTAGCATGGGCGCGGGAACATCGCCACTGGACCCTATACATGTGGAAAAATGTTGTCTGGACTGATGAGTCGAGATTCACGTTGGTACATGCGGATGGCAGGATACGAGTACGGCGCAAACCACATGAAGCGATCGATCCTTCTTGCCAGCAGGGTACTCTTCAAGCTGGTGGGGGTGGCATTCTCGTCTGGTGACTGTTTACGTGGACTGAAATGGCACCCCTGGTACGTGTGACATCGTCCCTCACAGGTCAACGTTACCGGGATATCCTGGACGACCATTTGCGCGTCTTCAACATCCCACTGGGGACCTCATGCTGCAACAAGACAGTGCAGCTC
Organism: Macrothele yani; assembly: GCA_039090855.1. NCBI lineage: Eukaryota > Metazoa > Arthropoda > Arachnida > Araneae > Macrothelidae > Macrothele > Macrothele yani. The sequence goes on from CM077027.1 coordinate 147,479,607, forward strand.
CCGAATTATATCGGAATGGTTGGATGAACGCTTCACCGACGTGACCTCGCTTCCTTGGCTAGCTAGGTCACTTGACCTCAATCCCATCGAGCAATGTTCTAGGCTCTGACCCCCTTCGTCAAATCTTCGTGAACTGTGGGAGCTTGTTCAGGGGTTGTGGATCCAACGCTTCCAGTGTCTTGTTGTGTCCATGTCGAGACGAATCGCTGCCGTCATCAGGACGAAAGGTGGTGCTACACGTTACTAGACAGGTATCTCTGATTCAATTGCTCTTCTGTGTATATGGCGCTCAAAAAGTCTCTCCGCAGTGAGTATCTCAGGTTACGTGGAAATCAAACAAATATACTTGCATTATAGGAACGTATAATTTACTTAATTACTTAGAGGAAGCATTGAAGTTGTCTTTCATTTGCAGGACATAACCAAATTGTGTTACACATGTTTTCAAACATCTGCGAGAGTCAAAAAGTCCCTCCACAGTAATGTTAAGGCTGTTCCACCTCATTTGGATGGCGCTACAGTCAGACGTTTTGAATTAAGCAACTTGTTGCATGTTTAAATTTCAGTTTTTGCTGTTTTCTTGACAACATATCAAGCTTCAGAAAATGTCTCACGGCAGCCCCTATTTTCACAAATTTATGATGAGTTGAAAGCTTCCAGAATTTGGATGTTGTTTTGATGATTGCCCCTCAGAAGGGAGAGAGAGTTCTCCTTCTGAGGACACTCTTCCTTCATATTGCATGACAAATCCTTTTTTCAGTCCGCAGGCACTAGTATCCAGCACAAAAAATTCCACAGTCCTCATTTTTCTTTGAAAAAAAAATACCTTCTTTTGCTTTTCAAAGAAAAAAGGGAATAAAACCTGGTCGAAATCGGGTCGGAAACACCTTGACCCGACCGGTTTGACCCTTGACCCATTTCCATCTTTGTTCAATACCATCCACCCACACCTCACGGTTTGCACTTTTAACTTTTAACGGTCGAAGTCCCGTATGGCTTCGCATTGCATAACAAAGAAGATGCACTAAGAAAAGTATACAATGCTAAATTATTAGAAAATCCAAGATAAAATCTAACAATCTTAAGCTTTTTACTTATATTTCTATGAGAACAATCGAAATATAATGGTCGCTCCGGTACGTACCGCAGTGGTCTAAGCGATGGCTTCTGATCATTCGTCCGAGATGGGTCCGGGTTCGAATCCCGTTGAGGTTTGGATGTTGTGTTTGTCTTACGGCTCTGGCTCTCTCCCTTACCCGAAACCCGTGGCCCTAAATTAAGGACGGGCGACTGCTTATAGCCCATTGAGTTCCTCACGGTGATCGTTAAACCTCCAATCAAAAACAAGAAACATGACACCGAATTTTCAGGTGTAATAAGCATGTCTTTTGAATCCGTTGTGCCGCCCCGGTGGCGCAGTGGTCTAAGCGATGGCCTCTGATCATTTGTCCGAACGGGGTCCGGGTTCGAATCCCGGTGAGGCATGGATGTTGTGTTTGTCTTACGGCACTGGCTCTCTCCCTTCCTTGGAACCAGTGACCTTAAACTAGGGACGGGCGACTGCTTATAGCCCATTGAGTTGCTCACGGTAGTCGTTAAACCTCCAATCACAAAAAAAAATCCGTTGTGACGCAAATAAAATTTATCAAAGCTATTCAAAGTCAATGGAACCGGTATGGAAAACAATAGTATCTGACGGAAGAAATAAGTTTTTCAATCGGGTATTTAATCCCTCAGATATTGTTGTAAACGGAATCGTGAGCTTACGCCCTCTGGTTGCAGACTCGTGCGTTAAGAAAAACATGAATTTATATGAGAAACATTTCGCACCAAGAACGCTCTCCAACACAAAGATATTTTCAAATCGGACTCTTAGAAACAGAGATATCGTCAAAAATATGATGTGACTTTACGTCCCCTGGTGAGAAAACCATTAATTATTTTAGGAAGAAAGTATTCTCAAAAAGTTTATCCATATGAGCGGTATCGGTCCGAGAAAACAAAATTGGGTCGAGTTTTCAAGATACCAGATTTTGCTACAAATACATCAGAAGCAGATATTAAGACTTGTGTCCCCTGGTGGCCAAGCCATTCTTTACAAAACATTAGAAATTATGTGTGAAAAATAGTTTCCATTAGGTCTTGTATGCGATACAGGAAAAAATTTTCAAATCGGAGTTTTAGGAGCAGAAATAACGCAGAAAACGCAATTTACCTTTGTGCCCCCTAGCGGAAAATCTATAATTTACTTGAAAATTTTGAATTTATAGGAAAAACGTTTCTCATCGAAAACACTTATCCAACAAAGAAGGAATTTTTCAAATCGGACTCCTAGAAGTAGAGATATTGACAAAAATAAGATATACATCTACGCCCCCTGGCGGTGAAACTGGAATATATTAAGTATTCCGAAAAAGTTTATCGATGTGAGTGGCATCAGTCCACAAAGGAATTTTTTCAATCGAGATTTTAGAAGCTCAGTTTTTATGGCAAATACATCAGAAGCAAAAATGAACACTTACGCCCCTGGTGGCCAAAGTATTTATTTCCAAAAAATTAGAAATTATATGCAAAAGATTTTCCATCAGGAGGTGAATCAGCTGAAAAAAAAAATTTCAAATCGGAGCTTTAGAAGCAGAGTTATCGGGAAAAATGTAATTTACTTTTACGCCCCCTAGCGGAAAATCTATGCGTAATTTGAAAAAGTAACTATATCTAAAACATTCTTCGACAAATGGAATCGGAAGATAAAATTTTTCCAATCGGATGTTTAGAAACAAATGTGGAATGAAACTTATTTTTGAATTCGACATGATCTGCATTTACGCCCTCTAGCGGCGAAATTGTACATCGTAAAAAAAAAAACGAAATGAAGGATCATTCTCATATTTCAAGCTTCCCAATGCAAAAAGAATTTTTCAAATCGGACAAATAGTTCCAGAGATATCGTGGGTACAGACGGCAAACCGATAACAAAAGAACGATCTTTTTTTTACAAAAGACGTACTTAAAATTATATATTAGTGACTTTTTTATAGAAACTGCAGATAATTCATTAGTTTGAAGAATGCACTACGTATTATCACAAGTATATTGCTACAGTTTTATGTTTTAACCGACTTCATAATGATTCTCTGTCGTAAATTCTTTAGTGTCCCACTCAGATGTCTTAGCCTAAAGGGCCCACTAAGGCCTTAATCTGACCCTATACCTATTTATAGCCCGCAGGGGTTCAGATGGCCGCAATATCTACACTGCCGGACAATTGCTAAGGACGGATGACAATAGCAACGATAGCAACCATAAAATGGAAGGCAGGAAAATGTGGAAATTAGCATAAGTGTGGGATACAGTAAGACGTGTTGTGCGTATGCAAATTTTGGATTGCCGAACTTGTTCGTGACGTCATAGCGCTGATAAGAGATATAAAGGATTTGACGCGTATTGACCGTTGTTGTTCAAACGCAAAGTTGAAAGGGAAAGAAACAATTGACGAACTTGCAATTTTCAGTATGTCTTCCCGACATCACCTAGATGATTTTACGCGTGGCCGTATTATTGGCAAGATTGAAGAAGGGCGAAAAATAACAGATGTTGCCAGGGAGTTCGACGTCAGCCACAGTGTTGTTTCAAGGCTTTGGAAATCATTTCAAACAAATGGAGAGTGTAGCAAACGTCACGGGGGAGGTCGTGTTCGCAGTACGACACCTGCAGAAGATCGGTACATAGTGCTATCAACAAAAAGACACCGGCGCAGCACAGCTAGTGAGGTAGCAAATCAGTTTATGGCTGCTACTGGCAAGAGGATCTCCCAAAAAACTGTCGCCAGACGTTTGCATGAAGGAGGACTATACGCCCGCCGTCCTGTTGTGTGCATCCTATTGTCCAGACGTCACCGTACCGCCCGTTTGCAATGGTGCCATCAACATCGCAATTGGACTGATAACGACTGGTCTGCTGTCCTCTTCTCAGATGAGAGTAGATACAGTCTATCGTCCGATTGTCGACGACAACTGATCTGGCGTGATAGTGGTACTGCATGTTGTCCAGCAAACATACAGGAAAGGGACCGATATCCGACATGTGTCATAGTTTGGACTGGCATCATGATCAATGGCCGTACGTCCCTCTATGTGCTTCCAACTGGGACTATGACTGGCCAACGATACATTAATGATGTTCTGCTACCTCATGTTTGCATGTTCCATGGTGCTGTCAGTGATAGATTCATTTTCATGGACGACAACGCAACATTTCATCGAACAGTCGCTGTCCAGGAGTGTCTTGAGAGCGAGGATATTCAATGCCTCGTATGGCCAGCACGTTCTCCAGATCTGAATCCCATTGAGAATGTGTGGGATGCTTTGGGGAGGAGTCTTGCTGGTCGCCAATGCCCTCCAATAAACAAGGACACCCTCATCCGGGCACTGACAGACGAATGGGATAAATTACCCCAACAGCTGCTTAATAATGTTGTGCAAAGCATGACACGACGTGTGGAATCTTGCATCGCCCTCCATGGTGGCCATATCCCGTATTGACATCTTACGCCGGAACGCCTGCGGACGGTAATTGCATTTTTTTCACGTTTACGTATTCTGCACAAAATGGCCTGTTTGTCCCTTGAACACGTTCGAAAGTCTTCTGGATTTCATAGCACAATAAATTGTCTTTCTTGTAATGTCCTGGCATTCGGACATTATTTTGTTTCACTTGGCATCCAACCACACTTACTTTTTTATGCGCTATATAGCCGTTTATGATCCGTCCTTAGCAATTGTCCAGCAGTGTATTTTAGCGGTGTTTAGGGATATCTTATAAATTGTGCTTTCAGTGTACTAGTTATGGCACAGGCCCAAAAAATGGAGAAGTTTTCTTTTTCTAAACTTAACTTTCATATTCAAGTACAACGTTCCACATACACGAAGCTTGAAATCCCGAGCCCTGCCATTGGTTATTACTGTATCACTATCACGTGTGCATAGTTTTCCCCATGAGTTGAAAGTCAGATTTCTCTGTCGACTGTGAAGATAACTTCTGCTATTCCAAATTGTGTATTCAACGCTTCATACTGCTACATACCCCATAATACTCGCTGCCGCAGACCAGTGTCATTACTACGGACAGCGGGCATAGAAGATTTGGAACCACAAGCGCATGTCTTAATCCCGTGAGTAACACTCTGCCGTTCATGATTCTAAAGCGTTCCTTCCGACAACAGCTCTTCCACACGAGCTCATTAGCACCGAGGTCACGCCAGACCGCTGTAGCCCATTAATCTAAGACAATTCAACTTTACAGAGATGAGGTATTAGTCACAGAAATTTGGTGTCGGCTAAGTGATAATGCACTTAGAAAGGATTTGCGTTGCCATTATAGTTCAACTTGTAGCTGGGATCGGTTAATCGAAACATGAGGGAATATCAGTCTACTCTCGTGATCCTGTTGGGACTTAACAGGCTTTGCTGATTCCGTGTACTGATACTTAGATGACCAACTGTTTTCTAAAGCATTTACATTTTTCACTGAATCTGCTAATCCTGATCTTTGTGTCATTAACTATTAATTTAGCAGAATAAGGTAGCAGCCCAGAAACAGAATCTTTTTCGGAAATCTGCAACGCAGAAAAAAAAACCTAAAAAAACTATTTGCCTAAATGTTAATTTTGCCATAAAATTTATTATTCTGCACTGCGACAAAGCGAAGTTTTAAAAAATGAGTAAATTTGAGATTTTGATAATTGTGCAAATTAGTATTTAGTTGCAATAGTCAAACTAGCTTTTCGCTGATAAGAAATGCAGAAGCAAGTTGAACTATTTTATTTCATTCGGAACTTAAATAACATTCTTTAAATACCTTTTTGTAATCAGAAAGTATAAGGAAATATAAATAATTTGAAAACCATATTTTTTTATTTGGCATTTAGTTAATTGATTAAACTTCAACTCCCTCCTTCGAAGTATGTTTTGCCTGATATGTTTTTACTCTTTCCTGCAGCAATTGCGTTGTGCTAAGGGTCTCATCAGGTGATTATATAGCTAACTGTATTAGGGGGTAGGGATCATGTCAACTTCGGAAACAACAGTAATTTCGCCACATTTAACTTGATTTGTAAAACAGGGGTTCATATAAGTTTTTTTTTGTTTGAAACCCAATTTGTAAATTACCACAGCTTTAAGAAAAATTTAGTAAATTTGTGAAAATGAGATGGGAGCATTTTCATGGATATAGTAATTAAATCCCATTAAATTAAAGTGAGAAAAACGTTAATGGTTCTTATAAAGCAAAAAACTTATCACCTCATCAATCTGCGATCAAACTATTCTGGAAGAAAATAATTTAAGAAAAATCCCGACCGTCAGCTTCCGGAATGCCTTGTAATACGGCCTCAGAAGCGAAGTAGGGGACTTAAAAATTCGCAAAAATATTGTTTTAGTAAAAAGAAAAAATATGAGATAAAGTTATCTGAAACTAAAACAATAAATGAAATAAAATACGATCGTCAACCTCCGAAATGCCTCATGGCAGCGGAAACGGAGGGCAATTTTGCAAACGCTTAACAAATACGGATTTCGTAAAAAAAAAAAAAAGAAAGAAAGAAAAAAGTCAGCATTAATCTAACTAAACCGAAGCTACCTGAAAGCTAAAAAAGGCAGAAGTGCGACCAGGGCATCCGATGCATGCAAGCCTGGCTGGAAGAACTAATCACCAAGACGTCCCAGTGGCTGAGTGGTCACAGGTGCGGGCTTGCGCCTAATCGGGCTGGGGTTCGAGTACAGTATAAGGCATGTTTGTGGGACAGTATCTGTTCTGTCTCTTCCCTGGAACCACTGGCCCTAAAAATGGGGTAACGAGAGAATCCCTGTAGCTCTAAACATACTAACGGGGGATCGTAAAACGCAAAATGAAGAGAACTACAGTGATTTTTGCGCCTATCTCTGTCTTCAAACATGCGTAGGACAACCAAACGAGAGGTCTCAGAGTTGGCTGTTGCCCACCATTCAAATATCCGGGATTGTTAGATGTTCTGCTGTTTTCCTGGCTAAATCTCTCTCCAGATACGTTCTGGCATCTCTCAAGTCTATTCCGCGAGAAATGGCAGCCCTATATGTCACAGATAAGTAGTATTATAAAAGTAGGTATCCTGAAAGTAATGTCTCTTCCTTAATAACTTTTGAAGTGATTTTAATGAAACCGCACTGGCATGTACTACGATATGTTAATAATGTGGGAACAATTCTTTTTCCAAAATCGATAATAAAAATCATGAGTGACGGAGAAAAGCAGTGACCTGTAATTCAATTCCTGGAAAAAGAGGGATGTGAGGCTCAAGAAATCCACAGAAGACTCCTGGCGGTGTATGGAGCTGCCACAATCGATATCAATAATATCCGGAGATGGATGAAGAGCTTTCGAGAGGGAAAAAGTTCAGTGTCAGACAAACAACGGAATGGAAGACCCGCAACTGCAATGACAGATGCCAACAGGCAACGAGTGAAAGATATCATCACAGCTGATTGTCGTGTCACCATCTAGGAGTTGGGTGATGCAATTCATTGTGGCCACAGTGCTGTGAAAACATAAATTAGGGATTTGGGTTACAGAAAAATTTGTTCAAAGTGGATCCCAAGAAACTTAACTGGTGAACAAAATGTGCAAAGGGTGGACATGAGACCGGAACCTCTTGGACTGTTATGAGAGGGAGGGTGAGGTGTTCTTCTCTAATGTCGTGACGAGGGATGAAACCTGGGTGTTCTTTCATGAACCAGACGTGCGTCAATGGAATTGCACCGCACATCCTCACCTCGGCAGAAAAAGGTGAAAACAACTCGTTCCTCAGTGAAACTGATGGTGACAATTTTCAGGGACAGGTGTGGTGTCATTTTGACTGATTTCCTTGAACGGGATGCAACAATAAACAGTGCTCACTATGTGCAGACATTAAAGAAGCTGAAGGAAGACATCAGAAGGAAAAGACGTTACATTCTACTTCATGGTGTTGTTTTACACCATGAAAACGCACGTCCCCACATCTCTATGGAGACTTCACGGGCTATTGCTACAGTCCTGACTTGGCTCCCTCAGACTTTTCCCGTTTGCCCCTTTGAAAAACACCCTTCGGGGGGAACGTTTCGACGATGAGACAGACGTTAAACTGGCTGTGAACTCATGACTGAAACGACCGCCTCAGGAACTTTTCCAAAATGGATTTTACCAATGGGTTTAAAGCTGGCGGAAATGTATAGAAAGTGATGGACAATACTTTGAATAGGCTAGCATTATTAACAATATGTCCAAGTATTTTGCCACCAAGTTTCACATTTTTGCTGCTACAAATAAAGATCTTACGAGGCATTACTTTCAGGATGCTTTTTGTAATTTTGTTCTGTGTGTAAAAGACCGGCAAAAGTTTACAGGAGAAGTGTTTACAAACAGAAAGAGAGAAGTAAAATAAGATTGTATAATATTATCCTTTCCCAATTACACATAACTATACAAAAAATCGTTTTGGAGTTTAACGACCACCGTGAGCAACTCTGAGATATAAACGTTTGCCCATCCCTAACTTGGGGGCACTGGTTGCAGGGAATTGATAGAACCAGCGCCATAAGAGATACGCGCCACCATCGCCTCAACTTGGACTCGTACCCAGGCCCAGCTAGGACGGCTGGTCAGAAACCAGCGCACTAACTACTCGGAAACTATGTAAAAATTTAAATAGTCAAATTGATTTTCCCTCAAAATTAAAAAGTCTTCCTTAAACAGACTACAATCATTTAAGCAGGAAGACTAATTAGATTCTTCTTTTTTTTTTTTTTTTTTTTTTTTTTTTTTTTTTGGAGGTTTAACGACCACCGTGAGCAACTCAATGGGCTATAAGCAGTCGCCCGTCCCTAATTTAGGGTCACTGGTTCCAGGGAAGGGAGAGAGCCAGTGCCGTAAGACAAACACAACATCCATGCCTCACCGGGATTCGAACCCGGACCCCTTACGGACGAATGATTAGATTCTTCTTACTACACTAGTGTGCAAAAATTAAGGTCGAAGAGGAGAAATTAGCATAACACCGGAACGAGCAGGCAGGACGGACCGAAAGACCACTCAGGAGATAGACTAGCATCCGGTACTTCAAGGAGCTGACCACTCAGGAGATAGACTAGCGTATTGTCCTACAGGAGAGAAGAGACAGACGGCAGACAGCGGGAGAAATCGCTAGGGACATGCAACAGACAACTGGGCGTCCGTTATCGCGTTTTACCGTGGCCAGGAGGCTGCACAAAGGTGGTCTATTTGTACGACGACCAGTACGGTGAGCGTCATTAACGCCTGCTCATCGGAGACTGCGGTTTCTGTGGTGCCAGGAACACAAGAACTGGACACATCAGCAATGGGGTAGAGTTCTCTTGACAGATGAGAGCCGATTTAGTCTGACGAGCGATTCTGGACATATACACATCTGGAGAGAGCAAGGAACACGCAATCACACCTCCAACATCATCGAAAGGGACCGGTTTTGAGGTGGCGGAGTTCTCATTTGGGGCAGTATCATGCCTGGTAGCCGTACTGACCTCCACATCTTCCAAGGAGGTTCAGTCACTGGTGTCCGCTATTGTACCGAGGTTCTCCTGCCTCATGTGCGTCTGTTTAGAGGTGCTGTGGGTCCTGAGTTCCTCTTCATGGACGACAACGCTACACCTCCTCGTACAGTGGCTGTCGCAAAGCTGTTGGAGAGTAAAAATATTCAACGCATGGATTGGCCCGCAAGGTCACCGGACCTAAATCCAATCGAACACGCGTGGGACCTTCTCGGGAGACGCTTGGCAGCACGTCACCAGCCGCCAGCAACGATTCCGCAGCTGCGATTGGCGCTAAAAGAGGAATGGGCCGCGATGCCTCAACAGCTCCTTCACAACCTCGTCCTCAGCATGGACAGACGTTGTACATCGTGCTATGCAGTCAGGGGTGACCATATCTCTACTAAAGACTGGATTTTTCTTGGCAGCCGCCTGTCACATGGACGTTTCTGTCCAGTTGTGCTCGAAGCTACCTTTTCAATAAAGTGCCTTTGTATCCTTTGGATTCCTGGTTTGGGCGATTTTGCTCACTTGTCCCATATTCTTACATCTTGGGGATCTTATGGTATGATTTGAGTCGATGCGGAGCAGTTCTGCACGACGTTGCATTCGAAAAACCGTCTCGTCCTTAATTTTTGCACGCCAGTGTACTTAAAGAAACAAATTAGCGTCATTTTAGGATTATTATTCTCACATATACAGTATGTTAGAAGTACCGTATGTCGGCAAAGAACATCGCCGTATAGGAATTTTGAATATTCACCGTAACTCTTACGGGCATCTCCGACACTAAAAGTTCACTAATGATAACTGGCAGCTATGAAGGAAATAAACTAATCCCTCACATCCCGAGGAATTAGTGGAGTGAGAATGACTTATTCCTTCCCACGAGTTAAGAGTTTACAACATATTTACTTGTCATGTTAAATAAAACTCATTAAACCCTCTTGTTCTAAAGGTGTCTCCTCAAGGAGTTGCCTCTTCTCTGGGCTAGCAGGAATGGTATCCCACATTCATGATAAATTAAACGTACGACTGCAAACGAATACATTTAAAATAATGAAGCATGCGGCATTCCATCGATTCTCCTAATCTTTTCTCTTTGGTTTAGTACAGACTCACTGCATTGTTGAACACAACTAATCCCACTTCTAATGTAACTCAGTTAAGATGAGAGCAAGGACGTTCGAGAAACAACTTGAAACACAAAACCTAAAACTACAGGGGAATAGAGATGCAAGTGATAAATAAAATATTTAACATAGAAATTTCCACATCAGAAAGTATTCGTTGAAAAGCGATGCAAATTGGTAGGTTAATGTCGATAGTTGGTTATTTAAATGAGTTCAGTCGCGAACCAATCACGTGAAGCGTGAGAAAGATCGGTGTGGAAGAAGACGAAGGCAGCCCCAGTGGCGCAGTGGTCTAAGCGATGGCTTCTGATCATTCGTCCAAGATGGGTCCGGGTTCGAATCCCGGTGAGACATGGATGTTGTGTTTATCTTACGGCGCTAGCTCTCTTCCTTCCCTGGAACCAGTGACCCTAAATTAGTGGATTATAGCCCACTTGCTCACGGTGGTCGGTAAACCTTCAATTTAAAAAAAAAAAGACCAATCGGCGTGGCTAAGTTTAATCGCCCTCACCTGGACGTGTGAACAACTGCATCGGAGTGGTTAAGAGTTTACAACATATAAGCGCGTGTAAGAAGTGAGAATGCCTGTACGACATAGAAAGTCCTCCCATCACACGGGCTCCTTTACTAGAGACTTCCTCACAGGGTAAAGTACGGTTGGTTGCTTGGTCCCGGCATTGCATCGCGATGTAACAACCATAGTCACCCGAATGTGGCGACCCCTGTTGAAGGAAGGTAATGTTAGTCACCGTAGTGGTACTGCTGCACGTAAGATTACACGTCCGAACGCTGCATTCAACGACAAGCCACAGAGTACGACATCGACGAGGTGTACCGGCAACTATGAACATACTTGTATAGACAGTTCCTGTGAATCGCAGGTTGCCTAGGGGCAGGTTTGTTCCTTCTTCAGTCATTTGGGACTACCTACACTCACCGCAGTACATCGTCGCGTAAGGTTGCAGTACCAGACATGCATGGCTGAACGAACAGAACCACGTGCAACGATTCTTGGTTCTGTCGCAGCGCCGACATTCTCTGATTAAAAATCCATACACGACGCTATCACCTAGGTGATCTTGTAGCCATCCATGAGCTTCATACTGCTCCTCAGCCTATTATCATGATTTGGAAAAAGGGGGGGGGGGTATCAGTTTCAACAAATGTTCACCGCCCGAACGCATAATGGTACAATGACAGAACGACGTTATGTAAATGAGATGCTGCAGCTTGTTCTGCTACCGTATCTCCGTGGTATCCCTGACTCCGTTTTAGCAAGATAACGTCCGCCCATACACTGCCATCATCAACAGACTGTGCCTAGAATGTGTCCAGGTACTGCCCTGGTCAACACGGTCACCAGATTTTTCTCCAATAGAGAACGTGCGGGACGTCATTAACGCATGACGTAATGCCTCTGTATGGCCCCACGCATTGTCGATGAATTGAATATACAGCTCAAAAACGCATTGTCAGCGTTACCTCAAGACACCATCCAGGACTTTTCCACTGGATGACACCAATTTTCCCAAATATATAAGCCTAGCATGGCGGTCATACGACCTACTGATTAAAGCCATATTACAGTTTTTAGTTTTGTTTTTACGCTTTCCAACCGTAGTTTAAAGAAGCGTATATGCTTCAGCTTTGTCCGTCCGTCCGTCCGTCCGCACCATAACTCGCGTAAAAATGGTTCGATTTCGATGTAATTTTAGTATATGATAGGAGATCACCTGGGGACAAACCCTATTGAAAATCGGCGAATGATCAAATGACCATATGTAGAGGATTTTAAGAAGGAAGTGTCTGACTCCAGGTTTTAAACAACCCTTAGAATTAGGAAGCTAGAAGATTTGGGCTAGAGTGTCCGATAGGAAAGTGACACGGTAGCCAAATAGAAAGGGGGAGAAAGACTCTCTTATTTATTATCGGGGGGGGGCAGTACCCAAGGTCAGACGGCTTAACGAGTTCATCCGACGCACGATGGATATTTAGTGGATCGAACGTTCGTACCTGCCTGGGATCGAACCTGAGGTCTTTTCCGTGGCAATCACAAACGTTGCCCTTTAGGCCACCCACGGGTTGAAAATGAGCGAAATGAGGTCAAAGGTCAGGACATGAGAGCGGGATGCATTCCATTGTCCTTATGCATCATAACGTGCGTGAAATTTTAGTATGTGGTAGGGGACCACCTGGGGACGAACCCTAATAAAAATGGGTGAAGTGGGGTCAAAGGTCAGGACATAGGATCGGGATCCATTCCATTGTCCTTGTGCGTTATAACTTACGTAAAAATGCTTCAATTGAGACAAAACTTTTCATGTTCTTCCGGAAGTATACTTTACCCGGTTCTGTTGAATATCATCGAAATGGGGTCAAAGGTCGGGTCATAGGAGCGAGATTTATTTAACAGCCATTATCCTCACAACTTGAATAATAATTTCTGGCATGTTGCAAAGCTTATCATAATCAATGCATTGCATGATTTTACTAACTTGTTTTTGGTTTTAGGTTTAACCGACCACTATGAGCAACTTAATGAGCTATTAGCAGTCGCCCGTCCCTAATTTAGGGCCACTAGTTCCAGGGAAGAGAGAGAGCAACACCGTAAGACTAACACAATATCCATGGCTTACCTGAATTCAAACCCGGACCCTTCTCGGATGAATGATCATTAAGCCAGTGCTAAGACAACTGCTTCACCGGGGTGGGCACATTACAATGTCTCCTTGCCCTTCTCATTCATGCAATCTTTCAACAATTAAATCACTTCTTTCCCACCTACTGGTCTATGTGTCGTAAGTTTCGTCTCATTTCCTGTAAAATACAAAAACAACTGATTACAGAGCACAAATTTTTGATCTTCTCCGACAGCACTAAAGAATATCCAATGCATCAAATTTTTATGTAACGGAAGTAGTTAAAACCACAATACGCATGCTGTCCCATGAAGTGGAGTAATATATTGCCATAGTTTCGAGTCGGTAGTTGGCATTCGGACGGCCTACCGAAGCAGTCTCTCGCGTCCGACGACCGTTTTCGGGTGCCTGTGCCGGCGAGCGGGTGGCGTTTGACGGCTTCAGCATAGGTGCATGCCAGCCGTGCGGGAGGGCGACAGGGAAGTAGTGTGTGCCACTTTAGATTTTGCGCTAAGCACGCAGTGGAGAAAGATGGTGAACCGGTTGGATGTTTACTGTCTTTGAAAGCTCCTCAGGAACTTTCCAGTGGATTTACGTCGAATTTTTTATGCTATTCATCTTTGCCAACAGTAATTGAGTGAATCCGAAATAAAAAAATTTCGATGTAAGGAACATGGGTAACGGAAGTAGTCAAAACTATTGCAGAAATCCGATCGTGACGCATCAGTCCGTCGAAGTGACGCAACAATATTTAATTTCATTGTTACTCAAAAATATATTTTACTAAACTATCGACGAACATTATTTCATTACGTTGTAAGATAAACGTAACAATATCTCCTTGCAATCTAGGTAAATTACGAGAGCCTGATGCTAAATGTCATAAAAATCCATTGCAAAAGTGACGTGGTGAAATTTGACTTCACCTCCACAATCCCAAAGTAGGTTACCTGCTATTGACGAGAGCTTTAGAATGATGTATAATATGAACGGATGTAAGCTGTAAATATCCTAGACCAAAAGTTAAAAATCACCCTCACTAAAACACTTGCAATTCAGCTTTTTTTTTTTTTTTTTTTTTGCTTGAGCAGATGGACTTTCGTAGCCACATCACATTTCATCGACGTCAGGGTCGTTTCTTACATTAGTCTAAATCGGAATATATACTACACTGACGGAAAAAAATCCCAACACCGCGAAAAAATAGTTGTAGCGGAATAAAATGGCGGCAATACATTTGTATAGGTAACATATTTAATCGATTAAGGTTTCAAGATCACAGCTTAATGTAAGCGCGAGAAGAGCCATTTTAAATGTGAAATGCTGGTACATTAATAACCGGTGTAACCGCCAGAATGTTGAATGCAAGCCCGCAAACGTTCATGCATTGTGTCGTACAGGTGCTGGATGTCAGTTTGTGTGATGGAGTTCCATGCCTGTTGCACTTGGTCGGTCAATACAGGGACGGTTAATGCTGGTTGGGGGTGACGCTGGAGTTGTCGTCCAATGATGTCCCATACGTGCTCGATTGGAGAAAGATCTGGTGATCTAGCAGGCCACTGCAACATGTCGACACTCTGTAGAGCATGTTGGGTTACAACAGCGGTATGCGGGCGAGTGTTATCTTGTTGGAAAACACCCCTGGAATGCTGCTCATGAATGGCAGCACAACAGGTTAAATCACCAGACCGACGTACAACTGTGCCGTCAGGGTGCGTGGGATAACCACGATAGTACTCCTGCTGTCATAGGAAATTGCTCCCCAGACCATAACTCCAGGTGTAGGTCCAGTGTGTCTCGGCCGCAGACAGGTTGGTTGCAGGCGCTCACCTGGCCTCCTTCGAACCAAAACACGGCCATCACTGGCACCCAGGCAGAACCGGCTTTCATCAGAAAACACAACAGATCTCGACTCCGTCCTCCAATGAGCTCTAGCTTGACACCACTGACGCCGCAAACGGCAGTGGTTTGGAGTAAGTGGAATGCACGCTACAGGGCGTCTGGCTCGGAACTGTCCTTCAAGTAACCGATTTGTAACAGTTCGTTGTGTCACTGTGGTGGCAACTGCAGCTCGAATTGCTGCCGCAAACGCGGTACGATGCGCCACGGCCATACGCCGTACACGGCTGTCTTCCCTCTCAGTAGTGCCACGTGGCAGGCCGGAGCCCGGTCTTCTTGAGGCAGTACCTTCCCTTGACCACCGCTGCCAACAATCATGCACAGTGGATACATTCCTGCTACGTCGTTCTGCAATATTGCGGAACGAAAACCCACTTTCTCGTAGCCCTATTACACGACCTCGTTCAGACTCCGTGAGCTGTTGATAATGGCTTCTTCGTCTTCTTAAAGGCATTCTTGACTAACATCAACACACTACGTCGAATCTCAACGATAACTAACGCTCACGAACGTTACAGCGCGTATTTACAGCAAACCTGCTTTGCATGTTCCGAGGGGCGCTACTAGCGCCACACGTTTGCTCCGAGAGCGAAATTTGCATAGACGTCATCTTACAGATGTGCTCTCACCGCCTACTAACTGTCGTTTATCTAACACAACCACTTCTTGGTGTTGGGATTTTTTTTTTCCGTCAGTGTATATTGGCAAACGTCACCGGACACCCCTTCAAAAGCAAATGAACGGGTCCCCTGCGTTAAGATGTGCGGTACAGCTGCAAACGTTATAAAAACAAGCCTGCAGATGACCGCGATTATATCGCACGGGAGGTTGAGTGAAAATGTCGCGGCGGGAGAGAACTGACTTTGTGAAAGGAAAGATTGTTGGGTGTTATATTAGTGTGTTGTCCATAAGAGAAACCGAAAGGAGTAAACATACCCAAGTCAACTCTTTTGGATGTAATGAATAACTGGAAGACACGTGGCGTGCCTGGAGCAGCAACACGTACCGTCAGACAATCGAAAATTAGTGATCGAGGATGTGGAAGCCTCAGATGAGTCGTTACAGCTAATCGACGGAGTACTTACTGCAAAAGACCTCAGTGTACAGGTGAGTAAAAATGCTGGAACCTTGGTATGTACAGGTATCATTCGCAGAGAACTTCATTCCATGGGTTACCGTGGTTGTGCGTCTGCTCATAAGCCTTTCATCTCCACTCGTAATGCTACTCGTCGTTTAGCATGGTGCAAAGAACATTTATCGTGGACCGTAGATCCATGGAAACGGGTCCTATGGACTGATGAATCCTGATACACGATCCATCAGTTTGATGGGAGTGTGTGGGTATGGCGGCAGCCTGAGGAACGCTATTTACAACCGTGTACAGTTCCTACGGTCCACTTTGGAGCTGGCAGTTTACTCGTTTGGGGGTGTTTTTTCGTGGTATGATCTGGGGACATTGGTTATCGTGGACCTGTTAACCAGCACGTCTACCTCGACATTGTGGACAATTATGCTCTACCAACTCTGTGGCAATACTATGGAACCGAGCCTTGTTAGTACCAGCAGGATAATGCACCGAGCCATAAAGCAAGGACTGTTACAGCGTGGGTTGACGATAATTTCGTATCGTGTGTGGACTGGCCAACACACAGCCCTGATCTTAATCCCATAGAGCACCTATGGGATGAATTAGAGCACCGTATAAGAAGTTTGGAATCGAGGCCTACTGCTAAGCAACAGTTAGCGGCAACATTATGTACTGAATGGAAGCGCATGCCTATCGCTGTGTTCCAAAACCTTGTCGAAAGCCTGTCTCGAAGGGTCAGTGCATGCATTAAGGCAAAAGGTGGACATACAACGTACTAATGTATGTCAATAAATGCTATGTTGTGTTTCTCTTCTAGGTGTCCAGTGACTTTTTGTCAATGTAGTGTATAATAATTATTGCTTCTGAAAAACTGAAAGTTCCAAATTTTTAGTATTGCCTCCACCACAGATTAGTATGTATTTGCTTTGATGGCACACATATCTTCTTTCATTGGTTTTACAACAACAACATTCACTAATCCATCTACCTAAGTACAGTTCAATGTCAGGAATTAGTAAACCTTATTGTTTGTTGTTATGATTTAATTCCACTTAGTATGTACCGGACTGGGGCCCGGTGTGGCCGTGACTGACGCGAAGCAATGCGATGTGTTGTACATAAATATAAATCTATACTCTCGAATCACCCATTTTATTTCACACGCAGAAAGAATTTAAGATGCATAACATAAATTATCTACAAGAGTACCAGGGTACTACTTTGAATTTTCTTTTATTGTTGGCTCTATGTGCAAATTCACGTTTAGATGAGGATGACAATTTTTACTTACTGTTGCCGTATCAAACTTCTCCATTTACAGCGATCATGACATACAACTCGAGCTTCACTCACATCTATCACACGCCGTACACAAGATCTTCTATACTTCATTTTCATAATCTTTTTCTCATGCAGACACTCCGGAACCTGATCCTCCCATGACTTCTTTTCCCTTCGTATGACTTTCCTTCCTGCCACTTGGGTTAAAAAGAATTTCTTAGTAAGCATCTCATCACTCATTCTAAACAACCAAAGCATATTAGTCTCCACCTTGCTAACAACATTTTGCCTCACATTACACAACAACTTCAACACATCTTCATTCCTCACACAATCAGAATATGTCTTGCCACAAACCCCTGTAAGTAACGCATTTCTCCAGCACACAAACGACTCCTATGTTTCTTCTGTAGTGCCCAGGTTTCACTGCCATACATCAGAGTAGGAAGAATTACACTTTCATACACAGCCATGTGGGACTATCTTGAGAATCCATCATTCCTGTGAAAACCTCTCAATGAATAATTCACTCTCCTACTAATTTCACCATCCAATTTGATCTCTCTGTCAAACATGCTTCCTAAATGCAAACTCATTCACCTGGTAAATCACTCTGCCATTTAGACTTATATTGAATTCAGTACTGCCAGTTCCTCTCTCAAAAACCATAACTTTGATTTTTCCTTTATTTACACTCAGTTTGAATTTCATGCAAACTTCGTACATCCGGGACAACATACTCTGCAACTCACTTTTGCTCTCTGCCAACAGGACAATGTCATCAGCATACAGCAATCTGCACACACGGATATCACCAAAACATAAACCAGTATTATCTATTTTGGCATCACGCAGGAACGCATCCATAAATATATTAAACAGCCATGGTGGCATTACACAACCTTGTCTGACTCTTGCACCTATAGAAACCCATTTTGATAAAACCCCACTCACTCATACACAAGTTCTACTGCCAGCATAAATTGCTTTTACACTGTTAAGTCGATTCCCAGTAACACCATATTCATTCAATACCTTCCACAAAGTGTCCTATTTACTCGGTCGTATATAGTTAATAGCAATAATAGAAATCAAGTAATCAATTTAGCTTTCAGTAACTTTCCCTGAAATATTTTGCATCACGAAAACTAAAAAGACAACCCTTGAATAAATCCATTATTGGTACACTAGTGAATGTTTTTTTTTTCTATTATTTCGCATCGAAATGAAAGGCCTCAAAAAAACAACATTCTTTCCTACGAATAAAATAATTCTGTTACTGAGATACACCAGACTTTGTCCCCTCTACTACAGTATATACACTGGCGGAAAACAAAACGTTAGCATTCTAGACTTAAAACACAGTTGACACAAGAAATGACCATCTAGAGCAGGGGGTCGTAACCTATGGGTCGCGACCCAAACTTGGGTCACCCTAGGTTCTCAGCGAAAGAAATTAAAAT
This sequence comes from Macrothele yani, assembly GCA_039090855.1. NCBI lineage: Eukaryota > Metazoa > Arthropoda > Arachnida > Araneae > Macrothelidae > Macrothele > Macrothele yani. Next base: position 147,498,684 of record CM077027.1, read on the forward strand.
GTTATTATTTTTTTTTTAATTTTAAACCTTGTTTAACACGTGTAAAGGCCCCGGAATTTCTGGAGATCACATCACAGGAACCATCAGCGTTGCTTCTTCGGGTTACTGGGATCGTGGAAATTTTTAGGACGTCACAGCATTGCAAAATTTCCCCTTAAACCTACATTTTCCCCCTAAATTTAACGGGAAAACCTGCAACCTGGCAACACTGGCCTCAGGGACGAAATAAGCGTCTCTGACGATATGGGCACAAACAAGACAAGATGGCGCCCCCCCCCCCCCCACTAGATTTTTTTTTTCTTTTACTAAGCAGTGCGTGCTCATTACTTGTATGTGTCTGTTTGGAGTGTGTTTAATTGCTTTATGTTAAGCAATTTTTCAATGGTATTTATTATTAACGAAAAATACAGTAGATCGATTTCATAGTGTAAGCAGTGTACGTTTCAAATTAATGACCTTCAGGATTTTGCGCAAAATAAATACATTATGATAATATTAATTATTATAAAACAATATAAGGCACCCAGGGTTGACCGCGTAAATTACATGATATATATTTTACATAAATTACGCGTAGTTTATACGTATTTTACGTCGCGTACAAAACTAATTTATTACACAATTTTCTATGCGGCGTAATAATTTATTTACATAACAATAAATAAATGACCATGTTAACGCAACTAGAAGTAAGCATTTATTTTAAATAGTTTAATTTATGACCACAGAAATGAAATAAATCGTTTAATTATTGACCACAGTGGTGAAATAACAAAAACACATAGATAATGCAAATGATAGAACATCTTTTTTTTTCGAAAAGATTAACTTTTCTTTCAATTTGGCCGTTGTTAATGTTCATGATTGCCCACCCAAACTAATGTCACTCTTAACAACTTCAGTGCCATTCATTTTATCCAAAATAACCAGAAAAAATTAAAAGTCTCTTACAGTTAAACTAGAATTGCACTCTTTTTAACACTAAATAATGTTATACAGTGATGTTAATTTTATTCTAAAGAAAACAAAAAAAGGAATAAAACGTTGTCAAAAAAAGTTTCCACTTTTCACTGTCATTTCCTAAAATTGAAAGGCCACTAGGCTGTGAATTATTCACACACCTTTTGATGATTCACAGCATTTATAAATAAATGCATTATATCCAGGCGTCATTGTTGTTTTAACTTGCGTTTTACTTTAATATCCCATTGTTTTTCATTTAATTCAAACTAAAATAACATTTGTCATCACATTATCCCATATTGTCTACATACAATTTGTATAACGCTTGCCTAACACTTTTATTCATTCTTATATTTCTTAGCACTTTTTAATAATAATAACATTTTTGATTTTTCATTTTTAGAGTAATATATATATGCACTAGTTTCTTAGAGTTTTCAAGGCTTACTGAGTTTCTTATTGCGTCATGAATATACGACAAAATCCAAGTGGCATACAAAGTGACAAAATTCACATGATGAAAGTTGTCTGCAGCCTTTGATGACTAGTAATAATGTTGGATATCATACGCAAGGGTCTGTGTCGGTGAGTAGCACAGCTACACGGAGAATTTAATGTAAGGTATCGGCGTGTCGTTGGAAAGGATAGAAGAAATGAAAAACATATGGAGAGCTAGTTTGATTTGCCGCAAGTAACCTACGCAAGTGTCGCTGTTAGCTCGAGTAACATTGCAACACTTCACTTTTTTTCTTTTTATTGTATTTAAAGCAAGTTTTGAATTTACTACATTTTTTACATTTATGACATAAATTACGCATTTTTTACGCGTATTTTACGCGTCACGTAGAAAATAATTTTTATGCGCAACTTCTAAACCCAGAATGCACCAGAAAAGCTACAATAATGGGGGAAAGCAAATATTAAAACAATCTTAATGAACACTTACGACGCAAATAAAAATTTTATTAAAAATTACGTCATTTCCCACCCAATGTCTGACTGCACCATAATTACGGCATGATCATCGGTTTTTTACGGGCCTTTGCATGGGCAAAATTGTCAATTACTCAAGTGTAGTCTGTACCTAGAGTTATGTCCCAATAAGTGAGTTATACTTGTTTTTCTCCCAATCCTTTTTTCATTTTTTATTCTTGAGACTGCTGAAAATGACCTTTCAGCAGAACAATTTGCGACTGGTAAGGTTAAATCATTCTCGCATCTGTTTCTAAGTTTGGAAATGTACACTGAGAAACACGTTTTGTTAATTCAACAAAGTACTTTGTCGATATACCGTCAACAAAAAATTTTGAATTTGCAAAATTATTTTGTTGAAAATTATTGTTGATTTAACCAAATTTATTGTTAACACGACAAAACGTTTTGTTCATTTAACAAAATGATTAGGTCGATTTTTGGGAATTTGAAATCAACAAAACATATTGTTTACATGACAAAATGTTTTGTTGCTATTAGTACTTATGAACAATTTGAATCAACAAAAACATATTGTTATCATGACAAAATGTTTTGTTGCTGCAACAAAACTTATTGTGTCACGATAAAAATACCTTTTGTTGCAGCAACAAAACATTGTTATGATAATGTTTTGTTGGATCAAACAAATTCTCAAAAAACGACCTAAGCATTTTGTTAAATGAACAAAACGTTTTGTCGTGATAACAATAAATTTGGTTAAATCAACAATAATTTTCAACAAAATAATTTTGAAAATTCAACAAAAGTTTTGTTGACTGTATATCAACAAAAACTTTTATTGATTCAACAAAATTTTTGATGATTTAACAAAACGTTTTTCTCAGTGTACTGTGAAGATTGTTATCAATTATGAAAGTGTACATATCCCGTGGTGTGTTCAAGTCTTCGGCATTCATATACAGTATAACTGGAAATGTAGACATTCGTTGCTGAGAAAGTTTTCTATTTCTAAGTTAGGAAATGTACTCTGAAGATTGTTATCAATGATGAAAGTGTACATATCCCGTGGTGTGTTCAAGTCTTCGGGATTCATGTATGACTGGAAATGTAGACATTTGTTGCTGAGAAAGTTTTCTATTTCTAAGTTTGGAAATTTACTCTGAAGATTGTTATCAATGATGAAAGTGTAGATATCCCGTGGTGTGTTCGAGTCTTCGGCATTCATATACGACTGGAAATGTAGACATTCGTTGCTGAGAAAGGTTTCTATGTTTCATTAGTACTTATGAACAAATTTATTTGATCTAGCCTTATGTAACGAGCACTGGACTCTTTCAAATCCCTGAAAAGTTCAAACCTTTCCAGAACAACTTGGCATGATTTCTTCCTGTTCACTAAATTATTTATTAAAGAATCCATAATTTGAAGAAAAAAAAACGTGTTTACTCTTGCTCAGTTAATGCTTTCCGTCCACGCATATGGGGTGACGACTACAAATAATACAGGGGGCGGCAGCGTTGATAGCGTATTAATAAAATCGCACCATAAGTGAACAAATGTTTTTTTTATTTATTACTCTCTGTCAAATAGTAGTTACAAGAATGCCACTGATCAGTCAATGTTTGAATATGATCCCTATCAAATGGCGGCCCCGCTGTACCACAAATTCTTCTAAGCGGCGCTGGAAGGAGTCCATTACTCGTCGTAACATATCGCCAGGAATATTGGTGGCGACAGCTCTGATACGGCCCTTCAATTCCAATATGGTGGTACATGGTATTTGGAAGACTTCTTTCTTGAGGTGTACCCCATAAGAAAAAAAATCAGCACATGCTGGATAGGGGGACCGGAGCGGCCAAGGGATGTCACCATAATAAAGCTGTTATGGTGACATCCCTTCGGCGAAGATTTTCTCCAGCAACCAAATCTTGAGACTTTATTTCTTGCACAATTTGGAGCTTACAAGGGTTAAAATGGAGATCCTATGCAATATTCTCCCGAATGAACGATCGGAAATGTGCAAAGCTGTAGAGTGTTGCCGTGCAGATCTTTCAGGGCTACGCAAGATTGCAGCACGAAGACTTTCAATCATTTCCGGTGTCTGCACAGTCCTTTCGCTACCTACTGATTTACCATTACAAGTCGATGCTGTAAATCCAAAGGAACTTACCCACCTTGTGATGGTGCGACCAACTGGCACATTTCCATGACGTCACACTTTGAAATGTCGTCTGAATTGACGTTGTGAGACAACTGTGGAATACTTATTCTTGAAATACGTTTCAACAACGAAAGCATGATGTTCGGCTGTCCAGCTCGCCATGTTGAACAAAGAACAAAATGGCAGCTCATTGACATAAGAACGCCACGTCATCGGGCGCGCATTGATACACGACGTCATTGTACGATACGCGGCAAATTACACTATGAACGCTACCGCACCGCACCCTGTGTAAGCTTTAGAAATTAATAAATTTTGTAAAATTAAAGTAAAACTTTTCTTGGGTGATGGTACTAAAATATTAATAAAAAAAACTTCCAGCTTGGTACCCCTCCCCCCTCCCTAAATCAGGCGCCCTGGGTACATTGTTTAAATCGGCCCTGACTGACCAGCCCCCAGGATCTTACACAGAAGGCAGAGAGAAGGTATGGAATATGGAGGCTTTCAGCGAGCATTCATTAATAATAATAAAAAGAAAATGCCTATTTTCTAAAGTTTTCATCGGATTTTGACGAAATTTGAAATGGGAGTCTATTTTGACGTGTCTTAGGTACTGTAGAAATCGCATTGGATTATTTTAAAAATTGGAGAAATTTTTTTGCGTAAACTTTTCTCCTAGTCAGACTTCGGCAACGTAGCCAGTTAAGCAGTCCAGCACCGAAGTGATTCTTTGATAAAGGGGAAAAAGCTTTGATAATTTTTTTTTTTTGATTGGAGGTTGAACGACCACCGTGAGCAACTCAATGGGCTATAAGCAGTCGCCCGTCCCTAATTTAGGGTTACTCGTTCCAGGGAAGGGAAAGAGCCAGTGCCGTAAGACAAGCACAACATCCATGCCTCACGGGATTTGAACCCGGACCCCTTTCGGACGAATGATCAGAGGCCATCTCTTAGACCACTGCGCCACCGGGGCGGCGCTTTCATAATTACTCGACTTATTTATATTATTACATTAGCATTTTTAACTTCAAAATAGACTCATGGGTCGCGAAAGTTGATCGTCTTGTTTATTTTGTGTTATGGCCAAAAAAGGGTAAGAACCCCTTGATCTAGAGCTTCCTTTAACTTCACGCGAACGCTGTTAGCATCAGTTGTTTACGTGTACTGAAATCAAACCAAGCATAGCTAGGAAAATAAAAACTTAAATGCAAGAAAATAAAGGAATATTAAAAGAAGAAATGAAAGCAGAAACTTCTAGAGACATCTCAACGGTCAACTGTGAGCTCCAGTGAAAGATCGATGCCATTAGCTCAATCCCAAATAAATGATCCAGCCGTAAACACGTGCACTCCTGACACGAAACGCCGCAAGCCTTTGTTCGCGCTTCGTAAGATCTTCACTCAGTTATCACTTTTCTTCAATCCTATAGTCAACAGGCACTACCATAAGAAAACACTCCGATATTTATAGAGCATGTCAATCACTCAAACTGAAAGCTGGGAATGTCGCACAAAAGCATTATTCCCCCATATATCGAAACTCAAAAGATATTTGTCTTTCTAGAACTAGATTAAACTGTAAGAACAATATATATTTCGTAGGGTGTCGGGCGTCGAACCGTAAATACAGAAATCACCAGGGGGAAAAAAACCGGGCGATAGTCAGCTTAGAATGGTATCCATTAAGACTTTTTACGATATGCTGCCTTCAATACACCCAATCCGCAGCTGAGAACATAGCGATTAATCTCCAGCCGGTCAATCAACTGTCCCCAGGGAAGAATCGTTGCTATGGTAACTTGATAAATCTCACTTTTGGACCAGTACCCTTTACTTTAGAGAGACACGCTGAAAGTGACAAGGCTGCGCTGGACACAACAATAAAACAGGACTGCTCTTTCGGCTGCAAATTAGACTAGGAGTCGATCACCTTTTGTTTCGCCCTCATATTTGTTGCATGAAGATACAACGAAGTTGCTCAGAAGTTAAATCACTTCTCATTGATTGCCACCAAATAATACAGGGAAAAAACCGTTCGAAGTAAAATGGGATATTTCATCGACATTCAGTCTTTGAAGACACACCCTGAGCGAGTTCGACCCGTGCCGACACTTTTACGACATACAGGGGTTGTACAAAATAATGTAAACACCTCGCCGAAAACAGTGACTTTTTGCTTATATAGTCTCAAGAGTCTGTGTGACTGCATTGTAAATCGGTGTTTGCATAATTTTGTTCCCGGTGAAGGCGAAATGTGTGACCTGTTGGGGTTCCAAAGAGGGTAGATTGTAGGAGCCCGTCTGGTTGGTACGTCGGTAACCACAGTGGCACAGGTATTGGGGGTATCGAGAGGTACCGTGTCGAAGGTCATGAAAGCATTCAATGTTCACGGCACAACATCGTCTGCGAGACAACTGCGGAAGGAAAACCAAACTCACTGCGAGAGACAGGAGGACATTAAAGAGGATTGTGACCGCAAGGAGGAAGACCACGGCGACGAAAGTGACTGCTGAGCTTAATGCTCAGCTGTGTCGGCCAGTGTCGACCCATACCGTGCCAAAGGAATTGTGTAAGCACAATATTTACGGCAGAGTTGCTATTGCAAAACCCCTGGTGTCACAGGTGAATATGAAACAGACTACAGTAGTGCCAGAAACATAAAACGTGGACTGCGGATCAATGGAAACATGTCTTGTTTTCCAATGAATCCAGTTTCTCACTATACCCCACCACAGAACGGGTTTACGTGTGGAGAACCCCCGCAGAAGCCTACAACCCAGACTGTCTCCTTCGTACAGTGAAGCATGGGTTCCGTAATGGTTTGGACCATGATCTCATGGTTTGCAGTAGGTCCCATTATTACCTTACACGGACGGATCACTAGTGGCGACTATGCCACTCTTTTGGCCGACCATGTGCATTCAATTGCGCAGACATAGTTTCCGTCAGGGGATTGCACCTTTCAAGATTGTAATGCCCCGATTCACAGAAGTCGAACTGTTCAATCATGGTTTGAGGAACATGAAGATGAAATTGCATACTTTCCCTGGCCTTCACAGTCACCGGACGTAAACATCATTGAGCCCCTGGGGTCTGTGTTGGAAAACAGAGTGCGATCCCGTTATCCTCCTCCGGCGTCTCTCAAGGAATTGAAGCAGTTTCTGCAAAGCGAATGGTACAACATACCACTATCCAGGACTTGTATGCGTCTATTCCAAGGAGGATTCAAGCAGTTTTAGATGCCAAGGGTGCTCCCACACCATATTAGGTGTCTAACACCTATTATTTCAAGGTGTTTCCATTATTTTAGAGAACCTCTGTACATCCAAGTGTAGGGACGAGACATTCAAAAGCTTCCATAAAATCCTGAAAAGGGAGCTCAGAATATAATGCCTGGCCACAAAAAAGAAGTCGCGGTGTGAATGGAAACATGCAAATACCAAGGAGGACATGACTGGTGAAGCATTTCCGATATTTGTACAATGCTGCGGCCAATACAACCTTTAAATGTAACGGGATGAGCGTGCAGCTCATCAGTGCTAAGCGATCATCGCGGAAGACGTTATACGCGCTCGTGTAAAGGATGTGGCGGTGTTCACAAAGGGTCAAATTATTGGTCTGTGGCAAGGGTAGATGACCTGCAAGGAGATTGCTGAAATCTCTAGCACCGGATTACGAGCTGTCCAATGCATTATTAAATCGTGGAATGATGGCGCTGAAACATCAACTTCGCGGAAAATGTGCTGTCGAAGAAAACAGTCCTGAATAATAGTGACCGAAGATCATTAAAACACTTAGTGAAATCGCATCGCAAAAAAACGACACTAGAACTCACAATTATGTTTAATAGTGGAAGCAAAACCATTTCCACTTGCACGATGAGACGGGAACTTTAATGGACTGGGATTAAACAGTTGTGTTGCAAAAAGGAAACCACTGGTTAGTGAGAGTAATCGGGAAAAAAAGACTCCAATTCACCACGGAACATAAAGATTGAACTGCTGAGCAATGAGGGAGAGTCATGTGGTCTGATGAGTCGAGGTATACTTTTCCAACATGATGGACACATCAGGGTTCGAAGGGAACCGCATGAAGTATTGGACCATTCCTGTACTGTACAGGCCTCAGGAGGAAGTGTTATAATCTGGGGTTGCTTCTGTTCGGCTGGTCTAGGCGTAGCAACACTATGCAGCAATAAAATAAAGTCACCTGAGTATCTCGGCATACTGAATGACCACCTTATTCCATCAATGGAATTTTTCTTCCCTGACGGTAATGGCCTATACCTGGATGACAATGCCACGATTCATTGCGCTAATTGTGAACGATTGGTTCAAGGAGTAAGAGGCATCATTCGCCTACTTGAATTGGCTACCACAAAGTCCTGACCTCAACTCCATTTAGGGTACGTGGGATACACTGGAAAGGAATCTAAGGAGTAATTCCACTTTTCCGTCATCAAGCAAGGATCCTGGCAAAATGTTACTACAAATCTGGCCACAAATCAGTGAGGAAACAGTGCATAAACTCATAGACACCATGCCACGCCGAATGCGTGCTGTAATTCGCACTAAAGATGGTCTCACGAAGTATTTACACGAACGACTTTTAATTTGGCCAGGCAGTGTATGACGATTGAAAGTCAGACAACCAATGGCCAACTCTTAGGAACTGCTTTTACGGAAAAATACCTATAAAACCGTACTATTGGTTTCAGCAAGTCTGTCTGTTGACACTGTGCCTGTTCACCCATACCTAAATGTTTTCTTTCGGGATTGCTAGAATTAAAATCTCATAATAATAATAATAATAATAATAGAACGACGATCTCATAATTCAAACTAAATCTTGTCTTAATAGGCATTTGACGTGGACTAAGAACAAACAGAAGTCATCGCTCTTTCCACGTTTATGAGTGAGTCACGGAAAAATTATCATTCGCCGCCACCGGGAATCGAACCCAGGGTCTTCCAGTGCCGCGCCGGATGTGATTCCACTGCACCACAGTGACCTCGAATTCCTCCAGACTCACATACGCTAACTGCCAAGCCAATTGGCAGATGCTTCTTGGAGCCCCGCACAACGCTGGTTATTCACCAAATATGGTAAGCAGCAACTGAACAAATAATTAGAAGGCGAATGAATACTTACAAACATTTGACGTGGACTAGGAACAATCACAAAAAAAAAAGAAACAAGAACTATGCCACCAAATTTTCGGTATTATCAGAGACAAATTTTCAAATCGAACAGTTAAAAGAAGAAATATACATAGAGAAGAAAACATTTGCATAATGGAAAAGTTGGAAAATCGGCGAAAAATATTCATGAAAAAAGCTAGACTAATTAAAAAGAACTTTTCAAATACACCCCCGGAAGCAGAGATAGCGAAAAAAGGTATTGACCTTCACGCCCCCTAACGGGTAATCTGTGCATTATTCAAAGAGGATAATGCTCCACATCTCTGTTGTAGCGAATGGCATACAGTAAAAGAAATTTCTCAATAGTGATTTTAGAAGCGGCGAAACAGCTGCAAACTGAAGTACACAAATGTCACCTAGCGACAGAAATGTGAACTACGAAATTCCTCATATGCCTAGAGTGTTCTACAAGGTAAATGGAATCCGGTGTTGAAAGATTTTTTTTAAATCGAGCATGTAGAAGCAGCGGCGAATTTTGCATTATTTCGGGAAGAAAATATGCACAGAGTTTGCTTAGTTAGTAGTATCTGACCGAAAGATAAATGTTTCAATCAGGTTTTTAGTCCCGAAGATATTGCAGTAAACAAAAACGTGAGCTTACGCTCTCTGTTGGCAGAACTTGAGCGTTAAAAAAAATTTGAAATTATATGAGGAACATTTTTCAGCGGAAACGCTCTCCAGCAAAGGAAGAATTTTTCAAATCGGACTCTTAGAGGCAGAGCTATGGACAAAAATAAGTTCTGCATCTACGTACCCTGGCGGAAAAAACATGCATTATTTTAAGAAAAAAGTATTATCGAAAGGTTTATCGACGTGAGTGGTATCGGCCCACGAAATAATTTTTTCAATCGAGATTTTAGAAGCTCAGATTTTGCTGCAAATTCATCAGAAACAGAAAGTAATACTTACGCACCCTGGTGGCCAAACCATTCTTTACCAAATATTAGAAATTATATGAAAGGCATTTTCCCCATCAGGAGCGGTATCCGGTGCAGAAAGGAATTTTCAAATCTGAGTTTTAGAAGCAGAAATATCGGGGAAAGGCAATTTACATTTACGCCCTCTAGCGGAAAGTCTATGAATTACTTGAAAATTTTGAAAATATATGTAAAATATTTCGCACCTGAAACGTATCCAACAAAGAAGGAATTTCTCAAATCGACTTTTAGAAGCAGAGATATTGACAAAAATTAGATGTACATCTACGTCCCATGGCGGAGAAACCTTTAATTATTTTAAGAAGACAATATTCTGAAAAGGTTTATTGACGTGAGTGGCATCGGTCCACGAAATAATTTTTTCAATAGAGATTTTCGAAGCTCAGATTTTGCTGCAAATGCATCAGAAAGAGAAATTAAAGCTTATGCCCCCTAGTGACCAAACCATTTTTACCAAAAATTTAAAATTATGTGCAAACGATTTTCCATAAGGAGCTGTATCGGCTGCAGGAAGAATTTTTCAAATCTGAGTTTTAGAAGCAGATACATCAGGGAAAACGCAATTTACCTTTACGCTCCCTAGCGGAAATTATCTGCTCACGGTGGTCGTTAAATCTCCAATCAATAAAAAATTATTACTTTCAAAACCGGTGTTCTGAAGTAGTTGCTGACCGCGGATTCCTGGTGTACATGGATTAATTTTTGGTACACGCAAAAAAGCACCTTTATGACATGCATCATATCGATGCACATAAAAAAGAACGCTGCCGAAAGAGTTTCTCATACAAGGCTGCTGTATGTTCTGTCTCCCCGCAATTTAAATTTCAAATAGTAAATTACCACTATTTGACATACGAGTAATACAGTATAGCGATGCGAAATATTCGAAGAACCAGCAAAATAATTCATTTTTCTATTTTAACGAAATTTCACAAACTAATGTATAATTTCCTCTCAAATTAAATCATTAGGATCACATAAGTTGGCATCACGTGCCGCCGACAGTTTTTGACCCCCCCTCCTTTTCCAAGCGCGATTGTCACAGAATTTGGTGTGCATGCTTCCTCTGAAGAATTTATGCTCGGAGCCGCCATGTAGCTTCGCCAAATCACACAATTAAAGAAGGCAGGAAAAGCTCCTCGTAAACGAAATTCAGGTTTAAGTGTTTCGATGGAAAATGCGTTTGGTGGTGAAATGATTCACAAATTAGTTTGTTTAAACGCATGATGTATTTGGCAAATGTCGAAATATTGATGAGTGAGGTAGGGCACAAAACTTTCTCTTTTTTTTTTATTTATTTATTTATTTAGTCCGGTTTTCCGTTAGTAAAGTTTAAGTGGAACTTTTAGTTGAGTTCGAACTTTAAGATAATTTCACTGAAACACTAAATTGTTAGAGCTCATTAGGTTTAGTTACTGAGCTCCAATGTAACACACTCAAGACTTAGCTTGACGTTGAACCTTATTGTATTAACCATCGTTGAACCCGGATAGCTTCAATACTACTGTAGTTGACGCCAGAGTTGTATAAAAATAAAATGTATCTGCGTACACAACCATTGAAACAGAAAACTTGCTGCAAACCCACGAAGCGCGAACTACGATAATAACAGAATAAAATAATTTATAGAAAACTTAATAAACAACAAATAATTATTAGAACACTACAAATTCCAATGAGAACAAAATAAGTACATTACAATTGAATGTGCAGTGATGTGTGTGAAATGGAGCTTCATGGCAAAATATTTGACTATGAATCTCATAAAAACAACAAAAGCATCAAAGAAAATTCCATATCCAGAAAAACCCTGAAAAATTATAAATAGCATTTTCAACAACTCAAATAGTAGACTTTCAAAATACACAAGGAAAATATTTAATTTAATAACTGGCAACTGATAAAGGAACCTGGCAATAAAATTTAAATTCCTTGTGTAACGAAACTTTTGATACAGTTCCTATACATTGATAATAGACCTTGATAAACTACAGAGGCCAGCATCGTCTGTAAAAACAAAAGAACTCAGAAGATGTGAAAAATAATTGAAAGTTCTTTAAATTAAAATAAAGTATATTAATTTGAGTAAAGCCTTAAGTGTTTTAATTTCTGTAAATAACATTTTCATTTGTTTAATCTACAAGCAAAAACTATCTGCAAAATCTGCTAGTAATTGGGAAACTATAAGCGTACAGCGTGCGCTCGTTCGTCAACATTCTGTTACTCTGGTCGATTCCAGAAAACCTTAGCTATGCATAAACTTCCTGATTATGCACTTCAATAAATAATGACCAGGGTTATCAAAAATGCTGTACTTACAAACAAAATCACGTCTTTATGCATTTTCGGTTGTCAACAAGACATAGCACAAATAAGATCCGTTGCAATAATTTCATCAACGTATATCGGTCCAAAATATGTTAAACTTTATACAGTATAAAACGATTTCTCAAATGCTTACACAAAAGACTGCCTCAGCAACACTGACCTTGATAATATTGGCAACACTGCATCATATCCTTAGAAAACATTACACGAAGACAGCGTCAAGGGCGTTGAACACAACAGCTCTTATCTCTTGATTCTGACTATGTAGATCGCACGTTGAGTTGTTGCCATAATTATATTCATCGAGCAGGAATGTGTGGTATTAAGTTTATATAATCCTTAACAAGAAGAAATCAAATTTCCATAAGCATACAGGAACTCAAAAGGATGGTTAAATAAGTATGAGTACACGTCACAGGTTTGAACTGACAGTCTGGAAAGTAGAGAAAGAACAAAATACCTCTGCTACATCATGTTAATTCCCGGAAGACTTTTAAACACTTGCAAGTAATGGAGATACGCGGCCAGATTGTTGGACACCGGAGGGCACGTGCCAGTATTTAGGAAACAGCAGCACTTATTGGCTGCTCCCGTACTACTGCGGTATCAAGGGTGTACCAGGACTGGATTAATTATGCACAGACATCCAGCAGAAGGACTCACATTGGTCAGCCACACTTGTTGGCTGCTCCCGTACTACTGCGGTATCAAAGGTGTACCAGGACTGGATTAATTATGCACAGACATCCAGCAGAAGGACTCACATTGGTCAGCCACACTTGTTGGCTGCTCTCGTACTACTGTATGAAAGGTATACCAGGACTGGATTAACCATGCACAGACATCCAACAGTAGAGCTTATAGTGGTCGGACTAGAGAGAGAGAGAGAGAGAGAGAGAGAGAGAGAGAGAGAGAGAATGCAACATTGACCCAGCTCACCAACCCGTACAACAGCGGTGTAGTTCGACCTATTTCCACATACATCATGCACAGTACCTTGCTTCACCTAGAGTTCCACAACCGGAGACTAACTAGGGTGCCCGTGATGGCGACCAGTCATCGCAAACAACGCCTCGCATGGGCCAAGGAACGTCGGCAATGGACCTTTGACAGATGGAAGAAGGACGTCTGGAGCGATGAGTTCCATTTCCTTCTGCCTCATGCTGATAGCCGGATTCGTATATGGCGTAAACAGCATGAAGCCCTATCCTCTGGTAGCACAGTTGGGGTTCAACAGGCCGATGAAGATGGTGTTCTGGTCTGGGAAGCTTTTTCCTGGCAAGTCCTAGGTCCGTTGGTTATTATCCCACAAACGCTGAATCACGGACGCTACAGGGACCTATTTAGCCGACTATCTCCATCCATATCTGCAGGAGGTTTGCCAGAACCACACTGCCATCTTTCAATTATACAACCCAGCATACCATCGGGCTCGTATAGCTACTGAGTGGTGTAACGTACCAGGAGATGTGACGTACCTGCCAGAAGGACGCACACGACATAAAGGCAGGTAGGAATCAGAATAAAACGTCTGCGTAGCTCAATTGGTAGAGCAACTTGTTCCGGAATGAGGGGATCCGGGTTCGAATCCTGGCGTGGACAGAAATGACGGAAAAATTTACTTCGTTATAGTTGTTGGAAGAACATAATTATTTCACCACATTGCTTTGGCACCCAAACTCTCTTGACCGTAACCCAACTGAACATTTATGGGATATGCTAGAACAGGGTATGAGGACTGCTGATTCTCATCCACGGAATAATCGGGAAGTGAGAGCTGATGCAGTGGACATGGGTCAAGTCACGCATGGAGGATGTTCGACACTTTATAGAATCATTTCTTAAACGCTTGCAAGCCGTGATTGCACAGAAAGGTGGACCAACGCGTTATTAGGTAGGGGTTCCTAATGCAAATCTAACTCAGTGTATTTAACTGGTAAAAACAGACAGATTCAAGAACTCAGCAGATAAAAGTGGATACTGAATTCGTAAGTAATGTTTATTAGGTAAGAAGGGCACCATAAGATGAATAACTTGGTAAACATTGCACGTAATGGTAATGGTAATCAGAAATCCAAATACTTACAACTTCAAACTATCAACTTGATGTAACATTGTATAACAGATGTGATCTACATGGATCTCTAATCGTATATCTTATTATTCGCTGTTCACATCGCATAACGTAACAGAATGAGAAGTTCCTTCTACCGTACTCAAAACCAGCTTAGACCTCAGCTCTAAAACATCACTCCAATCTTTCTCAGCTCTTGCTCCTAGCTTCATTTGCCTTTGACTGAACTCCGACGAGATGCCAGTTTTGAAAAGCTCGTCGAGAGAAAATTATGTTGCGTTAAGTCAGAAAATATTTAGAGACGGAAAAACCAAATTTGCATGAGAACACAAACTCAAAATGAAGGTTAAATTTGTACACGTCTTACTTCAAACAAAGCAGAATAAGTTCAGATTTACATATGAACACGTAAGCGCATGGTCTGATAATTAGCCTATGGGGTGGGGGGAGTCCTGTGTAAAATCCTAGGAACGTTATTTGTTGTGTTCTTTCTTTGTTGCCTACAAAAACGGGTAGATCTTATGCACACGCCCAATAAAAAAAAACACCGACAAAGGTAGAGGAGATCTTTATAAGAATAACTTTCACAACGGTAGATGTCGCTAATAAAGAACATGAACAATGGTAGATGCGTCTAAGACAGTAACATAAGCAAACCGGAAAATTAGAGAGCCGCTCCAGGTGGCGCAGTGGTCTCTGATCACTCGTCCAAAAGGGGTCCGGGTTCGAATCCCGGTGAGGCAGGGATGTTGTGTTTGTCTTACGGCACTGGTTCTCTCCCTTCCCTGGAACCAGTGACTCTAAATTAGGGACGGGCGATTGCTTATAGCCCATTGAGTTGCTCACGGTGGTCGTTAAACCTCCAATTAAAAAAAGAAAATTAAAGAGGCTGATTGAACAAAACAAAGCAACGTAATATCTTAAAAGGGTCAGGTACTCCTAGCAAATGTTTGGGTAGAATAAACTTTTGGATTCGTAATCAAAGAAAACCGAAACAGTAAATTTCAAACGCATGATAAAAGAAGTTAACTTTCTGTCGTTACTGCAGACTAGCGAAAAATAAATCAGAATGCTAAGATTTCATGAAGCCAGGTGTAACAAAAAGCCGTGCTGAGACTTCATTTTATCAGGAAGATAACGTACAGCATCGAATCTGCGATGTCTTTGTTGTATGCAACTCATTTCTGCCGGCAGAGAAAGGAAAAATTTGATAACGTTCAGTACAGTTTCACACAACCGGACCGACTTCGTCATTTCACAGGTTTTGGCTTTTGAAAATGCGACAGGCATAAAAACGAAACTGCAATCAGAAATTTAAACCGCTTTTCACTGAAACAGCAGTTCAAATTTAGCAACTGCAGAAAACGCGTGAAGTCGTTTTGCTTAAACGACACGAATGCAAAAGAGGAAAGGTTAATAATTGATCGAAAGTACACTTTAAAAGTTTAGTTCAACCGTTGCTCCACATTATGGTTCAATTTCAGGCACTTACACAATGATGTGGTGCGGTTTTGGCACTTGCACTGTACAGTGTGCTTCAAACAAATCATCTGACTTGCACCATTTTTGACGTAGAACTACGTCTTTTACCGCGCTGGGTAAGGGGTGAAATTAGGAGTACGGATGCAACGAAAACATGTCACACTTTGAACTCTTATATCTTCGAAACTAATAATCATAGAGTAATAAATAATACATCATTAGATAGTTTATAGAGTCCCGTGTATAACAAAATACGTTTCAACCCTCCATCCTTTAACTCTTCATTACAGTAGCGTTAGAAATTAAGCTAAATTTCGCGTGATTTTGTTTCGCCGCATGCCGTTTTAAGGTTAATAACTAGTGAATAGGTAATGATAGCGATGAACTCAGCCCCGCATTTCGTAGCTGACGGTCAGAGCTAATGAAAGTAGGTAATAAACCAAAATAAAGTAGATTTAAAATTTATTTTTAGATAAAGAAATTTGGTGACGAAAATTTAGAAATGCCGCGAAAATTCAGGGAAAATTACTATAAGAACCGACGAAGGTTGAAGAAACAGCTAGAGGAGAACGAGAGCAATCCGAAAAGACCCGCTAAGTCATCAACAGAAAGGTCACGGGAATGTAGGGAGCGTTAAAATTCCGCGAGCCAGGATGCGTTTCACCCGAGTTAGACTCTAGAGCCACAACCTTCCACTTGCACAAATTGAGATGGAGATTGATGTCATAGATCCAAATTTTCAAATTTTCACACCGAGCATGGAATACCAATGTACATCGCCAGTCTTGACAACTTCGCTAAATAATGAATGTATTACGTCTCAAACCTTTACACTGCCGATGCATTCTGAATCTAGACAAGAACAGATGGAGATTGATGTCATCGATCCAAATTTTCAAATTTTCACACCGAGCATGGAATACCAATGTACATCGCCAGTATTGACAACTTCGCTGGATAATGAATGTATTACGTCTCAAACCTTTACACCGCCAATGCATTCTGAATCTAGACAAGAAACATGAACAACAACGAGAAGAGTACATTAGGCCCGAGACGTATCGCAAAATTTATGACAAGTCAACTAGGGAGTTTGAAAAATTGTCTCTGAAGAACGATTTCTTCAGAAACAATTTTAGCAATAACTACCGACAACGATGATACTACGCCTTCTACTGACATTAATTTATAATCAGCATAAATTACTACGTATGAATTGCATGTAGTATAAGTTGCTTTTAAGTAAATAAAATAAAACATTTTTCGTTTTATCTCTCTATTCTAAAAAAAGTAACTGCTGCCGCTGTTTTAGAAATTTTGCAACACTCTTGCATTCCTAGCTCGCAGCACAAGACGTATTGAACACAAAAATATGAAATTTACATCGTTTGTAGAGAATTGTTTAGAAAATACGCTGAAATAAACAGTTTTCCGATTCTAGCGATACTTCCAGAGTTATTGTATTTCAAAGTAAACTAAGCAAAAAAAAAGCTGCTATCAGGTCGCGTTCCGGACGCTAACAGTAACAGAACCACGAAACTTTGTAGGCATGTAGTGCCATAACCGAATTTTTTCACCTCGTCGCCCTTTTTTTTTTTTTTTGTTAATTTCCATTTAGTTTACGAGAAATTACATTTCTAAATTTTACAAAATTCTCTATTTCGCGATGGGATCCATTAAAAAAAAAACGGATATATGGCAAACTATAAATCATAACGCATTGCAATTCTTACAGCATAAACTTACAACTATAGTAGCCTTTTTTACAAAAAAAAAAAAAAAAAAAAGAAAAAGTCATTTTCTGATTTTTAAGCATTTTTAAAGACGCAAAGGAAAGAAACGAACGGCTTGTCTGTTTTGCTGAATTATTCACAATTCACGCTGATATCGGAAGTACCCCAGAAGAAACCTATGCCATTCCAGTGGTGTTTGCTCTGCTTCCCGACAAGAAACAGCGGACACACGAACAGTTTTTTGCCCTCCTGAAAATACATATTGCCGACTGGAATCCTGAAAGTAATTGTCGTGGATTTCGAAATAGCTGTAATGGTACCTCTGAACAGTATTTTCCTTCGGCTCTCATTAGTGGGTGTAATTTTCATTTCAATCAGTGTCTTTGGCGGAAAATTCTAGAAATAGGGTTAGTCACCGATTACAAGAACAATGAAGATATTCGGCTCCATCTGCGTAAGTGTGCAACGCTAGCGTATCTCCCGATAGAAAATGTCGATGATGGTTGGCTGTGCATTCAAGAGGGAAGCCCAAGTAATGCGAAACTACAGGAGTTTTACGAATACTTTGCTCGTCAATGGTTAGAAAATTCTGCGATTATCAGAGAAATGTGGAATGGCAAACTTCACAGAACGAATAATATAACCGAAGGATGGAACAACAGACTGAACACTTTCACACGTAAGAGGCAGTCTGGCGTCCTCAAGCTAGTTAATTGCTTGAAAGGCGAAGCCAGTCAACAGGTCTTGCATCTCTTTAGAAGGAAAGGATAACCAAGACAGTTAAACTTGATGAAAGAATCAGAAGAGCGATAATAGAGTATGTCGCAAATGGAGACATGAAGAAGTTTCTGTGCACACTGGCTTATGTTCAGAAATTTGAGTGAAAGGGAGAAACGTCTCTTTGCAAAGTAAGTCACGAGGAAAAGTATAAAAAAAAAATGAAGAAAATCCCCAAAAAATAAAATGAAAAAAAAATAAAAAATCACAAAATGTAAAAAATGAAAAACAAAATTTAAAAAGAAAAAAAGAAGACGAAAAAAAACGACTTTTAAACACGCCAGTGTCGATGTATTTCTAGCTTGGAATGTCAGCGTAGCCAGTCCTAAAGCCTGGAGAAAGTGTGAAAGAAAGTTGTTAAAAAAAACAAAAAAAAAACGACTTTTAAATCAGCAACTTGGGGAACTAGGGAGTTGTCCGTAATTGGGAGGTTTTTCTGGTTGTCCGGACTGGGACGTCCGGAATTGGGAGGATACCCCGCCATTGTACCTTAGCTAATCTTCTTGTCATTCTCTTTAGGGGTGAAATGTTTGAGATCGGAAATATTGTGCGTGTGTGCTTTCGCTGTGTCCCTTACTTTATTGCATGGCATGCCAGCATTCGATATCCTCTCTTATTGGATATTCTGATGGGTAATTGAATACCTGCAACATAACTATTCATCATATCAAATTCAACTGCTTTTTTATCTTTTATTTTTTTTCATTTGAAAACTGCCAAACTATAAACTGATGAAAAACTAGGCATACTGAATGCAGTAAAAATATCTCAGCACTTCGTTTGCCGAAATGAGACCATTTGTTATAGTCCGAAATGTTTTGTAGGAAAACGCATATATTTTGGATGTTTTTAAATAGTACTTTTACTTTACAGGTCAGTCATGATGCTCTTCAGCTGTCTGACTGATTTCTTAAAGTTAAAATTCATTGCAATGATTTCTTAAAGTTAAAATTCATTGCACTGATTTCTTAAAATCTTAAAATTGTAAGAGTAATTTCCTACAATTCTTTAATGAAAATATACACTCGTGTGCGTGTGTGGTGCTTCTACAGATTATTGGAGTTCCCTATGTTAGGTATCGCATAGAGTAACCTAATATTCTAAGTAACCAAATAGCACTTTAGTTGTATAGTATAGCTTCTGAATGCAAATTTTAGAGCTCATAAAGACTTAGTTTAATAATCTACGGTGAGAAACAATTCAATCGAGTAAAAGTTATAGGAAGTTGAATTGAGAGTGTGAAAATTGCTTTTCAACAGGAGTTCCTTTAGTAAATGCATCAAACTGACGTTCAAGCACCAAATCTGCCTTCCAGCTCCATATTTTCTGATGAAGTTGTTCACATAGAAATAGCTTCCAAATGTAACATACCCAGATTGTCATTAATTGGCCCTTTGTATTAAACTTGAGATTGCAGACAATGTGTTAACATAAGCAATGGCGATTAAAATCTTTGACCGGATGTGTAAAAAAGGAAACCGAACTTTCTTTTCCGCAAATGAATTATGTAAAAAGAAATGTTACAATTTATAAATATAGCACAGAAACTCAGTTTTCAAAAAAATCATGAAAGGATGTAAAACGAATAGCTTCATACCAACTAAAAATTTTGCGGTAGATTGCACCAAAAAGTGGTGGTATACCTGCTTCACCGCCTTCTACGAAAAGATACACCATTCTGTGGTGCAAAGAAAACCAACAGCATGGTGCGTGCAACTTTGTACCACAATTTTGTGCAAAGTTGCATCATGTTGTTGGGGTTTGTTTGCACCACACAGTATGGTGTACATTTTCTCAGAAAGTGGTGCAGCACCACTTTTCTAGTGCAACCTACCACAACATTTTGAACATGCTAGAGAGAAATCCATTTTTCGATTATAAAAATATTCATGGGGGTTTCTTAGTAACCTTGCAATATTCAGTTCTCGTACAGGGAAAGCTGGCCGGTTTGGTTTTTCTTGGAACACAAAATTTTTTTATTTGACTAGTTACGGCGAAATCATTGAATTTACTTCCGTTACAGATAATATATCATTTGAAATAATTCCGTTAATTCCATGAACTGCATTAAATTTAAAATTCCTTTACTGTGACAATACAATCACTTTCAAAAGTCTTTCTGCCTTACTGAAATGTTATACATTATTCTTGTGTCCACTATATTTTTCAGAACTTATTAATAATATTCGCCAACTTACTGGCGAAAGACCAAACCTTCAATTCTTACGTAGTTACGAGATCAATTTTGCTTCCCTTTTCTTCTTAAACGTTCTTCTTGTGCCATCTTCAACGGATACTGTCAATCGTCATTTTGGTTTAAGTGGACCAATCCCTTTTTAGGCTTCGCATGTTAACCTTATGGAAGGTCTCGATGTACTTAGGTACATGTTTCTCACGATAGACTTGGCCTATCAATTGCAAACTTGGCATGCATTTTCCTACGGATATTATACAACACCTCAACTAGAATTATCGCAATCTGTCAATTAGTTTTGTATTAATTAATCAAAATTGCTGTCGATTTTGCTGACGTTTTCATTAGCAATTGTATTTATTACTTTGAGTACATTATTTAGTCACGATTCTAGTTCAGGTGGTTGTTGATATATGCAGTAAAGTATAGAAACATTTTCAAGCCATTATCTTCAGTGGTTTATGAGAAAAATGTTTCTAAATGTACAAAACCACAACTTTTCAGGGGAGGCAAAAGACGAAGAAGACCTGTGACTAGAAGCCTCCAGCGTCATACTCTTTTCCTCTGCTTTGCTGAACTTCCTCTGCTTTGCTCAAGTCTCGTATACCATTCGATTGAACAAACTCTGCAGCGAAAAAAAATTGAAATAAAAAAATGTTAGATATTTTTTTCAGGACTGGTATCCCTTAAGATCTTGATGCAAGAGAGTGAAGCAAATCCTCCGAGTCTAGTCTCTTGCTTTTTTTAAGCCAAGGTGCTCGTCTTCCTCTTTCCCTGCCAAACCAACCAATGGATTTGACATGTTTTTCCCTCGAATAACGTGACAAAGATATTGCAACACTCTTTGTCTCATTGTGCGTTACCAGAATCTTCTCCTTCACCTCCATTCTCTGAAGTATTTTCTCATTGTTCACTCTGTTTTCAAGACACACAGAACATCATAAAATACCACAATTTAAATGTTTCCATTATTTCATACCTGTTTCATTCAGTGTCCATGCCTCCTATTGATTTAGCATGACCGAGAAGATGTAGTATCTCAGAATACGGACTCAACGCACGAAATCTTATCTCGATTGTTTATGGCCTTATTCATTTTTACAAATGCAGCCCTGGAGTGCGTTCATATCTTCGAATTAATTCTACTGTTCTAAACTCCTCCGTAATCAGTGCACCGAAAATATTTAAATCTTCTCTCTTTCCCCGTGGTGCAGTTATTCCCCACAATTCTGCACGGAACATGGTATCTGCTGGCCCATATAACCTTTGCCTTATTTTCATTGACAGTAAAAGAGCACAACCAATACTAATTTTTTCAACTTCCACCTAAGACTCTTCTTGAAAATTTGCCAAAAGCACTGTATTTTATCAGCATACTGAAACGTTATTAGTGAATTTTTCCTCATGATCTCGGCCTAGATGTCCAGAAAGGTCTCTCTAAAAACGGTTCTGATCTTCTTAAAGACCTCTCTAAAAATGGCTTTGGTGTCCTGAAAAGCCGCTTTGATGCCCTAAATGGTTTCTAAAAAAGGCTTCGATGTGGGAATGGCCATAAAAATGGCTTCTGAATACAAGTTAAAAAGCAGTGGTGACGGGGTCCAGTCTTGTCTTACCCTTCTTTTGATCTCCATCTGATTTTGAGTTCCCCATCTACAAGGAAGAATTGAAGGTCTCTGACCGCAGTGCAGATTTCTAATTATATTCTCAGATCTCCTTCGTCCAATTTCAATGTTTTTAAGAATTCCAGCATTCGATCCAGCATTCGATCCAGCAGGATCATGTTAGACGCTCTCTCTGCGTAATCAATAAAACACGTGTAAACGTTGTTCGATATGTCTCTCTGGGGAGTATCGCATTCATAACGAAGAGAGCCTCTCTTAATACCATTCCTTTTGGAAATCCGAACTGCCCTTCGTTCAAATACTCTACGCATCTGGAGTAGATTTTATAACGAATTATTCTCAGAAATAGCTTAAGTGCATGCGACATCAAACGAAATATTCTGTTTTCTTCACACTTCCCTCGTTACCACCATCTTTGGAAATAGCAACAAATGCAGGCTTTAATAAGGTATCGGGAAAAATTGTGTTATACACCGATAAACCATTACATTATGACTACCCCCAGCCTAGAGAAATGAGTGCGCCTGGAGACCAAACGGTAGCGCAGGTTAAGTTCACAGAGCACTATATGTAAAACCCGAGGACCGGCTTTTGGTTAGTAGAGTGTTCGGAGTCAGAATGGGAAAAACTGCCGATTTATTGGACTTTGATAAAGGAAAAATTGTGTTGGCACGGTGCCTTGGAACTACGATCTCGGAAACGGCGCGGCTTCTGGTTTGTTCGCGTGCAGTTGTAGTGAGTACGTACTAAAAGTGGTGCTGAGATGGCCAAACGACAAACCGTTGTCCATCCGTGTATCGTCCTCAGCTCATTGATGGCAGAGGGGAGCAGAGACTGCCGCGCATTTTTCACAGCGACCACTTTGCGCCAAATCACCCGCAGCTACAACAGTGGTGATCAGGGCAATGTGTCACAGCACACAGTTCATCGCAGCCTTCTTCGCATGGGCCTGCGTAGCCGAAGACCCAGCTGTGTTTCCATGCTTACTGCACGTCACCGCCAATAACGCATGAAACTGGTCCAAGGTAATCGAGATTGGACCGTGGATGATTGGAAGAAAGTGACCTGGTCTGACGAATCAAGATTCCTGGTGCATCGCGTAGACGGCCGCGCGGATACGCCGAATACCAACGGAGGCTATGGCACCTGGATGCACTGTTGGGAGGAGACAGGCCGGCGGCGGCGGTGTTATGCTGTGGGTGATGCTTTCTTGAGACACTTTAGGCCTCTTTATCTTAATAGCACAATCTCCGACTGCTGTCAGGTATCTGAACATCGTTGCGGACCAAGTTCATCGACACATGGCAACTGGGATGGCAATTACCAACAGGACAATGCGTCATGCCACACTGCCAACATCGTCAAGGAGTGATTCGAGGAACATACTGGTGACTTTCTGTTAATGTCCTGGCCAACAAATTCACCTGACATGAACCCAATCGAACATTTGTGGTTCGACTTGGAAAAGCGGATTCGTGCTAAATCACCACCACCCCGAAATGTACGGGAACTGGAAGACCTGCTGTTAAAATTATGGTACCAGATACCCCAGTGTACTTATCGCCAGCTCATCGAAACGATGTCTCGGCAAGTTGCCGCTGTTTTGTGGTCTAAAGGGGGTCGTACAGCTTATTAAGTAGGTGGTCATAATGTAAAGGCTCATATGTGTAGATAGTGGTGCAAAGAGTCACATTATCTTTAGCCATCTTCAGCTCTCTGAAAACACCGTTTGCACCGGTGTCTTCTCTGTTTCTCATGTCTCGCTGCATAAACTTCATCTCATCAGTGATCTCCATTTCTCTCTCCACTACTTGAATTACATGCCTGTTGCTTCTCCTCGCTACAACTAACTTCTCAACATAATCTTCCCTAGAATTTAAAGTTTTCCTTCTGTACTATTTATACTGTATAATCACCATTAGTACGAAATAACTTTTTTCACCTATTAAATCCAAGAGCATTCTTGATTCTTTTCGGTATGTTAAAGAAATCATGTCTACCATCAAGGGCTTCACGTTTGAAACACTTCTCTCTCCATCATTATTCTTTTCCTTTTCTTACCTTTTGTTTCGAAGGCCGTAACGTTCAGCAGAAATGCAAAGACATAATAAATTTCAGATGATGCAGCAAGCAAGCGAATGGGCTTACAAAACAACTGGCAGCAAGCCATAAAAATGATATCGAGTGGCCAAGTTTCTTGCAGTTGCAACGCAAAACTACAGCACTTATAGCAAAAGCAGACAGCTCTTTAAGTTTAGAACCATCAAAAGATGAAGAAAGGACTACATCAGTGCGTGTACGGTTAGTGATCAGGCGACTTATTTTCTGCACACATCCTAAAGCTTTTCCGAGACCATTGTGTAAATCTGTGGGTGGTCCTTACGTGTTAAGCAGATTCGTGACGGTAAAAAGCTGCTCGTTATAGTCTCTAACTCGAAAGAGAAACGCTGGATTATTTTAAGAGATTCGACAGAAGGAACGTGGTAGCAATACCAAGACATATTGGAAGGACTATCCAGAAAAGTGGTTCTTGTTAAAGTTAAGAACATGTACATCTGTGGGAAATTTCAATCACCTTCGTTTCCTACAGAAGGAATTCAGTTTCGAAAAAAAAAACTAAATCTTACAGGGCTATTCTCACTCGATCGATTAGTCGTTCCAACATCGCAGTTTTGCCCTTATTTGACCCTTGTTTCTAATATACTTGAACCAAATGGTGCTTTAAATTTTCTGCTCTCCACAAATAGAAATCCTCACATAGCACCGAAATTTTATGTAAGCTACAGAAAAAAATTATTTTCCCTCTCTCAACTCAGAAGTACCGACCTGACACAGACGAACCTGTCTCCCGTCCCGAACCTCCCACATGCGAACCTGTCTCCCGTCCCGAACCTGCTATAGACGAACTTGTCTCCCGTCCCAAACATGCCACAGGCGAACCTGTCTCCAGTCCCAAACCTGACACAGACGAACGTGTTTCCAGTCTCAAACCTGACACAGACGAACGTGTCTTCCAACCTTAACCTGTCTCCAGCAGTTTCGAACCTGTCCCTTGTCCCAAACCTCCCACATGCGAACCTGCCACAGGCGAACCTGTCTCCAGCAGTTTCGAACCTGTCCCTTGTCCCAAACCTCTCACATGCGAACCTGCCACAGGCGAACCTGTCTCCTGTCGCAAACATGACACAGGCGAACCTGTCTCCCGTCCCGAATCTGCAGAGGCGAACCTGCCTCCAGTCCCAAACCTTACACAGACGAACCTGTCTTCCAACCTGAACCTATCTACCGTCCCAAAAATGACACAGGCGAGCCTGCCTCTCGTCCTGAACCTGTCTCCCGTCCCAAACCTGACACAGACGAACCTGTCTCCCTTTTCGAACCTGTCACAGCCGCCCGATGACTTATTGGTTTAATCGATAGCTTCTGTTCATTCGTCCGAGATGGGGTCGTGTTTGAATCCCGGTGAGGCATGTGTTTGTCTGAAGGCATCAGTTCTCTCCCTTCCCTGGGACCAGTGGCTCTAAATTAGGACGGAAGACTGCTTATAGCCCACTGAGTTGCTCACGGTGGTCGTTAAATACCCAATAAAAAAACCTGTCAGAGACTAACTTTTCTCCTGTCCCTAATGTTTCCAGGAAATTGACAGAGCGAGCACCGCGAGACACATACGTCAACCGTTCCACATTCAGAACTTGAACGGTAGCCCAACTAGAAAGAATGGTCAGAAGCCAGCGCCTCAAACCTTCCGATCACAGAGACTGCCAAAGGCTTAGATTTTTATACTAGTGTACCCCATTTTCGTTGATTTCGAATAAAACTTGAAAAGAATGTTATCCAGCTCAGAAGTCATGTGCGCTAAATACAGACAATAACTGCGCAGTAATTTTGAATTTCAAAAAATATTAAGAACATAATCATAGCTCCTCATGTTTGTTGGAAAGTCATGATAAACTGGAGTACTTTGAATACTTTTTTTTCAGGTTCATGATCCCTTAAGCGCATTTCTTACACGTGCAAGTGTTATCGCAGTTATTTGCAAGTGTTCCTTTCCAAAGATTGAATCAGGATGTACGTAATAAATCATCCAGTCGCAATATATTCTCTGTTGATAAGGAACTCGTAAATGAGTATTCCCTTGTGAGCAGAAAATATACACCATGTCGGCACTTAAACAAATGCACTCTCAAATTATGTCTACTCCACACACAACCATATAAACCAAAACCGATATATTTTTACAGTTCGGCAGAAAAGGCTTGGAATAGTGAAAAATAAGCTTTCTTGTTCATCCAACGTGAAAGACAATATTTGTGGAATCAAACATGCTGTGAGGAAAGCACAAAAAGATATTTCCACAAACTTTTGTCGCACCACGAAAATTAAAACACACTGGATAATCAAAATAGTATTGGAACTTAATTTGAAAAGCGCATAAGGAAATGCCTTCCAAAAACAGCTGTTTAAGCACTCCAGAAGTTTCATTTCTTCTATTACTTAATGTTCGAGAAGTACTTACGTGAGTAATAAAGTACTTACGTTACGAGGTCCGATCAAAAAGTTCTGAGACTAGGCCGATATACAACTTAGTGCTTACGTTACTTAAGTCTGGCTATGATCTCCCTCAAAGTAGTCTACTTAGGCGGTGACACACCGCAGCCTGCGTTTTTGACACTGTTGCAATCCTCCCTGGAAGTCCTGTTCGCGAATCGTGTCAAGCACAGTCTGCGATTCCCGCTAGATCTCGTCCACGGTTTCAAAACGGCGACCCTTGAGCTTCAGCAACAGAAAGAAGTCGCAGGGGGCCAAATCCGGCGAGTAAGGCGGGTGAGGAAGGGTAGTCATGCTGTTGCGGCTGCAAACCTGGCGTGTTGCTAGCGCTCTGTGAGCTGCTGCATTGTCGTGATGGAGCAGGAAATGGCCCCCTGCGCCACATTTCAGGTCGTTTGCGGCGAATGTCCTCCCTAAGACGCCGCAGAATATCGCAGAAAAAAACGGCAGGGACGGTCTGGCCCTGGGGGACGAATTAACGGTGCACAACCCCACGAATGTCGAAGAACACAATGAGCATGTATTTGGTTGCGCTTCGGACCTGTCGGGACTTCTTCGGTCGTGGAGATACCGGACTCTTCCACTGCGACGACTGTTTGTTCTCCGGTTCGTAACCGTAGACCCGTGTCTCGTCCCCAATGATGACCCGCGACATTTCATTCACCACCAGCTGACGAAGATCTTGACAGAGGTCGACACGGAGCGCCTTCTGTCCGGGGTTCAGAATCTTTGTCACAAACTTTGCGGCAATGCGGTGCATGTTCAAAACCGACGTCAGAATTTCTTGTACTGTTCCGTGTGACACATTGACGATGGTGGCAATGTCTTGAACGGTTCTCCGACGATCCTCATGCACCAGTTCCCTAATTTTGCCCACATTTTCGGGGGTTTTTGCTTGTGCACGGTCGCCCTGACCTCTCGTAGTCTTCCAGTGCCGTTCTGCCGCTCTTGAAGAGCGAGTGCTACTCAAAACACCTGGCACGACTCATTGCCATGTAAGCCTGCTACAACATTTCCTGCGTCTCCGTTCCCGAGTTCGGCGCAGAATTTGATGTTCGCTCGCTGCTCTAGTTTGCAGTCTATACCGAAATAGCAGTTGTGTTTTGCACGTGGTCACCAAATATCGTGTAGCACACCTCCCGATGTTCACAGAACGACGCCACTTAGCACAATGACTCATGAAGGTCACTGCCCTCTACCACTGCTCGCGCATCCGCGTACTGCCGTCTGTTGGCGCGCTACGTACCTAGTCTCGGAACTTTGATCGTACTACGTATACAGTTCTCGAACTACTTTTATTAACCCTTTAAGCGACAGACAAACAAAATGTCAGAATATTTCTGCGTCCCAAAACAAATGCTCACATAGCGACCGGATTTTACGAAAGCTACGGAAAAACAATTCCTTTTCCCATCTCACCTCTGCAGTACTGATAATAAACCTGTCATCGGTGATGACTAAGGCATGATGGGAATGCCTGGTACCTCTGACAATGATACCATACCACTCAGCAGGAACGAGCGACTCAAACATCTCCCTCCTTTCTTACGTTCGTCGACATTGTCACAGCCCTTTTAGCAGATCATCAGTCAGAAAGCGTTAATTTCAATCATTCCCTTAAATGACCACTTTGAATAACAAAGCTAAAGCAGAAGAACCGGTTCGTTCCTTCCAACCGCCTTCGGCTAGCTTATTAGACAGCGAATGCATTCGTTCGAGCTGATTTCAACCCATTTTGATAACCTGGAGTTAATTCGTTCCAGCCGGTTAATAGCCAGGGCACATTGAGCCGCATTTCGATTTGGGGGGGAGGATAACGGACACACCGTGAACAACTAAATGGCTTATAAGCAGCCGCCCGTCCCTAATTTAAGGCCATTGATTCCAGCAAAGAGAACCGGTGCCGTAAGACAAACACAACATCCGTACCTCGAACCCGGATCCACACTGAGAAAAACGTTTTGGTAATTCACAATCCGAGTTTTGGTGTAAATGTGACTAGGATGGTAAGTCAGGTAATATATTTGTATTATATGGCGTAATCCCGTATTTCTTTCATGATTTACCTGCTTCTCCGGGCAATCACGAGATAGGATTCTTAGCATCCAGATTCGCTAAACATGAATGCCGGTTGCTTCGACTAGCGAATCCTGTGATGGTTATATTCAAATTAAGCGGAAACTTGAGACATGGTCGTTCTGGGTGGGGTAGTGGTTAGCATAACCGCGCGCTATCTGGGAGATGCGGGTTCGAGTCCCTCTCTAGGACGATGAAATTTTCAAGTTTTCGGATATTATCTGACTCACCATCCTTGTCACATTTACACCAAAAATCGGATTGTCATCTTTAAAATTTGTATATACCCCATGTTGGGATAATGTAAAACATCTCGCCTTCACTGTTAACTGGCGTGTGATACCTTATTTACTTAGTCATTGTTCATCATCTTGTTTGCTGATATATGTTGAAACGATTATCTTCCCAGGGGTCTGGTACGATTCGTCCAACGACGATTGGTCCAATGAAGATTCGTCCAAAGGGACGATTGGTCCAATTCCATCCTATCTATCCGAAGTGCTACTCGTGCTGTAAAAATCTCCGCTGTTCTGAATTTATCTCCGATGTTACAAGAAAGTACCGGTAGTCCAAAGAATGTAAAATATTGTTACATTTCATGCGTAAAATTGTGGTTCCAGATTTTTTTTTTTTCGGAGTCGCGTTTTCTTTTTACACTTTTCCTGCTCCTGTATGAAGTTACGAGTACGAGCCGTTCAATCAACTTCAATGTTTCTCTTTTGCATTAAATGATAAAAAATACTAGTTTTCCGTTTCTGTTTGTAGCATGCAGTGGGGTTCCGCCAACTGACCAATGGAAACAACTGGTCGGGGTTTGGACAGAGGCTTGTCAACAGTTTTTATTCTAGCGATGTCATGTTAATAACGTTTACATATCAAATCAAGTTAATAATATTGCGCTTTTACTTAAGCACGAAATATTATTTCACTCTAGGTCAAGGCCTTTTTAGCACTTTTTATTCTACCGATGTCATATTCATAAAGTTTACATAATAAATCAAGTTAATAATAGTGCGCTTTTACTTAAACACTAAATATTAATTCATAGGCCTAGGCCTTTTTACTAGTTTATATTCTACCGATGTCATATTCATAACGTTTACATATTAAATCAAATTAATAATATTGCGCTTTTACTTAAGCATGAAATAATTCCTAAAGCCTAGGCCTAGGCTTTTTTAACAGTTTTAATTCTATCGATGTCAGATTCATAAAGTTTACACATGAAATCAAGTTAATAACATTGAGCTTTTACTTAGGCACGAAATATTAATTCATAAGGCCTAGGCCTTTTTAACAGTTTTTATTCTACCGATGTCATATTCATAACATTTACGTATCAAGTTTATAATATTGGTATAAGTGGGAAGTATAAAAAAAGGGAGGTCCAGACTAAAGCCCACTGGACATATGCCCGCTATAGATAATTTGTAGATAATACGTAACGTCGGAGGTCGTTTCCCATCTAGTGTAAGAAAACTGATCACATAAATATTTACGGACCTCATAAAATTGCATTTTGTTTTAGAAATGTTGAAATTTAAGGGGGTTACCCCCAAACCTAAACAAATAATGTACTGTGTATCACCTTTCTTATGTGTTCAAGAAGCTCAAACTTAAATCATTAGACAACGCTATCAATAGACGAACAACACATTTGAAAATTTTGAAAAGTTTGAATTTAGGGGGTGTTAACCACCTAAACGAAAACTAACATACATAATCTTTTTCATGGGCTCTAAAAGCTCAAACTATATCTACGTTATAACTTGAAATCTAAAAAGGCTCGCGGCCAAGGTGCTATGTAAAGAGCAGCGAAATAATCTGTTGAGTGCCTTTTATAAAGTTTAATAAACTGTTTACAAGAATATCTAAGTTGTAACTTAAATCTCAAAAGGCCCGCGGCCTAGGTGGCTTGTAAAGACCTGAGAAATGATACGATGAGTGCCTTTTATAAGGTTTTATAAAAGGTTTACAAGTACTAAATATCTAGGTTGTAACTTAAAACCTTCTAGAA
Organism: Macrothele yani; assembly: GCA_039090855.1. Taxonomy (NCBI): domain Eukaryota; kingdom Metazoa; phylum Arthropoda; class Arachnida; order Araneae; family Macrothelidae; genus Macrothele; species Macrothele yani. The sequence goes on from CM077027.1 coordinate 147,529,733, forward strand.
TGGCCCGCGGCCTAGGTGTTTTGCAAACAGATGAGAAATGCTCCGTTGAGTGCCTTTTACCAAGTATATGTAAAATGTCTAGAATTACCAAATATACGGAAATTATCTTTCAAAGGGATATAAAGAGGAGAATAATTTAAATTATTATTCCCTTCTGGAAAATAAAAAAGTTTAGTGTTGGTAAGATGATACCATTGAACAAATCGGCATTAGACCAATCGTACTATTGGACGAATCGGCATTGGAAGAATCGTCCGGGACAGTCTTCCCAGCAACATACCACAACCATGGCGACTGTCTTAAGAACTTAAAAACCCCGATTTTTTTAGCTAAGACTTGAACCTATGGGAGTTTTTATATTAATGCTTTTATCTATCTGCGTGAAAATGGTATGTTTTTTTTGTTTTGTTTTTTTCGTGTTATTCGTTTAGTCATTAAAGGGTATATACTTCTTTGTTCATTTGAGTGTTAGGATTAAAAAAAAAAGGCGGGTGGGGCTGGTGTGTGCGTGGAGGGGTTGAGCAACCAGTGCATGGCGGTCGCGTCTACTTGTCGCCACATATCTCTGCTCTCCGTACATCGATGGCACTTTCGGCTTGAAAATGAGCTTGGAGAAAGTTATAAGTTCAGTTTTTATCTGTGCGTGTGTTTTAGTGTAAATAAACGTAATTTTTAACTATGGCATGTGTGTTAGATGGAAGTTTTTAGTGGATCGTGCTGAGACAGAAGGGATTTATTATTGATATCATTTGAGCACGAAGTTTTTCTTTATTACATTATTAATACCTACCTAAGAAGTTGTAGGACCCCCCCCCCATTTAGCCCGCTAAACAGCTGTCACTCGTCAAGGCATCGATTCGATGAGGTGGTGATAGGTATCCTGGGGTATCTGGTACTATAATCTCAACAACAGGTACTGCAGTTCCCGTACGCTTCGGAGTGGTGGTGATTTAGCGCGAACCCGCTTTTCCAAGTCAGGCCGCAAATGTTCGATTGGGTTCATCTCAAGTGAATGTGAAGGCCAGGCATTAACAGCAAGTCACCAGCATATTCCTCGAACCACTCCTTGAAGATTCTGGCAGTGTGGCATGGCGCATTATCCCGTTGGTAATGGCCATCACCAACAGGAAACACAGCTGCCATGAACGGGTGAACTTGGTCCGCAACGATGTTCAGATACCTGACAGCTGTCACGGATTGTGCTATTAGGATAATAGGGCATATTGTTCCAAGCAAACATCGTCCACAGCATAGCACCACCGCCGCCGGCCTGTTTACTCCCAACAGTGAATTCAGGTGCCATAGCCTCCATTGAAGATCGGCGTGTCCACGTCGGCCGTCTACATGATGCGCCAGAAATCTTGATTCGTCAGCCCAGGTCAATTTCTTCCAATCATCCACGGTCCAATCGCGATGACCTTGGGCCAGTTTCATGCGTTGTTGGCGATGACGTGCAGTAAGCATGCTGGGTCTTCGGCTACGCAAGCCCATGCGCAGAAGGCTGCGATGAACTGCGTGCTGTGATACATTGCCCTGATCACTACTGTTGAAGCTGCAGGTGAATTGTTGCACTGTGGCCCTGCGGTCGCTGTGAAAAATGCGCGGCAGTCTCCGCTCCCCTCTGGCATCACAATGAGCTGGGGACGACGGTTCGTCGTTTGGCCATCTGTGCACCACTTTTGATACGTACTCACTACAGCGGCAGATGACCAACCCACAAGCCGCGCCGTTTCCGAGATCGTAGTTCCGAGCTGCCGTGCTATCACAATTTGTCCTTTATCAGACTCCGACAAATCGGCAGCTTCTCCAATTCTGACTCCGAACACTACTAACCGAAAGCCGGTCCTCAGCGTGTATATACACTGCTCTGTGAACTTATTTTTTTTATTGGAGGTTTAACGACCACCGTGAGCAACTCAATGGGCTATAAGCAGTCGCCCGTCCGTAATTTAGGGTCACTGGTTCCAGGAAAGGGAGAGAACCAGTGCAGTAAGACAAACACGACATCAATACCTCACAGAGATTTGTACCCGGACCCAAGTCGAACAAAGCCGCCGCTCAGACCACTGCAACACAGTAGCTGCAGTCCTGAGAGTCACGTTGTATCAGTGTATTTTCTTTGATCTTTCAGTGAGTGCAATAATAAAGACGTTGCATTTGTAACTTAAGTCTCATGTGTTGTTCTTTTCTCCGGTTATTAGAGGTCACTTAATCACTGAAAGAGTGAATGCATGTTACACAAAGTTCAGTAAGAAAATTTAGCTGAGAACTGAGTTAATCAAGTTAAACATACAACTATGAGAAGCGTTAAAAGCAAATAAATAGCTTAGATGCTGTACATGAAATGCATGTCAGCGCAAATAAATAGCTTAGATGCTGTACATGAAATGCATGTCAGCGCAAATAAATAGCTTAGATGCTGTACATGAACACAGTACATGTCAGCGCATTTTCTTTCAAGGTATTCACTGACTACTTTCCTTCATTGAATAGAACTGTCTCATGCAAGCTCACTTTACGAGCAAGCATGAGACTCGAGTTCTCCATGGCCAAAGAAATTTAAAACTCAAAGGTTTGCGGGAAAGGTCGTGGCAATGGTTTTTTTGGGATTCAGAAGGCGTTTTGCTGACAATCTCCCCAAGAACCAAACAATAAATGCCGAATACTACTGTAACTTGCTGTGCCGATTAAAAGAGGCGTTGAAGGGGAAAGGGCGAGGAAAACTGCGGAAAGGTGTTCTCTTTTTGCAGAGCAATGTGTCGGCAAGACAATGGATGTTTTGAGAGATCTGGAGTTTAAGTGTATAGACCATCCACTCTACTCACCAGACCTTGCTCCATCGGACTATTTCCTGTTCCCAAACCTTAAAATGGGTTTGAAAGTGAAGCATTTTTTGAATGATTTGGAGGTGATATAAGCAGTATTTGAATGATCAGCTTCAGAATTTTTTTAGGAAGGGTTAAAGAAACTCCAGAAACGCTGTTCCAAGTGTGTTGAACTTCAGGGTGAATGTGTGGAATAGTCTGTAGGTTTCATGGCTCTAGCCTATTTCGTTCTTGGTGAGGTCGAGAACTTATCAGCACCCCATCTTTGGATGAATGCATGAGCGTGGAAGAGAATTCTGTAAAGAAAAGAGGAAGAAAGTCACCAATTTTAGTATAGACTTCATTTCTCCTAATATGTTGGTGTGGTCTTACAAGGCCTTCGAAACATATCGATTGTGCTTTCATCGTATACGGCCCATCTGTTCCATTTGAAAGAACATAAAGTTTTGAATATACCTTTGACCAGTCGAAATCGTGGCTAACTTTTTAGTAACTTCTTTTGTAGTGGCGTTGTAAAAACATTTGCTCTGAGAAGCACAAGTGATCAGAGCAAATGTTGAGTAATCAGACTTCAGAATTTTTTCTGGAAATGTTAAAGAAACTCCAGAAACGCTGTTCCAAGTGTGTTGAACTTCAAGGTGAATGTGTGGAATAGTCTGTAGGTTTCATGGCTCTAGCCTATTTCGTTCTTGGTGAGGTCGAGCATCCCCTCGTAGTGAGGACATAAATTCAATGCATTTTTTTCCGTCGTTGTGTTCAATTTATCCTGCACGAATGAAAGTTTCTGTTAGACAACTTGTATATTCCTGACATCCTTTTGATAAAATCTGATTTGGACGAATTGCAAAAATTGCTAAACCTGTTACAAGAATCTCAGCAGTTGGTTTTGCAGAAAATACCGTCATCTTGGAAGGCTTTTGTTATAAGACTATAAACGAAACCTTCACCTCCACGTTCTTTAATTTCTCAGGAGTATTCCTCTTAACAGAAGTAGTACGAAAGGAAGTTCTTAACAGGTTTAGAACTCGGGTTTCCCCTCTCCTTCCCCGTCACCCAATTCATCCTCCTCCCTCCTTCCGCTTTTTCCAATCACAGACTACAAGAGGCGCAAAAATCTTTCAGGGGAAAAGCAAACAGAGCCGCTCGGTGACTTCCTTTCCGGTCCTTGAACATTCAAGGATTAGCGATCGATACTTCTGCGCAGAAGAGAAAACAGTGACATACCTTACAGACGTGGGATCATCTCGTTTCCTGAGAATTATTAATATTGAACATTACGGTAGCAAACAAATGCGACTCTCTTCAACAACTCGAGGGCCTCTATATCAGTAGGCAAATATCTTTTATCTGTTCACAATGTAAAACATGGTACCGACGATAACTATATATTGCCGTACAACGGAGATAAGATATTGGGAAAAAGAATTTCTATAAACCAGGTGAAGTGCACATCGTTTCAATAACCGCTGTTGCAACGCCCCTTTTACCGAATAGTTAGAGGCACGCGCATCTAGTTAATCGCTCGAGTAACGCGAGTTATATATCTTGGAACCTGTGGACCTGAATTAGGAATGGGCTATTCGTATAAGCCTTGCATTGCTTAGGGGAGTCGTCGAACCTTAAAACAAAAATTAATACACACAATTGACGTGAATTAGGAACATCAAACAGAAGTCATCGAGGCCGCTGAGGTGCAGTCTTGAGCGATAACTTCTGTTTGATGTTCTTAATCCACGTCAGTTGTGTGTATTAATGATTCATTCGCCTAATTATTTGTTGAGTTGCTGCTTACCACCTTTGGTGAATCCCCAGCATCGTGCGGGGCTCCAAGAAGCAACCTGCCAAATGGTTTGGTAGTTGGTCGTATGCGAGTCTGGAGAATTCAAGGCCACTGTGATGCAGTGGTAGCGTGTCCGGCGCGTAACTGGAAGACCTGGGTTCGATTCCCGGTGGCGGCTAATGATCATTTTTCCGTGACTCATTTATAAACGTGGAAACAGCGATTACTTCTGTTTGATGGCCTTAAAAGAAAAGTTAAGCGCAATATACACTGCTTGGCATAGAAAATACCACACCAAGAAGTATTTATCAGACCATCATGAGAATAGGCGAGTATGTGTCGGAAGTAGGGTTATTATGTAAATTAGTGCATTGGCGAATCAATCACATGATAGGTGAGAGAGTAAAAGGAGAAAAACTGCTCGGCATAGCTAAGTTTGATCGTCCTCACCTGGGCGCACGTCTAGGTGGTCACTGCATCAGAGTGATCTCGGTAATGAAAGCACGTGTAACGAGCGAGATTTCCACAGCGACGCCATTGGGAATCCTACCGTAAGGCAAACACATTTATCAGATGCTTCATCATAAGGATAAGTACGGCTGGTACGATCGCAATCGCCTCGCTGCGGAAACGCGTCGGAACGCAACAACCGTCTGCTGAATATGGCGGCAGTGCTTGGAGCAAGGTGTGCTTCGCTACAGTAGGATTGGCGCGTAGAGCTGAATTTTCGACTGCCTCGATCACCAGATTAGACGGTAAGCAGTAGTAGCACGCCCAAAATGCACAACAGACTACAATCGAGGTGTAGAGGTAATTATGCACATACCCGAATAGGAACTGAATGTGAATCGCAGATAGGCTAAGGCGCATATGCGCTGTTACCAGCCATTGTGACAACTGTTACTCCCTGCCGCACATCTCTCCCCAAGGTTGCAGCGGTGAATCAAACATACGCGGCGGGACGAATGAAACTTTCGTATTCCGCGACGAGTCTTGCTTCTGTCTCAGTGCGGAAAATCGCGAGTTTAGAGCTGACGTGGTCATCGAAATCATTTTGTTTGCCATACGATTCTTGAGCTGGTTGTGTGTGTGTCACACACAGTGGACAGAACGTTAGAGATAGACGACATGGGGTTGCTGGTATGGGGATCTCCCGCAAAGAGTAGGACAGACCTAAACTGGCGGCAGGCGATAAATGGGCGGACATCAGGGTATCCCAACAGTGTATCGCAATCGACGAACATGGGTAAACGTAGTGACCTGAGCGACTTTGGCCATGGAAGCATTGTCGGCTCAAGACAGATGAGTCATTTATTCTGCCAAGTGGTAAGAACCCTATAGTTTCCGAGGGCAACGATATCAAGGATGAACTGCGAATACACTAAAGTGCCAGAAAAATGGATACAGACGAGCTTATGCAAAATACATAGCAACGTCACCTATGCGCGTACTCTGATGCGTCCGCCAGTGCGTATATAAAGCGATAGACATCCTTGCCAGCTGTCAGAGCTGTTTTCAGCATGAGAATGACAAGTAATAAGAATTTAAGCGATTTTCAACGCGGTGTCATAGTTGGCGCTCGTGAGATGGGCCATAGTATTTCTGAGGTAGAAACGAAGTTCGGATTTTCACGGGCGACCATTGCAAGGGTGTACCGTGACTACAAGAATTCCGGCGAAACCTCCAACCTAAGATACCAATGTGGCGGTAAAAAGACATTGGGTGAACGTGACCATCGTCGGCCGTCAAGAATCGTTTCACGCGATAGGCGTGCAACACTCTCGCAGGTATCATCGGAATTCAATGCTGGAGCCTCAACAAGCATCAGCGTCCTGACTGTGCAACGTACCCTGCACGATATGGGCTTTGAGAGCCGACGCCCAACTCGAGTCCCCTTGATGGGCGCACGACACAGAGCTATGCGCCTCGCTTGGGCACGGCAACACACCGCCAATAGACACTTGATGACTGGAAATAAGTAGCCTGGTCTGACGAATCGCGTTTCCAACTGTATCGGGCAGATGGAAGTATTCGTGTGTGGAGCAAACCCCATGAAGCCATGGATCCCGTCTGTCAACAAGGGAACTGTACCGGCTGGTGGGGGAGGGTACGGGATGTGTTTCGCTGGACTTCACTGGGACCCCTGGTACGTCTACAAACGTCTGTGACCGGCCAACGCTATATGCGCATCCTTTCTGACGAGGTACACCCGTTCATGTCCTGAATTCATGCTGATGGGTTAGGCCTGTTCCAACAGAACAATGCACCTCCACACAAGTATCGGGACGCCACATTATGGTTAGAGGAGCATTCATCTGAGTTTCTGGAGTTGCCATCACACCCAAGTCCCCAGATCTGAACGTGATAGAACACATTTGGGATGCCATGCAACGCGCTATGGAACACAGGAATCCGAGACCTCTGAATACACCCTAATTATGGAACGCTCTGCAGGAAGTATGGTGTGCATTGCCTACAGCATATTTCCAGAAGCCAGTGGAGTCCATGCCCCGTCGTATTTCTGCAGTCCTGCGCTCCCGTGGGGGATCTACCAAATATTAGACTGGTGTACCAGTTTTTCTGGCACTTCATTTTATACCATTGACTGAAGTACCAGCGCTCAGAGAGCAAGCGGTGGGCGACCACATGTCATTGATGACCGGGGCCGACGTAGAGTATCCAGACTCACACCGACCGACCGACCGCTTGGCAAAGGCGGCGTAAATCGCATCAAGGTTAAAGGTCAAAGTCCCAGGCAGCGCCAGCGAACGAACGGTGCGATGTACACTGCATATCCTGCGCTACGGGAGCCGACGCCATACTCCTGTGCAACTGTTGACAGCTTGTCATCGCAAATTACGCCTCGCCTGGTGCCGGAAACATTAAAACTGGACTTCTCAAGTGTGGAGCCGCGGCATGTGGTTAGATGAATCTTGTTTTCAGCTGTTCCGAGCTGACAGTAGGATGCGGGCTTGGCGTCGGTAGTATGAGTCATACTACCGACGACTCATACTACCGACGCCACGCCCGCAAAAAAAGCAGCCATGTTGTGCCATGTTGCCTCTTTTGAAGGCTGTGGTGGCTGTGATAGTTCGGGGAGCCTTCTCGAGGAACACTCATTTTAGTTTGGGACAATCCAATTGAACACCAAGGTCACCGGATTTAAACCTTGTTGAAGTTCTCTGGAACGCCGAGGAGCGGAATTTCAAATCTATGGAACCTGGGCAATGGTGCATGAGTCATGGCTGGCATTACCTCAGGAAACCCTCTGGCGCTGGTGGAATCGATGCTTCGGCGTGTACAATCTGTTATTCGCGCTAGAGGACGGGGACCAACGCGGTATCTCTTATAATTAATACGGACAATTCACGTGGATTAGGAACATGAAACAGAAGCCATTGCTCTTTCCGCGTTTATAAGTCGTATGTGAGTCTGAAGAAAGAAATTCAAGGCCACTGTGGTGAGGTGGTAGCATGTCCGGCGCGTAACTGGAAGACCTGGGTTCTATTCCCGCTGGCGTCCGATGATAATATTTCTATGACTCACTTATAAACGTGGAAAGAGTGATGATTTCTCTGAGGTATCTCTTATGTTTTGCCCACTGAATATACACTGCTGGATACCCAAAATGCAACACCAAGAAGGAACCATCCGATTGGCCTGCCTGGCATTCGCAGCATGCGTCGCCCGCGAGAGGACATGCAAACGTTTAGCATTGAAGGGCATATGCAAATCATGTGCGCCCGGCACGCCAATGAGAAGCACTACCAGAAGGGTGCACAAAAGGCGGGGTGTAAGTAGTGAAATTGTGTTGTGCTGCCGAACATGTGCGTGGGAAGCTTCCTGATGCTTCGTCGCAGAATGCGGCAGTCATTCCAGCACGTTTCGGAGTTCGAAACGTGCTGGAATGACTGAGGACGAATAGTGGCTTATCGCGACAGCAGTTTATCGTACCGAGACATCGGCGCCCGTGAGGGACGACATCCAGCCACAGTGAGGAGAGTATGGATTCGGTGGGTGAAGCAGGGACTGACGGACCGACGCGAGTCATTGCCGTAGCCGCGGCACACCACCGAACGAGAGGACCGGCATGTTGTGCGGCGGGCATTGACGGCTCGCACCACCACATCAGGAACGTTAGCGCAGGAATTAGGGTAAGTTGCGTAATAACCTGTGTCAACACGTACCGTTCGAAGTCGTCTGCATGAGCGGGGACTTGTCGCACGGCTCCCTTTGCTCCGATTACCATTGACGTTACACAACCGGCGAGTGCGACGGCAGTGGGGCGTTGAACGCTGCACCTGGACTACGGAATGGCACGACATTTTCTTCTCCGAACGAATCCCGCTTCTGCCTGCAACACCACGATGGCCAGATACGCGTGTGGTGGCACAGCGTCGAGAGACTGTATGACGCCTGCATTATGCATTGCCATACCGGTCCGTCGCCTGGCGTTGTATGGTTTGGGCGCAATTAGATATGACACCAGCAACCCTCTGGTACGCAGCCCCGGTACACTCAACAGCCACCGCTACATCTCCGACGTATTGGAGCCTGTAGTCCTCCCTTACTTGCAGGACCTGCCAGCGGCCACCTTTCAACAGGACAATACGCGTCCCCACGTGGCACGCATCGCGCAAATATTATTCACGGCCCACCAGGTGTCACTGCTGCCGTGGCCCGCCTGTTCTCCCGATATGTCGCCCATCGAACACGTCTGGTCGCTGCTCGGCAACAGAGTGGCCCGGAAAGCACCAGCCGCGGTTACGCGTGATAAACTGTGGCAACGTGTGGAAGCAGCCTGGACCTACATACCCGAAGCCCACGTTCAAAGCCTCTTTCGGGCGTGAAGTGGCCGTTATTGCCAGCCATGGGGGACACACGAACTATTGATGTCTGCGTGTTCCGCAAGTCGCACGGGCCTGTAAGCTCAATCGTTTCATCTTTGTATCTGTTGTTATGTGTCCAGTAAATCTGGCTTTGCTATCTCGTGTCCTTCTTGGTGTTGCATTTTGGGTGGCCAGCAGTGTATATCACACGAGTGCCCGGATTTAGTCAGTTGCACTCCAAAATCTGCGAAAAGTGTCAGTTCTACTCCGAGCCTCTCCCGGGCATGGGCTAATTGCACTTAGAGTCCGTCCCCTCTAAGCTGCTTCCTGGTATGGAATTACTGCAATCAGCGACTCCCTCCTCTGGTGAAAGAACATCAGTGGGTTATGATTTCTATTTTCAACGCACTGAATCATCCGCAAATAACTTCCCTTTTTGCAAAGGCACTCCAAATTAGAATTTGTGGAGAAACATAATATATTTCGAACCCTGTTGTTAAATCACAAAATTTCTTTAGCTCTGATGTGTTAGACTACTGAGTGCTGTATGGAATTCATAAACGGAATGTATCAATAGTTGTTTCCTCTTTCGCTGCATATAAACCCCATGCTACGTCTAGAATCGCTTTTTCGAATAATGATATACTGACACCAATATTTTGCGCGAAGTCTACCAAGCGTTGTCCAGCATAGAGCTTCTTATTCAATAATTATCTGTTGTATCCACCTTTCTGCGACATTTCGCCTCTATAAGGAGAAACCGCTGATTGAGAGTTGTCGATCCATATTGTGCTATCTTCTGAGTGCGATTGACCCCTTAGATAAGGAGAAGGGATTGGGGTGAGTGCAGTTAACCTCTTCCTTCCCTCCCAAACACACGCACTGAAGTCGCAAATTATTAGAAACACCCAGTAGCAATCAGACAGGTGCTATCCTCATTTGCATACGCAATAGTGACGTTGAGATGGCCTTATGAACAGCCACTGTAAAGGATCAGACGTGTAGGAAGCCGAGAGAGCTGCAATATGGTAAACACTCTTGATTTAACAGACTTTGAAAAAGGTATGAGAATACGCTAGACGGACAGGTCAAGCATCCCAAAAACGGCAAACTTTCTCAGCTATACAAGAACAAATGTATCAAAAGGTACACAAACGTGTGGTGCACAAAAAAGCAATCAGCGGTGCGAATATGTGTGGAAATTACTTGTGGTGTTCCAGGGCAATGGCGGCTGGATGGGATTGTAGGAGGTAACATTGCTTCAGGTAACTACGCAGTCAGCAGCTGTATCGAGAGAATAAATTCAGCATTACTCAGCCAGCCACGCATTGGTGCAAATAGGCTATAGCATCAGACATACTTTCGTGTACCACTAGTCTCTGATAAAAACCAACAAATTCGGCTACGGTGGGCACAGGGACCACATTTTCCAGTACTGAAGTGTGCTCCTGTGGATACAGGTGCATCCTTCAGTACTGGAAAATGTCGCCTGGTCAAATGAATCATTTTCAGTTATTACACGCCGATGGACGAGCCACCATATGGCGCCAACTGCACGAATAGATTGATACCAGCTACAGAGCGTTAATTCTACAAGCTGGTGGTGGCGATGTAATGGTCTGGGGTGTGTTTTTACGTCGGACATTGGGTTCCGTAATGGCTGTGGAACAGCATTTGGAAGCACGGAGGTATCTTATCACTGCGGAACAGGATTATACGCACATACGAATTGCGTTGGCGTTCCATGATGGGCAGAACTACTTCCAACAGAGTAATGCGTCATGCCACACGTCTGGAGTGGTCGTAGTGGTTCCAGAAGAACGGCAGGGACATCAAAGGTCTAAAATGGTCTCTACAGTCCCCAGATCATTACCCAGTTGACCATCTATGGGATGTGAGAAATACATTATTAACAGAGATCCTTCTCCAGCGAACATTCAGCAATTAACGGATGCCATCACACTCTCTCAGGTGAATATGCGCGTAGAATGATATCAGCACTTCGTAGAATCCATGCCACATCAAATCAAGGCTTATTTTTTATTTTTTTTGAGGGACAAGGGCAGGCGAACACGTTAAAAGTAAGTTTTGTCGATAATTTGTAGGTCGTGGGGGACGTTGAGTCTCAATGAACTGAAAAACCAGCCCAACCCTGCTGTTATACATGTATTTTATTACTTAGTTACAGCCGTATTAACATACACTCATTCACAACAAAGTTTGCAGTTTAATGTCATTTTTTCCCAAAAGCGATGAGTCGCTCGTTGGCCGAGTGGACTGAGACCCTCACTTTGGAGCATTATTTCGAGATGGACAGGATTCGAATTTCGGATGAGGCATTTGGTGTTGTACTTGACATACGGCGTTGGATCTATCCCCTCCCTGGAACAAATAGCACTAAATTAGCGAAATGCGAATCTTATAGCACTGTGAGTTGCTCATTGTGTTCGTCAAACCCAAAACAAGGCGAGAATCCCGGAAAGGTTTTATACTCTTTGAACACTTATCAAGAAGAGCTTCGGTCGCTGTGCTACTTTTGTTCACATTTTAACCACCACCATAAGTAATATAGGGTTCTAAACGGTCTGTTGTCCCTAATTTGGGGAAACTGGTTCCAAAGGAGGAAAGAGAGAGCGCCGTTCTAGAAACTTATCACATATGTACTCATCCGAAACTCGAACTGGTGACCAGCTCTGATTTTCAACAAGTTAGTAAAATCATGCAATGCATTGATTATGATACGCTTTCCAACATACCAGAAATTGCGCCCAGGCAGACCGTCCCCCCTACCCTGACAATTGATTCGTTCAGTATACCTCCGGAGCAACATACTCAAGTTTTGTCGCAACAGAAGCATTTTTACTCAAGTTATGAGGATAATGGCTGTGGAATAAATCTCGCTCCTGTGCCCTGACCTTTGACTCCATTTCGATTATATTCAACATAACCGGTTCAGTATACCTCCAGAACATGATAAAGTTTTGTCGCAATTGAAGCATTTTTACGTACGTTATGACGCATAAGGGCGATGGAATAGATCCCGCTCCTATGTCCCAACCTTTGACCCATTCCGTCCATTTTCAATAGGGCTTGTCCCCAGGTTGTCTCCTACCACATACTAAAATTTCATCGAGATCGAGCCGTTTTTACGCGAGTTATCGTGCGGACAGGCAGACGGACAAAGCTCGAGCATATACGCTTCTTCAACCTACGTTTGCAAATCGTAACCAAGAAACCAGCTTCTGACTACACAGCCACTGGGGAGGCAAAGTTCTTCCTTACAAATAAAAGGACCTATCCACCTCAGCATCTGCTGAAGAGGAGTCTATATCCAATTCATCAGCACCAATAATGTATCGCTATGATCGTCCAAGGAGAGTTTCAAACAGAAGGAGTTAGTTTTCAATTGAAAAGTACAATGAGACGCTTTTGTTTTGTTTCCTGGTTTAATAACCACCATGGAGCAACTCAGAAGGCTATATAAGAAGACTCACGTCCCTAATTTAGGGCAAGAGGTTCCAGAGAAGGGAGACAATCAGCATCATCGAACGAGCGCACCATCCATGTCTCACTCGTCCAGGACTATGTCGGATGAACGGTCAAAAACCAGCGGCTCAGTCCATTCGCCCCCTGTGGTGGCCATCACGCCAAGCATCGATACAGACATGTATTCTCTCGAAACATGTTTCCCACTGTACTTCATGCTGATCAAACTCGAGATATAGCTCCTCGCCTTCTGGTACCAAGTCTTTCATGGGCATCAAAATATTCACACTGGGGCGTAGCCTCGCGTCCCGGTTTACCACAATGGGGCGTAGCCTCGTGTCCCGGTTTACCACACTATCGATGGACATCCACAACTCTGCGGCGTGTATGTATAGACCTCACTTGATAGCTTCCAATCCATTCCCAGACTTCAGAACTAAGAATTCCAAGACAGGGATGTTCTTCCACACCTCCGTTGCACAATACTGTCATAGGACATTGTGCTTCAGCATTACCTACAACAGTCACATTTTTGTTTCCGGATTTAAACCACCTCAAAGAGCAACACTTAGTGCTATAAGCAGTCACCCATCCCTAACTTAGGGCCACTGGTTCCAGAAACAGAGCCAGTACCGTAAGACAAACACGAAGTCCATGCCTCACTGGGATACGAATCCAGATCTATCTCCGCCGCATAGTCAGAAGCCATCACATAGACGACCACTGCGCCACCGGTGCACGAATCCTGAGAAACGAGATATCTACACCCGACCGAATCAGGGTAAAACTTTACGTAGCCCACCTTCCATTGCACACTGTCTTTCATATTAGTCAAATACAGAAAATGTCTAAAAACAATTTGTCAGAGCACTGTCCTTCATGCCTATAAGGAATTCCCGTCGTCTCAAAGCAAGGCTGCAGAACACGCTTAAGCTTTATGTCTCTGTTTGACACGGTTTCGCTGTCATCCAGAATAGGTACCTATGCAAACGAAATAAATTTCTTCTCTTCTTCACAAACAACTTCAAATAATCGTGTACAGATTTTAAAAATGAAAACTACCGCATTATTGTCCCCATAATATTTTCATAGAGCACGGAACCACTATGAATTGCAGTGTCATTACCTTCCACAGGCAAAGCTTAAGGAGTTAATAGTAAGGGGAAGAACCTCTCCACGTCAGTCGTCAAGTACTACAACCATCCATCACTATAACAGCCTTCACACACGCGCCTTAAGAGGTATCAATAGTGTGCTAGCCGAGCGCTGTCATTTCTGAGCAAACATTTCTGTAACGAATCCAACTAAATAAGGTGAAACATTTGCACTCGACCGAATCTACCGTAAGACTGCGCCCTCAGCACCAGAATAAAATTTAAACGTATGTCTGTTTCATAAGGAATTTAAGTTCTGTCGAAACTCGTAGAGCATTTTATATTTTTCCGTACAACTGAATAAAAACAAAACTTTTCAATTCGTAGAGAGTTTTATATTTTTTTCATACAACTGCCAATAAACAAAGCTTTTGTTGGGGTCTAACGCTCGTTGGAAAGTATCTTCCAGTAATCCACACTGTAAAAAATTGCCGTGGTAGTCGGTGTTTCACCCGGATCAAGACGGTTTAGATTGTAAGCACGCCACCTGGCGGTCAACCATAAATTTTTGGTAGATAAACTACATGTTCACGGTGTTTGAACTGCTACTGTATCTTAACCTTGATAATCTGGCAAAGTTCTTAAAGTGGTTATATACTTGTTTTTAGCACGTCCTTTGTAAAAAAGAAAAGATCGTGCTTATGTTATCGGTTTGTCCGTCCGTCAACAGATCTCTAACTATTAGTCCGATTTGAAATATCCTTTTTGCGTTGGGAAGCTTGAAATATGCGAATGATCTGTCATTTAACGAAATGAAATCCGTGAGCACGTATAGTTTATCTAAAAACGAAATGAAATCAGTCATTTCGTTTTTTTTTTACAATGTAAAGTTCCGCCGCTGATGGGAAAAAATTATTTCACCTTTCGATTCCATTTATGTAGAAGAGTATTTTAGGTATAGTTCCTTTTTGAAGTTACAGATTTTCCACTAGGGCGCGTAAAAGTAAATTGCGTTTTCCCCGATATCTCTACTTATAAAACTTAGATTTGAATTTTTTTTTTTTCTTCAGCGGATACAGCTCCTGGTGGAAAATCTTTTGCATATAATTTCTAATTTTTGGTAAAGAAGGGTTTGGCAACCAGGGGACGTACGTGTTAAATTCTGATTATTTGCCACAAAATCTGAGCTAAAATCTAGATTGAAAAAAATTCATTCGTGGACCGATGCCACTCACGTCGATAAAACTTTTCGGAATATTTTCTTAAAATATTGTATGGTTTTCCGCCAGGGGCATAGATGTATATCTTGTTTTTGTCAATATCTCTACTTCTAATTGTTAGATTTGAAAAATTCCTTTATTGGATGAAGGTTCTGGCGAGACTTTTTTTTTTTTTTTTTTTTTTTTATGTAATTTCAAAGTTTCAAGTAATTCATAGACTTTCCGTTAAGGGAGGTTAATGGCTGTTCTTCCCGATATCTCTGCTTCTAAAACTCAGATTTCAAAAATTCTTTCTGCGCCGGAAACTGTGGGAAATCTTTCGAACATAATTTCTATTTTTTTTTCTTTTTGTAAAGAATGGTTTGGCCACCAGAGGGCGTAAATCTTAACTTCCGCTTCTGATGTATTTGCAGCAAAAAAAATATCTAATGAAAATATTCATTTGTGAACCGATACTACTCACGTCGATAAACGTTTTCGGAATATTTTCTTCAAATAATGCATGGTTTCTCCAGCACGGGGCGTAGATGTATGTCTGATTTTTGCTAATATCTACTTTTAAGAGTCAGATTTGAAAAAATTCCTTTGTTGGATAGTTTCCGATGCAGAATGTTTTTCATATAAATTGAAAGTTTTCAAGTAATTCAGACTTTCCGCTAGGTGGCGTTAAAGTAAATTGCGTTTTCCCCGATATGTCTGGTTCTAAAGCTCCTATTTGAAAAATTATTCATGTAATGCATACAGCTCCTGATGGGAAGTGTTTTTCGTATAATTTCTAATATTTGGTAAAGAATGGTTTGGCAAATAGGGACATAAGTGCTAATTTTTGCTTTTTATGTATTTGCAGCAAAATTTGAGCTCCTTAAAACTCGACTGAAGAAATTCTTTCCTGGACCGATACCGCTCACACAGAAAAACCTTGTGATAATACTTTCTTAAAAATAATGCATGCTTTTCCCGCCAGGCGGCGTAGATACATATCGTATATTTTTCGATATCTCTGCTTCTAAGAGTCCGATTTGAAAAATGCTTTCTTAGTTGGAGAGAGTTTCTGCTGCGAAATGTTTATCATATAATTTCACATGTTTCTTAGCGCACAAGTCTGCAACCCGAGGGCGTAAGTTCACGATTCCGTTTAGATCCATATCTGCGGGATTAAAAGCCTGATTGAAAAACTTCTTTCTTCGGTCAGGTACTATTGTTTTCCATACCTGTCCCAGTGACTTAACAGCTTTGCTAAATTTAATTCGCGTCAGAACTGATTCAAAAGACGTGCTCATTACACTCGAAAATTCGGTGTCATCTTTCTTGTTTCGTTGTTTAACGACCGCCGTGTGCAAATCAGTGGGCTATAAGCAGTCACCCGTCCCTAATTTAGGGCCACTGGTTCCAGGGAAGGGGAGCGCCAGTGCTATAAGGCCAACAGCAACTATTCCCCAGAGGGTTCGAACCCGGACCCATCTCGAACAAATGGTCGTGCAGTGGTCACTTATACCACTGCACCACCACGGCAAATCGCGTATTATACGTTAGTTCGAAAGGCTACATGTTGATGTCAGATATTGAACAAAATGACAATTTCTTTGTGAATGTAACAATGGTAAAGTTCGTACGAAACTGAAAAATTGTTTATGTGGACAGTCTTATGTGGCCAGTTAAGATTTAAAAGAAACCAATGACTTTTGAAACGTTATGTAACTTCCGTTTGGTTTCTCCTTTGGGAGAGAAACAGTCTCTCTAAAATCTTTTTTTCGGTAATAAGAATTATGTCCATTATATCAACCTTTTTTTTTTTTTCGTGTACCTTATTTCTATCAACAGGTTTTGAGATTTTTGTATTTCTTCAACAAAGCAGTTCCTTGCTCGTATGTTTCGTTCCTCTTTATTTTTATTATATTCTTCTTTCTTTGAACGTAGCTTTTCTAACGTTTGTTTCCCTTATTTTTATGAAAGGAGGACAAAGGATTTTGAATGTTTGCTTTTTCGATTTGTATGAGTCTATTTCGCTTTGACATTCTGCGCGCTTCTTATGAGTCGAAACGTGACCCCCACACCACCACCACCACCACCAGGGAGCAAATTCTTTTTCTCTCTGTGCTTCTTATACGTCCAAATGTTCACATCCTTTTTCCTTTAGAAAGCAAGCTCGCTCTCATCCTCATGGATAATATAGTTATCAAAGACAGTTATTCAGTTACCATGAGTTCATTTTTTCCATAACACTTATGCGGATGCTGCTCACAGAAAAATACGTCACCAATTTTTAATCAGAATACACGTGACATCGTTCCAAAGCTATCAATAGAAATAGGTCCTGTATTTTTCCTTACCCCAGCAGTTTCATCGCTACAGCAAGAGATGCAAGACTTTCCATTTCCTTGGATTTCAAGATAAACTCAACGCGAGGGGCATTCCATCTCTATGGATTTATTTTATTTAACAGTGGTAGGATAGCTTGCCGTTTATACAGTATAACAATGTACCAGTAACTAAATTTAAAAAAACATTCTGAATTCTAAAATCAGTTCTAGGCAAAGTAATGAGGCCATTTAATACAATATTCCGGCATTTTCTTTGAGAAATAGTTATGTGAAATCTTTTACATTCATAGGAAAAATGATTATGACCAGCCCCTTCTCCAAAAGCGAATGTGTCCAAAGAAGGTAGCAGTGACGTCACTGGCCGATGTTTAATGAAAACTGAAGTAGCAAATTATTGAGAACACCAAACATTCAGACACCTCCAATCCTCACGTACTTACGCAACTAGGACGTTCAGTTTGTTTGTACAAGTATAAAGTATTCTAAATGGTAAGAAAATGCTGAAAATTTCTGTCCATAACTGAAATTTCCTGGTACCGTTACGTCGGTAACTGCACTTTTTTTTTTTTTTGGATTGGAGGTTTAACGACCACCGTGAGCAACTCAATGGGCTATAAGCAGTCGCCCGTCCCTAATTTAGGGTCACTGATTCCAGGGAAGGGAGAGAGCCAGTGCCATAAGACAAACAACATCCATGCCTCACCGGGATTCGAACCCAGACCCCCTTTCAGACGAATGATCAGAGGCCATAGCTTAGACCACTGCGGCGGCAAAATGAACCTTAAGACAAGAAAAGATGTACAATGCTTTTACAAGAAATGAAGATTTAGCAACGCATGGGGAAAATCTGGAGATAACCGATACCTCCATTTACCTTGGACAGTAGATATCAAGTGACGGTCACATTGATGAGGAAATTAATTGGCGTATAAAACTTGGTTGGTTGCTTTTGGAAGAAACAGCACAATTTTCAAGAGCAATATGTCATTATGTCTTAAAATAAAAGTGTTTAATCAATGTATCCTTCCAATTTTTACAAAAGCTGCAGACACCTGAAAAAAGCATGGAGAGATGCATTTTTGGAGTAACCAGGAAAGATAAGAGGAACTCGTGGATAAGAAAAACAACAAGAGTGGAAGACATCATGATCAGAGTAAAATCCCTGAAATTTCAATGGGCGGGACATGTTGCCAGATGGACAGCCAAAATTTTAGACTGCATCCCAGCGGACAGAAAAAGACACAGAAGACCACACGGGAGATGGATGGTTGAAATTCGAAAGCATGCTGGAATAACATGGAGGAGAGTGGCTCAAGACAGACAGCTGTGGAAGAAACTTGAAGAGACCATCCAGCAGTGGACTAATAATAATGGTTTATGATATATACCTACACCATATCTCCGAAGCTCTTTAATGCCACATTGGAGGGTGTTTTTCAGTCGCTGAGCTGGGAAAACAAAGGGATAAAGATTAATGGAGATTATCTAACCCACCTTCGTTTTGCTGATGACGTAGTCATTTTTGCAACTACCCCATCAGAGCTGCAGAGTATGATCCAGGAACTTGCTGACAAGAGTAAAGAAGTGGGATTAAAAATGAACTTTCAGAAGACAAAAGTGATGTTCAATGCTTTTACAAGAAATGAAGATTTATTGATTGATGGAGAAAAGCTGGAGATAACAGAAACGTACGTTTATCTTGGACAGCAGATATCCAGTGAGGGTCACATTGATGAAGAAATTAATCGGCGTACAAAACTTGCCTGGAGAGCTTTTGGAAGAAACAGCATAATTTTCAAGAGCAATATGCCATTATGTCTTAAAAGAAAAGTGTTTGATCAATGCATCCTTCCAGTGCTTACGTATGGTGCAGAGACGTGGACCTTAACTAAAAGAGATATACAAAGACTGCAGACAACTCAAAGAAGCATGGAGAGGTGCATGCTTGGTGTAACCAGGAGAGATAAGAAGAGGAACTCGTGGATCCGAAAAATGACAAGAGTGGAAGACATCATGATCAGAGTTAAATCCCTGAAATGGCAATGGGCTGGACATACTGCCAGAAGGACAGATCATCGATGGACAGCCGAAATTTTAGATTGGATTCCAAGGGACAGGAAAAGACCCAGAAGAAGACCACATGGGAGATGGGTGGATGAAATTCGAAGGTATGCAGGGGTGACATGGAGGAGACTGGCACAAGACAGACCGTTGTGGAGGAAACTTGGGGAGACCTTCGTCCAGCAGTGGATTGATAATGGTTGACAATGATGATGATGATGATACACTATCTACCAACAAGTAATTGGACACCTGTGATAGCAAAGAAAAACGAAGTTTATTCACCTTCAATAGTTGGTGGAGCCTCCACGAGCGGCGATTACAGCTGCAACCCTCCGGGGGCATACTCTCAACCAGGCGTTGTACGACAGCTAACGGTAGTTTCTTCCACTCGGCTTGGAGAAGACAAGTCAGTTCCTTCACCGATTTCGGACGGTGGGGGCAGCCCTTAAGTCGACGCTCCAACTCGTCCCAGAGGTGCTCGATAGGGTTAAGATCCGAGCTGTGCTCAGGCCAGTTCATTCGATTAACCCCATTGTCACCATACAAAGCCATGGCGGACCTCGCAACATGACAGGTGGCATTGTCATCCTGAAAGTAACATGGGTCCACCCCGTAAAACTGCCACAACGTAGGAAACGCATGGTCATCCAAAATGGTGCAGCAGGTTTCGGCGTTGAGTCTACCAGGAATTGCAACCAAGGGTCCCGTGCCATACCAGGAGAAACACCCCCATAGCATAATTCCACCGCCGCCGAACTTCACAATTGGTACAATACGTTCCGGCAGGAGGCGTTCTCCAGCCAGACGCCAAACCCAGACCCTGCCATTCGAACGGTAGAGGGTGAACCTTGATTCGTCGCTCCAGAGAACCTGTTTCCACTGTTCAACGGTCCACTGTCTGCGTTCTTTGCACCACGTTACCCGAGCAGCGCTATTCGACTTGGTGATCAAAGACTTGTGGGTGGCAGCACGTCCATGATAACCGAGCAGATGGGCTTCCTTAAGGATGGTATTCATCGAAAGAACACTCCCGGATGCCTGTTGAAACTCTTCGCGGATTTGGCCTATCAATTTGGTGCGGTTCTTCCGAATTTCTCTGGTCAGCACCTGTCGGTCTCTAACTCCCAGTTTTGTGGGTCTGCCGGGTAGGGTCACATTCAGACAGTCACCTCTCATCTTCTACTTTCCAATCACGTAGTCCGCTGTCGATTTTGGGTACTTCAACTCGCTGGATATGTCGCGTATGGATCGGCCATTTCTGTGATACCCGACGATTACACCTTTCTCGAAATCAGAGAGCTCCGAACTGCGTGGGATCTTGCATGCGACTGGTTGCGTTGTTGTTTCCCACAAAATATTTAACGGCGGCGGCCGTGACGTGTATCAGGACCACAGATATCGTCGATTGCAGGTGTGTCCAATTACTTGTTGGTAGATAGTGTATATTAGCTAAGTAATTGGCTCATTTACACTCAACACCAGAACGTAAGAGACTAAGAATATGTGTATAGAATGAATTGACATTTCAGGTATAGAATAGTTCTTCCCACGAGTTCTCTTAATTAAGATAGTGCGGAAATTCCGGGCAGTGTATCTTGCTTTGTGAAAAATATGAGAACCAAGATAAAGTCCAATTCCTCCTACTCAAGGGAATTTTTGCATTCGTGAACCACAAATTCAAAGACCTTTTCTTCTTCATTTTTAGTACAAATTTTTACATACAGATGATGCCGAACGAGGATATTTAATTCTCGGACGCATTGAAAGCGCTTTCACTTTTTTAAAGAACTAAAACTTGATATCTAAGTGTATTTCCTGGATTGTGCGATGCGTAATGCGCAATTTAGAACATATTAAAACATTTTCCAGATATTTTATTTTCGGAGACTTGAAAACCCAACATTTAATAATGTGTCACAAACTTGTTAAACACCGGAATGCTGACATAACATTGATGGTGTTATAGCTTCCCGATAAAAAATGAATCTCTATCATGTGGACGCTCGAAGCGTACATACTGTGGCCACGTACAAACATAAGTTTACAACACTTGATACAACCAAAAATGCAATTGCAAAAACGACGTAAATTCAAGGATATTCAATGCAAGAGAAATTCTTCCAATTAGACTTCTAGTACCTGAAAAAATAATCTGTATTGGTGCCACCTAGTAAAACATTTTGCATCAGAAAGGGTTGGAAAATGCATAGCCAGTTTTGTTAGTGTTACAATTATCCACTATCGAACTGTGCACCTGGAAAATTCAAAGGGAACGCATTGTACCACGAAAATGGAAAGGTAAGTACATAATGTGATATGATTAAAGCTGTACACTGTAAAATATTATGCCTTTTCCCTCATTAATTTTGGATACAGTGGGAGAGGCTAATCAAGCCAATTGATTAATTCGTAGGCTCTGATTGGGTTTTTGGACAAAGGAAAAAAATTTCAAAGGGAAGCGGTGGCCACCAAAAAACGTTTTGTCGTTGTGTGTGTGTGTGGTCCGAAGGCGACAAAAACAGTCTTAAATCAGCCGATGGTGTCAGGCACCTAGACTAAATAAAGAGTCGGGAACGCCATTTTAATACAAATTAATAGAAACCGAACGCAGTTTGGTCACAACAGTCTCGTAAATTCGTGTCACACTTATGGCAGGAAAGTTGAAAATGCATCCCTTGATCTCGTGTATACGAGTGGGGATGGAGACAGCAAAGCAAGGACCTACCGAAGAGCTGAAATCGGAGGATGAAGAAAATCGGTTGTTTCCCCAAGTCCGCTAGAAAGAAATCGGTCAGTATCTTCGTGTCAGGAAAACAGCAAATGAAAGGAAAATCGAACTAGCGGTAAAGAGATTGCATGAGTCTTCGTGTACAAGGAGCTTTCAGTAAGATCATGGCCAAGAGAATCGTTAGCTGGCCGCCCTGGTAGATTTTCTTTCCTTAGCTTTCCCTGTGCATTCACGGAGAAAAGGTGTCAAAATAAGGAGCCGGAGGGTGACGCCTCTCGTTTGTCGCCTCCACGTGAATGGGGATCTGTGTTGCGCTGTGCCCAGCTGTCCGAAGAAGTGGAAAATCGCCTGTCAGTGAGAAATGCTTATAGAGTAAAAAACGTCCCCAATGCATCGTGTTGTTTGGTATTCGTGAGCAAATAACAGAAATATCATCCAGAGAAGTCACTTGGCTGCGTAACCAACGCTTCATGTTGTTTGTGGTATGTGCTACTTTTGAAGCATCCTTGGATTTTCTGATGCAACAAAAACAGTAACGTTCGCCGCTTGAACTGATGCAGCCACTTGCTAAATTTTCCTGCGGAAGAAGATTTAACTGTTTCAGCATTGGACATCGTGATCCAGTAGAAATTTTAATATTGGTAGTAATGACTTATCTTTTTTTTATCATAAATTATATAAAATATTTTTATCATAAATTATATAAAATAGTTGTCAAAATTAAAAGGGTATTTTATGTGCCCGAAATCTTCATGGGTCATTTTTAGTGTATGCTGCTTAGATTAATTTCGCAAAATTAAATTTAAGTCGATCTCGCTAACAATATTACAGCTCTTCGCGGTTAAATCTCGCATACTTTGGTTGCCAAAATTATTTTAAGTTGTAAAAAAACGCCCCTGCGGCGTTTTTTTTACCTGATTATTATTTTATTTTTTTGTATAAAAACGCACATTTTGATTGACAAAAATAATTTTAAATTTAAAAAAATGCCCCTGGGGCGTTTTGTACTTTTTTGTATAAAAACGCCCACTTTTGTTGACAAAAATAATTTTAAATTTTTTGTATAAAAACGCCGTGTTTTTACAGTTTTTATACTGTATAAAAACGCTCCAGCGGCGTCGTATCAAATTGGCTGCCTCGATAAACTATAAGGCGGTCATAACACATTGGAGACGAGCGATTGAAATTGCTCCTAAGCTCGGTAAGTTACAATATGAATTCATATTTTCGATCTAATCACAGTTAGAAAAATAACTGAAGTCCCTTGGTACGAAAGTTTTAGGTTCTTTTATTTTCATATGTCAAAGGTAACGTTGATGAGGAAATTAATCAGTGTATAAAACTTGGCGGGAGAGCTTTTGGAAAAAACAGTACAGTTTTCAAGAGCAATATGCCATTATGTCTTAAACGAAAAGTGTTTAATCAATGCATCCTTCCAGTTCTTACATATGCAGCAGAGACATGGGCTTAACTACTGTACAAAATATATCCAAAGGCTGCAGACAACTGAAAGCAGCATGGAGAGATGCATTCCTGGCGTAACCAAAAATGATAAGCGGAACTAAAGGATAAAGAAAATGACAAGAGTGGAAGAAATCATGAACAGAGTAAAATCCCTGAAATGGCAATAGACTGGACATGTTGCCAGAAGAATGGACCCCAGATGGACAACGGAAGTTTTATACATACCTATATGTATGTATTTATGTCAGATATATACTATATTGGCAAAAGTCACCAGACAACCCTTCAAAAGCAAATGAACGGATCCACTGCGTTGTTAAGATGCCCGGTACAGCTCCAAATGGTATAAAAACAAGCCTGCAGCTGACCGCGATCATATCGCACTGTGAGGTTAAGTGAAAATGTCGCGGCGGGAGAGAAGTGACTTTGAGAAATAAAAGATTGTTGGGTGTTATATTAGTAGGCTGTCCATAAGAGAAACAGCGGCATTTAAACATACCCAAGTCAACTGTTCTGGATGTGCTGAATAAGTGGAAGACGCATGGCGTGATTGAAGCAGCAAAAAGTACCGGCTGACCAAAGAACATCAGCGATAGAGAAGATCGAAGCCTCAGGAGAGTCGTTGCAGCTAATCGACGGAGAACTACTGCACAAGATCTCAGTGTACAGGTGAGTAAAAATGCTAGAACCTCGGTATGTACAAGTACCATTCGCAGAGAACTTCATTCCATGGGTTACCGTAGTCGTGCGTCTGTTCATAAGCCTTTCATTTCCACTCTTAATGCTACTCGTCGTTTAGCATGGTGTAAAGAGCATTTATCGTGGACCGT
Source organism: Macrothele yani (assembly GCA_039090855.1). NCBI lineage: Eukaryota > Metazoa > Arthropoda > Arachnida > Araneae > Macrothelidae > Macrothele > Macrothele yani. The sequence continues at coordinate 147,554,374 of CM077027.1, forward strand.
AGATCAATGGGAACGGGTCCTATGGACTGATAAATCCAGATACACGATCCATCAGTCTGATGGCCGTGTGCCAGTATGGCGGCAGCCGGGGGAACGCTATTTACCACAGTGTACTGTTCCTATTGTCAAGTTTGGAGTTGGCAGTGCACTCTTGCGGTGATGTTTTTTGTGGTATGGTTCAGGCTATTACTTATCGTAGACAAACCTGGTAACGCGTCTACCTCGATATTCTGGACAAATATGCCCTACCAACCCTGTGGCAATACTATGGAACCGAACCTTGTTCGTACCAGCAGGATAATACACCGAGCCATAAAGCAAGGACTGTTACGGCGTGGTTTGACAATAATTCCGTATCGTGTGTGGACTGGCCAGCAGATAGCCCTGATCTTAATCCCATGGCGCACCTATGGAATGAATTAGAGCGCCGCATAAGAAGTTTGGAACCAAGGCCTACTACTACTACTACTAAGCAACAGTTAGCGGCTGTATACACTATATTGACAAGAGTCCCCGGACACCTAGAAAAGAAACAAAACATAGCATAGCATTTATTGACATACATTAGCACGGTGTAGGTCCACCTTAGGCATTAATGTATACACTGTGCCTTCGAGTCATGCTTTCGATAAGTTTTTGGAACACAGCGATAGGCATGCGCTTCCATTCAGTACATAATGTTGCCGCTAACTGTTGCTGAGTAGTAGGCCTTGGTTGAAAACTTCTTATGCGGCGCTCTAATTCATCCCATAGGTTATCTATGGAATTAAGATCAGGGCTCTGTGCTGGCCAGTCCACACATAATACGGATTTATCGTCAACCCACGCCGTAACAGTTCTTGGTTTGACTCTGTGCATTATCCCTCTGGTACCAACAAGACTCAGTTCTATAGTATTGCCACAGCATAATTGTCCAGAATATCGAGGTAGACGTGTTACAAGGTTTGTACACGATAACCGATAGCAAGGACCATACCACGAACAACACCACCACACGAGTGCACTGCCAGCTCCAAACTTGATCGAAGGCGCAGTACACTTGGTAAATAGCGTTTCTCCGGCTGCCGCCTACCCACACACTGCCATCAGACTGATGGATCATGTATCTGGATTCACCAGTCCATAGGACCCGTTTCCATTTATCTAAGGTCCACGATAAATGTTCTTTACACCATGCTAAACGACGAGTAGCATTCCGAGTGGAGATGAAAGGCTTATGAGCAGCCGCACGACCACGGTAACCCATGGAATGAAGTTCTCTGCGAATGATACGTGTACATACCGAGATTCTAGCACTTTTACTCACCTGTACGCTGAGGTATTGTGCAGTACTCAGTCGATTAGCTGTAACGATTGTGTTGAGGCTTCGACGTCATCCAACACAGATTTTCTTTGGTCTGCCGGTACGTTTTGCTGCTTCAGGCATGCCGTGTGTTTTCCACTTATTCAGTACATCGAAAACAGTTGACTTGGGGATGTTTAAACGCCTTTCGGTTTCTCTTATGGACAACCCACTAACATAACACCCAACAATCTTTCATTTCTCAAAGTCAGTTCTCTCCATCCACAACATTTTCACTCAACCTTACAGTTCGATATGATCGCGGTCATCTGCAGCTATACCGCACATCTTAACAACGCAGAGGATCCGTTCATTTGCTGTTGAAGGGGTGGCCGGTGACGTTTTTCAATATAGTGTATGTCCCATTCCATACTTACAGACTCCCTTTAAAAATTTTAGGAGTAAGCAAAATGAAGTGAATAATTTCAGGAATCAGTTTCAGTGCTACATTAAGCCTGGACCTTAAACAAGACATTCAGTAAGAACTGACTGCCTTGTTGGAGAAGATGAAGTAAAGACTTTTTAGCCGCCTCTGTGGCGTAGTGGTCTAAGCACTGGCTTCAGATCATTCGTCCGAGAAGTTCTGGGTTCGAATACTTGGATATATAAGTAGAGGGAAAGGACCGATCCGAGCTTAAACGGGAGCCCATAGACTTAACATTAGGTGTTGGCCGGAGCCAGACGCAGCCGTATGGATGGAGGGGGAGTGGTCAGTAGCAGCCTGCAATCCCCCCCCCCGACCGACCGAAGTGTGTGCTTATCTTCGGAGACAGTAGTATTTACTGAACTTTGTCAAATTTTGGGCGAAATCAATGAAGGTTTATTCCTTATTTTTTTAAATTTAATGAAGGTATATTCATTATTTATTTTCCCCTCTCTCGACCCACCTCCTTAGGTTATTGTTATGTAAAACGTTTTTTCCCCTCGTAATTTGCTTATGTATTTTTTTTCGATTAATTTTCATGAATTCCTCATGTGTCTTCCCTAATGAAAATTATGTAGGACAAGTATTAATCATTCATTTCTTTTTTCTCAAATAATACGTTCATGTTCTCATCTCAAGAAATGTTATGATATCTTATTTTTGTTCATAAATGTTTGATTTTGAGGGATGGCAACACGCCTGAGTGGGAAAGGGGTTGGATATAGGGGGATGTCAACTCAATGTCCTGCCCCCTAGCGGTGCTTCTTGGAACTTTCGATTGATCTTTGATTTTGAGGGATGGCAACGCCCGAGTGGGAAAGGGGTTGGATATAGGGGGATGTCAACTCGATGTGCTGCCCCTAGCGGTGCTTCTTGGAACTTTCGATAGATCTTTGATTTTGAGGGATGGCAACGGCCGAGTGGGAAAGGGGTTGGATATAGGGGGATGTCAACTCGATGTACTACCCCTAGCGGTGCTTCTTGGAACTTTATTATTTCGATGGATCTTTGATTTTGGGAGATGGCAACGACCGAGTGGGGCAAGGGCCCTGCATAGGTGTTAGATATGATGGTGCTTCTTGGAACTTTATTATTTCGATGGATCTTTGATTTTGAGGGATGGCAACGACTGAGTGGGGTCCGTTGGGAGTTTTTGCATTTATTCCTGTGGTTTGCAAGCGGGATTTTTCCCCCTCTTCAATACTATTTTACCCCCGGAGGAATTTTTTACGTAACGATGCTGGGGAATTTTCTTTCCAAGGGAATAAAACTGCTCTGATGGTCTTAGTGAGGTTCTAACTCACGATGATTTGGTTTCCACAAATAGTCAGGAGGTCAAATGATTTTCGTGTACTACGTATTCACCATATATATTTTTTTAATTACTTTTACTTAGCTATACTTTTCGTGGACTGCCCCGACAGGAAAGCATTCAATGTCAAGACATACAATCTAAAACATTTTTTCTTTCGATACAATTTGTATTCTTTGGGTTGTATATTTTTCTGTCTCGTCCAAAAAAAAAAAACATTCATTCTAGAGGCAAAGCGAGTAATTCCGTTCTTCCCATAAACATTATTTTTTTATTTATTTGATATTCAGAGTTGTATACATTTACTATCCAAAAAAGAGATATTTAATGTAAAGGTATATTCTTCCAAGGTGGGGAAACATGTGTATATATTAGTTCATATTCAGTTAAAGGAAATGCATCTTTATATTTCAATATGAAAAAAGAAGCCCTATAAGTGAAAGCTCAACCTAAAGCCGGATAGATTGTTCACGCTCTCTCTACTCTATGACATTTCTTTACTGAATGAAATATGGCCTTTTTTTTCATGAACTGCTTTAAAATCTTCGTTCTCACTTTACTATTGTCAGATTCCATGTCCCTCCAGTTCTTTACTGAGAAACAGAAGCATTTATTCAATTTTAATTTATTAAGAGAGTAGAACTCTTTTAGGCTTTCGAAGTACTTTCTAGTCTTTCATTACGAAAATTTTCATTGTCATGAACGAAGCCATAATCGAGATGATTTATTATCGTTTCAATGAAAGTGTTTACGCATTCATTACTATGATGTCAGATTTCATTTTCTTATACTTCGAACAGAAATGAGTTTGAATCATTTGTCGAGAAAACATTTCTTTCATATATATATATATTATATATATCCAGTGTTCACACCGCTTGAAGGTAACACTGGATATGGCTCAACCGAGAGAACAAGCAGGATTCAGGAGTGGCTACAGCACAATAGATCATATCCACGTACTGAGAGAACTAATTGAAAGAGCGATGGAATATGAACTTCCATTGTGCATGGCTTTTATCGATTATGAAAAAGCCTTTGATTCGGTGAAACCATCAGCAGTTACAATGGCTCTGAAAACCTGCGGTATTGAAGATGCATACATTAATATTATTAATAACATCTATGAAAATGCAAGTGCAAAGATTCGGCTGTTTGAAAATACAACACACATAAAAATTGGAAAGGGAGTGAGACAAGGTGACACCATATCTCCGAAGCTCTTTAATGCCACATTGGAGGGTGTTTTTCAGTCGCTGAGCTGGGAAAACAAAGGGATAAAGATTAATGGAGATTATCTAACCCACCTTCGTTTTGCTGATGACGTAGTCATTTTTGCAACTAGCCCATCAGAGCTGCAGAGTATGATCCAGGTACTTGCTGACAAGAGTAAAGAAGTGGGATTAAAAATGAACTTTCAGAAGACAAAAGTGATGTTCAATGCTTTTACAAGAAATGAAGATTTATTGATTGATGCAGAAAAGCTGGAGATAACAGACACGTACGTTTATCTTGGACAGCAGATATCAAGTGAGGGTCACATTGATGAAGAAATTAATCGGCGTACAAAACTTGCCTGGAGAGCTTTTGGAAGAAACAGCATAATTTGCAAGAGCAATATGCCATTATGTCTTAAAAGAAAAGTGTTTGATCAATGCATCCTTCCAGTGCTTACGTATGGTGCAGAGACGTGGACCTTAACTAAAAGAGATATACAAAGATTGCAGACAACTCAAAGAAGCATGGAGAGGTGCATGCTTCGTGTAACCAGGAGAGATAAGAAGAGGAACTCGTGGATCCGAAAAATGACAAGAGTGGAAGACATCATGATCAGAGTTAAATCCCTGAAATGGCAATGGGCTGGACATACTGTCAGAAGGACAGATCATCGATGGACAGCCGAAATTTTAGATTGGATTCCAAGGGACAGGAAAAGACCCAGAAGAAGACCACATGGGAGATGGGTGGATGAAATTCGAAAGTATGCAGGGGTGACATGGAGGAGACTGGCACAAGACAGACCGTTGTGGAGGAAACTTTGGGGAGACCTTCGTCCAGCAGTGGATTGATAATGGTTGACAATGATGATGATGATGATATATATATATATATATATATATATATATATATATATATATATATATATATATGCCTCCGAATCAAATGAACTCAAAAAATAAGAGACTCACTTTAATATTTTTTTCCTCTTATGAGAGGAATACAGGAATATGATAGCAAAATTAAAGAATAAAGCATATCGACTTTCCTCTCAACACCTTACATCTACGGGTTTTTTTATTCTTTTTTATTTTCAATAAGCTGTTTCTATTTTTTTACAACTGAATAGAATTATTTATTGAAAAATTCTAAGTAAGACGAAAAATGGTTTTGTTAATTTCCTAAGAGGATGATTTTGGAAATTTTCGTTTTCTGGTAATTGTAAAAATCTCGTAGAATAACATGGGAAAACTAGCATGCATAAAAGACTGTTTTGGATCGAGTAAATTGGAAGAATTTTACAAAGTTCATTTCAGAAAAGTACATTCCTTCCTAGTGTCAAAACGAATCACTTCGTTTTTTCTAAGATACGCTTTGGAATCTTATAAAAGTGCATAGGGTCAAAAACGATTTTGATGATTTTACTAAGATGATAGATTTCGGATTTCTTATGATAGAAAATACAGTGAATTTCCCATTGAATAACATGGGAAACTGCGAAATTTAAGAAGCACGTTTTCGTTCAAGTAAAATATTTTAAAAGGTCTTTTTTCGAATCAGTTGAAAACAGACAGGGTGTGTTTCCGAACAGCCCATTATTTCCTAAGATCAAAACGATTCACTTCGTTTTTCCTAACTTATGTTTCTGAAAGAAGTAACAATAGTTTAGCTAGAAAATTGGAAAGAATTTTTTATGAATCCTAGACTGTTTATTTTTTTATAACTAGAGGGGTCGTCAGTGAGAGCACTTATTCTCTATTCAAACTAAGAGAATGAAGTGTAGTCAGTTTGAAAAAAAAATTCAAACTCCCCTAAATTTAGCCTTTTGTCCTGGTTTCGACTCAATACTGTAAAGCATTGCTCTCAGACCAGTTAAATTCCTGGCCCTTAATGAAATAAATTAAGCCTTTCCCTTAAAAATAAGCAATCTGTTCTTCAATACCAGATCCCCAATAAATTTCTTTAAGAATTATTCATTCACACTTTTACTTTTAAAAACTTGAAATTCATTATTATTTAACTCCTTAAAAAAATGAAACTCATTCATACAGAAAAAATATAAATGAATAAAAATAAATAAAGTAGTCCTAAAAGGACTTTTTTCAAACCCTAAAAAGGACTGTTTTTCTGGGTCCCCTTCATAGAGATGCTCCATGGTCGATGTAAGGAATTTTTTTTATCTGCTGATATCTCAGCACATTGACTTTTTTTTTCTTTTGATTGGAGGTTTAACGACCACCGTGAGCAACTCAATGGGCTATAAGCAGTCGCCCGTCCCTAATTTAGGGTCACTGGTTCCAGGGAAGGGAGAGAGCCAGTGCCGTAAAACAAACACAACATCCATGCCCGACGGGATTCGAACCCGGACCCCCTTACGGACGAATGATCAGAGGCCAGCGCCTTAGACCACTGCGCCACCGGGGCGGCGCACATTGACTTCACAGTCTCTAGCAAGTTCTTTACAATTATGCTTTCCAAGAACGCTTTGGACGGGACATGGTCTCCAGTTACTGCAACAAAAGATTCTGCTAGAATCTTGGGGTTAACTTTTTTCCGACTCCCCAACTTAGAATATATATTTTTTCCCCTTATGAAATACGGCTTTTTTACTCATAATTTGTTTTCTACATCATTTACACTAATTCTTCATGTTATTTAGTAAAAATAGAGATGAAATAATACACGAACAAATTATGAGTAAAAAAGCCGTATTTCATAAGGGGAAAAAAATATATATATATTCTAAGTTGGGGAGTCGGAAAAAAGTTATAATGAATAAATCAGGAAACTTCGGCTTGTACTTCGGCCCATGTCTCATTTAGTCATGTTGCTTTTGGGGTATTAACATTTTTGCATTACTTTCTTATCTTTTAGACACGATACTTTGAATTTCAAAGAAAAGGATATGAGTTTCCACTCGAAACCTGACATTTACCACCCTCCCTCCAATGTAATGCTGATTCGAAGTACATTTAATGGGGAGTTATTTTTTTCCTAACATATTTCTTTTATCTGACCTACGTTACTCTTTCGTCTAGCATATTTTTATTTTTCTCTGCTTTGAGATTCATTTCTGAAGTACTTCTCAGGGGAATTTTTTTTTGTATTTCCTTTTTGTGTATTGTACAGACTCTTTTCAATCAGTTTTGATTTGCTTCAGAAAGGAATCTGATTTCCAGCATTCAATATCATAGTTTCCTCTTTCACAGGAAATTTGTAATCTAACTTTTGGTAAACAACTGCGATTGTGTTGCTTTTAACACGCGAACCCTCAATCCAATGTAATGCTGATTCGAATTTAATTTGAGAAAGGAAATGCTTTGTATCTTTTCTAAACAAACACACACTTTCAACGAAGGAATACAGATAAGATTACTTGATTTTCCCTCCATGCGTTTGACTTAGGGAACAAAGGATTTTGAGATGTATGCAAACGTCATTTCCTTCAGGGAGGAAGAGTGCTATCGATTCCATTTACGCTTGGTCTTAAGTAAACAACCACCTGCTTTCTAAGTTTAACGATACAGAACATTGATTAGATACGTGTTAGATTATTTTTACCTCCTTAGAAGGTCTCATGAACTATGGTGTTTGAGAAAGATGTTATTTCCTGTACAATGGAAAGTTTATAAAATAGAGCGATCTGTCGATTTAAGTTGACCTCAAAGACAAACCTATTCCGTGTATGTTATCACATGATCCCTCCTTATCAATCCTTCTGCGAGTATAATAGCAGCATGAGAGATATCAGAATCCCACAGCTTCTCGAAGTTTTCTTCTTTTCTTTGAAGTTACGCATACTATTAGAATCAAAGATGTCGACAGGAAATAATTCCCCTACATCTCCCCTGGACTTCGACTCGGTAAGAATATTTTTAATTTTTCTTTTTGCTTTATCTAGGATGTATGGTTTTATTTTTTATTATTATATATATTTTTTTATCATTTTTTTCTCTCCTCCAGGAATCTAGAGACGATTTCTACGTTAATCAGTGGATTAGGTCTCTTCCTCCCCCTCACAGTGGGAAAACTTCTGGGTTGTGGAAGACTACCCAAGAACCAGAGGTTATTGACTTAACTTCGGAAGATCCGGAAATTATCGATCTTACTTCGGATTCAGATTCCGAAGTTGAAATGATTGATTTAATTTCACAGCCTGAGGTGGTCAACCTCGAGTCAGACAGCTTGCATGGAGGAGCTAGTGAGAATAGCTCACATCCTTAAACAGTTTTAGTCCAATTGAATGATAGATCGAGGTTTTTCCCACCCATCCTGACACCTCCATGCAGCTCAAACAGCACTATTTAATTTTTTTTTTCTGTATGCATGAGTGTGAATGAAAAAGTGAACCTATGTTCAGTATCATCTATTTTTCTATAATTTTAAAAGTAACAGAGTGAATGGGTTTCATTTTTGTATGGAGTTATTTCAAGTTTTTTAAAGTAAAAGTGTGAATGAGTTTCATTTTTATAAGGAGTTAAATAATAATGAATTTCAAGTTTTAAAAGTAAAAGTGTGAATGAATAACTCTTAAAGAAATTTATTTGGGATCTGGTATTGAAGAAGAGATTGCTTATTTTTAAGGGAAAGGCTTAATTTATTTCATTAAGGGCCAGGAATTCAACTGGTCTGAGAGCAATGCTTTACAGTATTGAGTCGAAACCAAGACAAAAGGCTAAATTTAGGGGAGTTTGAAAATTTTTTTTTCAAACTGACTACACTTCATTCTCTTAGTTTGAAAAGAGAATAAGTGCTCTCATTGAAGAACCCTCTAGCTATATGAAAATAAACAGTCTAGGATTCATAAAAATTTCTTTCCAATTTCCTACCTAAACTATTTTTACTTCTTTCAGAAACGTACGTTAGGAAAAAACGAAGTGATTCGTTTTGATTTTAGGAAATAATGATCTGTACAGAAACACACCCTGTCTGTTTTCAACTGATTCAAAAAAAGGCCTTTTAAAATATTTTACTTGAACGAAAACGTGCTCCTTAAATTTCGCAGTTTCCCATGTTATTCAATGGGAAATTCACTGTATTTTCTATCATAAGAAATCCGAAATCTGTCATCTTAGTAAAATCATCAAAATCGTTTTTTGACCCCATGCACTTTTATAAGAAATGGGAATGACCGAATCGGTGATCACCGTGATGACGAAGCTAAATTAGATCCTTTGTCTTGTATTGCATCAGTATCTCTCGGACAGGAAAGAGACTTTTGTTTTCAAGCGAAACGGGTTTAAACCAGTTTCCTTATCTTTGAGATCTGGAACTTTACTACAGATCCTACCACCAACTAATTCGTACTGGAGTCATGGTCTGCCTCGACAAAAGAATGCTCCAAACATTAGATTGAATTTGACCTTTAGAAAGATGATAACAGAGTGTTCTTTGCCCCATGACTCTGCTCTTTCCCTCTCAAACAGTAAGCAAGTGACGAACTCCAACCTCTTCTCAGTTTTTACTTAGAATAAGAGCTGTTCCTTCAGTTTGTCTCTAGTCTTCAAACGAGTCACTTCATTTTTGTCTGTTGCTTTGAGTGCTACCGCTTCCATTTCCACGATGAAGCGAAGTGCTGAAATTTCTGCTACTCCCGCTAAGAAGGTATGCGAGTCCGTTCCTTTAAAGCCCAAATCGTGTGGAGAAGTTACCCTCCCAAGAATTTCTTTGGAAAATCTTGCACTCATCATTTTCATTTAGGTGAAAACATGTTTGCAAAAGTAAGCGATTTTTAACAACACGGTCCGAGTTCATATTCGAAGTTATAGGAAAGACGGGGAATCTCTCTACCCTTCTAAGAATGGAATAACAATGTCAGCTTCAAAGTTCCGAAAATTCAGGGGGAAATCACACTGGATTCAAGGCATGAATTGTGACATCTTGATTAAACGTGAACTTATCGTTTCCTGCTGTCCTTCCCTCTTAGATGCTTCTGGCAGTTACACGTTAGAAGTGCTCTCCACCAGAATTCATGGTTTTCGTCGATTGAATCCTGTTTCGATAAAGCTGACTTGTCAACAATTTGGAACTCTTATTGATCAATGCGGAAAAATATGGGCCAGCATTACTCAACTACTATTTGGACCAGTCTTTAGAAAGGCTGTTTGGCTCCATCCAAGGACTTCTTCCCCTGTTGCTTCCATCTCAGATGAAGAGTTTTTCATCATGCTTGCTGACATTGTTAGGGATCACCTTCAGGAACATGTCAATAACTTATATTATTGTGTGGAGTGCCACCAACCACCAAATCGCATATTCGCAAACATCACGGCCCACAGCTGTGCATATGCCAACCCCGAATCCAAGTGGCAAAAGTATTTCGATGATGCCGTTGCATTGCTTAAATCCAAGATTCTAGCAGAATCTTTTGTTGCAGTCACTGGAGACCATGTCCAGTCCAAAGCGTTCTTGGAAAGCATAATTGTAAAGAACTTGCTAGAGACTGAAGTCAATGTGCTGAGATATCAGCAGATAAAAAAATTCCTTACACCGACCATGGAGTACTGTATGAAGGGGACCCAGAAAAACAGTCCTTTTTAGGGTTTGAAACAAGTCCTTTTTAGGACTACTTTATTTTTATTCATTTATATTTTTTCTGTATGAATGAGTTTCATTTTTTTGTAAGGAGTTAAATAATAATGAATTTCAAGTTTTTAAAAGTAAAAGTGTGAATGAATAATTCTTAAAGAAATTTATTGGGGATCTGGTATTGAAGAACAGATTGCTTATTTTTAAGGGAAAGGCTTAATGTATTTCATTAAGGGCCAGGAATTCAACTGGTCTGAGAGCAATGCTTTACAGTATTGAGTCGAAACCAGGACAAAAGGCTAAATTTAGGGGAGTTTGAATTTTTTTTTTCAAACTGACTACACTTCATTCTCTTAGTTTGAATAGAGAATAAGTACTCTCACTGACGACCCCTCTAGTTATAAAAAAATAAACAGTCTAGGATTCATAAAAAATTCTTTCCAATTTTCTAGCTAAACTATTTTTACTTCTTTCAGAAACATAAGTTAGGAAAAACGAAGTGAATCGTTTTGATCTTAGGAAATAATGGGCTGTTCGGAAACACACCCTGTCTGTTTTAAACTGATTCGAAAAAGACCTTTTAAAATATTTTACTTGAACGAAAACGTGCTTCTTAAATTTCGCAGTTTCCCATGTTATTCAATGGGAAATTCACTGTATTTTCTATCATAAGAAATCCGAAATCTATCATCTTGGAAGAAATGGTTAAATTCAAATTGATCGGAAACTTGAAACTTGGTCGTTCTGGGTGGTGTAGTGGTTAGCATACCTAGGCGTTTTCTGGGAGACGCGGGTTCGAGTCCCGCTCCAGGACGATGAAAATTTTCAAGTTTTCAAATATTATCTGACTTACCATCCTTGTCACATTTACGCCAAAAGTCGGATTGTCATCTTCAAAATTTCTATCATCTTAGTAAAATCATCAAAATCGTTTTTGACCCTATGCACTTTTATAAGATTCCAAAGCGTATCTTAGAAAAAACGAAGTGATTCGTTTTGACACTAGGAAGGAATGTACTTTTCTGAAATGAACTTTGTAAAATTCTTTCAATTTACTCGATCCAAAACAGTCTTTTATGCATGCTAGTTTTCCCATGTTATTCTACGAGATTTTTTACAATTACCAGAAAACGAAAATTTCCAAAATCATCCTCTTAGGAAATCAACAAAACCATTTTTCGTCTTACTTAGAATTTTTCAATAAATAATTCTATTCAGTTGTAAAAATATAGAAACAGCTTATTGAAAATAAAAAAATAATAAAAAAACCGTAGATGTAAGGTGTTGAGAGGAAAGTCGATATTCTTTATTCTTTAATTTTGCTATCATATTCCTGTATTCCTCTCATAAGAGGAAAAAATATTAAAGTGCGTCTCTTATTTTTTGAGTTCGTTTGATTCGGAGGCAATAAATATATATATATATATATATATATATATATATATATGAAAGAAATGTTTTCTCGACGAATGATTCAAACTCATTTCTGTTCGAAGTATAAGAAAATGAAATCTGACATAGTAATGAATGCGTAAACACTTTCATTGAAACGATAGTAAATCATCTCGATTATGGCTTATTTCATGACAATAAAAATTTTCGTAATGAAAGACTAGAAAGTACTTCGAAAGCCTAAAAGAGTTCTACTCTCTTAATAAATTAAAATTGAATAAATGCTTCTTTTTCTCAGTAAGGAACTGGAGGGACATGGAATCTGACAATAGTAAAGTGAGAACGAAGATTTTAAAGCAGTTCATGAAAAAAAAGGCCATGGTTCATTCAGTAAAGAAATGTCAGAGTAGAGAGAGCGTGAACAATCTATCCGTCTTTAGGTTGAGCTTTCACTTATAGGGCTTCTTTTTTCATATTGAAATATAAAGATGCATTTCCTTTAACTGAATATGAACTAATATATACATATATTTAATGTAAACGTATATTCTTCCAAGCTGGGGAAATATATCTCTTTTTTGGATAGTAAATGTATACAACTCTGAATATCAAATAAATAAAAAAATAATGTTTATGGGAAGAACGGAATTACTCGCTTTGCCTCTAGAATTAATGTTTTTTTTTTTTTTTTTTTTTTTTTTTTTTTTGGACGAGACAGAAAAATATACAACCCAAAGAATACAAATTGTATCGAAAGAAAAAATGTTTTAGATTGTATGTCTTGACATTGAATGCTTTCCTGTCGGGGCAGTCCACGAAAAGTATAGCTAAGTAAAAGTAATTAAAAAATATATATATAGTGAATACGTAGTTCACGAAAACCATTTGATCGCCTGACTATTTTTGGAAACCAAATCATCGTGAGTTAGAACCTCGCTAAGACCATCAGAGTATTTTTATTCCCTTGGAAAGAAAATTCCCCAGCATCGTTACGTAAAAAATTCCTCCGGGGGTAAAATAGTATTGAAGAGGGGGAAAAATCCCGCTTGCAAACCACAGGAATAAATTCAAACACTCCCAACGGACCCCACTCAGTCGTTGCCATCCCTCAAAATCAAAGATCCATCGAAATAATAAAGTTCCAAGAAGCACCATCATACCTAACACCTGCGCAGTGCCCTTTCCCCACTCGGTCGTTGCCATCTCCCAAAATCAAAGATCCATCGAAATAATAAAGTTCCAAGAAGCACCGTTAGGGGGTAGTACATCGAGTTGACATCCCCCTATATCCAACCCCTTTCCCACTCGGCCGTTTGCCATCCCTCAAAATCAAAGATCAATCGAAAGTTCCAAGAAGCACCGCTAGGGGGCAGCACATCGAGTTGACATCCCCCTATATCCAACCCCTTTCCCACTCGGCCGTTGCCATCCCTCAAAATCAAAGATCAATCGAAAGTTCCAAGAAGCACCGCTAGAGGGCAGCACATCGAGTTGACATCCCCTATATCCAACTCCTTTCCCACTCAGGTGTTGCCATCCCTCAAAATCAAACATTTATGAACAAAAATAAGATATCATAATAACATTTCTTGAGATGAGGACATGAACGTATTATTCGAGAAAAAAAAAAGAAATGAATGATTAATACTTGCCCTACATAATTTTCATTAGGGAAGACACATGAGGAATTCATGAAAATTAATCGAAAAAAAAATGCATCAGCAAATTACGAGGGAAAAAATGTTTTACATAACAATAACCTAAGGAGGTGGGTCGAGTGAGGGGAAAATAAATAATGAATATGCCTGCATTAAATTTTAAAAAATAAGGAATAAACTTTCATTGATTTCGCCCAAAATTTGACAAAGTCCAATAAATACTACTATCTCCGGAGATAAGCACACACTTCGGTCGGTCGGGGGAGGGGTTGCAGGCTGCTACTGACCACCCCCCCCCCCCTCCATCCACCCGGCTGCGTCTGGCTCCGGCCAACACCTAATGTTAAGTCTATGGGCTCCCGTTTAAGCTCGGATCGGTCCTTTCCCTCTACTTATATATATTTTTAAATATCACACACAGATTAGCGGCCGAAAGAAGCTGAAACAGTAACCAAAAGGGGTTTTTTTTCTTCTCACCTGTGATGCGAAGGGTCTCCGGGAAAAAGAGTTCATAACTAATTACCACGTGTGGATGAAAGTTAGCTTTCCCCACAGTCGCTTTCGATTGTGATACAATCAGCAAGAATTCACTCTGCGGTTGCAGTTATTCCACAGTTCCATCTGACCATGATCTATTTGTTTAAACTGCTTTTCAAATCTGTAAACCTACTGACAGATTCAATATAGTGGTAATTTCTTTCATGATTACTCAAACGTCTAGATAAACGCTGATGATGCCGAGCGTTTATCTAGAAGTTTCATCTTGATGATGCAGGCCAAACGCTCTGCGAAACTATAGTCTATGCTAATAAAGCTTTTAATTGTGAATAAACGTTGGTAATTTATTCGTAAACGCTGCCAGTCAGAAAATTGCTAAACCAGAGTTGACCTTTTTTGAAAATTTAACAGGGAGGGGGATCAAACCCTTGTAGGTAAAATATACTAACCAATACTTAGAAATCATCTCTCCGGGTGTCATCCTCCCGAGGTAATGTGTGTCTAAAATACTTCCACCGAATTGTATAAATCACTTTGCGAAATTTTTAACAGGCCCTGTTTCAATAAAATATGACTATTTTTACAATTAATGCACTATGCCATTTCTCTGTATCATGAAATTCGGTCAGGATAAGCTCATCACTAATTTCTCTTGAAGAATCGATATGTGTAGTGGCTGTTGGAAAATCCTCTTTAGGAGTTGGTTTATTTGACGAACCTGCCATTTTGGCTGCAAAAAAGATTCTGTACTGCGTCCTCTAGAGAAGACGTTTAAAGTTTGTGATCCACTCACGTTGATAAAGCGTCATATGCACAAGATTCGTCTTATGTTTGGCCCTAAGGGGCTCACTTCAGATGTTGGAGGAGCTGAATATGTTTGAAAACAATAATTATGGATGAAGCTCTTTCCCTTAATTTTTTTTTTTTTTTTTGCATTTTATATTGAGCTCCAGATGAAAAAAACCCAGAAACTATCGGGAAGAACGTATGTTTCATATTTAGACATTTTAATTAAATACTGTGTGACGTGCCTGCCCAGCAGGACGCACACGATAAAAAGGCAGATAGCAGTGATAACGAACGTCCGCGTAGCTCAATTGGGAGAGTGACTTATTCCGGAATGAGGGGACCCGGGTTCGACCCCGGCGTGGACAAAAAATTACGGATAAATTTACTTCGTTATGATGGCGTCCGAACTTTCCGGATGATCCGGCCGTTAAAGATCTCGCAATGGTGTGATGTTCTTTCCACACCGCGAGACAAGAAAAATCAGAATCCCTTCTCCAGCGCTTCGAAAAATATATGTTTGTGACTCTGCATTCCATGCACTAGATTGACTGGGAGTTCTCAAGTACGTTGTACAGCGGATGGCTGCCTGCGACGATTCGTGGTCACGGCTGACCCGTGGGCCATGCCCCTGGCACTCTTTCGGGGGTGGGGGAAGATGTGACGTGCCTGCCAGCAGGACGCACACGACATAAAGGCAGATAACAGCGATAACGAACGTCCGCGTAGATCAATTGGTGGAGTGACTTATTCCGGAATGAGGGGAGCCGGGTTCGAGCCCGGCGTGAACAAAAATGACGGAGAAATTTACTTCGTTATAACTGCTCCTCTTGGCAAAATTCAAATATAAAAAATAAGTACTATATTAGTTATTCTAGGGATCACAACACTATATGGCTTTAAAAATAGTTGAAATAGTGACCAGCTCAACCGAAAAAAGTGACTAACTTGGGAAAAATAGTGACCACAAACAAACAATTATTGGGAATATAACAAAACACAGGCAACACAAAGACATTAAACAAATTATACAAGTTTTTAATTTTTTAATAAAATAGCCCCTGCCAAATTTGGCCGGATTGAAATTAATGATTTTGCAAAAGCTAATAACACATTTTTTGAAACTGATTGAAGAACTTAACAATCTGAGTGGTAACACTGCAGATGAGTCACAAATATGCAGTACAAACAATGGTTCACAAGAAAACGTAATAATTCTCTGACCTTCTGGACACCTTCAATCATGGCTTGTGCCAGATGAACTTCCTTAACGTCTTTTTTCTGTACTGCTTCTTTTAGTCGTTTATTTGCTTCTTCAAATAGTTAGTCTCCCACTTCTTTTTTCCTACGAGCTTCTTTGCGAGCACTCTTCAATCTCTCTTCAAGTTCCTTTATGTCTGCTTTCTGTTTTTTCATATCTTCATGTTTCTCCCTTTCGGCATCATGCCGCTTACGCTCTTCCTCATTCTTTTTCGTAAAGTTTGCTCTTCTTTTCCTCGCAGTATTCGTTATAGTGCCTGTATACATTGTGAACAAGACCAAGAAGCTGTTTCGAAATAAGAACATTAGCTGGCTTGTTTTCAAAAGCTTTCAAACCATTTATAACATTTAGTCTGGCATTGAGTTTTCTCTCGCTCATGTTTGCCCTCTCTTCAGTTAAAATTCGAGAGGAAAGCGAAAACCCTCTTTCCACATCCGCGAGACACATTTTAACGAAATGCTGCAATGTGGGAAACTTGTCCGTCCCACTTGAGTTTTTGAGCTGGAAGATAGTATGCCAGTAATGGTCTATTCGCAGATCAGGAGGGGAAGGTGGAAGAGATTCAATAAGCAGTAGCTTCCACTCATCTGTCAAAATATCGACATTGATATTTCCAGGAAAATGATTTACAAGTTCAGTAATATCATCCAAACTTGTCCCCTGCTTTCTTTCCAAGGGCTGTAGGAATTTGAAGTGTTTCAGAATTCGATCTAATTGTTTTACAATATATTCGATCTAATTCTTTTACTAACCACATGCTACATAATGTTTCAAAACATTTAACTTAAATTCCATCTGATCCCTTGCACTTACTTTGTCAATTTCGGTTTGAACGGAACTTCCACAATTAATGTTATTTGATAGGAACAGATTGCACTTTTCGAAAGCATTTTGTACTAGAGTATGGCACAACAGAATTTATGCTCTCCATCTTACATACAAGTCCCATTACGGTAAAAAGTAAGGTGTCCATCTCACTGTACAAAATATGTATCAATGGCTCTTGTCTTTCGAAAAGTGAAGTGAATTTTTGAAACAGCTGAGTACTTGAAACAATAAACAACATTTCTGCTTTCATTGTAGGTTTCTTTAGATAGGAAACTATCTTCTTGTAAGAGGCACTATATACCACTGACTTTTGTCGTGGAATGTGCTCCAAAAAAAATAGTTCACTACAACTGGCCACTGTTCAAGGATTCTGTTCACATTAGGTTCAAGTGTCAACCAACGTGACGGCACATGCTTAGTGAAGTTGTATTTCGGGACTGCTTTCAAATCTTGAACTTCGGAAAACTCTTCTCGACGAGAAGGCCAACCGTGAAAGTAGTAATAGACAGCAATTACCAAATCAGAAACATCACACCCAAAGACATCCAAAAATGCATTGTTTATGTTATGTAAGTTGCACGTTCCCACTGACAGTAAAAACCTTTTCCTCTATCAGCAATCAGTTCTTCATTGATCAGACGAAAAACCTTTTGGTTCACTACTGGTCTATCACTACCTATCATGCAAGTTGTTTAGTACTGAGGGAACCCTGTTCAAGAGCTTTACAAATAAAACATTTCAAAACAGCAGCTTTTGCACTTCCTATAAAAAAAGGTCTGAATGTGTTGAGTAACTATTTCACCCCTAGTAGCCGACCAATATTTTATGGTGATCTGTAGCCCTTACTGTTTGTTGTTTCGTCAAACTGGACTGAATAAAATTGTTTTTGTGCTTCAGAGAGCATCAGATATCTAAACTATGGTCCCAACGCATCACTAATTAAGCACGACACCTTAGTTGGAGACAGGGAAAATCCTTCTGGCACACCCCCAGAAAACATGGCTTGAAAAGTAGAAACAATATTTTTGTTTGAAATAGCAGGGCAATTGTTTGCAAGCACTGTCATGTTCCAGATGAGCTCTGCTTTAGAGGCTTCATCTGTGACACTGTACAATTGGACAACTGAAGGACGCGATTGTGTTAACTTTGATGAGCCTCCAGAAGTTGCTGATGATGTTGAGCTTGAAACTTTTGATGTTGATAGATCTGGGTTTGATGGTCCAGAAGCTGGAAGGTTATTAATATTGTCTTGCTTAACACTTAACTTCAGCTGTAAATGGTCAAGTTTAATTTTTACGTTTTCACAATGTTTCTTCCCTTTATAATGTTGAACAACTGATTGAAATCCTTTTGTTACACTCACAGTAACCTCGCATACTAGGCACCGTAGTTGGGATACTCTCTTTCCTTGCCCATTTTGAAATCAAATGTCCATTTTCATCAGTTTTCTGCAACCACTCGCTCCTAAAATGACACTTCCCGATAATGTCAGCTAAAAATGGGATGCACAATGCTCTACCTGAAAAAGAAAATTAATGTTAACAAAAATATTTGATGACTATATATTATATAATATATAAAAAAATTTAGGAAAATGTGGAAAGGAAGGGAAAAAAAGGAGCTAGAAAAGAGATCCTCAGATTATATAAAACACCATATAACAAAATATAAACAGGTGACTTGAATGCTTCATCATTGGATCAGTTCATAGTAACATTAGGTAAGAGGACATTGATATAAAACAATTTGAATAATAAATTTACATTCATACCTAAGAGCTGAGCTGTTGTGTTCTTGCAATACTCTACATTCTGGGCTCGTCAGACTGAAGAATTGAGATGTAAGAGATTAAATGAAAGGAATTAATGGGTGCTTTAAGAGAAAAACTGAAATTACAAATTAAAAGCCAGAAAAGTGACTTACTTACTATGAGGACTGCATACTGTAACTGATGACAAAAAAAGTAACTAAAAGTTGCTTTTAGTGTTTTTTTCTTAAAAAAATAACTTTTAGTAACTCCGTTCAAAAAAAGTAACAAATAGTTGAATTAGGTACCTGCTGTGATCCCTAAATATTCTATTAATACTTATTAGGAAATTTAATATCTACGCGTAGTTTGATTTTAATCAAAATCGGCACTAGTGCACTACGACTTTCTTGAAACTTCCAGTAGCTTCTCAAACATTCCAGAATACTCTAGAAAGTTTAGAACCCTTTCAGAATGTTTCTATAGTTTAGCGAAATGTTTCAGAGAATTCGACCTTTCTCTGAAATTTTTTTACCACATGCTCTAACCTAAAAGGCGCCATAACAAATACTGCTTAACTGCCCACGAAATAAAAATTTATTTAAATTAATTTACCCATTTATTATTTTTCAATATTTCGTATTCTTCTTTTTTCTGCATCTCTTTTCTTCAGTGAAATTATTTTTTGACCCGTTCTGCCCTCCCCCCCCCAAAAAATGTTGCCTTGGGGGGTCGCACCATTCGTTCCCCTTTCGCTCCCGACATGTGTGAATGCAAATACGTCTCCGCCATCAGCGGAAAAAAAACAGTATGGTTCAAAATGTGAAAAAAAAATTCTCATAGATTCAGAATTATCCAATGCAAGTTGAATTCTTTTTGACAGGACGTTGTTGTTTCGAAATTTAATATCACATAAGCATCTGTAGAATATTTTCAGTCTTTAATTTAGAACCACTTCTTCCATGGCCAGTAAAATATACATTATCTACCAACAAGTAATTGGACACTCCTGCAATCGACGATATCTGCGGTCCTGATACACGTCACGGCCGCCGCCGTTAAATATCGTGTGGAAACAACAACGCAACCAGTCGCATGCAAGATTCCACGCAGTTCGGAGCTCTCAGATTTCGAGAAAGGTGTAATCGTCGGGTATCATACAAATGGCCGACCCATACGTGACATATACAGCGAGTTGAATTACCCAAAATCGACAGTGGTCTACGTGATTGGCAAGTGGAAGATGAGAGGTGACTGTCTGAATGTGCCCCGACCCGGCAGACCCACAAAACTGGGAGTTAGAGACCGACGGGTGCTGGCCAGATAAATTCGGAAGAATCGCACCAAATCGATGGGCCACGTCCCTGAGGAGTTTCAACAGGCATCTGGGAGTGTTTTTTTTTTATGAATACCATCCGTAAGGAAGCTCATCTGCTCGGTTATCATGGGCGTACTGCCGTCCACAAGCCTTTGATCATCAAGTCCAATAGCGCTGCTCGGCTAACGTGGTGCAAAGAACGTCCACAGTGGACCGTTGAAACAGGATCTCTGGAGCGACGAATCAAGTTTCACCCTCTACCGTTCGGATGGCAGTGTCTGGGATTGGCGTCTGCCTGGAGAACGCCTCCTGCCAGAATGTATTTGTCAACTGTGAAGTTTGGCGGCGGTGGAATTATGCTATGGGGGTGTTTCTCCTGGTATGGTACACTCAACGCCGAGACCTACTGCACCATTTTGGATGACTATGCGCTTTCTACGTTGTGGCAGTTTTACGGGGTGGACCCATGTTACTTTCAGGATGACAATGCCACTTTTCATGTTGCGAGGTCCACCATGGCTTGGTATGGTGACAATGGGGTTAATCGAATGGACTGGCTTGCGCAGAGCCCGGACCTTAACCCTATCGAGCACCTCTGGATCGACTTGGAACGTCGACTTAAGGGGTGCCCCCACCGTCCAAAATCGGTGAAGGAACTGACCTGTCTTCTCCAAGCAGAGTGGAAGAAAATACCCCTAGCCGTCTTACAACGCATGGTTGAGAGTATGTGTAATCGCCACTCGTGGAGGCTCCACCAATTATTGGAGGTGAATAAACTTCGTTTTCCTTTGCTATCACAGGTGTCCAATTACTTGTTGGTAGATAGTGTGTGTGTGTGTGTGTGTGTGTGTGTGTGTATACATTTTTTTTTGACTGGGGGTTTAACGACCACCGTGAGCTACTTAATGGGCTATAAGCAGTCGCCCGTCCCTAATTTAGGGCCACTGGTTCCAGGGAAGGCAGAAAGCCGGTGCCGTAAGACAAACACAACATCCATGTCTCACCGGGACTCGAACCCGGACCCCTTTCGGACGAATGATCAGAGGCCATCGCTTAGACCACTGCGCCACCGGGGCGGCGTCCAGTGATGTACATAGGACAAACACGTCCGGCGTTCGAGTTGGGCCTCAACCGGTTTCGGCTCCGGTCTTACTCGAACGATAAGCCAGGAGCTAGCACCTCTGTCAACTGTGCCATGGAGGGCAAAAATGTGCCTACTCCACCTAACAGAAAAAAAATACGAAAAAAAAATTTCCTCAAGACTTTTTTGGGGGGGGGAGGGGGGGTAACCTCCTTCCTTCCTCAGCATATCACGCATGAATATATGCCAATCAAACCAGCAGGATTTTCGGCCTTTTCTAATGCAATCGATTTGCGCAGTTTTGGAACTAATGAGGTCTAGAAAAGAAATACGTTTGGACCAGGTGGCGGGAAAAACCTTTTAATGTACAAATAGCGTTTTAATCTCCAAATGTACAGATAGCGTTTTCCATAATGAATGGTATCTGGCTAGGGAGTTTTTTTTCAATCCGGTTTTCAGAAGTGAATATTTTTGCAAATAGTATGCGTTCACGCCACCAGGTGACAAACTTGTGCGTTGGGAAAAATTACAAATCATGCAAAATATTTCTGATCATTAAGGCTATCCCACAGAACAAATTTTTTAAATCCAAACTTCAAAAGCAGAGATATCGAACATATACGATCTACGTGTTCGTCACCTAGTGAATGGGGAAAGCTGCGTCGTATTTGAAGTAAAGACTGCATGCAAAATGATTTTCGTGGTAAAAGGTATCGACGGAAAAAAATTCTGCCTGGGTTTTTGGAAGCAATGATACTGAACCATAAGAGTAGAGTTTTGTAAATCTCTGGGCATGCTAAAAAAACGGCGATTCTACACTAATTCTCTTTAAAATAAGTAAGAAAATAAATGAAAATGTAGTAAATAGTAACACTATACCAGTGAACCGATTTATTGGCGTAGGTAATAAACTCATAAGCATTTCCAAGCTTTCGCACATCAACCCAGATGGCTTTTTCAAGGAAGTTAGAAAGTTTCTGTCTAAGTTTCTTGAAAAAGCCATCTGGGTTGATGTGCCAAAGCTTGGAAATGCTGATGTGTGTATTTCCTACGCCAATTAATCGGATCACTACTGTAGTGTTACTATTTACTACTTAATTGGTGTACTGTTCCTCATTATCAAATGAAAATGTGTTAGGATTAATCACCATCCAGTAGAAACTTTTGAACATTTCTCAAATAGAGCTAATTTTTCATTCAATTCTCATGCTTGCGAATAAATTTCAATATATTACAGGAAGATGTTCTATATTTGTGTCTGTGTGGAAGTTTAACGACCATCATGAGCAACTCACTGCGAGATATGAGCATTCACCCGTCGAGGCCACTGGCTCCAGGGAAGGGAGATAGCCAGTGCCTTAAGACAAGGGATCCATCCATGTCTCACACAGGATTCTGAGCCGGACCCATTCCGGGCGAATGATTGGCAGCCAGCGCCTCGTGCCACTCGGTCACCGGGGTGGTATGTTTGTTTTACTGAATTCAGCATAAAATTACAATTAACTCTTTAAGCGGCAGATGTTCCTGAACCAAATTATGTCCAAAATTTGCTGACGATGCACTAAGCGTCCCATTTTCTGCCAGAGCTTTTGCAGATTGTGTAAATATGGTTAAGGAAAGTAAGCCTCGCCTTGTATTTAGACAACCGCTAAATAAAAGGAATGCTTTCATATGCATGTTCATAATCATTGGTTGAAATTTGCAGCTCGGGATACATAATAAAAAATGTTGCGTGTGTTTTCCTGTATAACAGCTCACACCCAATCTAAATGGGCACGCGACGCCACTAATGTCCACTCCTGACCGCAATGCATGATTGGCATCGGTGGGACATGCTTTTCACGAGATAGTCCAGAAGACCCTCAGGGAGGTTTTTCCATTCTTTCAGAGCCATCATCAGGTCTTTTTTAGTGCCAGGTGGGCAAATCGTGTTCAGAAGTGCACCTCCCCACAGCGTCCCAAGCATCATCGATTGCATTCAGATCGGAGGAGTACACAGGCCACTCCGTTCGGTTGATTCTCTAGTTCTCTAACAGTTCATCAGCACATTATGATCGGAAAACATCGTTATCTAGTCTATAAAAAATTAAAGAATTACCTACAGCCCCACAAAACAATCTTGCATGTTTTAAAACGACCTCTTCACAATAACGCTAGGCATTCACTGACCCTTTCTTCAACACTAGGAGCTCTGTACGCCCATTGATTATTCGAGATCATATTATTAATGCACCACCCCTGTAATGGTCAATTTCTATTATGTTTCTGGCTAAATAAGCAGTTCGGCGTTCTCGCAAGATATACTGCCGCCTACAGACAGACGACAAACAAAACTGGCTTTCGTCTGCGAACAAAGCATTAGCACATTGTTCTTCACTCCATGCGGGGTGTTGACGACACCATCGATAGCTAGTTGTTTTTTGCGCTGAGGTCAATGGACAGATTTTCAGGCATACAATCTGAAATTATTCAAACACCTTGACAGGGTTTGACGTGATATTTTGGTACCCGTGCTTGATTCGAACTGTTTTGATAACTTCCCAGCAGTTATTCGGCAAGATATTTTAGTGACTACAACAAGATAACGATCTTGTGATGGAGTAGTTTTGCGTGATCGACCACTGATTTGTTTTGGTAGCTATTCCATGCTCAGAAAATTGTTTCCAGATCCGTGATGCTACTCTCTGGGTAATTCCGATCTCGATCGCTACGTCTCTCCTTGTCCGACCTTCCTTCAGTTTACCAACAATTCGACTTCGGGTAAAATCATCCAGATGAACGAAGTGGCCATAACATAAAGGCGGTTCCACGCTTTAACACCCACAAAACAAACGGTTTCTTTCCACCCACTCTTTAGCTTTTATTGCCCATCGGCAGTACACAGCTGTCACGTGATTCCTACAACTTTGCATATGACCAAATATTCTCACATAGCTTGCTCTTACGTGTTTGGATGATGTCAGTGTTTTTGCCGCTAACCAAAGACTTGCGAGTCCGAAATTTAACCTTTTATCGTTCGTCCTTAATTTTTTGGATACGAGTATAGTACACTCATTGTCATAAAAATCCGCGCACCAAGAAGGAGGAGTCAGATTGAAATGAGATTTTAGTATATACCATGGACAGAAGTGATTACAATATCACAGCAGCAGGAAGATTTCCCTCGGACATACGGTACACATTCCGGTCAGCGTTAGTACCGCGTCGGATACATGCGGTGATAAGGTCCGGCATGGAGTCAAAGAGACGCCGTATGTTATCCTGGGAGAAATTGGCCCACACTTCTTGCAACTGGCGCTCTAAATCACGAACACGGACATGGAAAAAGCCGAGCCCCATCTAGTCCCACACGTGCTCGATGGGCGAGAGATCGGGCGATCTACCAGACCACGGAATCGTCGAAGCATGACGTAGACAGTCCTGGGAAACCAGAGCTGTGTGCGGACGGGCGTTATCTTGTTGGAATTTCGCTTAGACCCGCCACATCAGGAATCGCAGCACATGGAGCCGCAGGATCTGTGCGTAGCGCTGGGCTGTCAACGTCCCTCGGATCACTGCAAGGGAAGTCCGTCTGTCGTATGAGATGGCTCCCTGACCATCACGCCTACTGTTCGGGACGTGTGCTGTCTTACAGTGAAGTTGGGATTGTAGCGCTCACCTGCGGTCCTCCACACTCTGAAACGGTGGTCGTCCGTTCCCATACAGAAGCGGTATTCGTCGCTGAACACTATACGTCGCCATCCCGTAGCATTCCACCTTGCTTGCTGCTGACACCACTGCAATCGACGCCGATGATGGTCAGGTGTTAATGGCAGAAAACGTAAAGGCCATCGAGAGTGCAAATTCGCCTCTGACAGGCGTCTGGAAATGGTTCTGGCAGACACAGGAGTCCCTTGTACAGCCGCCACATGTCTCTGGATATTGAACAAGGACGTCGTTGCATCTGTGTGTGCCACTCTCTGCTGGCAGTGTGTCTGGGTCATCCAAAGCCAGTCCGCCGTGTCTGGGTGCCTTCCCTTGTCCATTGCTCCCAACACGATCGCAATGTACTGTCAGATTGGTCCAAATGACGGCCTATTCGGCTGCCGGCCACCCAGCCTCTCTCATCCCGACGGTACGGCCTCGTACAAACTCAGTTGCCCGTACGCATATATACGGCGACTCCTCGGCATGCCTATCGCTCAGGGATCTCACTTGACTCTTACCGTGCACTTCGGCTCGATGTGGAGTCCCCTGCTTGGCCCCTTATAAGCCCCAAGGATTGCGATTGCAGCGCCGGCTTTAGAAGCGCGGGCATGCGGTATAGCACGAAATTTTAATCATTTTCATGTATGCCCTCCCCGTAGCTATTCGCCGAGTTTCGCGTTAATCGCACGGTATTTTCTTGGTGCGCGGATTTTTATGGCAATGAATATTTCAGCACACAATATTTTGAAAAGTGTTGAATATATCAATTTTGATCTTCAGTAATCTACGGCTGATGTTAAACACAAACATCTTATGCCATATACGCTGAAGAGCAATTGAATTAGAGACAGCTGGCGTTATACAAATGTGGCGCTGTGGGCGGCCCGGTAAACGGAAACGACATGACGTATGCAGTGATCCGACAATATAAGGAGTGATGCGATGGGAATCAGTAAGAGTCTGACACAGTATGGGTAAGGCGAAGGATCTAAGCGCATTTGATCGTGAGCAAATTGTCGGGGCCCAACGAATGGGTCACTCAATCTAGGAAGTCGTGCAGGCACTGGGATTTTCACGAGCCACCGTGTCATGGGTGCACCGTGAGTACATCGAATCCGGTAAAACCATTCCTGCAAGGGCAAACTGCCGAGGACAACAGCGTGTGGGACCTTATCCTGCAACAAGACAATGCACCTCGCTCCCGAATTATATATGAATGGTTGGATGAATACTCCACCTACGTGACCTCGCTTCCTTGGCCAGCTAGGTCACCTGACCTCAATCCCATAGAGCACATCTGGGATGCCATCTAGAGAGATGTTCGAGGCTCTGATCCGATCCCCCCCCCCCCTCCATCAAATCTTCGTGAACTGTGGGATCTTGTTCTGGGGTTCGTGGATCCGTATGGCTTCCAACGCTTCCGGTACCTTGTCGAGACGAATCGCCTCCGTCACAGGGCGAAAGGTGGTGCTACACGTTACTAGACGTGTATCTCTAATTCAATTGCTCTTCAGTGTATAAGTTCTAATTACAACATTCAAATTGTTACCTAAAATAATGTCTGCTGGGGGGGCACGCTGAAGTAGACGAGCGTGCACATAGCGACTGTGCGTAAGACAAAATATAATTTGAAACCAATACCAAATGTATCTACCTATCTAGTTGCAAAGTTATTTAACGGAAAAATACCAAATGCTATGGATCTTAGTTGCAAGGTTTTGTAACGGAAAAAGACAATGCTATGGATCTTAGTTTCAAGCTTTTGTAACTGAAAAAGACAAAATGCTATGGATCTTAGTTGCAAGGTTATGTAACGGAAAAAGACAAAATGCTATGGATCTCAGTTGCAAGGTTATGTAACGGAAAAAGACAAAATGCTATGGATCTCAGTTGCAAGGTTATGTAACGGAAAAAGACAAAATGCTATGGATCTCAGTTGCAAGGTTATGTAACGGAAAAAGACAAAATGCTATGGATCTCAGTTGCAAGGTTATGTAACGGAAAAAGACAAAATGCTATGGATCTCAGTTGCAAGGTTATGTAACTGAAAAAGACAATGCTATGGATCTCAGTTGCAAGGTTATGTAACTGAAAAAGACAATGCTATGGATCTCAGTTGCAAGGTTATGTAACGGAAAAAGACAAAATGCTATGGATCTCAGTTGCAAGGTTATGTAACGGACAAAATGCTATTATGTAACGGACAAAATGCTATGGATCTCAGTTGCAAGGTTATGTAACGGAAAAAGACAAAATGCTATGGATCTCAGTTGCAAGGTTATGTAACGGAAAAAGACAAAATGCTATGGATCTCAGTTGCAAGGTTATGTAACGGAAAAAGACAATGCTATGGATCTCAGTTGCAAGATTATGTAACTGAAAAAGACAATGCTATGGATCTCAGTTGCAAGGTTATGTAACTGAAAAAGACAATGCTATGGATCTCAGTTGCAAGGTTATGTAACGGAAAAAGACAAAATGCTATGGATCTCAGTTGCAAGGTTATGTAACGGAAAAAGAAAATGCTATGGATCTCAGTTGCAAGGTTATGTAACGGAAAAAGACAAAATGCTATGGATCTCAGTTGCAAGGTTATGTAACGGAAAAAGACAAAATGCTATGGATCTGAGTTGCAAGGTTATGTAACGGAAAAAGACAAAATGCTATGGATCTCAGTTGCAAGGTTATGTAACTGAAAAAGACAAAATGCTATGGAATCTCAGTTGCAAGGTTATGTAACGGAAAAAGACAAAATGCTATGAATCTCAGTTGCAAGGTTATGTAACGGAAAAAAACAAAATGCTATGGATCTCAGTTGCAAGGTTATGTAGCGGAAAAAGACAATGCTATGGATCTCAGTTGCAAAGTTATGTAACGGAAAAATACAAAATGCTATGGATCTCAGTTGTCACGTTTCATAATTTCCAAGAGAAAATTTCTAAATGGTAGTAACAGGTCCAGAGATATGGTTCCCTCTGACGGACAATGTAAGCTCGTATTAATTACTGTTTCGAAACACGTGCTCAAAAATCGAGGGTCGTTCATAGCACAATAAATAATAAACTGCATTGTTTTATTTATTTTTGACTAGCAATTTATCAACAGGTCAATTTATCTTGTGGCAGAATGGGACCAACATTATTCCATCTCTAAATACATTGAACTGTAAGCATTGATGTTTATTTTGAGCTGTGATCGGTTAAACAAGGAAATAAAATTTCTGGATGATGAACAGGAATTTGAGAAATTGGTAACTGCTCACTTTGTTACAGGAAAAACAAACCAACATGGTGAGATTGGAAATTTATTTTGAGAAAACTTGGCATACCTCACACAAGATTTCTGACGAAATTTAAATCTTTCACAGTAATTACTTGTCTAGACAGATGTGCTTTCCTTGTTAAGGGTTATTCGTTTGCTCTCAACGGATCATCTTCCAGTGGAGTTCAATATGTTTAGTGAAATGCGCGTGTACATTCCGACTGCGTTATTTCTGCGTATGGCAAACGACAAAAACGAGGTGGATGCTTATTCTGCGCGAGTACAAAAACATTGCTGGTCCGTAGGGAAATTGCTTTACACAAATCAACTACAATGGCCAATTAAAAAAATACAGGTAGGCTCAATTCTGATTGAGCAGTCAGTTTGGGACCTAAAAACTACGATCGGTGTGCTGGATTTTTGTTTGGCGGCGGTGGCTGTTTTCAGGCGCTCTCGATACTCTCTAGTTCTTTGGGCTGCAGTGTTCTTTAGCTTCTTACATTCCTCATTACTTGCTCTTGCCTCTAAGTTTCGATTTTCTCCCCTTTTGCTTACATTCATTCTGCGAATTTCGCGGGATTGTCGAAAATGTTAACCCATTCATACGAAGACTTTTTTTTTATTTTAGTTTAAACCACTGCGGTATGTTCTTTATATATTTGAATAGATCTCGTCGAGAGCTTTAAGACGATACCACGCATAATCGTTTTGCACTCACGGTGGCTAGGATAGACCGAGTCAAACGCGACGGCACACCCAAAAATATTGCATCATTTCTTCCGCGCACAGGGAGCGTCGCACGTACGATGTATTGCACAGCACGCGAATTGGATTCCCTGCTGCTTACAAATATGCTAACACGATTAGTGTGTGGCACGTATTTTTTAACGCTATAATGATTTCAATTGGGGACCTATTTTTGTCACAGGGATCCGCCGTAAGTCTCCCCATACTATCCGCGGAGTTAGACGTAATCCTACGTCAAAACAATATAGGTTTCCCCCGCTATTCGAAAGTAGAGCGTTCCTATGAAACCTCGCGTACGTCGAAATGGCGTAAAGCGAAGAAGCAATTACCATTAATTTATTTATATGGGGAAAATTATTGAGCGTTCCCAAACCCAAGCGGCCGCCCCGGTGGCGCAGTGGTCTAAGCGATGGCCTCTGATCATTCGTCCAAAAGGGGTCCGGGTTCGAATCCCGGTGAGGCATGGATGTTGTGTTTGTCTTACGGCACTGTTTCTCTCCCTTCCCTGGAACCAGTGACCCTAAATTAGGGACGGGCGACTGCTTATAGCCCATTGAGTTGCTCACGGTGGTCGTTAAACCTCCAATATAAAAAAGAAAAACCCAAGCGTAATGTTCCGTTAAGAATAACAAAACTTAACGGAACACCATGCTTTTTCCACCTAACAATCCACTCAAGCAAGCTTATCCATTATAGAATGCCGACTGAAAGAGATCACTTTGCAGCAGAGTTGGAAACAGGTCCAAAATTCTGGGCCCGACCAGCACGTCACGTAATTGGACCCGATCCGGACAAGTCTGCTTTGAGCTATAAACTGGAATATATCATCATTATCATTGTTACTCATTTATCAATATACTGCTGGATGAAGGTTTCCCCAATTTCCTTCCATAACGGACTGCCTTGGGCCAGTCTCCTCCATCCACCCATCCACCCCGTGGTCTTCTGGGTCTTTTCCTGTCCCTTGGAATCCAGTATAGAATTTCGGTTGTCCATCGGTGGTCCGTTCTCTTGCCAATATGTCTGGCCCATTGCCATTTCAGGGATTTCACTCTGATCGTGATGTCTTCCACTCTTGTTATTTTCCTTATCCACGAGTTCCTCTTTTTTATCTTTGTTTGTTACACCAAGTAGGCATCTCTCCAATGTTCTTTCCGTTGTGTGCAGTCTTTGTATGTCTTTTTTAGTTACGGTCCACGTCTCTGCTGCGTACGTAAACACTGAAAGGATGCATTGATTAAACACTTTCCTTTTAAAACATAGTGCCCTTAAAAATATTACTGTTTCTTCCAAAAGCTTTCCAAAAAAGATTTATACGCCAATTAATTTCTCCATCAATATGACCCTCGCTTGATATCTGCTGCCCAAGGTAAATGTAGGAATTTATCTTCAGTTTTTCCCATTCAATTGATAAATCTTCATTCCTTCAAAAACACTGTACATCAGTTTTGTCATCTGAAAGTTCATTATTAATCCTATTTCTTTACCCTTCTCAGCAAGTTCGTGGATCATACACTGCAGCTCTGAAATATTATTTCAAAGACCTCTAAACGGTTCTTTGAGATTTTTGTTCTATTCAAAAGTAAAACAGGGTCGAAGGGAGGTCCGGGACACATTGACCCGGCCCGTTGTACCCGCAAGAAATTGTCGACCCGATGACCTGTTTCCATCTCTGACTTGCAGAACCAATAGTAACTTCGGCAGCTTTTAAAATTCTCTCTCTCTCTCTCTGCGTGTAAACAGTACGAATGGTGGACGAGGCACATGGGCGTACTGAGAGCCCCCGCAAGCCCCGCAGTGAAGAAGGGCCCCCTCACGGCTAAGAGGGCTTTTGGCCTCAGCAGAAAGATTTTACAAAATTTTCAGCTGAAATTTCATAAAAGTCTGGTTAAGGAAATAGGTGAAAATTTTGACGGCAGCTTTGAATGAAGTATTAAAAATAAAAGCATTTTTTTTTCAATAAATAAATAAAATCTTCAAGAAATCATTTCTCTTCAGTCCATAAAACTGGGTGACTGAAAAACAGCTATTTCAAAGGATTCGAGGCCCAATTTCACAGCCATAGCAATAGTTTTTATACATGTATACTCAAAAAATGTGAACGGAATATCAGTTGAATAAATGAAATGTTTATATCAATGAGAATAAAGCTATATGTGTTACCCTTGTTTGCACATAACTACGAATCTTTCAGAATATAACGAAATAAAAGGTGTCCGTAGGAATAAAAAAACAAAGATCTGAGTCTTTTTTTTTTTATAATTGGGTCAAAAGAAAAAAAATTTACCACGTGCAAATAACATTGTGACATTGTCAAGTGTATTTTTCATATTCAAAAGCAAATAATTAAGTAATTTTACTCTTTTCGTGCCACAATTTTTAACTGTTACTTTATTTGTTTATTTATGCTCTGTGTTTTCGTTAAAGGTCATTACACAACCAAGTGTTTTCTGTGTGCCTAATCGTGAGGCATTTCAAAGAGGCTGGCGTTAGTCTCATAAAAGAATAAAATTTGCATTACATGATCAACTTACGCGTAAATGTTTTGTAGTACTTTGTATTGGTATAAAACTAAGGCAATCATTTTATTTAGTGTGCATTTGTGTTGCACGCAATAAAATGTAACAATTTTTGGTTTTGCAAAACATAGCTATAGGTTCCAAAGAATTTGAATCACTAAAACGCCCATAAAACCTATTTAATCAAATGGAATGTAAAAATTTCACTAATTGAAAATAAATTTTCTCAAAAAAGCCTGAAATATTTTTTGCGGGGGGGGGAAGAGTTTTTTTTTTTTTTTTTTTTTTTTTTAGGTACGCCACTGAAAAGGCAAGTTCAATGCACGTACAATGTCTTTATTTTATTCACCACAATCGAAACTCTTAACACCCAGTTTCACGCCAAAAGTAACACCCTTGCGAGCTCTCTTAAGCTTTTCTGATCCCTTAGGACACATCTTGCTAAAGGATGATCAAAATAATAGAGAAAGCATAGATGCTCACCAGTGGCGTATATTCGAGGCTAGCTGCAAAGCCCAGAGAATGCACAAATAAAACTGAATTAAATATACACAAAAAAAATTCAATTATCAACGGTATTAAAATATGTTCATGCTTTCGCTGAGAAAAAAACGCTTGCGGATTCGCTTCTTTGAATCATTCTGGCGAGCGAAACCCAACGGCATAACTCAAGCAGCTCTTCCAGAGGCTTCGCAGTTCTGATGCGAAAACCTTCCGTACAATCGCCTGCTGGAGTTTCCATGACAACATGAATCAGCTGGTAGAGGGGAATGGGACATTGCTTTGGAAAACGGTTTGCTCAGAAAAAGAAGAGTTAGACTATCTCAGTCACTCGCATACTCCGCGCCCATAAGTGTTTCGCGAGAGTTGTTTCAGGTTTTGTGAAGTGTCAATGAATTAAAATCAGAGATATTATATCTTAAATTCGTGGCTTTGTTGGATTCGAACTGTTTTGATAAATTTTGTGAAAGCTTCCTTGAACATCTACTGTCAGAACTTAAAGAACTCTATGCTTCGAATTTTGATACAGCTCGACTAGAAAATGAACTGAAGATGTTTTATTCCCTTGATGAATACAAAAACAAATAAGTAAGAGACATTACGTGTTACATAAAGTTGAATAAATTGGACAGTGTTGAGTGAGGTGTACAAATTAGCAGACCTCATTAAACTTTCCATCAACAACTGCAGAAAGAAGTTTTTCAGCATTAAAAAGAATCAAGATATATCCTAGAGCCACACAAAGACATGCACAGTCGAAAAACTTGGCTGTTTTGTCAATAGAGAAAAACCATTTTTAAATATGAAAAAGTACTCTGAAGAAACATTATGAAAACGTTGCACTCAAGTTCACACAAAAGGAGAAAAATGGAGTTCATGTACAAATAGTGTTCAAAACCTAATCCTCATAATTATTTGGTATCAGTTATTTGGAATGTACCTAAAATTTAGAAAAAAAGTTACTTTTATTACTTAACAATGAAAAATTAAACTTCGCAATTTACAAAAAAAACTGTACTGGGGATAGGGGGGAGATAGCCCAGGTCTCGGACCCAAGATACGTCACTGATGCTCACAGACTAAGTTCAAAGCTATGGCGGCTCGATGCTCAGTGTAGTTCCCAGGGAGCGTCACTTGGCAGCGCCACTCTCGCTGCTGGGGATGTACGCTGTCTCTAAAACGGCTAGCGGCAAAATAAACGTCACAGCAGATATGGCAAATATGATTGCGGTAATAGACTTCTGAGAAAATTCCGGTCTGGTTTGATATGCAACATGATAGCCTTACCATTTGAAAAGTTTGACCTTGATCCAATATGACGAAATTCAAGATGGTGGCCATGTTCCGGAAGTAGCCTAAAAGATTGCCCCCCCCCCCCACACACACCGATTCTTTTCTGGGGTATTAAGATATTTCATTTTTTCCCCTCCCGATTCTGAAATACAAGGGTGTCCTGCGACTTTTGACTCACTCTGTATATAGCATTTTACACACACACACGCGCAAGAAGTTCAGCTCGGCGCCCTTCTGAATTTAGCGCAGCTTGCACCATTCTAAAAAGTCAGCCCTGTTTATGGGAGCTTGTGACAAGACACGTTCTTCTGTGGGGAACGAAGATATATTGCAGTGAAGCAAAATGCTGTTAGTAAGGCAGTGAAATAATCTGGGGTGGTTTAACCATGTTGAAAGAATGAGGGAGGGAGATGCTTACTAAAAGAATTTATTCAACCCAAGTTGCAGGAAAGCCCTGGGAGTCCCAGATTCAGGAAAATATGAATGAGAAAAAGATACACTGAGTATGAAGTACGTAGATCATTCAAATGGAAAGAACGTTTGCGCAGGTTCCTGGCCGGCGCTCAGTCAAGGTCATCTGGGCCCAGTGCAATGTTTCCTATCACTTGGCACCAATGTGGGACGTGTATTTATCAGTTTGTGGATAACGATCTTTCGAAATGAACACGCGTACTGAAAATCCCGCGCAGGTTCGATCAGTTATTCGTTTTCTGATTGCTGAAAACACCAGTCCTATTGACATTTATTGGAGACTTGTGCAGGTGTATGGAGAAGATCTTATGAATGAATCCATTGTAAGAAAGTGGTACATCTATCTATATTAATTCTATAAAGTTTTACTGTGAGCCCCAATTTTTTTTTTGAGAGAACGGCTGGTTGAGTTATCAAAATAAAGGTCTTACCATGTAAATGCGCCAGTCGCAGAGAAAAATGAGATTGGGACAACGGTTCGGGTGTGGTGAAGCTGCAAAGTTCCCATGTAAAGTCTATGGGAGAAGCGTGCGGTTGTCATTCGATCGCCTGCCGTTTACTCACGCGTTGTTTAAAGCAGCAGCACGGAGGGACTGAGATATTCCGAGGTCTTTTCTGAGCGAACCGTTGCGCAAAGAAACGCTTGCAGGCATTCATGTTAAAGTTCTTCACATCGGAACAGCGAACGCTCTCGAAGACTTGATTGCGTTATGCCGTTGGACTGTGTGATGTATATATACAATTTAATATTCATTCGATCCAGTTTATTCGCGTAGGTAAGACGTTTCCCATTATGTAAAGATGTAAATAAACATTACGTTGACCATTGTTAGTGAAAAATATTACGGGCGACTGCTTACAAGCCCATTGAGTTGCTGACGACAATGGTCGTTAAACATTCAGTCTAATTAAAAAAAAATCACGAACCTGGACTATTGTCTTTACTGAAGTGGTTGAATGACTTTGTCAATCAAATAAAGTTTACATTTTGTTTTATATGAGTCTTCTTTTCAAAACAAAAAAAATTAACCGTCGATTTCGACAGGTGAAGAGTATTCGCAACGCGAATCTCATTCCAACAACATTTACAAACACAGTTGTGACTGAAAATGAGAGTGAAAGAGTGCGCTATCCAGTTGAATTTTTGCACACGATCGAGATGAGTGGACTTCCGCCT
Organism: Macrothele yani; assembly: GCA_039090855.1. Classification (NCBI taxonomy): domain Eukaryota; kingdom Metazoa; phylum Arthropoda; class Arachnida; order Araneae; family Macrothelidae; genus Macrothele; species Macrothele yani. Next base: position 147,589,423 of record CM077027.1, read on the forward strand.
CACATTTTACGACTGTAAAAGGGTGCAGTCGTGATGCTCATCACGAACCTGGCCACCCCAGTGGTCTAAGCGCTGGCTTATGATCATTCGTTCGTGAAGGGTCCGGGTTCGATTCCCGGTGAGGCATGGATGTTGTGTTTGTCTTACGGCACTGGCTCTGTCCCTTACCTGGAACCAGTTACCCTAAATTAGGGACGGGAGACTACTTAGCCCATTGAGTTGCTCATGGTGGTCGTTATACCTTCAGTCAAAAAAATCCCGAACCTTAACTATTGTCTTCACTGAAGTGGTTGAATGAATTTGTCAATCAAATAAAGTTTACATTTGTTGTTTCATATGAGTTTATTCTTTTCAAAAAAAAAACTAACCGTCGATTCAGTCTGGTAATGTTTAAAAAGAGAAGAACAAACGCTCATGACAAGGAGCGTTCAGGACACCCCAATCTCATCACGGACGAATTTTTTCTTTTGATTGGAGGTTTAACGACCACCGTGAGCAACTCAATGGGCTATAAGCGGTCGCCCGTCCCTAATTTAGGGTCACTGGTTCCAGGGAAGGGAGAGAGCCAGTGCCGTAACACAAACACAACATCCATGCCTCACCGGGATTCGAACCCAGACCCTTTTCGGACGAATGATCAGAGGCCATCGCTTAGACCACTGCGCCACTAGGGCGGCAGCAAAAGATTGATGACATCATTATGGAGAACCAACGCTACGATTGGCGAAGTGCATGAAAAATGCCCTGAAGTTTCTCGTACACTTGTGTACCAAATTGTGACTCAACAGCTGAGCTTTAACAAATCTGTGCAATATGAGTCCCACGAATGCTCCCAGAACTCAGCTATGGGAGTTGCATTGAAGTTCTTGGAGCATTACCACCAAGATGGCAAAACGTTTACTGACCAAATTGTTACATTGAACGAAACGTGGATTTTGCACAACACCTCCCAAAACACAAGACAATCATTTGAGTGACATCACCCTCAATCACCAAAAAAGCAGCGAAAAGTCAAACGAAATTAGTTTGCAAAAAACAAATCATTGGGAATGTCTTCTGGGATCAGAAAGGTATCTGACTCGTCGATTTCATGGAAAGAAGTGCAACCATAAATGCTGATGCCTACTGTGAAACTCTGAAGCATCTGCGGTGAACCATTCAAAACCGCCGCAGGGGCATATCCGCACTAGGAATCTGTTTCTTACAGGACAATGCACACTGCATTGAAGACAAAGGATCTGCCTGCTTGAGTTCCACTAGGGAGTTTTCGAGCATCCACCTTACAAGCCCAGACTTGGCACCACCAATCAAACCATTTTGTCAGCAATTTAAAGAAGCTCCTTGGTGGTCAACGTTTTGATGAGGAGCTCAAGAAGGCTGTTATGGACTGGCTGTCTATAAGGAGGGGATTCTTAAACTTATCCCAAGATGTGGCAAGTGGCTTAATGTCCAGGACGACTATGTAGAAAAATTAGGTTAAGGTATGAGTGAAAATTTGTAAACGTTCTTTACTTTCTGAATGACCCTCCTGCAAAGGGTCTTGTGTGGGACATGTGATGGACGTGAGTGAAACTAGAGTTGCGTACTGAGATCGCTGTAAATGGAACTGTTTGATATATCAGCAGTAAATCAAATCTAGTTCCACCAGTTATAAACTTCAATCTGGCAGGTGAGCTTCCTTTGAGGAGCTAACCTCTGAATCTCTGAGAACAGCTTAGTGTTATGTATGTATGTAAACATGTTTTTCAAAAAGTCATGGTTAATCTTGGTGTAAGAGCGAACATGCCGTCACGTGACTTAGCGCCGCCTCCTACTTAAGGATCTGAGGCGTCACGCACTATATGGGCTCTCACAAACACAGACGTGTTTATGCTTCCCAGAAACACTTTCTCTCTCTCACTCTGTTCGGGCGAGCAAACGAAGCCTTCCCCACTTTAATATGTAAATCTGTGAACCGGGAAGACGGAGTGACAACAGCTGATCATACAGAAATATATTCACCTTCAGCAATAATAATTTGAGGAGGACTCTTGGTTTAAATACATGCACACATTTATTTCAACATCAATTAGAATTTTGCTGGAGGCGGATTACTCGCTCTTGAAAGTTAGGCCTCACTAAGACTGAACCTGGCAAGGATCGTGGAACGCGCAAGCTAAGGTGATCGAATTCTGAAGAAATCTCGCTCCGCGTCGAAGTTCTAACTTAGAGTCTCCTCGACACTAGGTAAACCTATATCTCATCGACGCTTAAGGAATAGTCTTCTAGCTATCCTTCTCTAACCGATGTTTCAGTAGACTGTATTAAGTCCGTATTTCAGTAGTATAACATCAACTACTCTACCGGAATCCCTGACACGTGCCGATTCTGCGGTAGCGGCAACCTAACTCTTCTAGAATAGGTGCTCGCTCACTCACTTCTCGTAGACTTCGGGAGTTCTCAATCCTGGAACTTCCCTGGGTCCACCGCACAATTAAGGCAAACGCGTTGAGTCTCCTTCCTCTCGGAGAACTGCTTCCTCCGCTTTCCGAAAATTGACTGGCGAACAGCTCCTCTCCGAGTGACCTGCTTGCCTCCCCTTCGCTCTACCTCCTGCCTTCGCTCTGCACCTGTCCTCCCAAGGACGTTGGCGCTGACTTTAACCTCACGCTGACCGGTTATGTTGCTCGGTCCTCTGGTTACGTGGGTCACCTCTGGCGCCCTTCACCTGCCACACCCGTAGGCGTTGGCTGGGTATCTGACTACTGGACTTTAAATTCTACCTTGCACATTCTCGTTTCTCCCCAGGCCATCCATTAGCGAGTGCCTCCTTTTGAGAAAGTAATCCTACAGCCGTAGTACATCCGTATAGTAATACAATACGCATTATTATATAGATACCAAAGACTGTCTGCATTTCAGACTTGTAGGAGCCAGGTCTAGATGAACAATGTACTGTGAAAGTCGCAGTGTCCTTGACGATACTCTCAGTTCATCGAAAAAGGCCTCGCCCTTCTAAGGCATGCGAACCTAAAGTCCTTTGTTATACTTCTCGACTTCAAACAAAAGAATGAAGAATATTTGCGAACTTTCTGTCGCCATTTTGAGAACTTGCGATGTTTCTTTCGTTAGGAAAAAGTCACAATGTTCATCATTAAAATGAATTAACATCGTTAATGTGTCCGTTCTTACACTTGGTTACGAAGTTGTGATGTACAGTGGTGCCGCACTTTACGCAGATTCAATTATACGCGGTCAGCCACACTGCTAGATTCATATCACACGGGAAATGGGGCTACGAAAGAATCAATGCTGGCTTGCGGCCCCTGTGTCAATGATTTTAAAAGATTTTCCTACCATCAACGAGGAAGCAAAACATTACTCAGATGGCCAAGCAGATTGGGGAATGAAGGCTTCGTCGATATTCTGGAGGAAGAAATAACAGATTTGTTTGATGAACATCAAGAACCGTTGACAAATGAAGAGTTAGAAGAACTTGTGAAAACTTCCTCGGATGAAGTTGATGACGACGAACAAGATGAAACTGCCAGCAGTAATCTGCAGAAGTTTGCCGAAATTTTCCAAGCAGCAAAGCACTTGAAAGATTTAATTTCTAACTATGATCTGCAGTAAAATCTGAGCTCCTGGAAACTTGATTGAAATTTTTTTTCTTGGACCGCTACTGCTCACATCAAAAAACTTTTTGTGAACACTTCTTAAAATAATGCATCGTTTTTCCGCAATGCTGCGTAGATGCAGAACTTATTTTTGTCCATCTCTGCTCCTAAGAGTCCGGTTGGAAAAATTCTTGCTTTGTTGGATAGAGTTTTCACTGCGAAATGTTTCTCATATAATTTCAAATTTTTCTTAACGCACAAGTCTGCCACCAGAGGGCGTAAGTTCGAGTTTCCGTTTACAGCAATATTTGCGGGATTAAAAAAACCGGATTGAAAAACTTATTCGGTCAGATACTGCTGTTTTCCATACCGGTTTCATTTACTTCGAATAGCTTTGATAAATTTAATTCGCGTTAGAACGGATTCAAAAGACGTGCTGATTACAACCGAAAATTCGGTGTCATTTTTCTTGTTTCTTTTTGCATGGATTATAAAGCTGTAACAACGACCAAGATTATCAACTTCTTATTTTTTAATTTTTATTCTGTAAAAGTACCTAGTCATTGCAGTTGACAAAATTTGTACTTTGCGAAACCTTGATCATTTTTTTCGGTGGCCACTGAAGCTGAGTTGTGCATCACTCCTCCCTCCCTCTCACTCACTTCTTACGGGCCATATATACTTTTGCGAAATCGCGCTAAAATATTATCCACCTCTTTTTTGTAGTTTTCCAAATACAGAGATAACGCAGTTATCTCTGTATTTCACTACACATAGTGAGCTCCTTTGAGATACGCTGCCTGCAGAGGAAAAGATGCAATCATATCAACAGAGAAAGCACATCTCACCTGTCTAGACAGGTAATTACTGTGAAAGATTAACATTCCCCTGGATGTCTTTGTCTGAGGTATGCCCAAGTTTTTCCCAAAATAAATTTCCACGCTCACGATGTCCGAAAGTTGGTTTCTTTTTCCTGCAACGAAGTGAGGATTTATTTATTTCGCAAACTCCTATTCACATCATCCAGTGTCTGTTTTCGTATTTTATACATCACAGCTAAAAATACACTGTAAAAAATAAGTGGTATGAATTCATGGAAAATTCCTGAAAATAACGTGCAGCAAAGTTTTCTGGTATGCGTCAGTCTTTTGACGAAATTTAAATTTTGAAAAACTCGTTTCGGGCTTCCCTGTATTTACGTATGTAGCTATATTTTTTTTATTCGAGGTTTAACGACTACTGTGAGCAACTTAATGGGCTATAAGCAGTCGCCCGTCCCTAATTTAGGACCACTGGTTCCAGGGAAGGGAGAGAGCCAGTGCCATAAGACAAAAACAGCATCCATGCCCCACCGGGATTCGAACCCGGACCCCTTTCGAACGAATAATCAGAAGCCGCCGCATAGACCACTGCGCCACCGGCCCCTGGTCCCAGGGAAGGGAGAGAGCCAGTGCGGTAAAACAAACATAACATCCATGCCTTCCCCCCCCCCCCCGGTATTCGAACCTGAATCCCTTTCGGATGAATGATCGGAAGCCATCGCTTAGACCACGGCGCCGTCGGCATATGGGGGGTTTAATGACCACCGTGAGCAACTCAATCAACTCAATCTATAAGCAGTCGCTCGTCCCTAATTTAGGGCCAATGGTTCCAGCGAAGTGAGAGAGCCAGTGTCGTAAGATAAACACAACAACCATGCCTCACCCAGACCCTTTTTGGACGAATGATCAGAAGCCATCGCTTAGACCACTGTGCCACCGGCCCCTGGTTCCAGGGAAGGGAGCGAGAGCCACTGCGGTAAGACAAACACAACATCCATGCCTCACCGGGATTCGAACCCCTTTCGGACGAATAATCAGAAGCCATCGCTTAGACCACTGCGCCACCGGCTTATTGGGGATTTAATGACCACCGTGAGCAACTCAATGGGCTATAAGCAGTCGCTCGCCCCTAATTTAGGACCATTGGTTGCAGGGAAGTGAGGGAGCCAGTGTCTTAAGATAAACAACAACCACGCCTCACCAGGATTTGAACTCGCACCTCTTTCGGACGAATGATCAGAAGCCATCGCTTAGACCACTGCGCCACTGGAGCGACCATGCAGATATTTCGCAAAACCTTCAACTTTTCAGCCGTTTTGTGAAATTCCTCCCTTTACCCCAAGTAGGACTCGAACCAGTGACCTCTCCTACGTGAACCGCATGAAGTATCATCAGTGCTGAAACGGGCCGAGCCTGAAAGCCCCAAGCGGAACCTGAGCTCAAGCCGGGCTGCATAATAATTACAACGGTTCGGGCTAGATGATAACGTTTTTTTTGTTTGTTTGTTTGTTTGTTTTTGCGCACGATACTTTTCATACGCTTTCTAGTTGATAAAGAAAATTCTTCGGCAATTGGGTCTGGGTGAGGAGTGGGTATTCGGGAGGGGTATTCCGGGGGTAGAAAAATGCCATAGGCCAAGTGTTAGTGTGTTTCTGCACAGAAGGAAGAGCTTGTAGAAATATGGATCCTAGATAGTACACCCACGAAATTTTGCTCCTTTCCGGATGCCCGGTCGCCCGAAGCGTTTCAGACAGAAACTAATGGTAAAAAAATCGTGCAACTATGATACAGAAACAGATGTCCCTTTCCCCACTCCCCAGTTGAGGAAGACATCTGTTAACGTAGGGAGAACAGAGTGGAAGTCTAAAAGAGTTGGTTGGGGTTTTTTTTTTTGCCACGATCTTTTTTCTTTATATCAATGTGGGTGAATCAGTTATAGAACTTATTTTTCTAAATAGGTTTGTAATAACTATATTTTTTCTGTAGGACTTACAACAAATCACACATTTATTTCATAGTGATTTTTCAAAGCAAGGGAATATTCTGGAAATTGAGATTTCATTGAACTGAGAATGGCTTTCAGTTACTTTAAGAAAAGGTTACATTTACTACTTTATGGGGGTATTCTTATTATTCCACGAAACTCCTAAATATAAATTTTACTTTTGATAGTTTTAATAGCTTTTGTCTTAAGGGGTCCACAGACTGATATACAGACATTATGTAATCAATTGTACAAAAATGTAAGTACTTGGTTTCTTTTGGTAACACAATATCGCGGTTTTTTAGTGCCGATATATAGCTAGTGAACAAAAATAGAAAGAAATATCCGCGGTGTCACACACAATAACCAAAATTTCATGCGACACATCTGATCACTCAAAAAAAAAAAAAAAAAAAAAACACTTCAAGATCAGGTCCTCATACAGATGACTGAAATTTAAACAAGTATATTCCCGCGAATAGATCCCGTTACCGGAAATTTTCTGTCATATGGATACCGAAACACTGAGAACAGAATTTTTTTCGTTAATATATGTAATAAAATTCAGGGTTTCTTTTCTGTCATTTCACAGAGAAGGTATCAGAAATAAGATTCATTAATTTACGAAACGAATCACGGAAAATGGTTCGTGAATTTCAGAATTTTTTTTTTTACGGAGCAGATAAATGTTAACAAGCCAGTCACTTCAAGAGCCACATTGTGTCTCAAGCTAAATCGGCCAGTTATTAAATTGCTAGTCGGAAATAAATAAAACAGTGTAGTTCATTTCTGCTGAGCTACGAACGACCCTGTATTTCTAAAGCGTCTTTCGAAAAAATAGTACTTATTTATAATGTCTTGCAAGTCCGTCCCCGGGAGCCACATTTGCCGATCTCCGCGCAATTTCAAATTTTAATACTTTCCATGGAAAACCTTAAATATATGCTAACGGAGATCCATAACTACTTACGGTCTTCTTTCGTTACATAGCCTTGCAACTAGGCTACGTAAATGCAGAAGATATTGATTTCAAAATGTATTTTGTTCCACATCATTGCTTTCAAAAACCAAATTGAAAAAAAATTCCATCGATACTTTTCACGATGACGTCAATTTTGCGTCACGTTTCTATTATACATCAAATAAGGCGCAGTTTTCCCTCACCGGAACGAAAATGTAGATCGCATTTTACTCGATAGCTCTTCTTCTGGAATTTAGATTTAAAAAACTTGTTTTGCGTCAGATAGTGTTTCATGAATAGAAATATTTGCCTATAATTTGTGAGCCTTCACAAGAAACATGTTTGCTGATGCCCAATTTCAACAAGATAATTCCCGCCCACACACTGCCAACAGCAATAAATATGGCCTACAAGGTGCCCAGGTGATGCACTGGCCAGCGCAGTCCCCAGAATTCTCCAACAGAGAACGCGTGAGACGTCATTTGCAGGAAACAAAGCCACTACACGAGCCACTGACTGTCAAAATATTGTGGACACAGGTCAACGACGCATGCTCAGCCGCATGTCAGGACACCATCCCAAGCTTTTCCTGTTGATACCAGGCAGTGTTGCAAAATGTAAAGCCCAGCCTGGCGGCCATATGACCTGCTGGCAAAGGCTGCATCATACTGTCTCCTCACCTATCGCATTCATGTAACCCCTCGGAAATTAAGTCACTTCTTTCCTACCTACTTGTCTATAGATTTGAAAAGGTTTTTTTCTGACCGAGTGCAGGAAGGAAAAATCACTTCACAAATTGGTGAAGGAAATAAAAACGAAGCGACTGCTGCTTCGTGACAATATAACGGCCGAAGGAAATAATTGTATTTAGTGATTTAACTGATTAAAACATTTTGCCAAAAAGTCAAGAACTTGCGAAATGCAGCTCACCTTCCCCCAAGTTATAAAGAAGATTCTGTAGCACCCTGAAGCTGAAACAGGAGAGTTTTTTTATTGATGGTTTAACGACCACCGTGAGCAACTCGATGGGCTACCAGTCGCCCGTCCCTAATTTAGGGCAACTATTTCCAGGGAAGGGAGAAATCCTGTGCCGTAAGACAAATACATCTATGCCTTACCGGGATTCGAACCCGGACCCATCTCGGACGAACGTTCAGAAGCCAGCGATTACACCACTGCGCAACCGGGGCGGCGATGGGTTTATATAACTGACAAATTAAAGTGAAAAAGCCGCACACTGGGCATTCTGAGAACGCACTCCTCTCCTCCCCAAACAAAACTTAATCTGGAAGAACACTTTTTTTTTTTAGGAAATTAAGAATGAAGAGATAAAAACAAAAAACTTTATTTTTGAAAAACGTAATCAACCGAGTTTTTATCTGTAATACTACATGCTTTGCATGAATTTACATACGTACAACTGTAAGACTATCGTAATCGAATTGTTTCTTTCTTCTGAATTTATTACTGTGGTCACTGGGAGGGAATTATACCTACTCCTATAATTATGAAGGCCGAATTACGAATACCTAGGTTTACACGAAAAATTTCGAACTGCTTTGCACAAAATTACTGGTGGGCAAAACCATTGTCCAGGATCTACATTACTATCGGTAAAGTATTTTGACCAGGTTTTCTTAGATTAGCATTCAACATACTGGAAGCGATTTGAGAAACGTCTAGCAAGAACTGGCTGCTACTTCAAATCAGCCCTTGTCGTGAGATATGAAAAAATAGCGAACCAATGAGAATGCCTTCTTATAGTGATGGCCGAATAATGACTACTACTTCTGTAAACTATTGGGTTGTCGGAAAAGTCATGACGTATTTCAGCCATGTTTTGCAAAGGTCATTTATTGATAGAAAGAACAAAGATCAATCAATGATATAATGCCCGTTTTGTTCGATAACCTTTCGCCACCTTTCAGTGAGCTGCAGAATGCCTGCTTTTTTTCGCCAGTCTTTCGTGGCGAAAAACTGTATAAGGTGCTGATTTACAGCCTCATCTGAATTGAACGTTATACCACGCAAGGACTGTTTAAGAGAGCGAAACAAGTGGTAGTCTGACGGCGCAAAATCAGGCAAGTATGCTGGGTGTGGCAATACATCTCACCCAAGCTCCAACAATTTTTGACGGGTGATCAAACTTTTGCGTGCTCTCGCGTTGTCGTGATGGAACACAACGCCTTTACGATGAACGAGCTCTGGACGTTTCTTTATGATGGATTCATTCAAACTGTCCAATTGACGACAGTACACATTCGAATTGATTGTTTGGTTCCGTGGTACGAGCTCGAAAAATAAGACACCTTTAAAATCTCACCACACTGAGACCAGAACCTTCCGCTGATGAATGTCTGCTTTGGATGTCGTTCGAGGCGTAGCAGCACGTCGGAACCAAGACAGTTTGCTCAGCACATTGTTGTACACAATCCACTTTTCGTCACAAGTTATCAGTCGCTTCAAAAAAGATCGTTTTCCTCACGTTTAATAAGCATATCGCAGATGTTTATACGTGCCGTCAATTGAGCTTCTTTGAGTTCATGAGGAACCCACACATCGAGCTTACTTACGTATCCCAGCTTCTTCAGGTGGTCGTGAACGCTTGAATGATGGATGTGCAAAGTGTCTGCAATCTTTCGTGTCGTGTAAAGTGGGTTTGACTCTATCAATGCCTTGATTTGGTAGTCATCAACCTCGGTGGGCCTCCCGGACCGAGGAGCATCGTTGAGGTCAAAATCACTAGCACGGAATTTTGCGAACCACCGCTGGCACTGACGTTCTTGTAGAGCATTATCACCGTACACTTCACGTAACTTTTCACAAGCTTGACGCGCGTTCTTTCGTTTACGGAAGTAAAACAGTAAAATATGGCGAAAATGCGCAGTTTGGTCTTCCATCTTCAACTTGATGTCAAATTGCTCACTATTCCTTTTAGATTGCAGCTAGAACTTGCACCTGTCGAATGCCATAGCGATAACAGAGCTGCGCATGCCTCTAGTACTTCCAAAACCGCCATCGGGTGCCAAAATAAGTTATGACTTTTCCGACAACCCAATAGTTCTTATCCCGAGAATCGAAAACTAACAATTTCCCGTAATCAGGTTCATAGGAACAACTACTCTCTTGAGATGAGAAGCAAGTACAGAGATTGAAAGCAACGCCCAAAATACGAAGCAAAGCCGTATCTAACAGGGGACTCAGTCTACCCCCCCCCCAGAAAAGACGCTTCTGCAAAACGAACGCTGTAAACTCTCTAAACCCTTGTTTCCGGTGGTTTGTGAAAATTACTTCTGTATCTGATTACATTATAAGCAAAAAATATTAAACCTTATTGCTCGCGCCGGTAGGTTCCCCCGACAGATGCGGTCGAGGAAGAAGCACAGAGCGGATCCTGTCGGGATCCCTACGCAACACCTTCAAAGTAATTTTCTTAAACGAGTTCCATTACTCTGTGCAGAGTCGGCAGAATAGCGGGGCAGGGAAAGTCAAGGTTTTATTCGTGTTTAGCACTTCTAAAAAAAAATTGAAATGGTAACACACACGAACGATTGATAACTCAAAAAGTAACTTTTCGTGTTGAGTCAGTAGGAACAATTGCGCCAGTAATCCTCCGACGCATAGGCACAGAACTTGTTTGTATTAAGGGTCACAGAAGAGAAAAATACCTTGCCTTTTCCGGAGAAACGTAAAATTTGGAAGAACATTACCAGAAATTTAAAAAGTTGAGGCGAAGGTGTAGTTGAGTTGAAGACAAAAAAGACTGTTCGTCATTTTGTAAGTGATTAAGAAATGCCACGTTAATGTCAAAACTTCCACATAGTTAACTGCCTATAAGAGATTGTGTGGTGGGATCCTTTCAGGTAAATGTGGCCTTTTAGGCGTTTTGAAATAGTGCTAGAGGAAAGTCTTTGCGAGAGAGAAAGATAGCGTTCGACTTCTTGTTCATTGCTTTGTCGTCAGTAGGAGTGGTTTTACGATTTTTTTGTGAGAGATAAAAGGGTTTTTTGTTGCTGGGAATGAGATAGCTCTAAATTTTTTTAACGGAAAGAAGATGGGTTTGGTGGTGTTGACCACGGAAAGACGCCACCTCAGAGACAGTGGCGTACCTGAAAAACTTGGAGCCCCCGCAGGAAATATCTTCGAGAACCTTTGGCCAAAATGTATTTTCTTTCAATTACTGACATTTTTAAATTTCATATAACACTAGGTTTCACGGGCGTTCTGTAATTCAAATTCTTTGGAATCTACAGGTACTTTTCCTAAAAACAAAATTGTTATACAACTTTATTGCAACACAAATGTATACGTTGTAACTAAAATTATTACCCTAGTTTTAAACCAATACAAAGTTATTAGAAAACACTTATGCCAAAGTTAATCATACCATAAAAATTTTATTCTTTTGGAGAATTAAGGCTAGCCTGTTTGAAATTCCTCCAGATCCCATTCAAAACACATAACGGCCGTGTGACAGTGCCTTATGACCTTTCCCGATTTATACGAAAAGACAGAACATAAGTATGCAAATTACAAAGTAATTAATTTTGTGATAAAGAGTAAAATTACTGAAATTATTTACTCTTGAATTAAAAAACACTTAACGTTAAAATGTTTTGCAGGTAATACAAGACTTTTTTTTAACTTATAAAAAATGGCACAGATCTGTTTTGCCGTTCCCGCGAAGAACACTTTTTTGCTCATATTCTGAAAGATGCGTAGTTATGTGCAAGTAAGTGTAATACCGGGCGATTCAAAAATTCGGTGCAAAAGTAAAAGGAGATTAAAAAAAAAGATCTATGGGTCGGAGAGACATGCGGTTTGCAAATTAATATTCAGCAAATTACGGGATTTTGTATGGCATCAAAAAAGTTCAAAATCGCGACAACAGAGGGCGCTGCTGCAGAGAAACTAGGTGAGAACTGTGATCTACGCTAAATTAGTGAAACTTACTTTATTTCAGTATGATCTACAGATGCAAGTGCTCAATACGTCCACCACATTCCAGTACTGCCTTCAGTCGTGTAATGATACAGCATTGAACAAAATGTCAATGGGAATGTCTGATACCTCCTGCCGCCGGAGTCTTTCAGCGATGGTAATGTCTGAATATTACCTCTATAGGCACGGGATTTCCAGTAAGCCCCACAACCAGAAATCAGCGAATGTGAGATCTGGAGATCTAGGAGGCCACTCGTATGCACTATGCCTGCTCAATAGACTATCAGCGCTAAACGTTGACCTCAGCAACTCCATCACTTCAACGCCTAATTTCATGTTATATGCAAATTATTAGCTTAATAAAACAGTGTGGTTTTCCAATCAGAATGACAGCACAAACCTTTATTATTTTCGCACATGGAAAATGTGACTGCATTTCAACGTAATGGTTTTTATGTCTCACCCTAACATTGCTTTGTGCGAGTAATGTGCAAACGTCACTAGTGTGGCATTCTCTGCAGCAGCGTCCTCTATTGGAGAGATTTGGAATTTTTTTTTCTGTCTTGATGCCATACAAAATCACATACCTCGGTTTTTATTATCGCATTTTAGTTTTGCGCCAAATGTTTGAAATCGCCCGGTATACAACGCTTTATCCTCATTGACATATAAATTTCATTTATTCAACTGATATTTCAATAACATTCTCTTGTTATTGTTACGACCCACCGCCGCCATTAATTACGGAATTAATGGGCGTGGTGGATGTGCGAAATTAATTAAGTGCGAGGCTGTATTGGAGTTTAAAAGTGAAAACATTAGGTCACACATCGCAGGTTGCAGCTGATGTCCAGTCTAAACACGGGAAGCAGGACGAATGTATCTACGTTTCGAAACGGGCCACTTGTAGAAATGAATGAAGATGGGACAAGAGGTTGAGCGAATTATCGTAAATTTGTCGATTGTTTACAGCATTTTCGAGAACAATTGCTCTATTTTTGTGTGGTCTGAGAGGAAAAACAAGGTTGCACACTTGGCATGAAAATAAGGAAGAAATTTCAGTTGTCTGTATGCTCTCCGATGTAAAAAGGCGAGATGCATTGGAGCTGCTGTATGATTTGGGAAGAATGAAGCAGCGGACCTCCTGCATTTTGTAAGGAAACGGAGATTCGGCAAACTCGGGAGTTTATCTGGATAGACAAGATTGCCATTGGTACTGAGGAATGCTTATATCCGCAGCATAAAGCAACAAAGCCTGTGCTGCTAAACCATACAGTAATTGCGACTGCAGGCCCAGTGAAAAGAGACGCTTCGGAGTAGTTCGGAAGACGGCGTTCGGACGTCGGTCGCTACAAGGAGAAACGAAACCTAGACGAAGCGCGGGTTCGAGTGCTAACTACGGCGGCGTGGTATCATTACCCCAATCATCCCTCACTGGAGGAAGTGAAGAGGCGAGCTTATCATACGAGAAGTAGCGAGGCTCCAACAAAAACCTGTGTGTGCAAGTTAGCCGAGCAACCTTTAAGCGCCAGTGCCATGGGACGCAGCTCCTGCAATGAAATCTTCAGTGTAAAAAGAAAGTGTGTGTCAATTTATAGGTAACAATTTGAATATATTCTTGACAGCATCCATGTAAGTAGAAACATTTTTGTTATTGTTGATACATCAGTTCCTGAACTAATCGCGTAGCAGAACTGATACACACTGAAGAGCAATTGAATTAGAGACAGCTGGCGTTATGCTAATGTGGGGCTGTGGGCGGTATTGTAAACGGAAATGACATGACGTATGCAGCGATCCGACAATATAAGGAGTGATGCGACGGGAGTCAGTAAGAGTCGGACGCAGTATGGGTAAGACGAAGCATCTAAGCGCATTTGATCGTGGGCAAATTGTCGGGGGCCAACGAATCAGTTCCTCCATCTCGGAAGTCGTGCAGGCACTGGGATTTTCATGAGCCACTGTGTCACGGGTGCACCGTGAGTACATCGAATCCGGTAAAACCATCCCTGCAAGGGCCAACTGCCGTGGACAACAGCCTGTGGATGAGTGGGGTCATCGCCGGCTAGCTCGCATTGTGACAGCGGATAGACGGGCCAGAGTGCAAGAAATCACTCTGCAATTTAACGCTGGTGCACAAAAACGTTTAAGCAGCCACACCATCCAGAACGATCTCCTCGCTATGGGGTACAGAAGCCATCGTCCCACGAGGGTACCGCTGTTGACCGCACATCACAGAGTGCAAAGATCAGCATGGGCGCGGGAACATCGTCACTGGACCCTAGACATGTGGGAAAATGTTGCCTGGACTGATGAGTCGAGATTCACGTTGGTACATGCAGATGGCAGGATACGGGTACGGCGCAAACCACATGAAGCGATGGATCCTTCTTACCAGCAGGATACTCAAGCTGGTGGAGGTAGCTTTCTCGTCTGGGGACTGTTTACGTGGACTGAAATGGGACCCCTGGTACGTGTGACATCGTCCCTCACAAGTCAACGTTACCGGGATATCCTGGACGACCATTTGCTCAAGTTTGTGAGTCTTCAACATCCCACTGGGGACCTCAGTCTGCAATATGACAATGCACCATGCCATCGCTCCCGATTTGTATCCGAATGGTTGGATGAACACTCCACCGACGTAACACCTGACCTTAATCCCATCGAGCACATCTGGGATGCCATCGAGAGAGTTGTTCGAGGCTCTGACCCCCTCCATCAAATCTTCGTGAACTGTGGGAGCTTGTTCAGGGGTCGTGGATCCGTATGGCGTCCCAATGCTTAAGGTGTCTTGTCGAGTCCATGTCGAGACGAATCGCCGCCGTCATCAGGGGAAAGGGGGTGCTACATGTTACTAGACAGGAGTCTCTAATTTAATTGCTCTTCAGTGTATAATAAGAACTGAACTGAGGATTAGGTTAATTAAAATTATCTAACGGGAACAGATTTGGGGTCAAATATGACACAGCGCTGTTGATCAGCATACAACTAATGTTAATTCGTATATGTGCCATTGTTATTTTTATAGCCAACTAAATGTTTGTTTAGTGCAGTCAGCGCGTTTATAGAACACATTTATGTGTACGCACATGAATGGTTCGAATTGTTTAAGTCTATGCCCATATAATAGTCTTTGCGCCAAGAACAACGTCGAATGACAGTGGAAAAAGAAATATAATAGCTCGGCCACGATTGTTACATTGGTTGTCCGCAGTGAGATAGCGGCCGCGACATTGGCGGCAGCGGCCGAGGTAGTTACATTGGTGGTCAGCGGTGGGATAGAGACCACGAACGTTACATTTGGTATTCAGCGGTTGGATAACGGCCCACAAACGTTACATTATATACATGTATGGAAACTATTGCTATGACAATGAAAAGGACCTCACAATGCTCTAGGAATAGCGGCTTTCTCGTCCCCAGTTTTTATAAACTAAAGCGAAAATTATTTCTTGAAGATTTTACTGATGACAAAGGTCCAAGAATTTTTTTTTTCTTTTTCAATACTTCATTCAAAGCTGCCGTGAAAAATTCCTGACTCTTTCTTTAACCAGTTTCATATGGAATTCCCGCAAAAAATAGAGGCCCTCTAAGCTGTGAGACCTCCCTTCACCCCCGCACTGCGGAGGTTCCGGGGACTATCAGTACGCCCCTGCTCCGAGTACTAACTAAGGAAAATGTGCGATTCAAACTAGGGAAAAAGTTGAACCGAAGAGATGTAGAAAGAGTCAAAATAACAAGAATAGCTCCTCCGCACCAGTGCGTGGTATCTGCGGAAAGGGGCCGCAGATACCACGCACTTGAACAGAGCGGAAAGTTTGATACCACGCACTTGAACAGAGCGGAAAGTTTGGGAATGGTCGGAAGAGAAGAATCATCTCCAACAACATCCGAAGCAATCGATGCTGATTCACTTAAATTAGCAGCAACATCCATATAATCATCAGTAGGGAGGCAAACGAATCTGTTTGTTGTACGAAGTTGAGAAGAAAAATTTTCTACGCCAGGTGAGGTTCCAGAGGAAGTGGCAGAAGATTTGGTCCGAAAACGTCTAGTGCGACGCGAACGCCTAAGAGAAGACTGGGCAGAATTTGGGAGTTTCCCGGCAGTTTTGGGTCCAGAGGGGCCCACCGAAGTAGGAAGAGGTGGAAATGACATGTCAACAATGAGAGCAGATTTGAACAGATCAGAAGCAGGTGTTTGCACTTGCGAAACAGGCTGTGAAACGGGAGGCAATTTGTTGCTTGGTGGTGGCGCTTGAGAGCTGGGCAATGATGACGCAGTACTTTCGGAAGAAAGCGGCAGCTCGGAGTTGAATGGAAATGGCAGTTCAGTGTTTGGCAATAACTGCGTAGTTGTTTTGGAAGAAAGCGCCTGCTCGGAGTTGTATGGTAATGGCTGTTTAGTGCTTGGCAATAACTGCGTAGGAGTTTTGAAAGACAGCGGCTGCTCGGAGTTGAATGGCAGTGGCGGAACTGAAACAGGTGAAGACAACGAAATATCTGCAGTCATTGAAGGAGCAAGTAGCAGAGATGGTGACGTGGTTGACATTGGGGCAACAGTTTGTTCAGTAATAATGGAGGATTAAGTGTATGATGGAGGTGTGTCAGTAACCTTCAACGAAGGGACAGCACCTTGCGCAAGTGTGCGCTGAGGGCACTCAAAAGCCAGGTGTCCTCAGCTCTACACCGGAAACACTGGACACCAGCAAATAAGTTGAAAACGTATGTTCGTGTGTCCGTAACAAGTTGCAGAGATGTGGGGCGGTTAGAAATGGCTTGGCAGTGGGGAAAATAACACGATATTGGCGACGTCCTCCTTGCACAAATTTGAATGGAGAGTCTCTCCCACTACTCGACCAAGAGTGCAGAGTGCGCAGCAACAAGTAAGTTGTCAGGAATAGCAGTAGGCACAGGAGATAATGTCGCTGTGACAGGGCGCTGTGCAGAAGCGACAGGTTGCAAGTGAAAGGAGCCAATATCAATGCCTGTAGCAAGAACGGTGTCTGTGGCTTTTTGGTGAACAAAATGAACGACAACACCCCCTCCAATGCGAATAATTGAAACAATGCTTTCTTTGGGAACAACTTTAACCAAGGCCTCCAAATAGAGGGGGAGGGGGTGTCACGAAGAGACGGAAAATGCACACTTAATAACAAAGCTGAAGAAAGTTCTTTACCTGCTGGTGCGTAGTCAGAAATCCGAATCTTGAGAACTTTATCTTCTCTAGAAAATTCTGGTTGCATTGAAAAAGGTGCATGAGATTGGTTTGGACGAGCAGTCGCAGCATACGAGCGTGGAGGAGCAGCAGCCATGGCAGCAGAACGTGACTCGGCACCCAGGATATGCAAAATAGGACGAAGAACATTCGATGCAGAAACATTAGGACGAAGCACATTAGAAGCAGAAACACAATTAGAAGTAGACAAATCCACACTTGAAGAGGTCATACTTGTCTCACAAGCGGTCGATGTAGCCAAAGAAAATCCAGCGGAGATAAAATCAGCAGACGGAACTTTCATTTGTACTTGGGAAGCAGCCAACATGGCCTCTAAGCCAAACAACACAACACTGTGTGCTGCAACTGCGTCACACAGAAGAAGTGAGGCAAAACGGTGAAAACACAACACAGTCAACACGAACCACTAAAGCAGACGATAAATTGACAGGAAAAAAACATTTTTTTTACAGACGCAAAGGAAAGAAACGAACGGCTTGTCGGTCTTCACGATAACCACAGAGGAACGTTCTGGTCTCGTGACATGCTGCCATGGTGACGCAGAGAATTTGGTATGCATATGTTTTGTTGGTAAAAGTATCTCAGTTGTTTAAGGTGGAAGTCAAGTAATTTTGCTTCTATACTCGCAATGGAAAAACTTCTGTACACATTTTCTTCGCAATTAATGCGTTCCCAAGGATAAAAATTTGAGCACTGATTAAAATAGCTTCATTTTATAACTTGGAATACTCAAAATTTTCTAAAACATAACCATAATTATGCAATCCAACATTTGTCTACTGACGTCATCAAAGTACAGGTCGCGCCATCTTTTTTCTGGTTCCAACACCACCAAAGGAAAAGTTAGATTTTTTTATATAATTATCGTTATGTTTTAGAAAATATTAAGTATTCTAAGTTATAAAATGAAGCTATTTTAATCGATGTTCAAACTTTCATCCTTGGGAACACTAATTGTGAAGAAAATGTTTACAAAAGTTTTTCCATTGGAAGTATAGTAAGCAAAATTACTTGACGTCCACTTTAACGGTTTCGCATAACGGTTTACGGAAATGCTTTCTGGACCGATTTTGTTTTCCTTAGTGGTAAATTTAGTAAGTGCTATAAGTTCAAACGACAAAAGTCCGACCTTCCGAAAATTAACGACAGTAAACAAAACTCTGAAATTTCGGAACAAGCCTTATTTGCTTAGACATGCAATAAAAATTGAAATTAATATGAATTTTCCAGTTTTTATTTCATGTGATATACTTCGATATCGGGCTGCAGGGCCCGAGCGCTACTCTGGAAACGACCGTAGTGATCCTAGAGGCGTAGCCCCTAGTTAATAAAAAAAAAGTTTCCATTTTAATTGAGATTTTTTTTGGCTTCCGGCGATAAGGAACTTGCGTCTCAACTTCCATCAACAAAATTCAGGAAATGATTTAATTTTTACATTTCAAGAGTAATTAGTTTTCTTTACTTTTTCGTACTTTTTTACTTTTTGGTATGAAAAATCATTTGCTTGTGAAGCAAATTAACGGGAAAAGCAACAACAACAAAAAAACAGACGGGCTAGATTCCTTCTACCTCTCCTTTTCCTCACCGAGAGGATATGGAATTGCCCATGAAGTAGATTAGCTAATAAGAACCGTGCACAAAGAACAAGAATGTGACATAACCAAAGCGAATATAAGACTAGACGGTTGATTAATCTGTAACAACATTGTTGCCATATAGTAATTCGGCTGTTTGTAATACAAGTAATTAGGTGTTTCAGTACAAAAATCGCAAATTGTGTTAATCAGATAACTTAAAACATTCCTGTTTATTAAAAGTCTTCGTCTTCCTTATTCGAAGAGACGGTAATGTTAAGTGCCTATAAAGCCCCTTTTTTTTAAAATAAATTCAATTTACATTCCAACAATCACGATTCATCCAAAAAGAATAAAAATGAAACACTTCTAGGTAGCGCTCCACATTTTTTTTTTTTTATTTCTTTAGTAATTGGCTGCTTGAACTTTACGACAGCAACTGATTTCTAATTATAAAGCACGAGTACCCATTTCAACGAAAGTGTCATAATAAAGACACAAGAAGAACAAAATCGGGGTATGCATTTACAAAAAGCACCAGGTCATCTTTAATTAAACAAACAATGCACTAATTAGGTGTAATACGAGGTTTCACAAGAAAACAACGGCAATGCTGTCGTGACAAAAGTGAGAGGAAGTGAAAACTATAGAACACTTGAATGAAACAATGAAAGAGATCCTCAAGCGCGCACGGGTTTTAAAGTAAGGAAATCACAAAGGTGCTCTGAAAATCTCAGATACTGCGAAGCAGGATGAAGTATACGAGATGAGAGAGCCTTTTGTGCCCTTTGGATCGATACGTAGATACATGGGGATACTTTTAGATCTCTAAATGCATCAGGAAAAAGGAAACGTTGCACAGCAACTGAGATTGATTCCCAATGACATCCTTCTCGTTTCTCTATCGGCGGATGCTTTCTAAATTCTTAGAAATAAATGCACTTCTACACGATCTGTTTAGTTTTAAAAAGAAAATAAGCTTTATTTCAAGCAAATCAATATTTTTGACTTTATATCTTCACTTTTTTCTTAAATTCGTAGGTCAGAGTCTACCCTTGCGTTCCTCGGCGTAAGTCTGTCATAAACACTTAGCGTTGGGTGATCTAGCACAAGGATATTTCTGATTAAGGAACATACGCAGCTGAGTAGGTAATTACCCTTAAAGGCCACCTTCGGTGGCCGAGCGGTCTAATGCACATGCTTCTATAGTTAACCGTCGGAGTTGAGCCGTGGCCACCGAGATAGGCCTGCGCAGGTATTTGTGACTTCACCAAATGCCGTGCTATCGTATTGGCACGATCGACGTCACGCGTTAGGTTCTTCTCTTGCTAGGAAGTACCGACAGCAACGGGTTGTGACTTCCGCTTCGCTTTTAACTTTCGTTGGTTAGGTTGCTTGCGTGAAGTTCGAAATGGCCAGCTTAATGTTTTGTTTCATTCATACCAAAAAAAAATGTATGAACGTTATAGTCATTGTTTACAGAGTAAAATAGTCTTTAGTTAATCACACAAACAAGGCAACATTTTCTACAAGCTTCCTTTTATCGCGGTAACTTCCTAGGGCATTTTAATTAGGACACCTGTGATAGCAAAGGAAAACGAAGTTTATTCACCTTCAGTAGTTGGTGGAGCCTCCACGAGCGGCGATTACAGCTGCGACACTCCGTGGCATACTCTCAACCAGGCGTTGTACGACGGCTAGCGGTATTTTTCTTCCACTCGGCTTGGAGAGACAGGTCAGTTCCTTCACCGATTTCGGACGTTGGGGCACCCCTTAAGTCGACGTTCCAAGTCGATCCAGAGGTGCTCGATATGGTTAAGGTCCGGGCTCTGCGCAGGCCAGTCCATTCGATTAACCCCATTGTCACCATACCAAGCCATGGTGGACCTCGCAACATGACAGGTGGCATTGTCATCCTGAAAGTAACGTGGGTACACCCCGTAAAACTGCCACAACGTAGGAAGCGCATGGTCATCCAAAATGGTGCAGTAGGTCTCGGCGTAGAGTCTACCAGTAATTGCGACCAAGGGTCCCGTGCCATACCAGGAGAAACACCCCCATAGCATAATTCCACAGCCGCCGAACTTCACAGTTGGTACAATACGTTCCGGCAGGAGGCGTTCTCCAGCCAGACGCCAAACCCAGACCCTGCCATTCGAACGGTAGAGGGTGAACCTTGATTCGTCGCTCCATAGAAACTGTTTCCGCGGTTCAACGATCCACTGTCGACGTTCTTTGCACCACGTTAGCCGAGCAGCGCTATTGGACTTGGTGATCAAAGGCTTCTGGGCGGCAGCACGTCCATGATAACCGAGCAAATGGGCTTCCTTACGGATGGTATTCATCGAAAGAGCACTCCCGGATGCCTGTTGAAACTCCTCATGGACGTGGCCCATCGATTTGGTGCGGTTCTTCCGAATTTCTCTGGCCAGCACTCGTCGGTCTCTAACTCCCAGTTTTGTGGGTCTGCCGGGTCGGACCACATTCCTACAGTCACCTGTCATCTTCCACTTGCCAATCACGTAGGCCACTGTCGATTTTGGGTACTTCAACTCGCTGGATATGTCACGTATGGATCGGCCACTTCTGTGATACCCGACGATTACACCTTTGTCGAAATCTGAGAGCTCCGAACTGCGTGGCATCTTGCATGCGACTGGTTGCATTGTTGTTTCCCACACGATATTTAACGGCGGCGGCCATGACATGTATCAGGACGGCAGATATCGTCGATTGCAGGGGTGTCCAATTACTCGTTGGTAGATAGTGGATTTGTTAACTCATATGAGATTAAAGAACGGCAGCTGCGAAATCTACAAAAGCGTCGTGATATGTGGGGATTGTTATTTTGTTTATTTGCGGAAATACACTTATAAGCTAGCTGACCGACTCTCTTGATAGTGTCAGAAACTAATTTCAGATTAGAAAAGGCTCTTGTGTATTTATTAAAACAATTTCGGTAACTGAAAACGACATAGACAAAGAAATGTTGGACAAATCATAAAATCATTGACTTATTCTCAGTGATGTCGAAATGGTCACTTCGACGTGTGTGTTCATTTATTCTAAGATATTACTCTTTGCGGAAAGAGCACTTACTTTTAGTACAGCTCTATATTTTCGTTTGCACTTTGGTACTATAAAGTTTGTCATCTCTATATATTGAAATGGCCACAAGATTACAAAAATGCACTGCCTGAAACTTAGCGGCTCTTAGAAGAATGACAAATCCAAGCTTCACTCGAATAAGTTTTATTCGTTCGTGGTTGGTAGCCCGAAGTATGATGACGTCACGGTTGTCAAAGGTGCGGGTGAGAAGGCCCATTTCTGTAGCCATGGTTGAGCCCTCATTTTTTTTTTTTTTTTGATTGGAGGTTTAACGACCACTGTGAGCAACTCAATGGGCTATAAGCAGTCGCCCGTCCCTAATTTAGGGTCACTGGTTCCAGGGAAGGGAGAGAGCCAGTGCCGTAAGACAAAGACAACATCCATGCCTGACCGGGATTCAAACTCGGACCCCTTACGGACGAATGATCAGAGGCCAGGTTGAGCCCTCTCTCGAATTCCTGATGAAGCACGGACAGAGCCCGTTTCACCCTCAGTTCTGGTTCTGTGACTTCCCCGAGTTCGAGTATCTGCAGTTTATTTCCTTAATGTTTTCTTTTGAGAAGCACAGTTCGACGTAGTTTTCGTGGTGTGAGCACTCAAGCTACAATCTTAACCAGTAACGGCAGATAAACACTGAAGGTCAATTGAATTAGAGATACCTGTCAAGTAACGTGTAGCTCCATCTTTCGCCCTGATGACGGCGGCGATTCATCTCGGCATGGATTTACAAGACACCGGAAGCGTTGGGAAGCCATACGGATCCACGACCCTTGAACAAGCTCCCACAGGTCACGAAGATTTGATGGAGGGGAGGGAGGGTCAGAGCCTCGAACATCTCTCTCGATGGCATCCCAGATGTGCTCGAGGGGATTGAGGTCAGGTGACCTAGCTGGCCAAGGAAGCGAGGTCACGTCGGTGGAGTGTTCATCCAACCATTCGGATACAATTCGGGAGCTGCATTGTCTTGTTCCAGGATGAGGTCCCCAGTGGGATGTTGAAGACGCACAAACGGGAGCAAATGGACGTCCAGGATATTCCGGTAACATTGACCTGTGAGCGACGATGTCACACGTACCAGGGGTCCCATTTCAGTCCACGTAAACAGTCCCCAGACGAGAATACCACATCTACCAGCTTGAAGAGTAACCTGCTGGTAAGAAGGATTCATTGCTTCATGTTGTTTGCGCCGTACTCGTATTCTGCCATCCGCATGTACCAACGTGAATCTCGATTCATGAGTCCAGGCAACATTTTTCCACATGTCTAGGGTCCAGTGGCAATGTCCCCACACCCATGCTAATCTTTGCACCCTGTGATGTGCGGTCAGCAGCGGTACCCTCGTAGGACGATGGCTTCTGCACCCCATAATGATTCTGGATGGTTTGGCTGCTCACACGTTTTTGTGCACCAGCATTAAATGGCAGAGTGATTTCTTGCACTGTGGCGTCTATCCGCTGTCATAATGCGAGCTAGCCGACGATGACCCCGCTCATCCACGGCAGTTGGCCCTTGCAGGGATGGTTTTACCGGATTCGATGTACTCACGGTGCACCCGTGACACAGTGGCTCGTGGAAATCCCAGGGCCTGCACCACTTCCGAGAGGGAGTGACCCATTCGTTGTGCCCCGACAATTTTCTCACGGTCAAATGCGCTTAAATCCTTCGTTTTACCCATACGGCGTCCGACTCTTACTGATTGCCGTCGCATCACTCCTAATATTGTCGGATCGTTGCTTACGTCATGTCGTTTCAGTTTACAGGGCCGCCACAAGCGCCACGTTTGCATAACGCCAGCTCTCTCTAATTCAATTGCTCTTCAGTGTAGAGTCAATGGGCCAAACATTAGATACCTACCTAGTTAGCGTGTTGGTTCTCTTATTGCGAGAATAACAACCTGTACATAGAGGCACCTACTCCACAAGATGCTGGGGGATTTCCGAAGGTAATGCTAGGCATGCCTGTTGCCCTCAACTCTGCCCAAGATGTCGGTCCAGGATCCATGGATCTGATGTTCTCCTCCATGGCATCACAGAGAGCTTCCATAGAGTTTAAAGGGAGTCACTGCATGGTTCCGAACTCATGTGAGTGTTCCTCTAGTCATGCCTGGGTGGTTGCGGCCCGATGAGGCGGCGCATTTTCCAGCAGGAAAAAACAACCGGACGCAGGATTAACGAAGGTCATGAAAGCGTGTAGGTGATCATCCAGCGCAGGCTGATAGCGTGCAGCGATTAAAGACTACTCCAGACACACTAAGGGACTTTGTGTTTAATGTGAAGACTCTCCAAACCATCAGAGCCACCACTCAGTAAGGCCAGATGGGCCTAACTAGCCGTCTTCTTCCAAAACAATAGTCCTGGAAACAAATAACAAGTCAGGCAGACATCCTTTGTAATTGGCAGCCCTGAGAGACATTCATCATTATAATTTCAAATTAACTGCCGAAACGGTTCCATCCGATATATTATTTATATTAACGATGTAAATCAAAACCTTACCACTTAAGGTTTTACCAGATTAGTAAAGAGTCCGAATAGTTATGTTCAGCATTAGGATTGCCAGTAATATCAAATATTAATTTCTTTAGTGATTCAAAAGTTACAATCATTATTATATAATTTAAAATGATAGCTTTGTTTAGAACCGCAAAGTCCTGTTTAAGTGCATTTAAAGTGTTGTTACAAAAACATTTTTAAGGGTGACGACGAAATGACCAACCTAACGGACTTCGGAGCATCAAGTAAACTCTACGGAACGTTTCAGTCAAAGTTATTCACGTAACGTGTATAATGTTCTGGGGGAAACTGACTTTTCTTCACACAAAGTTATGCATAATTAACGTAATAATGTTATAACTAGTGCATAGAAACTACTTGGAAGTACGTCAGAAATTAATGCTGCAATTTTCCAGAATACATGAAGGAAAATTTATTGTCCGCCCTCGTACGTTCGTATAATGTGTCAGAATATCTGCGTTGGGAATTTCTCAAAGCGACATCACTACTGAACGGCTAGATAACCTCAGTCGTAACTTAAATTGCGTTGAATACATTTCAAATCCCACTGCTCGGTGCAAATCACCTCAGAGACAATCGTTTCTGTGATGCATGATGTTATTTAAGACCTTCACATGTTCTCAGATTAATTTCCACACAAATGCGCTCAGCGTATTATATACGCAAGGACTGTTACTTAATTACAGTGAGAGATTGTACTGAAAGGGAAATGTGGTATTGTTGTCGCAACCTGATTAATTTTTTTTTTTTTTTTGCAAGTCTTTTGTAAAAAGGATTATGCATATGTTACGGTTTATCTACCGGTCTGTGGGCACCATATTTCTACAACTATTAGTCCGATTTGAAAAATAAGTTTTGTATTAGAAAGCTTGAAACGTGACAATGATGATCCTTACATTCAGTTTTCTTATGATACACTCAGCTGCACCACTGAGGTAGCAAAAACAAAATGATGGATTTTCCTTTCATTTCCGTACAACTCATTTTCTCCTTGGGTTCTCTTACTTTGTTGTTCAACTAAAAATACAATAATTTCAGAAGCACCCAATGTTTGAGAAAATTTGATTTTCCTGAAATGTGACATCTTTCATTTACTCGAGAAATTCAGTCAGCAAACAATCTTTCCTTTTCGCACTGTATGTACAATGCCATATTTTCAATTTTTAAAGTTCGATTGTATGAGTTATTACAATTAACGAATCCTATTTAAGTGTATTCTGCAATAAAATGTTATGCCCAGTTTTTCCTCCAGATCCCCCTCCAAGACTTCTTTTTCCCAGAAAGGTCTCAAATGATTACGTTACTTCACACTCGCAGATTCCTCTGCATTGTATAAAACAAGCACGTAATTGTTTTTCTTGAGTGCGTTATCTGGCACATGGGTTAGTTTTGACCTTTATAAATGGCAAGTCTGTCACCTGTGAAGATTTTAAGCAAACATTAAACTAAAACAAAGCCAGCAGGGTACTCTTCAAGCTGATGGGGGTAATAAATATGACAGAAATGTTAACAATATGATGCAAAGAGTTTTCACATACATTTTAAAATGTCAGTCGGGTTTAAAAAAGTAAAACTAGACGTACTAACAGAATGATGATATAAAACCTTGCGATCAGTTACACGTGCAGCAGCCTACTGCCGTACCGACAACAGGTGAAAATAATTACGATAGTTTTCTGCGTAAAAGACGCGACTTTTCTCGGAAGTCCGGTCCTCGACTTATATACCACATCGACTTATCTACTGATTGGTAATCGAAATTTCTAAATGAGGAAATATAAGCATATACACTGAAGAGCAATTGAATTAGAGACAGCTGGCGTTATGCAAATGTAGCGCCGTGGGCGGCCCTGTAAACGGAAACGACATGACGTACGCAGCGATCCGACAATATAAGGAGTGATGCGACGGGAATCAGTAAGAGTCGGACTCAGTATGGGTAAGAAGAAGGATCTAAGCGCATTTGATCGTGGGCAAATTGTCGGGGCCCGACAAATGGGTCACTCCATCTCTGAAGTCGTGCAGGCACTGGGATTTTCACGAGCCACTGTGTCACGGGTGCAGCGTGAGTACATTGAATCCGGTAAAACCTTCCCTGCAAAGGCCAATTGCCGTGAACAACAGCGTGTAAATGAGCGGAATCATTGTCGGCTAGCTCGCATTGTCACAGCGGATACACGGGCCACAGTGCAAGAAATCACTCTGCAATTTAACGCTGGTGCACAAAAACGTGTTAGGAGCCACACCATCCAGAACCATCTTCTCGCTATGGGGTACAGAAGCCATCGTCCCTCGAGGGTACCGCTGCTGACCGCACATCACAGGGTGCAAAGATTAACATGGGCGTGGGAACATCGCCACTGGACCCTAGACATGTTGGAAAATGTTGCCTGGACTGATGAGTCGAGATTCACGTTGGTACATGCTGATGGCAGGATACGAGTACGGTGCAAACCACATGAAGCGATGGATCCTTCTTGCCAACAGGGTACTCTTCGAGCTGATGGAGGTGGCATTCGCGTCTTTCGACTGTTTATGTGGACTGAAATGGGACCCCTGGTACGTGTGACATCGTCTCTCACGAGTCAATGTTACCGGAATATCCTGGACGACCATTTGCTCCCGTTCGTGATTCTTCAACATCCCACTGGGAACCTCATCCTGCAACAAGACAATTCACCGTGCCATCGCTCCCGAATTGTATCCGAATGATTGGATGAACACTCCACCGACGTGGTCTTGCTTCCTTGGCCAGCTAGGTCACCTGACCTCAGTCCCATAGAGCACGTCTGGGATGTAATCGAGAGAGATGTTCGAGGCTCTGACCCCCCCTCCATCAAATCTTCGTGAACTGTGGGAACTTGTTCAGGGGTCGTTTATTCCGTACGGCTTCCCAACGCTTCCGGTGTCTTGTCGAGTCCATGCCGAGAAGCATTGCCGCCGTCATCAGGGCTAAAAGTGGTGCTACAAGTTACTAGACAGGTATCTCTAAAGTACTCAAATGACTACAGTCTGTGAACGATTAAAATAAGAGTAAAAACCTATAAAACAAACCATTCAATGGATATAGATAAAACCTTACATAACTTTCGGATCGTAAATTACGATCCATCATCAGATGTTACAAGTGCTGGCAATACACGAAATATATATATATATATATATATATATATATATATATATATATATATATATATATATATATATATTCTATAAAGAAGATACCTAAGCAAAAAAATACATATATAATTTTGACTCACACCTAGTACAACATAGAAAAGGTTATGTATCTACCTGTGTGAGTAAAAGGAGAAAAGATAAAAAAATAAAATAAAACAACTGAATGTAGAAGGTGTCGAGAATACTGAGCCTTGGCTTTATCAAGGACCAGCAAAAACTCTGCATTTTCTCACTTCTACAAAGACCTAGTTGGAAATGGGTTTCTGCAAGGCCATAGATGCAAGTAACATTCCCACCTAAAATAGTTTAAAAAATATATATATAAGTCATGTCCTCCGTAGAGTAGCATGACCTAGCACTAGTTAACAATTTCGCTTACATCCATTAACCTTCATGGCCCGACCCATGCTCTTCATCTGTTACTATTAAACAGAGAGAAGAAGATTAAAGAGAACTCAAGCTGTGAGAGTGACATAATAAATAGAAATGATTTTCAGCTATAACGAAATTCCAAGTTCGTTTGAGAGAGAATTTAAACCTGAAAAACAATGCAAAAGAAATCCAAATTTTACATTGCAATTAAAAAAAGGAAATGTTAATTTATAACGAACAGATTTTTGAAAGAAAACTTGAGTCTAAAACCCCCTACTCTACAACTTATGACAGCACGAAAACGAGAATAAGTTAAAGATAATAATTAACTAAAGAAAACTTTGTGAAAGTTATATACCTTAAACAGTTAGTTGCAATATGTACAAAGTATTTCAGCAGTGCTTTAAGTGCATAATTAATTAGTTATTAAGAACTTTACTACTTTGAAAAAACAGCGCATAGACAGCGCATAGAAAAGGAACAAGCTTAGCCATCTTCTGTTCCTAGGTACCCCAAAAGACGCTCAAAGTTACAAAGAAAAGTAAGAGTTAAAACCCGCATAAATGTTAACAGACAAACCAATGCTTAAAAAGCTGAAAAGCTAAAAAACGACAGAGAAAAGGTACATAAAGTACAAACATTGAACTTATAAAACCTAGAACCCAAAAACAAGGAAGAGAGCTTACCTCTTGTGTGACAAAAACTTTTCTCCTCACAAGAGGAGAACATGGCTGACCTCTTCCGCCACTCCCTAGACGCTGGGGGCAGTGAGGGTGGGGCTGATGGCCTCCTCTCATACAGCAAGAAACCAACGCGCGGAGATTTAACCAGAGAAAAAAATATATAAACTTAAGACTGTGGATCTGTATGATCATTCTGATCATCATTCTGATCATACAGATCCACAGTCTTAAGTTTATATATTTTTTCTCTGGTTAAAATCTCCGCGCGTTGGTTTCTTGCTGTATGAGGAGGCCATCAGCCCCACCCTCATGATGATGGATCGTGTTTTACGATCCGAAAGGTCTTATTTATATCCATTGAATGGTTTTATAGGTTTTTACTCTTATTTTAATCGAGCACAGATGGTAGTCATTTTAGTAGTTTTGATTGAATGGCACGAATAGTTTTTTTAGACAGGTATCTCTAATTCAATAGCTCTTCAGCGTATAGTGCCTTAAATGCGGCTGTTATTGCAATGCAAGTCGAAACGCAATATTATGTTCCATTGGCGCACACACGGGTGAGGGGCCGATGCCACCCTCCTTGGGCTGACAGAGTGGAAAATCATTACGTCGAAGTTTGAAACTAAAAATCACGATACGCGATCTACATATACTTCTTAATCGTGTCCCTTATAGTATACAATAATTATGAGGGAGTAGTTCGATCTGTTAAAGAAATGTAGAAAAACTAACCAGAATAAGAATTTCATCTACTGCTTGTTCTAATCATTTAATTTTCTTGCACCGTAACATTACTAGTAACTGGATAAGAATATATGTACAAAAGTCAACCTCCTTAATTTTTATGGCACCTGACAATTTTTCCCCGATAAATTTATGGGGGTTACCCCGACCTTGGGAAAATTCTGGGCGCTACGGCTCACGCTCCCTGTCCTATTGCAGTTACTAAGCGTGAAACATGAAGGTGGTCCCTATTTAGTTATATTCGAACATGTTTTCCCATTTTAAGCAACATAGCAACGCTATTTTCATAATTTCTAAAATGTTACAAGTAGTAAACTAGACAATTCACGCTACTATGATGCTAATAATTTAGTTGTTTCATAAATATGTGAAGAAAATTTGCATCCATAATTTCAATAAATGAAAAGGATTTATCGAATTTCCATGCAATTGCGGCTCCAGAGGCTCAGAACTGGATGGGCTATTAGGTGGGCTACGAATGATTGTGGCGGGCATAAATTTTGAAGTGCTTGGAAGAACTTTTGACAAAAATTCCGTTCATGCGGATTTTATTCGACGCTGATATAATGTTATCCTTAGTCAAAAAAGTTTTCAGGTGAATACTGTATGTAGTATTTATTCAACGTATGTATATGGAAATCATGGATACGATTCTCAATGGCAAGCTACCAAAGCACGCCGGATAAAAAAAATTAGTCACTCCTGGCAGAATTCACCTAATAATGGGTGACTACGTCTCTTGCCTTGATAACAGCATAAATCTGGTCTCTCCGCGAGGTTGTGGATGTATGTGATCATTGATTTGCAGCTCCTCGTGCGTCAATTGGTCCCGAAGTTCCGCCAGAGTACGTGGGCATGTATTCCGGAGTTTCACCTTCTGTTCCAAATGATCCCACAGATTTTCAATAGGATTTAAATCTGGGGATTTGGCTGGCCAATCGAGGTGAGACAGTGTTGCCGATTGTTCGTCGTGCCACTCAGTCACACGTCGTTCGTCGTGCCACTCAGTCACCCTGTGCACGCGGCAGTTGTCTTGCAAGACAGGAGTGGCAATGTGATTCTGCTCCTGGAGATATAGGGCAAAGGTAAACACTTTGTCATTCAGAATACGGAGGTACGCATGCTGGTTCAAATTCATCGTCACTGCAACGAGAGGGCCCATTCCGTGGTACGAAAAACATCTCCAAAACATCCCAGAATCCCCTCTAGCTTCAACAGCAGCTTCGACACACTCAAGATTAAAGACTTCATTGGGCCTGCGATGCACTCCTCGCCCCCATCATTGGAGCACAAACAAAAACTACACTCATCAGACCAAATTACTCGTTCCCAATGATTCACAGTAAAGTTTTAGTGCCTCTGAGCCTATTTGATAACGTGCGCCTTTGTGACTTGCTGTTAAAAGATGCCTCTTCCGTGGTACTCTACTCCAGATGTCCATCGCATGTAGTTCTCGTCGCAGTGTCCTTTCGAAAATTGGTTGGAGTGGACTTTTTTGGAGCAATTGTTGCCTGGTTTGAAACAGACTTGCAGTTACTAGGCGTGAAACAGGAAGGCACTCCGTAATGGTGAGAATAGTTTTCCAGCCACAGTTACGTCGCCTATTTTCAGTTGACTGCAAACTGCACCACTGTTTGTACACCCTCTGGACAGTAGGTTTCGACACCAACAAATTGGGAGACTTCATTCACTGTATCCGTGGGCATGGTCAAACACGATGGCTCCTTTTTGCCACTCAGTAACACGTCTGTCTTACAACCCATATTGCAGACTAAATTCAACACGCACGTTGCTCTTCACTACTGCAAGAGACACAAATGATCCTGCAGATTACGTCAGTGCTACTTATCTCCCAATAATGTTATCACGGCGGGACTTCTGTGCAATCGATAACTTAATATTGTCATTTCTTTTAGGGGTGACTAATGTTTTTGTCCGGTATGTTTAGTTCTTCGCAATTTTAGCTTACTTGCGTGGTTTTTCTTTCTATCATAAAGCTGTTTATGAATTTTAATTTGTAACCTGACAAGCATAACTAGTATGGAAGTCAGAATGCCAAGTAGATTTGTCTCATACAGCTTATGCAGATTAGCCAAAAATGCAAGGCCATTCACTGATTTTACATGGAAGTGCAAACTGGAAATTAGGAAAAAAATATGGATGTGGGCAAGCATACTTAACGAATAAAACTTTATAACATTCGTCTCAAAGGAGTGTCTTCAACAGCTTAATTGTAATTTTAATGACTTCACATGTTTTGCATAATGTGCGATGAATCTACCGACTCAGCAATTATTGAATAGCTTATTATTTACATTATGTTTTGCAAGAAGGGTAAGATTTGAACAAATATTTTTAAGTATCTTCATTTAACACGGCCGATACTGATTCAATCTATTTAGCCTTATATGACGCGTACATGTATTTACTTCAACTTGTTCCTAATCCCTTTTAAAAGCTTTTCGGCTTTGTTCCTGACGGTGATGCAAGGCAGTGTTCGGCAAAGGATTATGTAGGAACAACTAGCAATGATGAAGCTTCACTTCATAGCACCTTAGCTAGAATTACTCTTTAAATGTACACTGAAAGCTTTTAAAGTACATTTTAGTACGGAAGAATTTATTTTATAACTTTTCAAATGTTATTAAAACAGCCTTTCAATTAGGTCTCAGTGGAAAGAAGTGTGCCAGTCTTTAAAAATTAAACAACTGATTCCCTCCAGAGTTGGAAGAACCCGTTTACATCGGAATAAAGCATTGAATAATGTTGAGCCATTTTTGATGCATTGAAAGTAAAACTGGAACACTGTCATTTGTCATCTAAAAACACAATTACCATCCATTGCTCGTGAACTGCTAATCCACGGCATTCATCAGAATTATCAGAAGTTAGTCTGATGTCCAGAAAACGTTTTCCCAGCAGTTATCACTTTCTTTGAGAGACACACACACACACTTCTGCTTGTAAAGTTAATAAAAGCTCTCAATGACCTGAAGGAAAACCCTGAAAAAAAAAACTAGAAAACTGATGTGTTCTATGTCCAAAATTAAAATGTGGTACAAAACGGAAAGTACAAGACAGTAAACATTTCTCCTAATTTGTTCTGCAAATAATTGAGCAACAAATATGTAGGTATCAATATAAGTTAACTGAAGTGAGTAGGATCTAATCCTTGTCTGAATGGACACAAACCATATCCAGAAAAGTTTGGGAAGGAAGAAGTCAAGGCACAGATTGATGATTATTACATGGTATAATTCACAATTTAAAGAACTAGTACAGAAGTTAAATGAATTTCCTTAAAAAATGTAACTGTGTTCTTGTAATGTAGAGCCCAATAAATTGTCATAGGAAGAAATTCACAGGCTCACGTTGAGCATGGAAATATTTTGGCTGAGTTTGAAGTTTTACGTTCTGTTTTTTTTTTCACATCAGTCGAGTCTGAAACGGGGTTCAGAAATACAGACTGAATAAAACATACTGGCAAAATGGCATGTAACTGTTTCAGACACAATGAGGGTATTAGTAGATACGCAGATAATGCGCAATTTAATCCACTTCCGACAGTATCAGTATTTATCTAATCAGGCGAAAAGACAGTTACTAAATCTTACACACGTCGAAATACATGGTCGTGTCACATTGTGACACCACAAACTAATATCCAGAGTAAACGCCGCGTGCAGTGCGGGCAGCAGCTAGAAGGGATGGGAGTGACTCAATAAAGTGCTGGAAGGTGTTCACAGGAATGTGGAGCCATGCTGACAACAGTACATCTGACATCTGCTGGCGGGTCTGTGGTGGAGGATCCATAGAGTGAACAACACGGTCAAGGTGGTCCCACAGATGCTCAGTTGGGTTTTTTTTTTTTTTGATTGGAGGTTTAACGACCACCGTGAGCAACTCAATAGGCTATAAGAAGTCGCGCGTCCCTAATTTAGGGTCACTGGTTCCAGGAAAGGGAGAGAGCCAGTGCCGTAAGACAAACACAACATCCATGCCTCACCGGGATTCGAGCCCGGACCCCGTTCGGATGAATGATCAGAGGCCATCGCTTAGACCACTGCGCCACCGGGGCGGCGCTCAGTTGGGTTTAAGTCTGGAAAATTATGGTGCCAGGGAAGTACTTTGAAGTCTTCATCATGCTCTTCCAACCACTCTGACATTTCTAGCTGTGTGACACATCTCAGTGTCGTGCTGGAAGATCCCATCTGCACCAGGGAAGACAATCAGCAGGTATGGGTGTACGTAGTCTGCAAGGATGGATTCATAAGGCATTCGGTCCACAGGTTTGAGGGGATACAGAATGCTACGAAAACATTCCCCAGACAATAACGCTGCCCCCACCAGCTTATGTTCTGCCAGCAATGGTTAAAGAGTTTGTTCTCCGACGTTTCTCGCCTTACACGCCAACGTCCACCAGTTCGATGAAGCAGAAAACGTGACTGATCGGAGAAGGCAATCCTTCGCCAATCAGAGGAGGTCGAATTCCAATACTACCGAGCAAATATAAGCCTTTTATACCGATGCACCTTCGTTAGCATAGATACAGTGACCATCCGTCTGCATAGGAGCCACATACGCAGCAGGTTTCTCTGAACTGTCGTTTTATTCACTTCTGGTAGCCCCCAGATTCATTCGGCCACTGAGTTGCTCCACTCTAGCGTGTCGATCCGCTTTCACGCACCTTCGAAGCCGACGTTCACCTCTCACATCAATGGCACGTGGTGCTCCGCAGTTTCAATGTCGCTAATTCGCAATGGTGCCATTTCTCCTACTAATCAGGCGATACACTTTAACCAAAGCTGCAACCACACAGTTTACAAACTGCGCTGTTTCAGAAATACACTGCCACCCTTGGCCTGAAAGCCGATAATCATCCCATTTTGTAAATCTAATAAATCGCTGCTATTATACATGACAGCTACGAGTGATGTGTGTTCAGCATGCCGACAGCACACTTTATATACCCTCCAAGCCAGCTCACTACACGTGCATTCTTTCATTGGCTACGTGCTGTTGACGTCAAAAGTAGGAGGTGGTCAAAATAATGTGACTCGACTATTTACTAACTAGAGTTAAATGTAACTTAAATACGCATTACTTGGCATGCAAATTGCAATCACCGTAAAAATGTTTTGTAAGATTTATACGATATTACACTGCTCAAAATAATTAAAGGAGCATGTAACTTTGGCGCCAATTGTATGATATTTTACCGAAACGTGGAAAACGCAGTTCCAGTGTGACGTAGACATCCGAATCCTGCATATCCT
Organism: Macrothele yani; assembly: GCA_039090855.1. Classification (NCBI taxonomy): domain Eukaryota; kingdom Metazoa; phylum Arthropoda; class Arachnida; order Araneae; family Macrothelidae; genus Macrothele; species Macrothele yani. Next base: position 147,624,420 of record CM077027.1, read on the forward strand.
TATGCAGATTAGCGCCTGTGACGTCAGAATGCATAAATTACAGATTGGGATAAAAACGAAGGTTTTCAGATAGCTCCCTTATTCTTCCGTATTTATCGTGACATTTCGTTTCTTGAAGTCTTCGATGTCTCAATAGCATGATTTACCAGAATCAATGGCGTGGAGAGCGCTATTGGCAGGATATTAAGCAGGTAAGACAACGAGTGGTAACATAAGCCATTGAAGCGTCATTTCCCGACTGTGGACACGATTCCAGGATACGGGAAATGTTCGAAGAAGGCATAGTCAAGGCCGTCCATGGGCAACTTCAGCAAGGAACGACCGTTATCTATTGTTAACAGCCCATCAGAACAGGTGGCAAAATGGTACTCTGCTCCAGCGTGTCAACAGGACGCAGGTGGTCAACTCAAACTCTCTACAATCGCCTTCATTAAGGTGGCCCTTATGCAAGTAGACCAATTGTGTATTGAGTAGTACCTTTGTAGACCAATCTCTATAGTAGACCAATTGTGTATGTGCAAGTAGACCAATTGTGTATGTGTCCCTTTAACCACACGACACTTTACGCCCGGTAGAAACTACGCTGAAGAACATCGTGGTTGGGAACAAGACGAATGGAGTCACGTTCTGTTCTCTGACGAGTCGATATTTAGTACGGAGTCTGACAATCGATGAGTTCTCATCTGGAGGGAATCCGGCACACGAAATACCAACTTTTGTGCAGGAAAAGTCACATTACAGTAGGCCTGGATTTTTACCGCTGAAACCTAAGGAATACAACTCTCTACAGATAGTTCTATTAATGACATATCCATGCAACATTTTCATGCTCGACGGAGTGGTACGCAGTTGACGATGTGAGTATAATTCTGAGATTATCCTCAATTAAGATCCCTCGGGCAGTCTGAATTAGAGCAACCCCGCAGTAAAACTTTTATTCTGTAGTAAATAGAAGTAGGTTCGTCGGTTTTGTATCTTTGAATTTCATCAACTATAGTAAGGTTCTGGTATTATGAGGCAGTTTGCAATGCCGCGTCCGGAAAGATTACTAATGTAACATCCAACTACCATCTGACGTTGAAAGCTGAAGTTCGGTTACATGTAGCATATTGACTTCCAGCGGACTTTTAACCTATCTAGCTGATGTACGCTTTAATGCATATTTTCCACAGGCACAACACGCACGCGAACGCGCAAATGTAAAATTTCAATAACCAATCAGGTATCAGAATATTTTCGGCAACAGTGTATTCAGAAGACCAGATGGTCAAATTATTTTTGCTCAGAAAGAACTATTTTATGTAGGGGAATGTTTAAAAAGTATGATGGAAGACTGAATTTTGCTACCCTCTATTCGTAAATGCTATAGCAAGGAACGATTTGAGCCACAAACTTTAAAACTCGGCATACTTCAGTACAAAAACAAAGCAACATCCACCCCTTTTAAATGAATCGTTCAACCAGGCTACGACAAAAAAAACCGCCCACCTTTAAAGGCCGAAATGTTTTCCGATATAAAGGTAGCTAAGTCTTATTAAAACTGAGTAAAAATCCATTGATTCTCCGGAGACAAATCCAGAGATTACAGATTTAAAAAGAAATCAGACAAACCTCTTTTCTTAAAAGGATTACTCACGAAAAAAATAACAATGGAAACTTAAAATAAGAAATTTGAGGAATAGTCCAAATGACTTTTCCGTGTAAACATATACAGTATATTATATATACTCGGGAAATAACAGAAAGCGAGAATATACAACACTAAACTTAATACACAAAAGTTCAGTGAAAAGTAACTACCAACTGTGATACTTGCCGATTTTTATAGCACACCAGCCATTAGAAATTCAATTTAAAAAAAGATCTCCGTCTCAAACTAAAATGACTTTAATGAACTTACTTGGTATACGAAGGAACGATTATCAACAAAACTTCTGCACCCGTGAAATCTGGAAGAGCAACAATAGTGAAATTATACTCTAGTTGATGCCAGAGGCCTAGTCAAAGGAGGTCCTCGGGTCCGGATCCCCCCCCCTTTGAGGGGTACTGAGTACATCATATACTGTATATACACTATATTGACAAAAGTCACCGGACACCCCTTCAAAAGCAAGTGAACGGATTTTTTTTTTTTTTTTGATAGGAGGTTTAACGACCACCGTGAGCAACTCAATGGGCTATAAGCAGTCGCCCGTCCCTAATTTAGGGTCACTGGTTCCAGGGAAGGGAGAGAGCCAGTGCCGTAAGACAGACACAACATCCATGCCTGACCGGGATTCGAACCCGGACCCCTTACGGACGAATGATCAGAGACCAGCGCCTTAGACCACTGTGCCACCGGGGCGGCAGTGAACGGATCCGCTGCGTTGTTGAGATGCGCGGTACAGCTGCACACGGTATAAAAACAAGCCTGCAGCTGACCGCGATCATATCGCACTGTAAGGTTGAGTGAAAATGTAGAGGCGGGAAAGAACTGATTTTGAGAAAGGAAAGATTGTTGGGTGTTATATTAGTGGGTTGTCCATAAAAGAAACCGAGAGGTGTTTAAACATACCCAAGTCAACTGTTTTGGATATACTGAATGAGTGGAAGACACATTGCGTGCCTGAAGCAGCAAAACGTACCGGCAGACCAAAGAAAATCAGTGAGAGGACGTCGAAGCCTCAGGAGAGTCGTTGCAGCTAATCGACGGAGAACTGCACAAGACCTCAGTGTACAGGTGAGTAAAAATGCGGGAACTTCGGTATGTACACGTACCATTTGCAGATAACTTCATTCCATGTGTTACTGTGGTCGTGCGGCTGCTCATAAGCCTTTCATCTCCACTCGAAATAGTATTAGTCATTTAGCATGGTGTAAAGAACATTTATCGTGAACCGTAGATCAACGGAAACTGATCCTATGGACTGATGAATCCAGATACACGATCTATCAGTCTATTGGCCGTGTGTGCGTATGCCAGCAGCATGGGGGAACGCTATTTGACACAGTGTACTGTTCCTACGGTCACGTTTGGAGCTGGCAGTGTACTCGTGTAGGGGGAGGTTTCGTGGTGTGGTCCCGGCCCATTGGTTATCGTGGAAAAACCTGTTGACAGGCACGTCTACCTCGATATTCTGGACAATTATGCCGTACAAACTCAGTGGCAATACTATGGAACCGAGCCTTGTTGGGACCAGCAGGATAATGCACCGAGCAATAAAGCAACGACTGTTACGGCGTGGTTTGACGATAATACCGTATAGTGTGTGAACTGGCCAGCAAAGATCTTGAACTTAATCCCATAGAGCACCTATGGGATGAATTAAAGCGCCGCATAAGAAGTTTGGAACCAAGGCCTATTACTAAGCAGCAGTTAGAGGCAGCATTATGTACTGAATGGAAGCACATATCTATCGCTGTGTTCCAAAACCTTGTCGAAAGCCTGTCTCGAAGGGTCAGTGCATGCATTAAGGCTAAAGGTGGACCGATACCGTGTATATCAATAAATGGTATGTTGTGTTTCTCTTCTAGGTGTCCGGTGACTTGTCAATATAGTGTATATATATTAGAAAAAGTTTACCCGTAACCTTTTTTTTTTCATTTTTTGACTTTTAAAGATTTCGGGCTTATTCCAACTTGGAGTATTTTTTTCCAGAAGGCTTTGACCCGTGAACCAAATCCATGGATCCATGGACCCACACACACAAGAATTTTTTTGTTGACGCCACTGGTTGACGCAGCTAACAAAACCCGAAGTGACCGCATGACCTGTGGAAGGATACAGTCAACTAAAAATAAAAATAATCAGTCTTATTGAACGATGGCATTTATTCAGTTAAAAACTAAAGCTATACACAGGTTTATACAGTCAACGTTCGAGGCGAACGAAGCATTGCCAGATTATGGGTCGACAGATGCGCAACAATGATTCAAATTTCAAATAGCAGAACCTGGAATAGAGACGCGATACCAAACGGCATCCCAAAGCATGGCGACCGTAAATCGCATAGTTAGTTTTACAAGAGCTGTGGACGAATCATAGGGGAGCCCGGCTGGACCATAGGGGCAACCGGGGCGGTCGCCCCGGGCCCCGCGTATTCACGGGGCCCCGCACTTTACAAAACAAAACTGTTTTTGCTAGAATTCTCTATGTTTATTGTTATTTTTTTTACGTTTTGGGGCGCAAGGCCCTCAAAAATATATTTTTACGTTTTCCAACCGTAGGTTAAAGAAGCGTATATGCTCCAGCTTTGTCAGTCTGTCTGTCTGTCCATCCGGTAACTTGCGTAAAAATTATTCAATTTCAATTAAATTTTAGTATGAGGTAGGGGACAACCTGGGGACGAACCCTATTGAAAATAAGCGAAATGGGGTCAAAGGTCAGGACATAGGAGCGGGATCCATTCCATCGCACTTATGAGTCATAACTTACGTAAAAATGTTTCGATTGCGACAAAACTTTATGTTGTTCCGGAAGTAAACTGAACAGGTTATACTGAATGTCATCGAAATGTTATCAAAGGTCAGGGCACAAGAGCGAGATTTATTCCACAGTCGTTATCCTCATAACTTGAGTAAAAATGCTTCTATTGCGAAAAAACTTTAGTATGTTGTTCCGGAGTTATACTAAACGAATCAATAGTCAGGGTTGGGAAGAGAGTTTGTCTGCGCGTGATTTCTGGTATGTTGGAAAGCGTATCATAATCAATGCATTGCATTATTTTACTAACTTATGTTGTTTCTGTTTATATACCCCCCCCCCCCCAAACTTATTTAAACCTTAAACTTTTCCATATTCATGTAATAAGAAATTAAATTTCATCACATTTTGTGACTCCCTATTATATACTCAATTTGTGTGTAAACCTGGTACTGAAATTAAAAAATAAATAAAAAGAACAATATCAAAGTTTTATCTGGGCTATATATGGAGGCCAATCGTTCAGTGACTTTAAAAACAGTGTTGGAAATAATAAAAAAAAAAAATTTTTTTACATGAGCGCGTATAAGAGGTGAATAAAGTAATTAATTTACTAGTTATTCCACTTTCCATCAAAAATCAATCACTAAAACATGTACCAGGAAAAAATATATATATATACGAATTTATTTAAGAGGGGTCGTTATTATTCAATAAGCCAAAATCTTTGCTATGGAAAAATATTCGCTACGCAGATTAGTTAAAGCTATCCTTTTTATCATTTTGTAGGAAAGTTTTTATTAACATAAAACAACCTAAACTTCCTCCTCTCCAGAAAGAAAGTCTTAGATTTCAGCACTTTTTATTCTGTTTCTCTCTCTCACACACTGTCTCATTCAATGTCTGTCGGTCTGTCTCTCTCTCTCTCACACTACCCGTCTCTGAAAAATGAAAATACACGAAAATTATCATAAAGAAACTTTTCTCTGTCTCTCAGAATTTTCAATCCATATGATGGTCTTTTTCTTAAGCTCACAATAATTTGAGATAATTATTTTCCTTTATAATTTTTGCCTATTTTCATTTTTCACACAATGATTTCATTAAACCATGAGATTCATTTCCTACCTAGGGCCCTCAATATGAAATTTCAACCTGGGCCCAGCAAAAGTTCAATCCGGCCCTGATCAGGCAGCCCCATTTTCAGCGGGGTTCGATGTACTGTGTTTTGTGACTCACCAGCATTCAAATTACCAGCTAGTTGCGGCACAGTATCCCTTCTGATGGCTCACCCCCATACGGGATAGCCTTCGCTCAACTTTAGCATCCATGAGCCGTGGTCAGCCCTCACCTTGCCTGCTGTTTGTGGTTTTTCTCTCGTCGGACCACTTTTGGAAAATAAAATGAATCTTTGGGTAGACAGCTGCCCATGAGCACTCCCTAAACCTTGCCGTCTCAGAAATACTTTGACACAATCGTCTGGCCATTACAATTTGGCCTTTGTCAAACTCGCTGAAGTCAGCTGTCTGTCCCATCTGAAGAACAAGAATAACACTGATCAACAGAGCTCAGTATCAGGTGTTACCTATGCCGTTTCATAAGTTTCACACGCCCCGTCGTTTAACAGCAGTTGCTTCAATTTGCATAAAAACGCGCTGGTCATAATGCTTTGCCTCTTCGGTGTATACGCTTATAAGGCTCAATTTTATTTTCATAAATTACATTATTCTTTGTGCTTTGCAATACAGTGTCCATGACGATACTTTTATACAGACTGAAGTCAAATGTTCACTAAGGGCATCGAATCAAAATATAGAACTGAACCACAGTTCACATGTATCCCAAATGCTTCCCTCTTTTTTTGGGGGGGGGGGGGGTTCATGCCAGAGCGTAATATGTTTTGGGAACTTCATGGCTGAAAACACGGAAGCAAAACAGATTCATACATAAGCCAGCTATGGGAAAGAAAACTAAGTGGATAGTTTTCTTTCCCATAGCTGGCTTATGTATGAATTAGTAAGTAATCCGTTTACGAGGCCAATGGGTGGCCCAATGCGCTAGAGCTTGGGTCGTGGGGTTCCCGGTTCGTATCCTGTTGTCCCCTAACACCCACCGATGTTCTTTTTTTTTTTTTTTTTTTGATTGGAGGTTTAACGACCACCGTGAGCAACTCAATGGGCTATAAGCAGTCGCCCGTCCCTAATTTAGGGTCACTAGTTCCAGGGAAGGGAGAGAGCCAGTGCCGTAAGAAAAACAACATCCATGCCTGGCCGGGATTCGAACCCTGACCCCTTACGGACGAAGGATCAGAGACCAGCGCCTTAGACCACTGCCCCACCGGGGTGGCCCACCGATGTTCAGAAGTCACACTAAGCCGTTGGTCCCGGGTTACATATTTCTCATTATAAACAAAACTACCTCCCTTGGGGCTTTCCCCGGGCCATTTAATCTACTGCGCACCAACCAACTAATGCGATGTCATTTCCAGGAGTGTCGTCAAAAAAAGAAACTGAACTACGCTATCTTTTATTCACTTCTTGTGAAATAGCTAGTTTTTTTTTTTTTTTTTTTTTTTTTGATTGGAGGTTTAACGACCACCGTGAGCAACTCAATGGGCTATAAGCAGTCGCCCGTCCCTAATTTAGGGTCACTGGTTCCAGGGAAGGGAGAGAGCCAGTGCCGTAAGACAAACACACCATCCATGCCTCACCGGGATTCGAACCCGGACCCCTTACGGACGAATGATCAGAGACCAACGCCTTAGACCACTGCGCCACCAGGGCGGCAAAAAAATAGCTAGTTCGGGAGAAGTGATGAGAAGTTTCAGTTACGTCCGTAAACTGATTCTTTAAGGCTGTCGGTATATTGATCCGATAACACATGAATAGAAGTATTTTCGTTCAATTTGTCGACTATGTTACGAAAACCAGAAAACCAGACCCATCTATATTTCATCATCAGGAATTTCCACTACTAAGCGGATTTCCTCGACCATATAGCTCAGCCAGACTCTTCCTCCACTTCTCTCTATCCAAGGCCATCACTTCAATTCAGTTCAGTTCATTATTTTTTAAACTTGATTTAATCTCCTCCATCCACTTTCTCCTTGATCTTCCTCTTCCCTGAAGCCTTCCAAAGTCCATCAGAATTTTAGGACGTCTCCCTGATGACATTCTCCTTACATGGCCGAACCATTGCAATCAATTTAAATTATGTAAATCAACATATTTTTAATGATAAACAAGTATTCATGCACGCTTGACGTCAGCTTAAAATATTTGTCAGATCTATGTCAAATATGGTCCATGTTAGACAGGACCAAGGCTGATGTACAGCCAGCGATGACATTAAAACTTTCAAGAACTAAATGTTTTTCCTTCAAGTTGGTTACTTTGTTAGAAACAACCTTATGTTGTGTAGCCGTAGAAATATATTTAAATTGCAAATATAGTCTTTGAAAACAGCTTCAATCGAACACTGCTCTAATGAAATTTTTCAGAACTTAATAAAAGCCATAGAATTGCATACATTTCTTTTAAGTTACTCTCCAAATTAGAGGAATGCTAATAGATAACAGTGGTGCTAATCGAACAATGATATTTGAGAATTTTTGCATGCATGTTCTAAATACATAGATAAGCTTAGGTATTTTTACAACTGATCCACAAACTGCAAAGCAGAAGTCTTAATAATATGTATAACTCTTGAAATTCAATACCCAAAGGGGTCAGAGCTATATAAGACTGTGGCTTACCTCCTGGATAATGAGATACACAGCTGATGTTGTGGGGCATTCTCATGATGTGCGCAAAATAAAGAAGATGTTTTATATGTTGTATCACATTTATATGAAACATGTTTACAGTAATGTTATTTCAAAAGGATTTTACTGATGCTTTTCTATCTACGTAACATTATTTTTACGATTTATGTGGGTCTCTCTCCAAGCAGTGTAACTGAAATGAAGAAATCCCGTTCTCCTAATGGTAAGATCCTGATGAATGAAGCCTAAAGGAGAAAAACAACATCTTGATTGTTCTGTATCTAAGAAAGAATAGTTAGCAATAACTTGGCCAAAAATCACTGCTTATTTATCTGAGTCCTTATTCTCTATGGGATCACAACTTGTTACTACCAGATTATCTAAATGCTTTCGAAGCAATCATTTCCTGACTGACATCAAGGCACGTCAGATACTGATAGCTCAGAGAATTATCTTATATTTGAGCCTTATTAAAATAGCTACTTGCAATGTTACCCTGTATCTGCCGAAAAGATGTTTCCTGTTAGCATCCAGATATTTACTCTATTGTGTTCATTAATAGAGAGGTTTGTCTGATTAATTTGTTCGCAATTTGATCCATAAGAATATCCAACACAGCGGAACGGAAAAAATTTCCCCTGCGCATATAAGACTAATTCTATGGTACATCTTGTAAGGAAAGTCGTTTAAACTATACTGTTCGACATAGAAAACTACCCACCATGTAGGAATGCACGAAATGACACGAAACATACCACACATGTAGACAAGTAGGTCGAAAAGAAGTGATTTCGTTCCTGAGAGATTATATGAATGTGATGCACAAGTATACAGTACAATGTGGCCTGAGTCCGTTGGTCTATGTCCGCCATGATGGGCTATAAATTCTGCAATACGGAGTGGAATAGAGTGGGAAAACGCCTCTTTTATTTATCACCATGTCCACAATTTTTCTACACTGCGAAGGATCTGCCAATGACGTTTCACACGTTCTGTATTAGTGATATGCATGGGGATCGCGCTGGACATTGCAGCATCTAGAAACCTTTTAGACACTGTCTCCTGATGTTAGAAATGTGCAGGCGGGGTGGGTGTTATCGTCTTGAAATTTGGAGTAAGGCAACAAAACGGGCTGCAGCATCTCCTCGACGTAACGTGCTGTCATTGTGTCCATTATGCGTACGAGCAGTAAATGGCTGTTGAAATGGATAGCAGCCCAGGTCATGAAAACAGGATGAGGAAGTGTGTGATGTTCACAGATTGAAAGATTAGTCGGGTGACCACGTCGTCTGCAGATCTTCAGTCGGCAATTGTCGGTGTTTAGACAGAAGCTAGACTAGTCACTGAATACGACATGGTTAAATTTGTCCCTCCACGAATGTGTGGTACAGCACCACTGCAACCTTGCGCGACGATGTGCTGCAGTGAATGGCAGTCGTCGCAATGGCTGGCGAGAGAGCAATCCTGCCTTAGCCTATCTGCGATCCACAGTCCTTGTCCAACACGATAGCTCCGTGTACACCTCACGAATGTCGTAAGCTGTTGAGATTGCGAGGCTGCTATGGCTTGCCGTCAAATTCGGCGACAGAGTCTCAGGCCCAGGTCGCGAGAGATTTGAGTATCATCCCATAGTGGTTTCGGGTTAAGGCAGCAATTCAACAACACAGGTGGGGTGTCACGAAGGTCTGGCCAAGTTCGTCCAAGATGTACATCTCGTGGGGATTGTTATGACGCTTTAACCGCACAAAGAATACAGCTTGACAATTGATTTTGAAGCTCTCAGCTGCCAGTAGGACTATAGTATCAAGACAAACTGTATAAGGAAGGCTTAATGCAATAGGTCTTTATGCTAGGAAAGCCATGGTTTGCGTCCCGCTAACCGCATCTCATTGGACAGCTCACTTGAACGGGTGCAGGAAACATCGTTTCTGAAGCCTAGACGAATCCAGATTCAGTCTACGAACGGATTATCGTCGGCATTTATTCTAGAAGAAACTCAATTATCCTGCACACGGCCGCACAAGAGTCTCCTACGGAGGAGGTGCTCTGCTCGTATTGGGTGGCATTATCTTCAACGGCCGCACACCTCTCCACGCGTTCGCAGAAGGCAATGCTAATGCTGAAAGCTATAAGGGACGAAATCCTACAGCCCTATATCAGACTTTTTCGGGGATCTGTTGGCCCTAAGTTCCTTTTAATGGTTAACACTCGCCAGCACAAGGTTCAGGTTGTCGATTATTTCCTGCAGAGTTACGATATTCGGCGTATGGACTGGCCGAGCCAGGTCTACGGACCTGCACACTATAGAGAATGACTAGGATACTCTGGGACGACACGTAGAAGCTTGTCACCCCTCCCAGAACTTAATTGTGCTACGCACCACCCTCATCGAGGAATGAAATTCTTTGGCTTCGGAGTTCAGCTACCTGGTGATTAGCACGTATCGTCATTTGAGAGCTGTCTGTCCGTACGAAGTAATCACATTCCGTATTAAGAATTTTTAGGTTACATTCTTACATCTCACCTTGGTGACATTTTGCGAACGTAACCCTGTAATACGCAAGATGTGCTCATATTTGTCTGTTATGAAATATTTATTACCTTTATGATTCTCTATATATATGCCAAACTTCTCTACCAGCCTTTACGTGTTTTACTTTTTTATCCCACCGAATGCCTTCCGGACTTTAATTTTGGACACCAGTATATTAAATCCTTTCGGTGAGCTAATGAGCAGTTCATAGTCAGGTGGTGTATTTTAGAGATGAGCTCGGGCCGGTCCAGGATTCATTTAGAGCCGAAATCCCCGGGCGCGGGATTGGCATTACATATGTTGAATTTCATTACTGAATTCTTTATATATCATCATCATCATTGTCAACCATTATCAATCCACTGCTGGACGAAGGTCTCCCCAAGTTTCCTCCACAACGGTCTGTCTTGTGCCAGTCTCCTCCATGTCACCCCTGCATACTTTCGAATTTCATCCACCCATCTCCCATGTGGTCTTCTTCTGGGTCTTTTCTTGTCCCTTGGAATCCAATCTAAAATTTCAGCTGTCCATCGATGATCTGTCCTTCTGGCAGTTTGTCCAGCCCATTGCCATTTCAGGGATTTAACTCTGATCATGACGTCTTCCACTCTTGTCATTTTTCGGATCCACGAGTTCCTTTATTTATATATATATATATATATATATATCCTTCATTGTTTATAAGTTACCTTCATGAAAAACTAATTAAAAAATAATTTCCTAGATATTATTGTTATAAACTGGTTACCAAAATTTAAATAATTTCTAGTGTTAAGTACACGGGTGGTGTCACTTCTAGATCTGTAGTTTCATTTCTTCAGCAATGATTTTTTTTTCATTTTTTCGATTTTTTTTTTCCGGAAAAAAATCAGCAGGCTTATTTGAAGATTTGTAAGATGAGTTTGAAATTCATGTTCCTGATCCAAATGAAATTTGCAAGAATGTGGAACTGCGCATAGGAGAAACATTTTGAACCTGCGGATTTGTTACCGTGGTAGAACAATTCTCAATTTCCCTAAGCTAGCTGCCATTGCGAGACGTGTACTATGTATACCAACCAGTAGTTCTGTTAGCGAGAGAGTGTTTAGTGCAGGTGGTAAAGTTTTAGAGGAAAGATCAAGGTTAAGCGCTGAAGCATTAGATGCGATTCTTTTTTTTTTTTTTTTTTTTTTTGGAGGAGTTTCGAGAGGCTTAAACGGTAAGCAATTTCCATGATGAACTTGCTGGAAACTGCACACACATAGAATATCGTGATTATTACACAAGTGCAAAGCTTTGTTAATGTTAAACAAATTAGTAAAATCATGCAATGCATTGATTATGATACGCTTTCCAACATACTAGAAATCATAAAATGGCTGTGGAATAAATCTCACTCCTACGCCCTGACCTTTGATCCCATTTCGACGATATTCAACAGAACTGGTTCAGTATACCTCTGGAACAACATACTAAAATTTTGTCGCAATGGAAGCAATTTTACGTAAGTTATGATGTATAAGATCTATGGAATAGACCCCGCTTCTGTGTCCTAACCTTTGACCCATTTCGCCCATTTTCAATAGGAGTCGTCCCCAGGCAGGCCCCTACAACATACTAACATTTCATCCAAATCGAAACATTTACGTAAGTTATGACGCATAATGGCGATGGAGGTGATTCCGCTCCTATGTCCTGACCTTTGACCCTCATTTCGCCAATTTTCAATAGGGTTTGTCCCCAGGTGATCCCTTACCACATACTAATATTTAATCGAAATCGAACCTTTTTTACGTTAGTTATGACGCATAAGAACAGTGAAATGGATCCCGCTCCTATGTCCTCACCTTTGACTCCATTTCGTTCACTTTCAATAGAGTTCCTTCCCAGGTGATTCCCTTCCACATAATAAAATTTCATCGAAATCGATGGATTTTTAAGCGAGTTATCGTGCAGAAGAACATACGCACACAACGCGTGACGTAATGAGGCAGATGAGGAATCGCGGCCATCTGCTAGCAAAAGTGTGACGTCATTAAACTTTAATAGGATCCGCACAATTGTTTGACTGCTGACGTCATGAAAACACAGGTCGCGCCATCTTTTTTCTTCCCAATTAATGCGTTCCCAAAGATGAAAAAGGATTTTTAAGCGAGTTATCGTGCAGAAGAACATACGCACACAACGCGTGACGTAATGAGGCAGATGAGGAATCGCGGCCATCTGCTAGCAAAAGTGTGACGTCATTAAACTTTAATAGGATCCGCACAATTGTTTGACTGCTGACGTCATGAAAACACAGGTCGCGCCATCTTTTTTCTTCCCAATTAATGCGTTCCCAAAGATGAAAATTTGAACATCGATTAAAAGATCTTCATTTTATAACCTGCAATACTTAATATTTTCTAAAACAACCATAATTATGCAATCCAACATTTTTTTGTCTACTGACATCATGAAAATACAGATCGTGCTATCTTTTTTCTGGACACTTAATGCGTTCCCAAGGATGAAAATTTGAACATCGATTAAAATAGCTTCATTTTATAACTTGAAATACCTAATATTTTCTAAAACATAACCATAATTATGCAATCCAACATTTGTTTGTCTACTGACGTGATCAAAGTACAGGTCGCGCCATTCTTTTTCTGGTTTCAACACCACCAAAGGAAAAGTTATTGATTTTTAATATAATTATGGTTATGTTTTAGAAAATATTAAGTATTCCAAGTTATATTAAGAAGTTATTTTAATCGATGTTCAAATTTCCATCCTTGGGAACACATTAATTGTGAAGGAAATGTGTACAAAAGTTTTTCCATTGTAAGTATAGGAAGCAAAATTACTTGACGTCCACCTTAATAATATGGGTTAAGGGCGATGAAATGGATCCCGCTTTTATGTCCTGACCTTTGACCCCATTCCGCCCATTTTCAACAGGGTTGGTTCCCAGGGGGTTCCTTACCACATACTTAAATTTCATTGAAATCGAACCATTTTTACGCAAGTTATGATGCATAAAGGCAATGGAATGGATCCCGCTCCTATGTCCTGACCTTTGACCCCATTTCATTTATTTTCAATAGGGTTCGTTCCCAGGTGGTCCCCTACCACATACTAAAATTTCATTGAAATCGAACCATATTTACGCAAGGTATGACGCATAAGGGCAATTGTATGGATCCCGCTCTTATGGCGTGACTTTTGACCCCACTTCACCCATTTTCAATAGCGTTCGTCCCCTGGTGATACCCTACCACATACTAAAATTTTATCGAAATCGAACCATTTTTACGTGAGTTATCGTTCCGACAGACAGACGGACGGACGGAAAAAGCTGGAGCATATACGCTTCTTTAACCTACGGTTAGAAAGCGTAAAAAATGCAGAATAATCTAGTCTGGAATGCTCATAACGTTTTTATTTTTATTTTTTATCTTTTGGAAATTTTTTACTTGCTTTTTTTATACACTACTACCTCACTGTAAACTATCTTTAATAGTTAGCATATATGTAAATTATATTGCGAAGTTTAGCGTTCTAGAGTCACTATTTAAAACACGTGCGACTGTCTGTAAAGAGCTGTATGTTTTGTAACGCAATTTATTCAAAATAAAAGTAAATTTAGAAATCCAAAAAAAATAACGAATTGAATTTTTTGTATTTCTAAAAGATTTTCTTACCTTCAGCTTTTTTTTTTTTCTTTTGATTGGAGGTTTAACGACCACCGTGAGCAACTCAATGGGCTATAAGCAGTCGCCCGTCCCTAATTTAGGGTCACTGGTTCCAGGGAAGGGAGAGAGCCAGTGCCGTAAGACAAACACAACATCCATGCCTGACCGGGATTCGAACCCGGACCCCTTACAGACGAATGATCAGAGGCCAGCGCCTTAGACCACTGCGCCACCGGGGCGGCTGCCTTCAGCTTTTGGCAAAATCACTGATTCACCTGATATAGTCGAACGGCATGTGCATAGATTATTTTCCAGTCCACATTTTAGAACATTTGCTTTTATGCATAGTGTTTCGAAGAACATATTATGAAGTGGATTAACTGAAGTAAAATTTTTAAGCTAATGATTTTTATACTAATCCTTGATTGGGCCATAGCTTTCGCCTATGCATAATGCAAGCCTTGCTAAGCAAAATTTTCTGAGAACCCGGGCTTAGCAAACATATAATCAAAGAAAGCGGGCTGGGCCCGGGCTCTTAAAATTGAGCCCAAAGTCATCTCTAGTGTGGTTAGGTTAAGTTTGAAGTACAGAGGTTCTCAATTTGGTTTTGCTCATCACTTTTCAAACTGATTTTGTTGTTCACTCTTAACATCACAAGTTGATGTCTTTCCCACTTAAAAGATGTAAATTTAATTTGCAATTAAATTTGGTTTTGTTTACTTTTTCGGTCATGCATAAACTTGTAGCTGACCTTCAGAAAAAATGTTTTACATCCGAACTCAACTACATATCTGTTCACGTTTGAACAGATTTGTTATTTTGAACAGAACTGTTTTGAGCAGCTTGCTTACATGAACCCAAATGCTTTCGAATCCACGAAAATTCGTTCAGGATTACAAATCTCAACAAGATCTCTAAGAGCGAGCCTCAATTCATACGCTTCACAAACAAAATAGATCGCCTTTCAGCATTCTCGGAAATGATTCCTAGTAACGCTTTGTCACTACCCAAGAAAAAAAACTTCCATTTTCTAAAATAAGCTCCAGTTCCAAGAACTGGAATTGTTTTCCTCGCTCAGAGATCAGAAAAAAACTTCAAAACAAGGAACACCATTTTCAGCAAGTGGAAGAGTAATTTGCTGTTGAAGATGTATTTCCAAAAATCTTATAAATTAAAATTTTTCGCTTCTGCGACAAATCTGTTTTCTCAGAACTTAGAATTCCAAGACACACATCACGAGTCACCAAGCTCTTTTTCTTTCTTCCCCCCCCTCCCTACTTTAGTTGCGCCGTCGTATTCTGGGAAATAACATTTCTGAATTTTTCACCATGACCTGCGAAATATTTGTTTTGCAATATACACTATACTGACAAAAGCCACCGGACACCCTTTCAAAAGCAAATGAACGGATCCTCTGCGTTGCTTAGATGCGCGGTATAGCTGCAAACGGTATAAAAGCAAGCCTGCAGCTGACCGCGATCATATCGCACAGTGAGGTTGAGCGAAAATGTCGCGGCGGGAGAGAATTGACTTTGAGAAAGGAAAGTTTGTTGGGTGTACATTAGTAAGTTGTCCGCAAGAGAAACAGACAGGCATTTAAACATACCCAAGTCAACTGTTTTGGATATACTCAATAAGAGGAAGACACATGGCGTGCCTGAAGCAGCAAAACATGCCAGCAGACCAAAGAAAATCAGTGATAAGAACGTCGAAGCCTCAGGAGAGTCATTACAGCTAATCGACTGAGTACTGCACAAGAGCTCAGTGTACAGGTGAGTAAAAATGTTGGAACCTCGGTATGCACACGTACCATTCGCAGAGAACTTCATTCCATGGGTTACAGTGGTCGCGCGGCTGCTCATAAGCCTTTCATCTCCACTGGGATTGCTACTCGTCGTTTAGCATGGTGTAAAGAACATTTATAGTAGACCGTAGATCAATGGAAACGGGTCCTATGGACTGATCAATCCAGACACAAGATTCATCAGTCTGATGTCACTGTTTGGGTATGAACGCTAGTTATCACAGTGTACTGTTCCTACGGTCAAGTTTGGAGCTGGCAGTGTACTCGTGTGGGGGTGTTTTTCGTGATGTGGTCCCACGAAAAAAAACCGAGACGAGTACACTGCCAGTATGTTAACCAGCACGTCTACCTCGATATTCTGGACAATTATGCATTACCAACTCTGTGGCAATACTATGGAACCTAGCCTTGTTGGTACCAGCAGTATAATGCACCGAGCATTAAAGCAAGGACTGTTACGGCGTGGTTTGACGATAATCTCGTATAGTGTGTGGACTGGCCAGCACAGAGCCCTGATCTTAATCCCGTAGAGCACCTATGGGATGAATTAGAGCACCGCATAAGAAGTTTGGAACCAGGGCCTACTACTAAGCAAAAGTTAGCGGCAGCATTATGTATTGAATGGAGGCGCATACCTATAGCTGTGTTCCAAAACTTTGTCGAAAGCCTGTCTCGAAGGGTCAGTGCATACATTAAGACCAAAGGTGGACCGACACCGTACTGATGTATGTCAATAAATGCTATGTTGTGTTTCTCTTCTAGGTGTCCGGTGACGTTTGTCATTAGTGTAGTTCTCAGAAATATTCGTGAATGCTGTGTCGTGCAGTATTTTTAAAGTCTAAAATCGATAATTATAGTATTTTTGGGTGGTATCTCTTAAAATTAAATTTTTCAGAAAAATTTTTAGCTACGATATTTCAATTGTTTGCTTTTACTGTGGTGTTCTGTAAAATGCTACGTTTTATAGCATTTCATACAGCAACATTCTGCTGAATGTCGATTTTGCGGATGTTTTTTGTAATACAGTTTTTGTAATTTCAGTGTTTTTATCATGGAATTGTGCGAAATACCATTTTTGGATGTATTGTAGTGACATTATGTTAAACGGGATTTCCACTTCCCCCGGTTTTATTTGGTATTCTGAAATATTTCATTTTTGTGTTGTTTTGTATGGTACCCAGGTATTCTGCGAAATATAATATGCTGTTTTGTAACACGCAATGAATTCAGTGAAATATGCTGTTTTATGGATTTTTCATATGTACTATCGCAGAAAAACGCTGTCTCTTCCCAGTCTTAATTTCTGACTCAACGAGCCCCGCATTTTTTATATAGTGGACCGATTTATCCATACCTTTGTTGGTTTAACTGATACGGAAAGTTTGTTATTTTATAGTGAGTAGACTTAGCAAATTACTTTGAATACTGTGTAAAGTTAATGTTTTAAGCATAAGTTGAAGTAAACGAACTGCTTGCCATGATTTTTGACGTAGAAAAGATTACCAAGCTGCTAAACTCTTTACTCTTGTAGAAATAATAAACTCTGGGTTAGAGAAATTAGTTTAAACCAGCTCGAACGAATATACAGAGAACGTTCAGACATTTTCATAACGTTTTTGATAACTACAGAAAATAAAAAAAGTTCAAACCGGCAACAGCGTGTTACATGAACACTAAAGAAACATCTGCCGCCGTTAAATACCTTCTGCTAATAAAATGGCGCACGTAAACAAGCTGTGGACATAAAGTTATGTTTTTGCTCTTTACTAAGAGAAAATTCGTACTCCATATTTAAAATACGCTGTAAAAATCATGGAATTAGCATTTCTAAATGTAAAATAAGCAATACAGGGTGATTCATAAAGAAGTTTACAGTTTCAACGCACTATAAAACAAGAACAATGTAAGATATTTTATGTTACCTGTAACAGAATAGTAGGGGAACGTTTCAAGTTTTTTTTTTTTTTTTTTTTTTTTAGAAACAGTCACAGATGTTCTATGTGTGCACCCTTAGTCACAGCTGGTAATCCATTTCCGCCCAAACGCGAGGTAAGATATCTGAATCAAGTGCAGTGATAGTGGCTGTGATACGCTGTATCAGCTCCGCTAGATCAACAGGAAAGGGGAAATTGTGTCCCTCAGTAGCGGGACATTAACTTTATGAGTACATGTACCTAACGGTTCGCAGTAGTGGGCAGTGTCTTTAACTGTTACTGTTTTACAGCATCTGGAAACAAACTGGAAACGGATTACCGGCTCGATGGGTGTCGTGTGACTAAGGGTGCACACATAGAACATCTGTGACAGTCTCTAAAAAAACTTGAAACATTCCCCTACAATTCTGTTACAGGTAACATAAAATATCTTACATTGTTCTTATTTTGTAGTGCGTTGAAACTGTATACTTCTTTATGAATCACCCTGTATTATTAATAATAGAAGAAATCGTGAATCACTGCTTTTAACAAGAACACCAAACGAATATCCAAAGAAGGTACGTACTTTTATGACTATTTCAAAAGTAAGGTCTCTGGTCTAGTGGTCTTATAAGACAATCCACCGACCCAAAGAGCAATCACCAAGTCTTTAAAAGTCTCTGTATCAACTGTAAACAAGGTAAGAAACAAAGATTTGAATCTGATAAAAACCAAAAAACATTGTTCACCGCCTTTTGCCAAGGCACGTGGCTGAACGCAGAACACTATGTAGACTCCTTTATGAAAATAATTTAACCGGAGACAGATGGAAATTTATTGTAATTATTGATGAAGCATGGACTTACCTAAACAACTGTAACAAAAAAGGTCGATTTAAAGACTTACAAACTTGGTTCCAAGAATCCAAAGAAAGTTTCAGTAAAGGATTCATGACTTGGTTTCTTTTACAATGGGAAATTAAAGTTAAGAAAAGTTGAAAAGAATGTTAAAATCAATTCTACATATTACCAAAATAATGTTTTACCTCCTTTATGTCAAGAGGAAATGCCATTCCTTTATCCACAGAGCCCTCAAAGAATAGAACTCCATCAGAATAAGGCTACCATTCATACATGCAAATCTACCACTGTATTTCTTGAAAAAATGAAAAGCGACGGGTATGAAGCCTACCTTTTGCTCATATTCCTTCAAAGTCCCGTGATGTGTCACCAATGGACTATTGTGCCTTCGGACTGCTGAAAAGAGTGCTTTCTAAACGCAGACCTAAAATAATGATTGGACTTATGAAAGTAGTGGAAGAGGAGTGAAATAAAATACAGCTACCAATCTTAAGAAATGCCCTGTTATCTTGGAAATGTAGAGATAGGATTACTATCCAAAGAAAGAGTTACCAGACAGAAAATTTAAGATTTTTTTCTTAATATTAATTGCATTGCCGGAAAATCGTTCTAAAAACGTGGGAGCATCCTCTGTGTCTTCTGTCTAAGAAGTGGGCCGAACGCGGCTGGAAAGAGCGAGCCTAAGCATCAAAAAGCGTTGCTTTGTTATTCAAAGTGGGCACTTAAGGTAAGGTGACCAGACGACCTCATTTTCTGGGGGACAGTCCTCAATTTCGTAAAAACTGATTGAAGACGTCAAATGTCTTCCATTTCTTATTTTTTGTCCTCAATCTTTGAAATTTCCCAAAAAAATTGAAATACGAAAAAATATGCTTAACAAAAGTCGTAGAACTCCATTGAATCTATCAAAAATGCAACTAAATTTAATTTCAATTACAAATTTAATTGCAAGAAAATGGACTAAGTTAAGTTACAAATCACGCAATATTAGTGGTAGGCATGCCAAAGCATCGGACAAAGTTATCTCGATAACGGTGGGGTTATTTCGTTACTGTTTCAACTGGATTTAGTTAAAATATTTATAGAATGGAGAATTAATCTCATCTGTTCAGCATTCTCTTTCTTGAAATTAAATAAGTAATTGATGCTAAATTTGGTTGCAGATTCCATTTATAGTTCTACAACTTTTGTTCAGTGCATTTTTCATTAAATTGCTTCCTCAAGTGAAATTACTGACTTGGAATATTCCTTCTCATAGAGATAACAGATATTCCACGATTTCTGCACGTTCAGTGTACAGTAATTTTCTGGCTTCAGATATATTTTTTTGTACAGAATCACAATAAAATTTCAGTACAAAATCAAAATATGTGAGTAACATTTAAAATTTATCAGAAGTGATATTTTATATGATAGTATTTTATTGCTATTTTTATACTTATTTCACATGAAAATCATCCTTCAGATTCATCGTATGTTTTCCCATAGAACTAGCCAATTATGATACAGTGAACAACATTCTTTGCTGATCTTCGGCTTTACACCATAATGTATCAGACGTACTCAATTATGTCCTCATTTTGAAACGAAATAGTCCGCAATTTTAAATTGAAATTGAGGACATGACATTTGTTCTCAAAAATCTGGATAATTGATACTCATTGAGCAAAGCAAGGCCGATGGCAGCTCTCTTTACGAGGCTCGAGACAATTAGTTGTTCGGGCATAGGTACGAGATGACACATCCGATCACAGTGATTTTTTGCATGCGATTAGAAATCTTCCATGGTCAGGTTTTGACGCCTTTCCATTCCCGAAATTCCGTGTCACTGAGGAATAATCGTCCAAAAACTTGCATTTTTTTGGGGGGGGGGTTTCCGGGTTTTGAGAAGGGGTCGTTTGTTACCTGTCTCCTCCAAAGATCTTCTGCCGATCGCGGTGACACTTGCAACAGAGAAAGGGAAGGACATGGTGAGTGACATGGGGTTGGCATCATGATTGGTCTTGCCGTATAAAAATAATAGCCATTAACACTGACCAATTTTAATAATTGAAAAGCTCTGCTCTCTATACGATACTCGAGGCAATTAGTTGTTCGGGCATAGCTACGACATGACAAATCCGATCACCGCGATTTTTGGCATGCGATTGGACATCGTCCGTGATCAGGTTTCGACGCCTTCCGATTTTGCAATAGCTTTGCTCAAAATTTGCCAACTGTACCCGAGTTATTGGTTACCGTTGGCGGCTTGTCCTAGTATTTTCTTACTGGTTACTTTAAAACTTCTCCGCTATGTCTTAGGTCATGTATTTTCTTACTGGTTACTTCTCCAGTATGTCTTAGGTCATGGAGCAGAGAGTAAAAATACTAGAAGAAAGCGCTTATAAATGACAGGTTTTTAAGTAGGTACTTCTGAGATGAAAACGGGAAAGGAAATATTGTACTGTAGCTTCCGTAAAACTCAGAATGCATGTCAACATTTCTATTTGGGGACCGTAAAAAATTTTGGGCACCATTTGGTTCAGGTATATCGGCCGCTTAAAGGGTTAAACGTAACAATCCAAGATTCAGATAACTAGGAAAGGGGGTTTAATGGTAAAATTCAGTTTCTTGCAGTCCGCGACCTTTCGCTTATGTTCAAAGCAGGGAGACACTAGTTGAGGCACACTATGAAATTTGAAGTCTTAACTCGCACGGCAACAAAGTATGGCAGAGACTAAAAAGTGGCAATGATTAACTGCGACGGATATTAGTGGAGGTTACGAGCAGGACTAAGTATACCTTGTAGCAAACAGAATATCCATACAACATTCAAAAGCAAATGAGTAACGCAGATACGATCTCATCGCCTATCACACAGCAATTCTTGATTTTATCATTTCCTTCACACGCCTGACTTGCTGCCAGCTCTGCCACATCAAGAGAAACTTGAGCTTAGAAAGTCTAACCCATAGATAAATTAGACACAAAAAATACACTATATGGAAAAAGTCTCCGGACACCAGTGCTTTATACAATACTGCATTTATGGCAAAATCAAGAAGTTGGAACACATTTGGCCCAGTGGCGTAACCATGCTTCAAAATCTGGGGGGAGGGGGTCCGATCACACATGCACACATTATATATATATATATGTATGAGGATCCCAGACTCTGAAAATTATTTTGAAGACGAGAATTCATTTTTCCATTGTAAATACGACAAGCATGGTAAGTCAGATAATATCCGAAAACTTGAAAATTTCGTCGTTCTGGAGTGGGAATCGAACCCGCGTCTCCCGGAAAGCGCCCGAGTATTCAAATCACTACACACCACCCAGGACGACCAAGTCTCAAATTTCCGATTAATTTGAATATAACCTTCACAGGATTCGCTAGTCGAAGCAACCGGCATTCATGTTTGCCGAATTCACGGGATGGAATTCTGAACCTCCAGATTCGCTAAACATGAATGCCGGTTGCCTTCGACTAGCAAATCCTGTGATGGTTATATTCAAATTAGTCGGAAATTTAAGACTTTGTCGCTTTGGGTGGTGTACTGGTTAAAATACTCGGGAGCTATCCGGGAGACGCGGATTCGATTCCCACTCCAGGCAGACGAAATTTTCAAGTTTTCGGATATTATCTGACTTACCATCCTTGTCATATTTACACCAAAAAACGGATTGTCATCTTCAAAATTTGTATTCGGAGTGTTTGTTTTAACAAAACGAGACACTTGGACACTAAAGTACAGAAGTTGCTCAATCTCACTCTTAGGACTGACTCAAAGGAATGGAAGAAACCAGAAACACAGCATACTGGATCTTCAAATAATCAGATCAGAGTTTCCGGTACTAAAAACTAGCATAACACCTCCATTACCTAAGCTTCAGAGAGAAACTAGGACTCCACACAAGCGTCAGTGTGTGAACTTGATTTATTATAAGAATTTATTATAAGAATGCCCTTATGTAAAAGAGTTGATTAAAAAATCAACGTACAAAACTGTTTTGAAAAGAATAACTACTAAGAGATCAGATGGAAATATACAGTATGTAGCCTACATTCTAAACAGCAGAAAAGCTAGTTGTCTCTGTGCAGACCAGAGGCCTAACCTTTTAGCCTCAAGTGAGCATTAGACGTGAAATCAGATACTATTTCGGTTGTTTCAAAGAACTCGGAACACAGGCTGCATAGCCATGTATGAATACACGTTTTGTTATTTCGCTTTTCTCTTCGGTAAAGAAACTGAATAATGAGAAGTTGGCATCCGTTCAGTATGTTTGTTTTGATAGAATATTATAAATAGAAGCCATAGGTTTTTCGTGAGCAATGGGTACGATGTACGAATGAAACAAAATATTTTCAGAAACGTACCTACATTTCATCTTAGATGTGCATTATCAGTGTATCTTACGTTTTCTAAAATCATATTTAGGTTTTATCAAACATTGTCCATCATTCAATTTTAACTCTTGAAGCAGCTGATGTACCTGAACCAAACGGTACTCAAAATTTTCTGCGATCCTAAAACATATGTTCACATAGCGGCCGGGTTTTACCGAAGCTACGGCAAAGCAATTCCTTTCCCTTTCATCTCAGCAGTATCGAATATAAATCTCTCGCTGGTGGTAGGTGCTCCCTTAAAATCCTTAGTCTTATAGTCTAGTCTGATTCCCGTAGTCCTTTATTCTCTGCTCCATAACCCAAGGAATAATTGGGAACGGCTAGTCCCCCTGACATAGACATCATGGCAGTAGGTATTGGGGGCACCGGAAAGTAATGTTTTATGGAGGAGGGCTTAGTTTGGGGAGCAGTTGTGAGGTTTTCATCGTACAATTCGTGTATTCAACGTAAAGTAAGTGTACGTACAAGTGAATGAACTATTCGCCTTAAACTTATGTAGGTGTTTTGTCCTCCAGATTTGCAAAACTAACATAAAACCCGAGGAGAGCCATGTTCGTCATTGTATGCTGTATGAATTCCACAAGGGGAACAATGCAACCGTGGCCACCAATAGCATTTGCGCTGTTTATCCGAATGCGTTAGATGTCCGCTAGTGCCAGCGTTGGTTCGCCCAATTCCGGTCGGGCAATTTTGACCTGTCTGATGCCCTTCGTGCAGAAAAGCCCATGGAGCTGGACAAAGACCTGCTGCGTGCAGCCGTTGAGACAGATCTTCGTCAAACCATTGATGAATTATCCCAACATCTTAATGCATCATGGGCTACTGTTAAAGAGCGCCTGCAACTGATAAAGAAGGTGTATAGACAAGGAGTTTGGGTCTCACACCAACTTTCACCTGACAACAAAGCCCAACGTTCCACCACCTGCAACTCTTTGCTCAGCCTACAGGAAAAGGATACATTTCTTTATCGAATTGTCACTGGAGATCAAAAGTGGATTCTTTACGTGAACAACAAATGCAAAAACCAGTGGCTTTCTCCAATTCAGACACCAGTTCCTACGCCAAAAACAGGCCTACAGTCCAAAAAGGTTTTGCTCTGTGTTTGGTGAACTACCGCTATCGTGGGTCACTTTGAGCACTTGGAACCCGGTCAGACCGTAACTGCAGACCCCTATTTTCAACAACTGGACAGTTGGAAGAACGCTCTCACTGTAAAACATCCAGCACTGGTCAACAGAAATGGTGTCATCCTTCAGCATGACTACGCGAGACCTCACACGGCGAAACGGACCCAGCAGACGATCAGAGATTTGGGCTGGGAAGTTCTGCCCCATCCTCCTCATTCCCCTGACATTTCACCATCTGATTACCATTTGTTCATATCTCTGCAGCACTTTCTTAATGGGAAAAGATTCTACAATATTGATGTCAAAACGAGGCTTTCTGACTTCTTTGCATCAGTCAACGTCTTTTTATAAAGACAGCATTGAAAGTTTGGTTTCACGATGGGCAAGTGTGATCGATAATGATGGCGATTATATAACTGATTAAGAAATAATTTTTTTTGTTACAGTGTTTCTCTTCTTTTCCAAAAACGAATTACTTTCCGGTCCCCCCAATAAAAACAAGTTACGCAAACATAGTTTCTCTCTTTTTTTTTTTTTTTTTTTTTTTTTTTGGCACCATTTTTAAAACATTTTTAGTGAAGGTAATTAGACAAAAAACATTGATGGCAATCATTTCCCTTAAAATTACCACTTTGAATGAAAAGCCAAAAGGAAAATCAACGATTTCTGATGCGCAGGTTCACTCATTCCAGCCGCGTTCGGCCTACTTCTTAGACAACGACTACCATCTGAGCTAATTTCTGCTTATTTTGCTAACCCCGAGTTGATTCGTTCCAGCCGGTTAGTGCGTTAATAAGTAGCAAGATATCTCATATACAGTAGTAGTGATAGTATGAATCACTCTTTCTCCTTAGATCATCCATCATTCACGCAAATGAGTCTTGAATGACCAAACGAATGATCGAGTTTCCAGATTGTCGCTACGCTCATAGAGTAAGTCATTCGTTGAAAAGATCCCGCGTTGCGATTTCAAGGCCAAGGCTCTTTTTGGCAAACTGTTCAAAAGAACGCAAGATCTTCACCATTCGTCACGAGAACAATAGGGCACACTATTCAATTAAATTGTATTCGCGTATCATCCCCATTCTTAAGTTTCCCCATTATTTCTTAGATGACTGCTCACTCACATAACGATTGACACTTATAAATTCTCGACATTACTTTTTTCCTTGGGAATTCGTTTCAGAACTCAAGGGAGTAGAATAAAGTTAAACGTGCTACGACTTTGGTGTGTGTCCCAGAAATGGCTGACTGAATAATCATTCAAAGCGGTTAGAGCGAACCATTCACGGTTAAGTCATTCGTTCCGAACGAACAGTTAACGAACGGTCCATCATTATAGATAATTAAGTGCTCGAGATGAGTGCTCAAATCTCACTGTTGTCAAATAATTACTTACTTTATTAGAAAGTGCGGATTCGCTACCTACGGAAGTAATCCCGAGCTTTTGTTGTTTTGTTTTTCCAGGATTGATCGTACTCTGTGTTTATATACACAATCGTATTAGAATAATATGACCACCCCCGGAATCACAGTGTACCCCGCCCAAGCGCGTCACAGAGTGCACGTGACAAGCTCGACCACACCGAGATATAAGCGGCCAGCCAGGACAGATTAGCCATAGTGCATCACGTGAGCAAAATGGGCATAGGTGTGATTTCACCGCCGTTCAGAAAAGAATGATCATCGACGAACGCGCCAAGGGTTGCATCTCAGAAACAGCAGACTTCGTGGGCTGCTCGCGAGGTGCTATAGTAAGGGTGCACCAAGAATGGACCATTGGTACACCGAATACCACCCGACGTCATAACTGTGGAGTCCCAAAAAAAAGCCATCGATCCCAAAGGAGAACGTCGCCTCTATCGACTGGTAAAGGGCAATCGACTTGCAACAGTACAGCAATTGATCATGCAGATAAAGGCTGGAGCACCCAGGTACGTATCTCAGAAAACAATAGAGCGAACCCTGTTACGCATGGGTCTCCAGAGTCGGCGCTGCGTCAAGGCGTCCGTGTTAACCTATATCCATCGGCAACGACGCCTGCAGTTCGCATCGAACTAGTAGTGGAAGAGTGGGAAAAGATTGCCTTCTCCGACGAATCGAGGTTTCTACTCCACAGAAGTGACGGGCGGTGGAAGTTACGGCGTTAAACACACAAGAACCAACACCCGGATACGCTTGTCGGTCACGTACAGGCCGGCGGTGTCAATGTGCATGTCTGGGGATGCTTTCCTGGTATGACTTCAGACAGCTGGTATCACTGGATGGGTCCCTGAATGGCAATGGCTACCTGTCCATCCTCGCTGACCACGTGCATCCCTTCATGTTGGACGTATACCTTGGTGGTGATGTCTACCAACAGGACAGTGCGTCCTTCCGTGTCGCTTAGGGTTGCGTGACTGGTTCCAGGACGGCAGCGATGTCTCCGTCCTGCCTTGACTGGCGAAATAGCCCGACTTTAATACCATACGGCACTTGTGACACTGTTTGGATAGACAGGTTCGACGTGCCGACCCACAACCACGTCATTTCCAGGAGCTCCGTGCTCTTCTGCAGTCTGAATGGGCACGAGATGCTCTGGAAACCTTCTAGGGCCTCATTGCGTCCATGAAACGCCGTCTCGCCGCTGTCATCCGGGCCAAGAGTAGTTAATGCTGTACTAAGGGTGCACAAAGAATGGACCGTTGGCACACCAAATACAACCCAACGTCATAACTGTGGAGCCCCAAAAGCCATGACCCCGTTTCGATGTTATTCAACATTAGGTAAGTGGTCATATTATTCTGATGCGACCGTGTAAGTCTAGGGAGTAATCAGTCCCTGATTTAGGACCACTGGTTCCACGGAGGGGAGGGGATCAGCACCGTATGACAAATGTAGCACCCATGCCCTAAGCTCAACTTACACGATTAGCCAGGAGTCCACACCTCTAAACACTCTCCCACTGTCCCGGCATAAAGCAGTTGTGTTTGGTTTGTTCTTGAACAACTTCCACGAGACCAATTTTAGCACAGTCATTTATTTACTCTCCAGGTGGGAATCTAGAAATATTTTTATAACCCCCCCCCCTTTTAATTTATCCAACTGTTTATTGAAAAGAAGGATACTAAGTATTATTTTGAACTTTTAGGGTTTAAACCTAAAGAGAAACCCGTGTAGCAGATCACTGGCACCCATAGCTGGGGGGGGGGGGGGAGATTTTCATAACCTAAAGACATTTTTATTAACTTTAGCTAATTTTTCATTTTCAAATTCCATATCACGAAGTGTTTTTAGATGTGTTGGTGTATCGGACAGACTTCGATTTCAGGCAGTCTTTCTGGCAACTGCTTTCATGAATTAACACGAAACTAGTTCAACCGTTTATGTCTGTTCTTTACCAGAAGTACTGAAGAAAAAGCCTTCGAAATAAAGTGCGACTGAAGTGCGAAAATTAATTTAGAAAACTGAAGCTTAAAAGCATTTTGGATAAAATATTTCCCAGATTTGGAGAAGAACTGCTACGTATTATGTCATTTAATTTTACCTATCTCTGCACCAAAAAGCTTTTCAAATTTAATCACAATAAAAACGAAACAAAGTAATCTACTGGATGCCAAACCCGATTTACGTTGTGCGATTTCATCTTTCAAGCCTAGGATTTATTTTCCAGCTGGTGAAGAAAATGCAGCATCGTTCTTCACATTTAATTCGTTCCGTTTCTGTTATTTCTTAAGATAAATCGCATTTTTATTCATTGTTTTGGATATGAAAAATTATGGGCTTTTTCAATTCCAAATGTTCTGCTATTTCTTATGATAAATCGTTTTTTTACTAACCGTTTCTCATAAGAAAATTATTTGTGCTCATTTTTTATTTGAAACACAGAGGATGTTCAAACATTTTTAGAACAATTTTCCAGCAATATTATTAATGTTAAAAATAAAATTATTTCTTCCTTAAATGTTCTATTTGATACCCCTTTCTCTGCATATGAACCTGCATCTAGATTTCTAAGTTAACAGGTTATTTCTTAAAATCGGCAGTGGTATTTTTATTCCACTCCTCTTTCTGCGTTTAGAAAGAACTCTTTTTAGCAGTCCGAAGGCACAATAGTCCATTGGTGACACATCAGGGGACTTTGAAGGAATATGAGCAAAAGGTATAGACTTAGTACCAGTCTTTTTTTATTTTATTTTTTTAAGAAATAGAGTGGTAGATTTAGATGTATGATTGGTAGCCTTATCCTGATGAAGTTCTACTCTTTGATGGTTCTATGGATAAAATAATGGTATCTCTTCTTTAAATATAGGAGTTACATTATTTTCGTAATACGTAGAATTGATTTTAACATTCTTTTCAACTTTCCTTAACTTCAATTTCCCATTGTAGGAGAAACCAGCAGTAAGGATGAATCCCTTATTTGTTGAATTCTATTTCAACTAATACGGAAAGATCGAGACGGGAAAATTCAAAGTATATGGCGTACCAATGAAGGAAAAGAACTGAGCCTGGTAATAAGTGGTATATTGGCTCAACCCTGCGAACTTTGCGTGTCAGTATTTTCGAGCATTAATATGACACCAGAGTTCGCGCCTCTAACGCTGAACTTGCCGCTTGGTGAATGACGGGACCCATCTGTCGTCACGGCGTGACCACAGATGTATTACTACGAACAAGGACAAAGATAACTAACTACATTATTTACCGAAAGTCTATATATTGTACTTATAAGTATCGAACACAATGCTGTAATGATGAAACGCCAGTGTATGTACCAACCCCATGGGGACAGCTCATTACTGCCACGAATTATGGACATCAGCAGTATTTAAGACCACCCCACCCGCAATGAATTTCCGCGCCATTGTTACATAGACTTGGTTCTGCGCACCTGGTGAATGTGCTGTGGCGTCTTAGTTATCACGAATACTCATTTATGACTATCATAAATTTCATAACACAACATTTAATTTAAGAAACAACAATACGATTCTTATTGCCCTGTCGTCCGCCCTACAAATCCAAAACAAACAAACTCTCTCCACGCTCTTCACTCCGTCTCTTGCTTCTGCTGTCGACCTCAAAGCTCTCATGTCAGCTCTGACGTCAGC
This sequence comes from Macrothele yani, assembly GCA_039090855.1. NCBI lineage: Eukaryota > Metazoa > Arthropoda > Arachnida > Araneae > Macrothelidae > Macrothele > Macrothele yani. The sequence goes on from CM077027.1 coordinate 147,653,964, forward strand.
AATGACGTCAATATCCAGGACTGGAACTGCACTGCCATTGAATACGTCGCAACACCGAAGGACTACATATGCCTTTTGACGATTCTCAGTCTCGTTTGTAACCTGATGAAGCAAGGGAGGTACTTGCAAAAGATCGTTTTATTAGTATTAGATTTTAATTGAAGGTTGTATTTTAAGGATGAAATTCTATGACCGTATGTGTAGACTGAGTCTAGCATATGAATTACCGTGTAGAGACGGTGATTATGTGTGTTTTGGCTTAATTACACGAGTGCATCATTCATTTGTAATACGATGAATCCCTTACTGAAACTTTCTTTGGATTCTTGGAACCAAGTTCATAAGTCTTTAGGCTCTTGAGATAGTAAATCGACCTTTATTGTTAGAGTCCTTTAGGTAGATCCATGCTTCATCAATAGTTACAATAAATTTCCATCTGTATCCGGTTTAACGATTTCCATTTTTTGGTTTTTATCCGATTCAAATCTTTGTTTACAGTTGATACAAAGAATTCTAACGACTTAGCGATTGCGCTTTTTGTGGATGGGTTTCCTTTTACGACTAGAGACCTTACTTTCGAAATACTAGTCGTAAAAGTACGTACCTTCATTGGATATTCATTTGGTGTTCTTTTTTCTGATGAAAGCAATGCTTGGTGATTTTTCCCTCTATTATTAATGACATTGCTTACTTTACATTTAGAAATGCTAATTCCATGATTTTCAGAGCGTTTTTTAATTACAGAATGGGAATATTTCTCTTCGGAAAGAGCAAAAAACAACCTTCTATTCAAAACTTGTTTACGTGCGCCAGTTTCTTAGACTATACAAATTTTGAAGATGACAATCCGATTTTTGGCGTAAATGTGACAAGGATGGTAAGTCAGATAATATGCGAAAACTTGAAAAATTTTTTCATCGTCCTGGAGCGGGACGATGAAAAAAAATTTTCAAGTTTTCGCATATTATCTGACTTACCATCCTTGTCACATTTACGCCAAAAATCGGATTGTCATCTTCAAAATTTGTATTATATGGCGTAATCCCGTATTTCTTTCATGATTTATCTGCTTCTCCGGGCAATCACGGGATAGGATTGTTAACCTCCAGATTCGCTAAACATGAATGCCGGTTGCTTCGACTAGCGAATCCTGTGATGGTTAAATTCAAATTGATCGGAAACTTGAGACTTGGTCGTTCTGGGTGGTGTAGTGGTTAGCATACCTAGGCGTTTTCTGGGAGACGCGGGTTCGTGTCCCGCTCCAGGACGATGAAAATTTTCAAGTTTTCGCATATTATCTGACTTACCATCCTTGTCACATTTACGCCAAAAATCGGATTGTCATCTTCAAAATTTGTATTATATGGCGTAATCCCGTATTTCTTTCATGATTCTTAGACTATGTTTAACTGTTGCTTTCTTGTATATCTAACACTGTTGCCAGTTTCATTTCTTTGAATTTTTTATTTTCTGTAATTTCTTATCAAAAAACGTTTTAAAAATGGGTGAACATGCTCTGTATTTTGCTGCTAAGTTTTTGTTTTACTTTTTAATTAAATTTGCGGAATTTAATACTTTGCTAAATGGGGATTGGATGACGGTAAATAAGAAATCGGGAGGCGTAACTATTTCTCGAAAAATCAAAACAAGTGGCGTGATGCTGCAAAGTTCGAAAACCGCTCTACTAGAAAGAAAATTTTGCAAACCATGTGATGTTTTCTATATTTGCCACAGAGCACCAAATATATGTGAATTAGCAGTCAGATCAGGTTTTCAATCAGTTCACACGGCGGCGGGAAATGGTCATTTCACCCAAGAGGATTCGAAACATTGAAGATAAGGGACTCGGGAGTTCTCCGTTACCTCTGCCCATAACTTCTGTCAGATTGCATTGGTGGTAATGACTTTGTCTAATACAGACATCTAGAGTGGTCGTAAACCTTGCCAAGCTGTAGTTCTTTAACACTGGATGTTTAATGCCTCCTTTTAAACCAAGCACGAAGTACATTTGGTGGAGTAACGCTTAAAAAGCTTACGTGATTATCCAGCCAGTACACGTATTTAATTCTTGACACTTCCCATTCACCGCAATAGAAATTTAATCTTCAGCACTCTTGACTATTGGACAAAGAATGTGAGTATGAAATTATACCGCATTTCATATTCGCGAACAGCAAAGTTGTCCCATGCATACATAAATCTCTTTACACTTAGTATCAATTCAGCTCTTCCAATAGTTTTCCTATTACAAATTTCGAAGATGACAATCCGTTTTTTGGTTAAAATATGACAAGGATGGTAAGTCAGATATTATCCGAAAACTTGAAAATTTAGTCATCCTGGAGCGGGAATTGAACCCGCGTCTCCCCGATAGCGTCCGGGTATGCCAACCACTACACCACCCAGAACGACCAGGTCTCAAGTTTCAGATTAATTTGAATATAACCATCACAGGATTCGTTATTCGAAGCAACCGGCATTCATGTTTAGCGAATCTGGAGGTTAAGATCCTATCCCCGTGATTGCCCGGAGGAGATATATCATGAATAGAATACGGGATTACACCATACAATACAAATGTTGATGACATTCCGGTTTTTTGGTGTAAATATGACACGGATGGTGTCAAATAACCGAAAACTTTAAAATTTAGTCGTCCTAAAGCGGGAATCGAACCCGCACCTCCCAGATAGCGCCCGGGTATGCTAACCACTAAACCACCCAGAACGACCAAATCTCAAGTTTCAGATTAATTTGAATATAATCATCACATGATTCGCTAGCCGAAGAAATCCTGTATTCCATTCATGAGTTTTTCTATTGTTGGATTTTAATGTGCCATTTGTTCTTTGTGTTGATCATCTTCTCAGAGACAGTCCGCTTAGTAGACAAAACAGAGATAAGGCTGATTACCAGTTGGCATGGGCAACCCACGCGCAAAGTGAAAACCCACAACGGAACACGTAGACCATAAATAGGCAGACAGCTGGACTTCCCAACAGTGTATCGCAATCAACCAACATGGGTAAATGATGTGATCGGAGCAACTTTGATCGAGGACGCATTGTCGGCGCAAGACAGATGGATCATTTTATCTCCCAAGTAGTAAGAAACCTAGGAATCGCTAGGACAACGGTATCAAGTGTGTACCGCGAGTGTACCATCGACGAACGTACCAGAGCCCAGAGAGCAAGCGATAGCCGATCACACGCCACTGATGACCACTATACAGATTCGTACAGACAGCTTGATAACGGAGGTGGAAATTGTTAGTGGTAGTGTTGCCCCAAAAATTCTAATTTCGGGCACATTGCTTTTGGTAAAGAAATGCCCAAATTCGGGATTCAAATACCAAATTAATTGTTTTAATTATGTTAATTAACATAACTGATTTCTTAATTGGAGTAATTCGTAATTAGGTGCAAGAAATATTATCCCGACACAGGCCACATAAGGACTCGCCGGTTTCTTTTCTTTTTATCTTTGCTTTCCCTTCGCGTGGGAAGGAAAACGCAAAAGCTAGGCCAGGTGCAAAAGTCCGCAAACAAAGCGAAAGGTATTTTAGTTTATTTTCCGGCATTTGCGAAGGAGCAGCACTGCGAATTACATAATGCAACCTTAACTAACAATGGCGCAGTGGCGACTGTACGGCGGAAGTCTAAAAAAGAATCTTAAATCTGGTAGTAAGGCAATAAATGTCACTCAGGCTCGGTTTCGGAGAACATATTTCAGTCGAGCATACGTGCCTTCGAGCATGCTTAAAGTTTTAAAAGGGTTTTCTCGGATGCTCCGATAATAGAATTCAATAACAGAGCGACAGTTACGGCCAAATAAATTTTTATAGGGCATAGCTCAGCAGATGGCCAGCTGGCCCGGAGAACATCTGCTCGAAGTAGCCACTGGACGGCAGTCCACTTGCGAACGGGGGAGGGGAATCCAGAAACCAATGAAGAGGGGGGGCAAATGATGTCTTCACGAGGTAAGGAAACCGCCTCGCAGCATGGCTGAAAGCGAAACTAAAATAAAATGAAAAAATTGGAGAAATCGGGGTTAGTCGCAGTGTTGTGGTTGGAGTTGGGTTGTTGTTGTTATCGGTAAAAAGTCGCAGCTCGACGTCGGCGGTTGGCAAGAAATGCCTAGCTGTACGTGGGGCAAAGGAGTCTGTCGTCACCGAGTCAGGATGTTAGATACCCCAGAAAATTAGAGGAAGCATCTATAAAGAGCTACCGGATGTGTTTTATCCACGGAGGATACCAGCCAAAGACCACGGCTGGAAGAAGACGAGCACTTTCCTCAACGCCGGATCGGTGCAGCACAGCAGAATTTTTTTTTTAGGTAAGACATCCAATTATTTCAATCCCTTGTATGGAGTATTCATTGAAAGTTTAGAAATTAAATATTATTGCTCACCTCGTACTAGTTGGATTGATAGGGACGTTTGTAGTTCTATAATTCTCAGGCTAAGCCATAACTTCTTTTTATAGAGATGTCTTATTATAACTTAATCTGGTCCCACCATTAAATTGTAGCTAAATTAAGAATTATACACAAAATAAATTTTATATTTGTTTCTTTAAACGTGTTTTTCTTCTCGCTGCTCTGCAAATGAGTAAGAGTGGCGGTGTTCTGGTTTAATTTAAAGTAATAGTTTTCTTTCTTCAAAGATAAACCCCATGCAAGCATAAAACTGAAATGTTAGCTTTTAAATTTAATTTCTTCGCGGCATATGAGTTCTTGCAACAACCTCGTATGAAACAACGCTTTCAAGCCCCAACGATGAGACTGGGTCGCCTATACTAGGAAACCCAATGTCATAGTTGCCATCTAGTCAATCAAAAATCATTAACAAAATTTATGCCCTCATGTTCCCCAACGGGGCTTGGCGCGGTAACAGTAGGATGAATTGGTTGATGGCTTTGGGTGTTTTAATAATATATATTTCTGGAATCCTCTTATCTCCTTTGTTAAGATATATCCAAAGCACTACTTCACCTTAAATCACTTACCATAATAACAACATTTTTAAGACAACACTTTATTACATAAAAATAACATGTAGAAATACCGAGCTCTTCGCTACACAATCACAACCACCTCTCTCTGCGGGGGAGAATATCAAAGTAAAGCTCTAACGTCACATAGTCTCTGCAATGCGATGTGCATCTGGCGCCATCTATTAAGCCAAATAGTAAATGAAAGATTGGGAACAAATTTAACAACAGAAATCACATCGAGGTTCATTGTCGGTGGCCCAACCACCGTCCGCAAGCGCAGGGTACTGCAGTACCCTGCGCTACAGGAGCTGATCCCCTACCGGTGTGCCACGGTTGGCTGCTTATCATCAGACATCCAGCCTCGCCTGGTGCCGGGAACATCAAAACTGGACTTCTGCAGAGTGGCGTCGCGTCGTGTGGTCAGATGAACCCCATTTTCAGATGAAGTGAGCTGACGGGAGGGTGCGACGTCGATAAGGGGCTATCTCGGGGTCGTTCCAGGTAGTCTCTGCTCAAGGCGGCTGTGAAATGGTTTGGAAAGCCTTTTCATGGGTCACATTAGGTCCCTTAGTGTGTCTGAAGAGGTTATTTCTGCGCGTTACCAGCATGTGTTGGCTGATCACCTACACGCTTTCCATAACCCCCGGGTATCCTGCGGCCATTGGTCTGTTCCAGTTCGACAATGTACCGCAACCACCGATGCACGACTCGAGGAAGACTCATCTGAGTTTGGAACCATCTAGTGGCCCCTCCCAAGGTCCCCGGATTTAAACCCTGCGGAAACTCTCTCGGATGCCGTGGAGCTGAACAGTAGATCCTGGACCGACGTCTCGAGCGGAGTTGTGGACAATGCTGCAACAGGCACGGCTGGTATCACCTTCGACAACCCTCTTGCGAGGTCGTTGCTTCGGCGTGCACTGGCTGTTATTCGTGCTAGAAGATGACCAATACGCTATTAGGCAGATATCTCTAATGTTTTGTCCTTTAAGTGTATTTTCTGCTAAATAGAAGGCGCCCTACTTGCAGTGCCGATTGCTCTGGGTCTGCATGGAACCACAAAAACTTTGCCGGCTCTTAGGTTTGCAATGGAAGATTTGTCTAAAACAATCAGCCTCTCAAGCTACTCCCCTTTTAGATATAAAAATGTGTATTGAACTAATACTGCAATCTTGGGAAAATATAACATGCCAAAACATAAGATATGGATTGACATCCTAAGAAACGTGAGGATTATATGAAACAATAGTTTGTTAATTGTCATTCTAGTGCACAGATGCATTCGAAAAGTGCCAAAATAAGTGCTGTAACCTCAAAATCTGTCAATTTTAAGGTACACAGATAGTGCTTCTATGCAAAGCCAGGTCCGGAAATTTACCATTGGTTCAGTTTTCGTTGTGTCTTTAATAGCGAAAGCTGTATTAACGAAATGTCTTGTATTCGTTGAATCTGGAAATTCAAAGACTCTCTGAGAAGAGATTGAAAGTACAACTAAGCACATTTTTTCGTAGAGTTCATTTGCTTTTTACGCTGTGAAATAATCGAAGGTGTACACGCGCAACTAAAAGTTTTGCAAATATCTGGTGCTTCGATGTGGAATGACCCTATAACGAAATCGAAAGACAACCCGTATTTCGCAAAATTCATTTGCTCATGGCCACTTTATGTTCACCGCACAAATTGGGGCAGTGAACGAGAAGTTGTTTTCATATGCCCGATGAAAGGATCTAGGAACTGAAAAATAAAATCCGCTCAATAGCTCATCCCTCCCACCCCCACTGCAATCAGGTTTTTCCTTTGTAAATGGCTAATATCAAAAAAAGAATGCATTTATTTTGTAATATTATAGTAATAAATCCATAGGTAATAAATCTGGAGAATGTTCTGTTCCAGCCGAAAAAAAAACTGGAGGTTCAGAAAGAGAGGAAGATGAGAGCAGAAGGGAAACTAGATTTTGAAAAGCAGTGGGTGAGCTGTGTTCTGTTTTTTTTTTTTTTTTTTATTGTCTGGTATCAATAATTGGTAGCAGGGAAAGTCGCCGTGTGGGACACTCTTTGAAGTGTATGGAAAAGAGTGTGGGTGACACAGCGAAGTACGTACCCCGATTGATCCGCAACCAAAAGCTAGTGACAAATTATACTGTATATTCAATCGTACATTATACGTGGTATATAAATTTCTGTGTAAAGCAAAAGAGGTCTGACCTGTTTGCCAATGCTGTTACTCTCGTTAAGAATTGTTTAGGTACAAATGACCTGTCGAGACAACCTCCCCTAGACATCTCTATGCTATAATAAATCTCAGAGCAAAATAAACGACTTCCTAATTTGCCATTTTATTGGGATTATATAATTCATACATATGAATAATATTTCTGAGTAACAAATTTTCAAGCTGATATTTGTCTGTTGGGTAGTAAATTTCCAAGCTGGAAATTTGTCTGAACCTCCAGTTTCCAAGCTAGTAAATTTCCAAGCTGGAAAATGTTTTTTTTTTTTCTCAGAACAGATCAAACTTTATTTTGAAAGATTTTATCCGGACGCGTGATTTAAAAATTATCAAGCTGGATTCCTCAAAAAGCGGACAAATTGAACGCTTTGAAAATAGCGCTGATTTTTCGGTTGTTACTAAATTGTACTGGTCACACAGAAGGCGCGTGTTCCGGCTTGGCAATCTCTGCACACCTTCAGTGTCCATAAGCTTCATTTGATAATCTATCTACAAGTATGTAGTTAGGCACTTCACTTTTTTTATTTAACAGCTTCGCATCTAGAGCACCAGAGATCAAAAACAGAGAACTCCAATTCATGGAGTCTTCCCCCACTATCGACCAAACAATATTTCCATAAGCAACCAAATCCATAGTTGCATGGGAGGGGTCATTGTGCGTCCGTGCGAAGCCAAAAGGTTGTTCTGGTAACCAAACTGCCAAAGGATCGTGCTTCTGGTTAACTAACCATGTCGGGCAGGGTTCCATATGTTGTGTTTGTCCTATCCTACTTTCCCGAGACCAGTGGCTGTACGAGCGGGTAACTGCTTAGATGCTCAGTGTTAGTTAACCCCTTAACGAAACAAATAGAAAAAAAGATACATGTAGGCTCAGTTCTGATTGAACCGTCAGTTTGCAACGTAGGACTACGATTTGCACATCTGACAGTTGAAATGCTCTAGTCTAGTATGGTTTCAAAGCGTTTATTTAATTTGTTATAGTCAACACAGGTCTATGATATGAAAAGTAGCTTACATATTGTTTTACAAATAATGCTGAATACATTGCGAACACAAAGCAGATAGATACACGAATTGCCCAACGTGGTGTCTTCTTGGGCTTCTTACATTCCTCATCACTTGCTCTTGCCTCCTAGTTTTTATTTTCTCCACTTTTGCTTGGGCGAATTCCGCGGCATTGTCGAAAATGTTAACCCATTCACAAGAAAACATTTTTTTTTAATTTTAGTTTAAACCACTGCGATATGTTCTTTATATATATTTGAATAGATCTCGTCCAGAACTTTAAAACGATACCACGCACGGTCGTTTTGCACTCACGGTTGTCCAGATAAACCACGATATTGTCAAGTGTTCACCGGTTCACAAGAAAAAATTTTAAATGTTCAGTTCAAACCACGGCGAAATGTTCTTCGTGCATTTGAATAGATCTCGTAGAGAGCTTTAAAACAATACCAAGCACAGTCGTGTTGCGCTCACGGTTTCCGAGATAGACTGAGTCAAACGCGGCGGCACCCCCAGAAATATTGCATCATCCATCCGCCCCCCCCGCCCCCCGCGCACAGGGAGCGAGGGTAGCGTCGCACTCACGATGTATTGCGCAGTACGCGAATTTGACTCCAAGCTGTTTACGAGTATGCTAACACAATTAGTATGCGGCACGTATTTTTAAGGCTATAATGATTTCAATTGGGACCTATTTTTTTGTCACAGGCGGTCTGCCATAAGTCGCCCCATACTATCCTCGGAGTTAGATGTAGTCCTACGTCAAAAAAGCATCAGCTTGCAGCAGCTAACTAAAGACTTACGCACGGAAGTAAGATCAAAGTTATTCATATATTTACGCTGAGCTATGTGTTTCACCAGTCCATCCCTACTACAGTAAGCTTCAATAAATTTTCACTGGTTAAACACGAACAAATCCTGGTCACTCAAACGCAGCCCCCGCACAGTCGAAACACGTCTGCTTACGACGGTGATTGCAAGTCAGTGAAGAAAACGAGGGAGCACAGATACTAATAGGAGTAGTGTGTGAGAGGCAGTAAAAGAAATACAACTGAAAACTGTTGGGCACAAAAAATGACGAAACTGACAAAAGAAAAGCGAGACAGTTGAAATTAGAAAGTGTGTTGCAACAATAAATAAAAATGTACTCGTGCCATGCCAGAGTCGGAAAGGAAACTGTCAGATGTGGATCAATCGAAATTAGTTGTCGTGGAAAATGCTATTTCATATTTCCTTTCCTTTTCCGGTCTTTCCACAACGCGTGTACAATGTCAGCCGTTCTAGATAATTTTTCTTTCGTCCTGCAGATTGATAATACAGGGTTAGTCCAAACTTCAGCATTTTTTTACCGCATCAAACTAAGCTACAGCTATAAGACCCGCATTAATATGTACATTAGTGGCCGAAATTGTGGAAACCTTTTGGAAAAAGTGTATTTTTGAGGTTTGATGGCTCATAAACACATCACTTTTATTTTAGTAATACCATAAAATTAAATATCAATGGAAAGATAATTTCATCAACAATGTAATGGAAAAAAGTTTGTTCAATTTTCTGTATTTTGAAAAAAGTTATAGCCAAATAACCAGAAAAAGGAAGCACAATTTGCTTAGGTTGATATGAAGTAGCTTTCCTTCATTTGAATGTTGCCAATGAGCATCAGTGTTTAGAGAGCCAATCAGGTGTCATCTTGTTTTGGCAATGAGCCAATCAGGTCACAGTGTGATTCAGCTATTGAGGTCATGTATTAGAGCTGAGAGGAGGACATTTGTCAGTGTGTTGTGATTGCTATCAAGTTTTTGTTTTTTGTTTTCTCATTTAGTGAGCTTGTAAAACGTAATAAATTTAAGTAAATGGCGCAAAGAGTTGACTGGTCACCCAGAAAGCGATGTAAAATAGCACTACTAAGTGAACAAGGCTTCAGTTATGAAGAAATTAGAAGAAAAATTTGTGGAAACTTAACCAAAAGGTGACATTTCTAAATTTTTGAAGAGGTATAAGGAGACTCAGTCACTACAAAACCAGACTGGTAAAGGCAGGAAAAGGTGCACAACAGTAAGTGATGATAGAAGAATTAAGAGACTGTGCCTAGGTGATAGAAGAAAATCATCTACGTGTATGCAAGATGAAATGGGGCAATGGAATGTGAAGTTGAGTGCAAGGACTGTTCGGCTCAGACTGCAGGAATTTAGTCTAAAAGCTAGAATTCCACGAACACTATTTTGGTAGTGATGGCATAAAATACGTAAGGAGAGGAATCTGAAAAGACTTGCATCCTAATTGCATTACATGTATCGTGAAAGACCCAGGTAGTATTATGATCTGGGATTGTATGACATCAAACTGTGTGGGCAGAAATTTGCGTGATTAATGGGAATATAAATGAGCAAAAATACATTAATGAAATACTTGAGCCCAAACTGAAGCCTTCCGCACGTGATCTTTTCCAAGATAATGAAGCATTTACATTTCAACAGGATTCAGCTCCATGTCATGTTGTTGCTGTGTGCTAAACGTGGTTTCAAGATAATCATATTCCACTGCTGGAATGGCCTGAGAATATCCCAGACCCATCGAAAATCTATGGAGCCGACTAAAGAAACTTGTTAGTCAGAAGCAACCCAGCAATAAAACCCATTTAATAGAAGAATAATTCAATCTTGGCTTCACATTATAAAGGCTGCAGAACTAGAAAACTTGGTTCACTCCATGGGAAGGTGTTGTAAGGCCGTAATTAACGCTAAAGGTCACCCAACTAAGTATTGACTGACATGGTGAGAATTATTGTATATCTCATTTTTTTCTATGTGTTTCACTTTTCTTCTTTATAACTGCTGTTCTAATACAAAATCCTTCATATAAGTTATTGCATTATATTCTTGATGAAATTATGTTTCCAATGATATATAATTTTATGGTATTACTACAAGCAAAAGTGGTGTTATGAGCCATCAAAACTCAAAAATACACTATTTCCAAAAGGTTTCCACAATTTTGACTACTACTGTATATTATATTCAAATTTCTTTTGGATACAATTGCTTCGTAAGTAAGCCACATAAACACACGACATGGTAGCACACTAGTCGAGGACCGTCCTCGGTGGCGCCGTGGTCTAAGCACTTTTTCTGACTGCTCGTCCGACGTTGGTCAGGTTCGAATCCCGGCTGGTGCATGGATGGTATGTTTGTCTTATAGCATTGGCTCTCTCCCTTCACTGGAACCAGTGGCTCTAAATTAGGGACAAGCGACTGATTTATAATCTTCAGAGTTGCTCACAATGCTCATTAAACCTCGAAACAAAAATAAGAATTTGAACACTTGAGTGGTCAGAGGAGCAGTCTTCTAGGTAATCGTACAAGCTGTGCCTGGATTCTAGTCCCATATAAGGTATTGTTTTTGTGTTTGTCCTATGGCGCTAACTTTCCCCCTTTCCTAGAATGATCGGCCACAAATTAGGGCTCTGGGGACCACCTAGTCTTATAAGACTGTAGGCATGTTGGCAACGTTAAGCCGTCGGACCCCGGTTACTGGCCCTCCCCGGTAATAAATAAGGGAGTCTTCCTCCCCGTTTCTACTCACTTCCGTGTCACTTCCCTATCGGGCACTCTAGCCCAAATCTCCTAGTTTCCTATTTCTAAGATTTGTTAAAGACCTAGGATCAGACACTCCCTTTCTAAAATATTCTGCATATGATCTGGCTGTAGGCATGTGGGCAATTTCCGCCGTATCAACCTTGTGAAACATGTGCCAGTTTCAATTAAACATGGAAGACTGCATATAGCCTTCGAGTTGCTCATGGTCTTGAAACCCAGAAACAAACACTAATCGGGCAAGCAAAGTTGCAGATTTCAGTAGGTTGGAAATGGCACACTGCGAATTGTGGTTTAACGAAGCAAAGTCCGCGAGTGGGGTTCAGAATCAGGAAGTTTATGCTGGAAAATTTCCTCATTTCACAACTGGAGTTGACATGGAGCCTGATATGTTATTCCAACAATTAAGATGTCGCACCGCCACATTGCTTGATGGACGTCCACAACTACATCGACAGCAGTTATCCTGGGAAAGTGGATCAGCCGCTGAGGTCAATGGACTTACACAACTTCTGGGTTTCAGTTTAAGGGCAAGTGTTATTGTCTACGTGCATCCGTTGCCCAACAACGTTGCTGAGTTGAACACCCGGATTTATTTTTGTTGTTGTTTGGGGATTTAACGCCCAAAGTGAGCAACTCAGTGTGCTATAAGCAGTCGCCCCCCTCTCCAATTTGGGATCACTGGTTCCAGATTAAAAAAGCCAGTTCTGTAAGACAAGCGCACCATTCTGCCTCACCAGCAGGACTCTAACCCGGACCCATATCAGACGAGTGATTAAAAGTAAGCCACTCGTAGCAAGAGGTGACAAAGCGGATTTCAAAAGCCATGTTGTAAGAGAATGAAGTAATGCTAGACCGGAACTGGGTTATCGATGGGATATATGCAGAGTTACCAAAAGAGCGCATGTTGAACACATTTTCTTAAAATCTGGATGGGCTTTAATTTCAATTGTAAAGTTCAACAAGTTTGTAAAATCATGCAATGCATTGATAATGATACGCTTTCCAACATACCAGAAATCATTACTCAAGTTATCAGGATAATGGCTGTGGAATAAACCTCGCTCCTGTGTCTTGACCTTTGACCCCATTTCAATTATATTAAACAGAATTGGTTCAGTATAGCTTCGGAACATACTAAAGTTTAATCGCAATCGAAGCTTTTTTTTTTTTTTTTTTTTTTATTGAAGGTTTAACGACCACGGTGAACAACTCAATAGGCTATAAGCAGTCGCCGTCTCTAATTTAGGGCCACTGGTTCCAAGGAAGGGAGAGAGCCAGTGCCGTAAGGCAAACATCCATGCCTCACTGGATTTGAACCCGGACCACTTTCGGACGAATGATCAGAGGTCATCGCTTAGACCACTGCGCCACCAGGGCGGCATCGAAGCATTTGTACGTAAGTTATGACGCATAAGGGCAATGGAATGGATCGCGCTCCCACGTCCTGACCTTTGACCCCATTTCGTCCATTTTCAATAGGTTCGTCCCTAGATTGTCCCCTACTACATACTAAAGTTTCATTTATATTGAACCATTTTTACGCTGGTTATCGCGCGGACAGACAGGCAGGCAGGCAGGCAGACAAAGCTAGAACATTTACGCTTCTTCAAACTACGGTTGGAAAGCGTAAAAAAGCGCTATAAATATTTAAAGCTGTTACTGGAGTTTGTAATTACTCTGTAGACTCGCAGAAGAAAATGCATAAATCTTCCAATGCGTGGTAGCGCTCTGATTACCAGTGCTTTGTGAAATTTCACTGTTCTAAATCAATTTAATGTGACTAAAATCACTTGTGATGAGCCTCAAGGAACTGTGAATGCACATTCACGTTTCTAGGCGAGGGAAAGTGCCTGTCGTCTTTTCCATATGGGTGCTTACATTTTTCGTAACATTTCCAGGTGTTTTTGTTGTCGTAAACGCAATGAAAAAATTTAAAAGCTTATCAAGTTGCGCCGTTTCAGCTAAACTTTTAGTCTGACTCTAAAGATAACGCATGCCATTAAATATACTACAGTGCATTTCAGAATATTTCAATGATGTCACTTCCCCACATGGAAATGCACCTGGTTTTGGAGTTTATTTATTGGAAGTTGAGTAACTTATATTGAGTTGTTTTACATACCGCTTCGTCTAATGCAATCGATGATGCCTGTCTCATCTCCTTTTGCAGCGCCGTACAAGCATTGCCAGTGCAGAGAAAAAGAACTATGTAACCTGTTTCTTTTAAGAAAAGATGTTTCTCGAAAGTAATTTTCACGGCCATTTCATTCTTTGCATATGCTTCCGCTGGTGAAAAAGAACTGCTCTGCGAGCAGTGTTGTTCCTTGCCAGCTCCCGTAGAATAAAGAGATTTTTTATAAGTCAATAAAATGTTATGTACGAAGAGTGTCCAATGGTAAGATGGAAATAAATTTTTAATGTGTTTTGAATCTTTTTTTTAATTTTAGGCTGTTATACAAAATGCTGCATTATTAATTACACGGCAGGAAGTTTTCTGAAATGAAAACTTGAAAGACCGAGGAAAATTAGTTTTAAGTTCTTCACATTATAACTTGCTTTAAAAATTTAGCTCTTTTAAAAAAAGTGGAAGTTTTTGTAGCATCATAAATGGTTAGGCAGTATGAACAAAGACCTCCGATTTCCAAAATATAAATGTTGATAAGCCTGTGTGAGCCGAATGTAGGCACTATACATCGCTAAAATTTCGAATAAACTAACCTACAGCAAAATGTACGACTCGATGGCGAATCGGTTATGTTTAAGTTATGGCACAATTTTCTTTAAGATGGATAGCCGACTGGTTTGGAGTTTATCCCTTTTAAGCGGTTAATATACCTGTAACAAAAGGTTCCGAAAATTTTCTCCGCTCCCCATACAGTAATGTTCAAATAACGGCCGGGTTTTGCGAAAGCTTCGGCAAAACAATTACTTTCGTCCCCTAATAATAGCATTACTGACCATAAACCTGTTAATGATTGCAAGCGCTCACTTCCAGTCCTTTATGCTCCATGCGATGGCACACCACTCCATGACCCAGTGGCATGATATCTTAGTCAGGCTAGACCCCCTGACACCTACATCATGCCACTGGGTAGAAAAAAGTGCGTAAAACATCTGCTGTCCTTTCTTAAGCTCGTATCCCTTGTTGTAGCCCTTTTAGCAGATATCATTCAGAAAGGATTAGTAATCCTCCCCCTAAATCACTGCTATGCATAACAAAGCTAAGAGGATAGCGACGATCCGTGAGGCGTGGCTTCCCTTATTCCAGCCACTTCGGTCCACTTCTTAGAGATTGTGTTCGAGATGGTTTCAACCCATTTTACTAACCAAGAGTTAATTCGTTCCAGCCAGTTAAGGGGTTAATACAGTACTACGGTAATCTCTTTTAGAAGATGGACGCACACATTTCTAAGAATACTTAGCAAGCCAGTGCTTCCGTTTTGGAGTTAACCGTTTAAGCGTCGGCCGTTTCCTGAACCAAATGGTGCCCAAAATTTTCTGTGCTCCCCAAAAATATTCTCACATAGTCAGGATTTGAGAATGCTACGGCGAAATAATTCCTGTATTTATTCATCACAGCAGTACCGACCATAAACCAGACATGCGTGATAAGCGTTCCATTCTAGTCCTTTATTCTCTGCTTCATGACCCAAGGCATGATGGGGAAGGGATAGTCCCCCTGACACGGACATCATGCCACTGGGTAGAAACAAGGGACTCAAACATTTTCTCTCTCCCTTCATAGGTTCGTCGCCATTGTTAAAACCCTTTTAGCAAATAATCAGTCAGAGAGGATTAGTGCAAGTCTTCCCCCTACATGACCACTTCGAATAACGAAGCAAAGGGAAAGGTAAAGCTTTCTGATTCGCAGGTTCACTCGTTCCGTCCACATCTTAGACAATGAATATTTTACTTAGAACTAATTTCATTCCATTTTGCTAACTCACCACTGGTTCCAGGAATGGTTCAGAGCCAGCGTCATCAGATAAACCTGCCATTCATGACTTATTCAGAGCTCTACCTCGAGCTTTACTAGAACGAAATGGTCAGAAACCAGCTCTGCAGACCACTCGCACATCGGGAAGGCCACGTAGCATATGGCCATAAATGTAGCACATCAGCATATGGCCATAAATGTACACCTTAGCTGTTTGTAGAGGGATAACACTGATAAGTAAAAACCATCGTCGTAAATGTTACACTCTAAGGCCATCTGTTTAAATTAGCGTTCCATTCAAAAATTTGCTCTTTTTTACGCTTTCCAACCGTAGGTTGAAGAAGCGTATATGCTCCAGCTTTGTCCATCCGTGCGTACGATAACTGGCGTAAAAATGGTTCGATTTCGATAAAATTTTAGTATGTGGTAGGGGACCACCGGGGGACGAACCCTATTGAAAATGGGACAAATGGGGTCAAAGGTCACGACGTAGGAGCGGAATCATTCCATTGCCCTTATGCGACATAACTTGCGTAAATATGGTTCGATTTCAATGAAAGTTTACTATGTGGTATGGGACTACCTAGGGACGAACCCTGTTGAAAATGGACGAAATGTGGTCAAAGGTCAGGCTTAGGATTGCGATCCATTCCATTGCCCTTATCCCATATTATTAAGGTGGACGTCAAGTAATTTTGCTTCCTATACTTCCAATGAAAAAACTTTTGTAAACATTTCCTTCACAATTAATGTGTTCCCAAGGATAAAAATTTGAGCATCGATTAAAATAACTTCATATTATAACTTGGAAAACTTGTTATTTTCTAAAACATAACCATAATTATATTAACAAGTTTGTAAAATCATGCAATGCATTGATTATAATACGCTTTCCAACATACCAGAAATCATTACTCAAGTTAAGAGAATAATGGCTGTGGAATAAATCTCGGTCCCGTGCCCAGACCCTTGATTCCATATCGATGATATTCAACAGAACTGGTTCGGTATACCTCCGAAATAACAACGTTTTGTCGCAATCGAAGCATTTTTACGTAAATTATGATGCATAAGGGATATGGAATAGATCCCGCACTTGTGTCCTAACCTTTGACCCCATTTCGCCCATTTTCAATAGAATTCGTCCCCAGGCAGGCCCCTACAACATACTAACATTTCATCCAAATCGAAGCATTTTTACGTAAGTTATGACGCATAATGGCGATGGAAGTGATTCCACTCCTATGTCCTGACCTTTGACCCCATTTCGCCCATTTTCAATAGGGTTTGTGGCCAGGTGGTCCCCTACCACATACTAAAATGTCATTGAAATCGAACTTTTTTACGTTAGTTATGACGCATACCAGCAGTGGAATGGGTCCCTCTCCTATGTAGACCTTTCACCCCATTTCGTTCACTTTAAATAAGGTTCCTTCCCAGGAGATACCTACCAGATACTAAAATTTCATCGAAAGATTGTTACGCGAGTTATCGTGCGAACGGACAACGCACACAACGCGTGACGTAATGAAGCAGATGGGAATCGCGACCATCTGCTCGCAAAAGTATGACGTCATAAGATTTTAATAGGATCCACACACAACGCGTGACGTAATGAGACAGATGGCGTGACCACGCGCCAACATTCTCAAACGCAAGATTGTGATGTCATAAGATTTCTAAGCATTGGAAACATTAATGGAACGACGCCATGACAGTAAAAACGTTATTATTCGGGGTGGTTATTTAACCCACTAAACGAATTCTCCTAAAGTCGAGATAAAGCTAAATCGATTTCTGGTACCAGGAAACGGTAGGTTAGCGACTTTCAAAATTCTTAGAGCCGTTTTCTATATAAAATTTACATACATACAAGAATTGCTACCTTAAGGTGGACGTAAAGTAATTTTGCTTCCTATACTTCCAATGGAAAAACTTTTGTACACATTTTCTTCACAATTAATGCGTTCCCAAGAATGAAAATTTGAACATCGATTAAAATAGCTTCATTTCATAACTTGGAATACTTAATATTTTCTAAACCATAACAATAATAATATTTTCTAAACCATAACCGTAATTATGCAATCCAACATTTATTTTTCCACTGACGTCATCAAAGTACAGGTCGCGCCATCTTTTTTCTGGTTTCAACGCCACCAAAGGAAACATTGTTTAATATAATTATGGTTATGTTTTAGAAAATATTAAGTATTCCAAGTTATAGTATGAAGTAATTTTAATTTCCATCCTTGGGAACACACTATTTGTGAAGGAAATATGTACAAAAGGTTTTCCATTGGAAATATAGGAAGCAAAATTACTTGACGTCCACCTAAATAGTGTGGGATAAGGGCGATGGAATTGATCCCGATCCTATGTCCTGACCTTTGACTCCATTTGTCCCATTTTCAATAAGGTTCCTCTCCAGGTGGTCTACCACATACTAAAATTTCATCGAAATCGAACCATTTTTACGCACCTTATGACGCATAAGGGCAATTGAATGGATCCCGCTCTTATGCCGTGACCTTTTACCCCACTTCACCCATTTTCAATAGGGTTCGTCCCCTGGTGGTCCGCTACCACACACTAAAATTTCATCGAAATCGAACCATTTTTACGTGAGTTATCGTGCCGACAGGCGGACGAAAAAGCTGGAGCATATACGCTTCTTCAACCTACGGTTGGAAATCGTAAAAAATCAATCACTTTTCCTTTGGTGGTGTTGAAACCAGAGAAAAGATGGCGCGACCTGTATTTGATGAAGTCAGTGGACAAAAAAATGTTGGATTGCATAATTACGTTTATGGTTTAGAAAATATTAAGTATTCCAAGTTATGAAATGAAGCTATTTTAATCGATGTTCAAATTTTCATCCTTGTGAACGCATTAATTGTGCAGAAAAAAGATGGCGCGACCTGTATTTTCATGACGTCAGTAGACAAACAAATGTTGAATTGCATAAATATGGTTATGTTTTAAAAAATATTAAGTATTGCAAGTTATAAAATGAAGATATTTTAATCGATGTTCAAATTTTCATCCTTGGGAACGCATTAATTGTGAAGAAAATGTGTACAGAAGTTTTTCCATTGGAAGTATAGGAAGCAAAATTACTTGACGTCCACCTTAAAGTAGCAATTCTTGTATGTACGTACATTTTATTTTGAAAACGGTTCTAAGAATTTTGATGAAAGTCGTTAACCTACCGTTATCTGGTACTAGAAATCGATTTAGCTTGATCTCGACTTTAGGAGAATTCGTTTAGTGGGTTAAATAACCACCCCGAATTATAACGTTTTTAGTGATGGCGTTGTTCCATTAATGTTACCAAAGCTTAGAAATCCTATGACGTCATAATCTCTCCTTTGAGAATGTTGGCGCGCGGTCACGCCATCTGTCTCATTACGTCACGCATTGTGTGTGGATCCTATTGAAGTTTTATGACGTCACACTCTTGCGGCAAGCAGATGGTCGCGATGCCCATCTGCCTCATTACGTCACGCGTTGTGTGCGTATGTCCGTCCGCAGGATAACTCGCGTAACAATCGTTAGATTTCGATTAAATATAAGTAAACTGGTAGGGGATCTCTGGAAAGGAACCCTATTTAAAGTGAACGAAATGGGGTCAAAGGTCAGTACATAGGAGCGAGATTCATTCCACGCTTTTATGCGTCATAACTAACGTAAAAAGGTTCGATTACGATGAAATTTTAGTATGTGGTAGGGGACCACCTGGCGACAAACCTTATTGAAAGTGGGAGAAATGGGGTCAAAGGTCAGGACATAGAAGCGGAATCACTTCCATCGCCATTATGCGTCATAACTTACGTAAAAATGCTTCGATTTGGATGAAATGTTAGTATGTTGTATGATCTTGCCTGGGGACGAATTCTATTGAAAATGGGCGAAATGGGGTCAAAGGTTAGGACACAGGAGCGGGATCTATTCCATAGCCCTTATGCATCATAACTTACGTAAAAATGCTTTGATTGAGACTAAATTTTATCATGTTATTTCGGAGGTATACCAAACCGGTTCTGTTGAATATCATCGAAATGGGATCAAAGGTCAGGGCACTGGACCGAGATTTATTCCACAGCCATTATTCTCTTAACTTGAGTAATGATTTCTAGAATGTTGCAAAGCGTATTATAATCAATGCATTGCATGATTTTACTAACTTATCAGCTTTTTCACGCTTTCTAACCGTGGGTTGAAGAGGCGTATGTGCTTCAGCTTTGTCCGTCTACCTGTCCGCACGATAACTCGGGTGGAAATGGTTCGATTTCGATGAAATATTAGTATGTCGTAGGGGACCAACTGGAAATGAACCTTGTTGAAAATAAACGAAATGGGGTCAAAAGTCAGGACACAGGAGCAGGATCTATTCCATAGCCCTTATGCGTTATAACTTACGTAAAAAAGCTTCGATTGCGACAAAACTTTAGCATATTGTTCCGGAGGTATACGGAACCGGTTCTGTTGAACATCATCGAAATGGGGTCAAAGGTCGGGGCACATGAGCGAGATTTATTCCACAGCCATTATCCTCATAACTTGAGTAATAATTTCTGGTATATGTTGAAAAGCTTATAAATGCATTGCCTGATTTTACTAAAAATTGTTTAGACAGATCTTTTACGACCACCACAACAACTCAAAGCTATTAGCAGTTGTTCATCTAAATTTTAAGGCCCATTTTTCCAGGGAGGGGGAAGAGCTACCAGCATCCGACCAACCCACCGCATTCTCCATGCAGGATTCGAACCAATGATCAGAAGCCAGTGGCTCGGCCACCGGTGCGTGTAGGAACAAACTGAACATAAACAGTCTTCAAGTATGCATTGTAAGAGAAGAGCTATCATACGTCTACGTAATGTCCGCAAAGTTTTCAGTTTGACAACAAATTCTTGATATACCCGAATGTACAGTCATCGTCAAAAAAATGGTTGCATCCAGAAGGAAGCAACAGAGAGGAATGAAACTTGGTGGGTAAGGTTTGGCATCGTGAGACATTCAAATGATTCCAGTATCACGCTCGGCCGCGCATGTGACGCAATCAAGGGGGGGGTCATAGCGCTGTGTCTGACCGGCTATATAAGATCGTCCAGTTGCGCGCGCTTACCATTCTGACTCGTGTTGTTGTATTGGTTGAATCCTTTGAAAGTGAAGTATTCCTCGGAGAAAAGTTCGGAAGCAATTCGAGCAGTTGAAGGAGTTAGAGAGGCGCCCCGTCGTCGGGCTCCAGGAAGGTCTTATCGCCGTATTGCGCGCCATATCGGTCGTGGGGATATCACCATAGCGCGCTGTTGGCGGCAGTGGATAGAGCAAGGCACGAAGCAGCAACATGAAGGGTCTGGGAGACCTAGGAGAACCACGGAGAGAGAGACGGGACAGGCGGGTTGTCCGACATGCGCGGAGTGACCCAACAGTCACGATTGCGGATAGTCAGCGTGCAGTGGTGCCCTCCATGCATTGTCCGATTAGAGCCAGCACCATTGCAAGACTGTTGCACAACGTAGGACTACACGCACGCAGACCTTTACGACGACTGCCCCTTAACACCACTGCATCATCGCCAAAGACTGCAATGGTGTCGTGCCAGACTGTCATGAAGCCACTCAGAATGGCAGCACGTGATCTTCCGTAGCAAATCTCGCTTTTGTCTTGAACGAGACGACCAACGAATCCGTGTGAGGAGGCACCGTTGTCAACGACAATATAAACGGTTTGTTATCGAGCGTCACACGTCCAGAAGGCCTGGTGTCATTGTGTGGGGGTGCAAATGCCTACGATGACAGATCACGTTTGGTGTTCATTACAGGAACTTTGACAGCCCGACGTTACGTTAATGAGGTCCTGCAACCAGCGGCCCTGCCTTTTGAACGATCACTCAGCCCCGGTGCGATTTTCCAACAGGACAACGCTCGTCTGTATACTGCTGCTGTCTCGAGAGCTTGCCTTCAAGGCACTGACACTCTGCCATGACCGCCGCATCGCCAGACCTATCGCCGATTTAAAATGTGTGGGTTGCTATTGGACGCGCTATCCATACTCCACCCCTACAGGTAGGGGTAGAGTGTGGATAGCTCGTCCAGTAGCACTGCAAGAACTGCGTGAAAAGATTAAAGCTGCATAGGATGGCTTATCGCAAGACACCATTAGAAATCTGTACAACTCTATGCTGAGACGTTGGCATGCTGTGTGAACAAACATGGCAGCCCGACGTATACTGAGAAACACTACTTATTGGCGTGTAGCTCAATAAATATTACCTATATCAGTCTCAACGTTTAATCATTTATTTTTCCTGGTAACCTTTACCTTCCTCCCGAATAACATTGCAATCCGACACGTCCTTCTGGGCGCAACTATTTTTTTTGACGAGTGTAAATTCAACATTATTTTTACACATACAGTAAATTTCATGCCTAGTATTACCACGGTCTATCGCTGCAACAGCCTTCAAAACACTCGTTAGGCGTACCAAGAGTGCCAAACTCGAACCAAACGCATCTGCGTTCCTACTATTGTGATTAATCCTGAGAGATAAGACATCTACACCCGACCGAATCATGGGCAATACTGCATCCTGTACTGCACAGTGTCTTTCACGATAGCCAGACTCAGAAACTGCCTTAAAAACTCTTTGGTGAGCACTGTCCTTCGTGGATGTAAGGAATTTCAGTCATCTCGAAGCAAGGCTGCAGAACACGCTTCAGCTTTGTCTCGGTTCGATACGCTTTCGTTGTGTCGCCCAGATTTGGTAACTTCCTATCCACAAGAAATTAGTTTCTCTTCTTCACAGAATGAGGTGCAGGCTTCAAAAAGTAAGCACTCTCGCACTATCGTCGCCGAAATATCTTCGTAGCCCTCCGAAACGCTAAGAATGACAGTGTCGTCACCTTCCACAGGTAAAGCGTAACCAGTCTCCAGGACTGGTATGAGAATAGACTTTTTCAGTGGCTAAAATTAATTTCCCATAGTCACCAATGCATGCAATATCTGAAAACACGGATGCAATTCGTCAAATTCTTCAACATCGAGTTCTTCTAACAAAATATTTGCGAAACGAGTTATTAACGCAGTTGGTAGGGCCGGATTAAGCCTTAGTTTTGGGGGGCCCTAGGCTAAGGCATCTGAGCAGACTACCAAGGCTGAGGCATCTGAGCAGACTACCAAGGCTGAGGCATCTAAGCAGACTACCAAGGCTGAGGCATCTAAGCAGACTACCAAGGCTGAGGCATCTAAGCAGACTACCAAGGCTAAGGCATCTGAGTGGGTTCCAAAAAAACTTATGACGGAGAATCATTATGATGTCCCCTAAAACACGAAACTGCAGCAATATGATTGTGATAATCAATAGGTATTGCATTCTTTAAACCAATAAATTACCTGCAGAGTTTTCATGAAAAGTCACTGTACTTTCCACTGTTCTCATGACACGAGTTAAAAGATTCCTAGATTTTGTCTTGGAATTTTTATTAATTTAGCACTGCATACTTTTCTTGGTGTATTTTGTTTTTATAAAATGTAAAGCCACATTAGATTTCGCCCACTAATGGTTCCAAGTGCAAACAGGGAGGTGTATGTGGATGGTAATGAAAAAGTTGAAACTGTTTCGCCGACCCCGCTGTACACAGCGACATGAAACGTTTACTTTTAGTGAGTCACTGGCTTGATTTTTGTTAGTCTCCTAGCTAATGTTTGTGATAGAATGGAAATAAAACGAGACAAAACTAAAACTAGTTTACTCCTCTTTCTATGTAAATATATGAGCTGCATATGCCTCCACTGCCCTTGGTAGGTCCAGTAACCCCCCCTTTATAATCCGGCCCTGGCAGTGGGCCGTGTTTCTTCTAGGATGAAATTATCATATAGGAATGCATTTTAATTTCGTTCCTTGAGTCGATTTATAAGTAAAGAATCGACCACATTCTTTGATTTTGAGTTCATTTTCTCCCTAACCTTCTGTGACATCAGTTGGCTTTTTTGTCGCTATTTTAGACACCCCACGTAATTTTAGCTTCTTGTTGCATGAAGGCTACTTTGAAAAGCTTAGGGACTGCAAACATGCGTTACTGTTCACTTGACATTTACATATATATGAGAGCGCTTCCCTTCAGCTGCATTTCTCAGAGTTTTCTTAATGAGCTCCCCATGCGTGATGTTCGGGTATTGTTAAAAGGGGCCAGTGGGATTTGTGTGTAGAATTTTAAATCTTTGCAGAAACAAAGCTAATATTTTTTTTTCTTCGTTTTTTTTAATTTCCTTGAACTGTAATTTCCAAATACCAAACAGAGATGGAAACGGGTCGATAATTTCTTGCGGGTCACGGGGTTCCTGACATAATTTCGACCCTGAATTTTTTTTTCCCCATTTTATTTTTTGAAAAGAAAAAAAAATAACTCAAAGAACCCTTCGAGAGGACTTTGAAATAATACTTCAGAGCTGCGGAATTTGATCCAGGAACCTACTGGGGATGGTAATGAAATTGGATTAAAAATGAACTTTCAGAGGACAAAACTGAAGTAAAATACTTTTACAAGAAATGAAGATTTATCGATTGATGGGGGACAACTGGAGATAATAGTTACCTACATTTACCTTGGACAGCAGATATCAAGTGAGGGTCACATTGATGAAGAAATTAATCTGCGTATAAAACTTGGAGAGCTTTTGGAAGAAACAGTACAATTTTTAAGAGCAATACGCCATTATGTCTTAAAAGAATGTTTAATCAATGCATCCTTCCAGTGCTTCCATACGGAGCAGACACTTGGGCCTTAACTAAAAAAGACGTACAAAGACCGCAGACTACTGAAAGAATCATGCAGAGATGCATGCTTGGAGTAACCAGGATAGATAAAAAGAGGACCTCATAGATACGAAAAATGACAAGAGTGGAAGACATGAAATGGAAATGGGCACATTGCGAAGAGAACGGACCGCCGATGGACAACCGAAATTTTAGACTGGATTCTAAGAGACAGGAAAACATCCAGAAGAAGACCACGTGGGAGGTGTGTGGATAGAGGAGACTGACCTAAGACAGTCCCTTGTTGAAGAATCTTGGAAAGACCTTCATCCAGCAGTGAATCCATAATGGATGATTATACAGGGTGATTCATGAAGAAATATGCAGTTTCAACGCACTATAAAACAAGAACAATGTAAGACATTTTATGTTACCTGTAACAGAATTGTACGGGAATGTTTCAAGTTTTCTTAGAGACAGTCACAGGTGTTCTATGTGTGCACCCTTAGTCACACATCGAGCCGGTAATCCATTTCCGCCCAAACGCGAGGTAAGATATCTGAACCAAGTGCAGTGATAGTGGCTGTGATACGCTATTTCAGCTCCTCTAGATCAACAGGAAGGGGAGGGGCGAATACCTTGCCCTTTACGTACCCCTACAGGAAAAAGTCACGAGGTGTTAAGTCAGGACTTTCTGGGTGGCCACTGGCTCAGTGGCATGTTGTAGTCTGCGGCTCGTGCAATCCATAGGTGAGGAAGATGTTCATCGAGATAATCTAGTCACGTGACACGCGCGTTATCGCCTACGTCACTTCCCTCAGTAGCGGGACACAAACTTTATGAGTACATCTAACTAACTGTTCTCAGCTGCGGTCAGTGTCTTCCACTTACTGTTTTACAGCATCTGGAAACTGTATACTTCTTCATGAATCACCCTGTATATTCGAATTTATAGTTCAAATCATATTTGTCCGGGTCTGGTCCGGGTCTGGGTAGGGTCCAATTATGTGACGGCTGGGTCCAGATCCAAAAATTTTGACCAGTTTCCAACTCTGATGCCAAAAACATTTCAGCTGTGATATGCATCAGTAATTCTTGCTAAAAACAGAGCTTTTGTTGCGAAAATCGAAGGGGTGTGTGTGAAATCTTAAAACTGAAATAAATTTACTTTATAAAATTAATATTTTCAAACCAACTGTCAAGTTATCACTCTTAACAACGGTCTCAGCCTAGAGAACGTGCGAAAGATACGATATATTTCATCACCTATGATTGCGCTAAATGTCCGCACGTGGCATCATTGGGAAAACCCGGCTGGGCCCAGCTAACAATTTCATTTCACATTCACCACTTATTAACAATAATGCAAGGCTTCTTCTGGAGCACTTGTTCTGAAAACGTTGTGCGAGGATCCCTTGGATTCCCCGAGATCCTTTCAGGGAGCCTCAAAGTTCAATTATTTTCATAATACTAAGATCATGAAAGAAATGCGGGATTATACAATATAACACATTTTGAAGATGACAATCCGATTTTTGGTGTAAATGTGATAAGGATGGTAAGTCATATAATATCCGAAAACTTCAAAATTTCATCGTCCTGGACCGGGACTCGAACCCGCGTTTCCCAGTTAGCGCCCGGGTATGCTAACCACTACATCACCCAGAACGACCAAGTCTCAAGTTTCCGATTAATTTGAACATAACCATCACAGGATTCGCTAGTCGAAGCAACCGGCATTCATGTTTAGCTAATCTGGAGGTTAAGAATCTTATCACGTGATTGCCCGGAGGAGCAGATAAATCATGAAAGAAATATGGGATTACACCGCATAATATTCTTAACCTCCAGATTCGCTAAACATGAATGCCGGTTGCTTCGACTAGGGAATTCTGTGATGGTTATATTCAAATTAATCGGAAACTTGAGACTTGGTCGTTCTGGGTGTTGTTGTGGTTAGCATACCCGGGCGCTATCTGGGAGATGCGGGTTCAATTCCTGCTTTAGGACAACTAAATTTTCAAGTTTTCGGTTATCTGACTTACCATCCTTGTCATATTTACCCAAAAAAATCGGATTGTCATCTTCAAAATTTGTAATACTAAGATGCTAAGTAATATCAAGGAACTGTACACCAACTGCACTTAAATAGTATAACTCTACTATTGTAGTATAGTTATAGTCAAAGCGTAATCTACCATATGTAGAATAAGTTAAAATCCGCTAATCCTATGTGGAATGATAAGGAAATCAGCTTCCTACTCAATACCTAAATCAACTGCCATTCTCGGAAACTTAGAAATCATTGTCAACAGTGAGGCTTGCAATGCTGGCATCTCTTTATAATTGCTACGAATTTGGAATCAGTTCTTCAAACAATGCTGTTTTCTTTTTCTTCCACGTGCCCAACCAACATGACTCCAAGTTTCTTTGAACGAATAATTGCATTCGTATCTATTCATCTATTTCCCAGTCAAGTCACCGCGTTCAAATTGTTAAGTGTTCTAATTTGCAATCTACCTTCCTTGAAAAAGCCACCCGACTGATGGGCGGAAGCTCGGAAACATTTCTATTCTAAGCCAATAAATCTGGATTACTATTATAGTTATACTATTTTAATTCAGACGCTATTTGACTAACTCTCCTCCTATCACAAGTGCGGAGTTTTTCAGAACAATCGTGACGTGTGATGACGTCATCACCGATGGTTAATTGAATGTGTGGTGTATTGTGTTTTCTGGAATTTTCTTAGGTAGGTTTAGAGTATAAATTACGTGCGTTTTCAAAGATTAACTCTGTTCTCAGTACTTCTATTTTGCTCTTACTGTAGATACCTTCAGTATGTTAGCTATCTTACTAGCTACCTAATACTGTACGATTTTTTTTTTCCATTGAAGGTTTAAGGTAGACGTCTAGTGATTTTGCTTCCTAAGCTTCCAATGGGTAAACTTCTGTACACATTTTCTTCCCAATTAATGCGTTCCCAAAGATGCAAATTTGAACATCGATTAAAATAACTTCATATTATAACTTGGAATACTTATTTTTCTTTTTTTGGATTGGAGGTTTAACGACCACCGTGAGCAACTCAATGGGCTATAAGCAGTCGCCCGTCCCTAATTTAGGGTCACTGGTTCCAGGGAAGGGAGAGAGCCAGTGCCGTAAGACAAGCACAACATCCATGCCTCACCGGGATTCGAACCCGGACCCCGTTCGGACGAATGATCAGAGGCCATCGCTTAGACAACTGCGCCACCGGGGCGGCTACTTAATATTTTCTAAAACATAACCGTAATTAAGCAATCCAACATTTGTTTGTCTACTGAAGTCATCAATGAACAGGTCGCGCCATCTTTTTTCTGGTCTCAACATCAAAGGAAAAGTTAGATTTTTAATATAATTATGGTTATGTTTTAGAAAATATTAAGTATTACAAGTTATAATATGAAGTTATTTTAATCTATGTTCAAATTTTCATCCTTCGAAACGCATTGATTGTGAAGAAAATGCGTAGGCCTACAGAAGTTTGCCCATTGGAAGTATAGGAAGCAAAATCACTAGACGTCCACTTTAACGACTACCGTTAGTAACTGGATAGCCTATATAAGCAATCGCCCGTCCTTAATTTAGAGCCATTGGATCCAGGTAAGGGAGAGAGCCAGTGCGATGAGAGAAACAACATGCATGCCTCACCGGGATTCGAACCCACGACCCATCACGGACGCCAGTGCTTAAATCGCTGTGACACGGGGGCGGCCAGAGCACGTAAAATTCATTGCTATGGATTCAGATTCCACATTGCAACTAATCTTTAAGAAACTACCACTAGTCAAAGTTTTGATGTAGTTTCTAAAAAAAAAATATCCACTATTATCTCAAAAGGCTATTACAATATTCCCGACTTTTCCAAGTACATGAGTGTGAGGCCATATTTTCTTCAAAAACTTCAACTAAAACAAGCACATATTGCACCAGACTGAGTGCAGAAGCAAATATAAAAATCTGGCTGTCTTCTATTAAGCCATGTAAAAGAAATTTGCAAAAATGTAAAACAATGCATCACTTTTTAGAAGATGTGAATCCGTTAATTGGTGTAAATAGAACATGAATGGTAAATCAGATAATATCCCAAAACATGAAAATATTATAACGAAGTAAATTTCTCAGTCATTTTTTGTCCACGCCGGGGCTCGAACCCGGGTCCCCTCATTCCGGAATAAGTCGCTCTACCAATTGAGCT
The DNA here is from genome assembly GCA_039090855.1 of Macrothele yani. Lineage (NCBI taxonomy): Eukaryota > Metazoa > Arthropoda > Arachnida > Araneae > Macrothelidae > Macrothele > Macrothele yani. The sequence continues at coordinate 147,682,726 of CM077027.1, forward strand.
ACGCGCACGTTCGTTACCGCTGCTATCTGCCTTTATGTCGTGTGCGTCCTGCTGGGCAGGCAAGTCACAATATCGTCGTCCTGCAGAGGGAATCGAACCCGCGTCTCCTGGATAGCGCCCGAGTATGCTAACCACTACACCACCCACACCGACCAAGTTTCCGATTAATTTGAATATAGCCATCACAGGATTCGAAACAGGCATTCATATATAGCAAATCCGGAGGTTAAGAATTCATTCCCGTGATTGCCCGAAGGCGCAATCATCCACATCCTATTTACACTAACGGATTCACATCTTTCAAATTTGTACTGTACAACGGTGTAATCCCGTATTTCATTCATTGCAACACTTTTTGCTATTTTTTTTGAGACTATAGTTATTTTTCATAAACAATGCTATGTTAATATGTAATGGGTTTGTTATTTTTAGTGAATTATTAAATACTTTAAAAATTTCTCAGCTGTTATTTTTAATACGGTAAACGTAAATAGATACTGTATAACCCAAAAAAGCAGTTTTGGATCCTCAGTCATGTTTAGAAGTGTAAAAGAGTCACGAGACTAAAATGTTTGGTAACAGCTGTTCTGAAGAAACGAAGCTGCTTCGCTGAGGTGGCCTACCTCAGTAGCAAAAGGAATGTGCAACGCAGAGAGACGTGCGTTTTCTCGTAGGAATTCCTCCAGCATGAGGTTTAGATCTGACTGCATACTTTGTAACGTACAACTGATGTGGCATAAGAGTATAAACCTTCGTCGGTGTGGTTCAGTTAGGAGAATACCCGGCTACGGAGAGGGAAGACGTGGCTTCGAATTCACCAGAGGCAAAAAGGTTTTCAGCTATATTTGCACCCGATCATAAAAATGAATCTCCTGGCAGTGAGGTTAGAGAAAAATGTGTGATGTTCATCCCGCACATCGTCTACAATTAATCAGAATTCCTTCATCAATGCTTCAAAAAAATATGGCACGTTTCTTCCGCACATCGTCCGAAATTAATCAAAGAAATTCCCTCTGCTACAGCGAGCTACTTCAAGCATGGTTTACGGCGGAACCGAAACCTGAGATTTCGTGCCTCCGCCTTTCTTGGGCACGTATAATGTTGGACAAGTGTAGGACACTCCATGGTAATCGCATATACGGTCCCTTATGCGACGTCTCCCATTCCACCAATAAGAAGCGTTGTTCGGAAAGGTGTCTCCTCAGACTGATTTCTTGTACGCTGATAAAAAGTGGTTGTTTGTTGACAATTTTACAGCCTTAGTGTTTTAGCTTCGAATATTTTCTTATTTTCAATAATTACTGTTAGAGATTCTGATTCAGCCAGTAAACTGTTTGCATGAAAACACGGCTTCGTAAAATTTATGATGAGTGCCAAGAAGTTATGTGGTTTTGGACATTGTTATTAAATGAATTCTCACGAGAGAAGCCATGTATTAGGTGTATAAATAATTTTTAAATCGTTTTGTGTGACGTGTACCGCTAATTTACATATCCGACATTCCCCCGCGTTGTCATGTGACCGCAACAGGTCTAGAGAATAAATTGTGATACAGAAGTTTACCAAACAGTCAAACGTACTTGCACATCGGTAGGTGAAAGTTGGCAAGCGATACTGCATTTATTCGACACTGCATTCGTTACGAATTTCATCAAAGAAAAAGTGCTGCAAAAGCATGTGCATCCATCTGTTCTGTTCCGGGGGAAAATATTGTATCTAAATGCACGCGTGAGTTTTGGTTTAGACGGTTTAAAGCAGGTCATTTTGATGTTAGCTATCGAGAACGTAGCGGTGCTCCGCAGAAGGTTGCACATGAGGAACTGCAGGCATTGCTGGATGAAGATTCGTCTCAAATGCAAGAAGAACTAGTTGAACAACTGGGAGTAACTCAACAAACTACACTGGCGGAAAGTGAAAAAAGAACACCAAGGAGCAATTGGCAGACGATCATGAAATTTAAATATGTTAATGGGGTCGAGTTAACGTAGGTGTGGTGTTAATTTCGGGACCAACCGGTGAGCGCTTACGCCACAGCACGGCATAATATGCAAATTATCGTCGGTGGTATTTAAGGAGTACGGCGAAGTGAATGTAATTAGTCGTCGGCGTACGGACGCGTGCGAAGACCCTGAAGAAGCTGCAATGCCTGGACATGGAACACGTGTACGATTTCAGCAGTTATCGGACTTTGGGCGAGGTCGTCTAGTCGGACTCCGCGAGGCCGGGTGGTCGTATCGTCGTATTGCGAAGCGAATTGGACGCGAAGTATCGGTGGTGGTACGGTGGTGGCGTAGATGGTCCGAGGAACATTCCCACATGAGAAGACGTAGAACCGGGAGTCACAGACGGACTTATCAGCTGACCGATCGACGGAGAAGAAGAGCGGCGTTGTCTAGCAGAACATCCACTGCGACGCAAATCCGAGCTGCCGTTGCACCTGAGGTGACTGTGAGAACAATCCGCAACAGTCTACTGGATGCAGGACTACGTGCACGTGTGCCTCTGGCATGTGTACCTCTGACTCCAGACCACCGTCAGGAACGGCTGCAGTGGTGTCGCCAACGTCTGCACTGGAGAACGCAATGGCGATTTGTCGTGTTCAGCGATGAAAGCAGACTCTGCTTGGGAGCCTCCGATGGCCGTGTGCGTGTTTGCAGACGCACAGGGGAGCGTCTCCACCCTTCTTGCATCCGCCAGCGACGCACAGGGGAGCGTCTCCACCCTTCTTGCATCCGCCAGCGACACACAGGGCCTACACCTGGTCTCCTGGTGTGGGGAGCGATCAGCTATCACTCCTGTATACAACTAGTGTTTGTACCGGGTACGTTAAACAGCACCTCTTACATCAACATCGTTTAGCCCGTTGTGCCATTTGTAAGGTCGGTCCATCGTGGTGTTTTCCAGCAAGAAAACGCACCCAACACACGGCACGTGCAACGCAACATGCACTTCAGGGTGTGAGACAACTTCCATGGCCTGCACGTTCACCGGATTTGTCCCCCATTGAGCACGTGTGGGATTTTATGGGACAACGACTTATCCGGTCTCCACGGGCGGCCACGACCATCCCCGATTTACGCGTCCAGGTTGAGGATGCTTGGAACTCAATACCCTAAAGTTACATCCAACATCTGTACGACAGACTCCATGCCAGAATTGCACAGTGTGGCGCAGTTCATGGCGGTTCAACCTCGTACTAACCATGTTACATGGAAATGTTATTTTTCAGTTTACCAGCAAATACAGCTGTATTTTGCCATAATGTTTTGATCACGTTATCCTCTGTATTTCGTTATTATGCTGTACAAATTTCGTTGGTATCAGAAGTCTTCTTGGTGTTCTTTTTCACTTTCCGCCAGTGTATATCCGCCATGGTGGAGCTGTGGTCTAAGCGATGGCTACTGACCATTCGTCCGCGATGGGTCCGGGTTCGAATCCCGGTGAGGCATGGATGTTGTGTTTGTCTTGCGGCACTGACTCTCCCTTTCCTGGAACCAGTGGCCCTAAATTAGAGACGGGCGACTGCTTATAGCCCACTGAGTTGCTCACGGTGGTCGTTAAACCCCAAATAAAAAAAAAGTACATATAAACTTGAAATATTGTTCACGGTCATGCCACTGTTTAATTTCTGAACTAACAGCTTAAGTTACAGATTATACAGGAGCGAAGTGAAAAAGTCAAAAATGTTATCTTAATCTATTTTTATTT